>JALIGW010000007.1:17182595-17782595 GCA_023053685.1 Diadophis punctatus similis
CAATGGTTACTCAAATTTGTGAAGTCTCCCTTTCAAAGGCTTTCAACGTTATACAGAAATATCTATATCAATAATTATTTGATTCTCATTATTAATCATGGAAATTTTTCCAAAGAACATCAAACATAATTGATTCTTCCAAAATGTTAGTAGATAATAAGGATATAAATATATTTTCCGTTTTTCTATCCTAATCCATAGTGGATATTTTGGAAGAAGTCCAACTATTAATTAAATTCTTCCTTCCTTCCTTTTTTTATTTTGCTTTCAAACTTTCAGTAAAATCCCTCCAATAATTTAAAACAATATAACAATGCACATGAGCCCATGAATCAAAATTAAAGCCCCAGAAAGCAGCTATAAAAATGAATCAGTGAGCATATTAACAAATAAAAATCCAGATTAAAAAGCAGTGTAAAGGCATATATATAAAGCCAGATTTAAAGAAATTACACAAAGCCAGCTGAAATCTATTCTTTCAATGCAATATTTTTTTTCAAATAAGCATTTGCACAGATCACATAACTTGATTAAGCAGGCAAGTAAAATGTGTGCAAGTAAATCATGCTTTACTGCGGCCATTAACTGCTCCCTTTTAGCTGCGTAATCCTGAGCATGTTTACTTACATGAAGGCATCCCAGAATTCAGTTCAGACTAAAATGTGCTGTATAGGATTTCAGTCTAATTCCCTACAATGATTTGTGATGTCGGGCATGTTTCCCTTAACATTAGATGCTGCTTTCCAATGTAGAACTCCACAAAGTACAGATGCAGATGGGATGCCCAAGAGAAATTTTTCCTTTCTGAAAGAACTCTGAACAGCAAGCAGATAATCCGGCTATGTCATAAATTGCTTTTGGCATTGTCTGTACTTCGAAGACTGGACTTTATTTTGTTTTTTTTTTCTAGTTATAGTCTACATACATCTGGATAATATCAATGGTTACTCTGTATTGAAAAGCTTCCCCCTCCCTTCCTTGACATACAAAAAGTATGTTACAGGATTGCTCCTAATGTTCTTAAAACATACAGAGCATCCCCAGTACTTTAACACTGGAAAGATACATTGATGACCCCAATCTTCTCAGCAGATTGAAGATCTGATGTTCTTGTAGTTTATAAACATGTTACTTACAGCTTTTATTTTTCTTTCATATGATTATGTCTGATTCTGGATAACTGCCTGGGCAAGTCCTTGCTGTTTTATAGGCAAGGTTTTTCAGAAACGGTTTGCCATTGCCTCCATTCTAGGGCTGACAGAATGTGATTTGTCCAAGGTTATCTAGTTGACTATGTGCTTAAGGTAAGACCAGAAATCCTGATCTCTAGCCTGATCTCTTAATCACTACACTAAAGTGGCTTTCATTTACAGATTATAGTTCAACACAATTAAATAATGAAACCCTACATTGGAACTGTTGTGAAACATACTGTAGATTATATCTAGTATAATACACACATACACATACACACGAAAATTACATACAGACACACATATAAATTTTGTATTGTATTATTTTAGTTTTTTTCTTCCTTTCCTTTTTCTATTATTGTTGTTTCCCCCCTCTTTGTTCTGTTTTATCTGATAAATGCCAAAAAAAGAAAGCAAGGCATGAATTTGAAAGAGCAACAGACAGCTACTGGTTAAGACACCAGGCTAGAAACCAGACTAGGAGTCCTAGTACTTGCCTTCGACATGAAAACTAGCTGGATGACTTTCAGCCAGTCATTTTCAGTCAGCCCACCCCACCTCATAGGGTTCTTGTTGTGGGGAAGGTAATAGTAGGAAGAAATTTTAAAGAATATTGACCTATTTATAAAGAAATATAATAAAATAATAAAACATATATGATGAAATTTACCTAGCTAAAATGGGAGCAAACATCCTACTAAAATGAAATAAATGTAAGCCTAAAATAACATTATTACTTGTAAATTATATTGGGTATAACAAAAAAAAGTATTTCCCGACCATAAACAGCAATTCACATAAGAGGAAACTCCAAATTTTAGCTCTGCTTATGCCTATACTACTGCTTCCTATTAATGTGATTATTTTTTGCGTATAACTGTTGAAAGGAAAGCACTTAGAAAAATGCTGAGAAACTAAGATGGCTGTTTCCATTACATAGTGTACATTCACCAATCTGTTCTATCAACAAAATTGTGATGGGTTGGAAATATTTGCAAGTTAAAACACAATATATCTTAATCACAAATTGGGCAATTTTAAGTCTCTGCTTTAATCATAACTCTCAGCAAGTCACTTAAATAATTATTTATCACCTGAACAATGTATTCTTTTGTTAGAACAAAATGAAATGAATCTATTTTAAAACTACTTTGACTGAATCTACAATAAAACCTAAATATTAATATGAAAAGCATGTGCCTGCCTTGTGTATAAGTCACAGCCTTATAGTAGGGTAGTATTTATGCATTCTGAAGTTTATGTGCTGTCATTTATATTAACATATAATTAAGATAATAAACATAATATCAAAATAAATCAACTGGCAAATCCAGAAATTGGAGTGGATTATTGTGTTTATACAGGATATTTGGTCATAGATTTCTGCCATTCTTAATGACTTCACAGATATAAAAGTTTTGGGGAAAAACAAAAGTCTATGTTCTGCTTGTTATATTAAGCCAGGGTGGTGGGGTTTTTTGGTTGAAACCACTGCAATTAAGGCTTTTGGATTCATAAATGAAATTGGTCACAGATGTAAACAGCTTAAGGAACTCAATCAACAGAACAAGAATGATAGGAAACTAAGCTGAGCATTGGGCAAGACATTTGCAACTGTGCCAAATACTTTTCTGTGAAGAGGCGTCTATTCTTTTCTGCAAGATCTATCAGGAGCAAAACAAGTTTGTAGTATTTACTTCCCTTATTTATTTTTAAAGGAAAAATATTACTGGAGTCCTGCCACAATATCACAGAACTATTACAGGTTGAGGACATTGTAGAATTTGCAAACTGATTCCACAAGAGGTCAACACAGTTGTTGCTTCAGCAGAACACACAAATAACTGTCTGTAAAACAGACAGTTGCTAATGGTAATTCCCACTTAAAAAAAGAATTTTTATTCCCCACTAAAACCTTTAAAAGCCATATATTATCAAGCCTTAGGTTTTTTACTCTTTCTTCTGCCTTTCTTTCACTGCACCTCCAACATACATGTTTTTCTTGTCCAGGATATTAGATCAATATTGACTCAAGGAATAAAAGTATCAGCTTTTGAATCCTCAAATCAAGATGTAATGAAGCTACCTAGCTTTTTCACTTAGCTCCATGCCAATTTATTTCTGACATTTCCTGACTCCTTCTTCCAATCGGATTATATAATATCATTGATGCTCAGAAGATTAAGATTAAAAAGTTCAAATATAGACACATACTGACCACTTGGCGCAATTAGTTTACATAAAGCAGTAATTTCACATGAAATATTGGATGTGGAGTTTATTTCTGGAAAAGGTAATACATGTAATACACCACATAATAAATGTGTATTGTACACTATAAATGTGCAAATCTTTTTTTGTAATATTCTTGGTTATATTTACAGATTTACAAAATAAAACATCCATAAGATCTAAGCATTTGATTTCTGGAAAAACCTATTATGGCATCTATGTCACCTTTATTCTGAGGAAATTATGATAGGGGCAACACTTATTCTTCTCTAAGGTAGGGATGTTAAACTGGCGGCCCATGGGCCAGATGTGTCATGCACAGGACACGCCCACCCCAGCTCCACAAAGGGGAAAAAGTCACAAAATGTCACATGACAGCAATGTGACGCCACAAGTTTGATACCCGTGTTCTAAGGTGTCAAACCATATTTATGTACCATATTTGAGAAATAGCCTCATATTTTTCATTGATATTTATGAAGACAGACTTTGCAGGGGGAAAAAAAGTCTGTATTCATTTCCTACAATTCTAAACCAGCCCTTGCTGAAATCAGCAGGATTATTATTACAAATAATGGGGTTTGGGCAAACGTAGAGGAACCATGCCATTCTGCACCTGAACATATTCATCTTTGGCAAAAGTCCCTTTGATGAGTGAAGGGAGGGAAAAGAAATTTGGCTTTCTTTTCAAAGCTGACAACAGGCTCTTAGCAACTTACATACCTGTGGAGCACCTGGAAAAATGATTTATGACAGTTGGAGTGCATGGTCCCACAATGGGCCTCAATTATTAGACTTCAAAGTTAGTATAAAATCTTATGAGTTGTACAGAGCAACAAGTCTGCCTCCTACATTTACTGCAGTTTAGAATGTAGCTATAGATAAGATTTGCCTCTAATTTGTAGGATTTAATGCCTCTAATTTGCTTCCTGCTACATGTACAGTCCATGTAGCAGGCAGCAAAGACTGTATTTCAGAACTGGCAATTTGAAACTGGTTTTCTTTGTATGAAAAGAAAAGGGTGGTTTGCAGAACAGGCTAAGCCATCCTGAGATGTTTTCTGTAAAAGTCTCCAGTAACAAATGTCTGTGAAGATTTTCAGTCAACCAGTTCCTAGTTGTTTCAAAAGTGCTTTTTAAAAAATAGGCAACTGGACTATTTTTTTTCTTGAGGAAGAAGAACAAAACATTTTATAACTGGGTTAAAAGCAATATTGCTTCTGGCTACAGTATGGTGGAATTTGGGTGCATTTGGTGAGGGTAAACAAACATTTGGTGAAGAAGAACAAAATGTTTTGTTTTGTTTTTCTTCACCAAATGTTTGTTCACCCTCACCAAATGCACCCAAATTCCAGCGTACTATAGCCAGAAGCAATATTGCTTTTAACCCAGTTATAATACCAGCACTTACTGGTCAGCAGGCACTAAAAATGTACTGGTAATCATGAAAGAAAGCCTGTGGTGGATGATCAGCATTTATAGCCTGCAGATAAAAATGTAAAATTATCTTGAACTTGAGTCTGATGATCACATGAACTTCTTGCAACCAAATAAAAGTGATTTGTCATAACCTCTTTGGAAATCTAGCATATTGCCTGGGATTTTCAGATGGTCTCCCACACAGTTATAAAGCAGTATAAGGCTGCTGCTAGGTACAATTAGATTATCACCCTTTCCACATTTTCAAGCAGGATGTAAGTTATATAAATATATTTACTGCAGAGCATCTTCAGAAAAAAAAATATCTAAGCTCTAATAACATAAAAGAATCCTGATCTTTATAAGTGTCTCCACACTGAATCTTCTTCCTACCTTTTTAGTGGATGCTTACCTTGAAGATTTTTATCTTCCATTCTGTATGTACAGAACAGCTTTCTTTGGCACCTTCAAATCTTTTTCAAAATCAAGTTTAATCACTTCCCCAGTCTGTTTGTTCTGAAATAGATTTCCTCTGCACTCATGGCAGTTAAAAAACAATGTGAGAATCCCCATCTCTGAGGGATATGGGCAGTTTAGAAATATGATAAACAAACAAACAAACAATTATTTTACAGTATTTCATTCCATCTGCCTGAAGGACAGGTTAAGTGGGTAATTCTATCTAACCATTAGAGCACCTGTATTTTAAATTTAGTGAATATAAAAGGAACTTAAGATATAGAACATTTTTGAGAAGCAAGAGATCAAACTTGTTTCAGTTCCTTCTCCAATTTTTCTACAAATTGCTTCAGACACTGCAATATATAGAAGAGTGATGGTGAACCTATGGCACGCGTGCCACAGGCGGCACGTGGAGCCATATCTGAGGGCATGCGAGGCGTTGCCCTATGTCAGCTCCAGCGTGCATCCATGCGCTGGCCAGCTGATTTTCGGCCTTCTTTTTGGCCGTTTTCGCTCTCCCCAGGCTTCAGGAAAGCCTCCTGAACCCTGGGGATGGCGAAAAACAGGCCAACGGGCCAACCGGAAGTTCAGAAATGAACTTCCATTTGGGATGTTTTTTGCCGTCCCCAGGCTTCAGGAGGCTTCCCTGAAGTCTGGGGACAGTGAAAAATGGCCCAACCGGAAGTTCGTTTCCGAACTTCCGATTGGCCCGTTTGGCCATTTTTTGCCGTCCCCAGGCTTTAGGAGTCTGGAGGCTTCAGTGAGGCCTGTGTGCATGCGTGGGGGGGGGTTGTGTGCATGCTTGGGGGGAGCGCAGGTGTTGTGCACATGCACGGGGAGGGCATGGGTGTGGGTGTGCGCACGCACCCTTTTGGCACGCAAGCCAAAAAAGGTTCGCCATCACTGATATAGAAGGACAAGCCATTCCTCACTTTTGTTTTAAATCACAATTCACTTACAGCACGCATATTGTGCTAAGTCATAATTATTTTTTGACTTAGTATGCTGCATGGATTTACCACAAGATTTACAAGATGTGAGCCAGGTTGTTCTGTTGGACATGTGAAGGGGTATTTTAAAACAAAGGAGGACTTGTATGCCTCCCTTTTTATAAATGGCACTTAACAATTTACTTCATGATTTTTACATAATTATTTTATTTAGGAATGTGAATCAACCTAAGGACCTTATGCATAAATCAATTAACCAAATGTTTTTTTTTATAACATGGATTACCTATCAGACATAGTATATGTTTAAACTCTGTACGTCATCCTTTAAAATAGAGTAATATGCTACATATTTAAGTCTGCCAATGTCATAAATATGCCTTGAATAAAATCCCATATATTCAGACTTTTTCAAATTAGTAAATAAAAACACACTCAAAAAAATCCATCCATATTTTGACCACAGTTGCTGTCAAAACACTTTACTGCTTGGAAAGATTCCTCCCAATAAATATAATTTGGTAAATTCCAAAGTTATGATTTTTCCTTTCTAACTTTGTAATATTCTTCTCAATGGATTTGGAAACAGCCACTGTGTGGAAGCCTGTTACTTACTGAAGGAATGACAGAGGAAAGAATTATGTGTTTTCCATACTTGAAAGGGCTGTAATCCAAAGCATTTTTATAACTGAATTGCAGTCCGAACTTCCAGCCTGGGGAATTCTTATTATTCTTTCCTGCACATTGTGTCTGTTAAGGCATTTGCTTGAAACAGGACAGAAATCAAATGACACAAAGTGGTTAGCATCTTACACCTTTTGCGGTTGGCTACCTTTTGTGGTTTAATATATCTCACTAAAACATAAAGTAGTTCATTCGATTTGTGTTAAGTATATTGGTGCCTGCAGCCTGCAGCCAAATGTGGTTTCTTCTATAAACTGTGGCTAAGCAAACTATGGCTTAGCATAAAATACAAATAGCTGTGAGATATGAAGAGAATCTGAATTTGAATATATTGTAATTTTCCAGATGGTAATGCAGAGAGTTATGTTTTATCACTTTTCTCTTCCAATTCCTTGTTCTATATGGGAACTGAGAGGGCAGGATCAGATGCTCTGGAAAGCAAATTCCGGCTGTGGCCCATTGTACTGCATAGGGAGGAAATAGGAGTACCAGTCCTATGAAAAATGAATCAGGAAATGCAGCAGGATAAAAAGCACAAAGAAGCAGATTGATAAATTTCAAAAATGGAATAAGAGATCTGTTCCTGTTCCCTTTTAATAATTTTATATAATTTTAATAATTGTATAAAGTAGTAACTGTATGATAATACTTATGGTAATTCCATATTAGGTTATGGTGTGCTTAACACTGGGCTCACACTAAGCCATAAACTAGAATGTAAAAACTTATGTTCATTCATTTAATAATTGTTTGAAATTATAGCAACATTGAATAGTGACTTATGACTGATCCTCAAACTTATGATCATTCCAGCGTACCTGTGATCATATGATCAAATTTTGGATGCTTGGCAACTGGCATGTATTTACAATGGCATTATTTATTTAATTAATATGGCCGTTCCCTCATTTTCAGTGACTTACAAAAACTGTGGGGTTGGAGGGAGGAGGTTCCACAGGATTGCATTTACGACTTTCACAGAGGGCTTCTGAGAAGCAGAGTCAATGGGGAAGCTGATGTTCTGCCCCAGTTAAGAACGTAGCAAATACACAGTTGTTCGAACTAAATTTAATCATTAAACCACTACTAATAACTGGCTTAGTAGTGGAGACACACACACACAAATCTAAAAGCAATCTTTTCTTGCAAAAACTCAGCTGCTAATTAATCATCATTAACAGCTGGCATAAGTTCAGAAAGTCTTAAATCATAGCAATGCAATTAGTTCTTGTTATCTCACGAAGTTTCAAAGGCTTGACAAAATGCCTAGAAGTCTTCCTCGATAAGCAAGCCGAGGCAGAAAAGCAGAGATATTCCAGACACTCACGACGGATACACAATTCTCAAACGTTGTTTCCTGCAGCCTTTCAGCTGCCTCTGATGTCCTTAAGTAGACTAGGGGAGTTGCCAATTAGCCCCAAGTCTCACTCCCGAGGAGACCTCCTTTGGAGTAACCATTCCTGCCTCTTGGCAGCTCTGCTCTTGCATTCAGAAAAGGAGAAGCCTCTTCTCCCTCATCACTGCTATGAGGTGTTGGAGGTTCCAAAGGCCCTGGATGAACCTCTGCCTCTGACACTGAGTCCTCACCAGCCTCCTCACTGTCCGACTCAGGTGCCAGCTGCACAGGCCGCTGGCGCAACACCAAGTCGGTCTCCTCTCGAACAGGATCCGCTATCAGCTGCATGGCCCACAACAGCTGGCGGGCCACAACAGCTGAATTTGTTTAATAGCTGCATGATTCACTTAACCAACGGTGGATTGCTACCAGTTCGGTCCGGTTCTACGAACCAGTAGCGGTGGCAGTGGGAGGCTCCTCCCACCCGCTCCACCCACTCCTCCCTCCCTCCCGCTCCTCCCACCCACCCCAGATGCTTCTGCGAATCCATTTAGATTTAGAACCCATCACTGCACTTAACTATAGCAAAAAAGTAGTGAAATTGGATGGGACTCACTGAACAATTGCTCTGAATACCAATGAAAATGGTGGCCCCAATTTTGATTGTAAATTGAGGTATACTAAACTAAAGTGCAACCAAGGAAACTACTTCATGGATAAATATATAATCTCAGCCAGAATGGCTAGTTGATCTATCCTATTAGTGAATAACTCTTGTTATTAGTGCAAGTTCAAATTTTCTTTGCTGAAGATGAAAAAATTCTTTTCTGCCATGATTTTCCCATCATGCATGAATGTTTACATCTGTTCTGATAGAAATTGGATTTCTACATTTGTTTTTACATTATAGGATTTTAGTTTTTATTACAGATATTTTTGACTAGTGTTACTAGATTTTTTATTGCTTAATATTTGTACAATAATGAAAATACAGATCTTCTCAGTAAATAGATGGTCAGATACAAATCCTACCAATTTTATATTTGTAATAACAGATTGCAAGACAAATGTATGTAGCTTATTTAAAGCATTAATTAGCACAAAGTTTCCCCCACAAAACTGCATACCTGACTGTAGGGATGGTAATTTAGACATTTTCAGTTCTTGTTTATGAGGATTAGTCATTTATTTAGGTGGCAAAATAGGTCATTCGCTATCTGCAAAATATTTTATTGGCTACAGTATTAATCATGTGTAGATTAAAGGAACATAATTAGGTACTAAGTTATGAAATCTTTTAAGCAATTCACATATACAACTTTATGATTATATAATGATGAACTTGGGACTCTTTTGCAATTACAGGTATCGTGTTATTGCACCAGGCTAGGGCATAGGGAATAATGAGCACACAGAATCTTATCATATGAACAACAGATAGGAATAATTTGCAGTATTGTTACAGCGCTCACATAAGTGAAGATCTAAACTAAAATGTGGTACATTTTTAAATATCTAACATTCTTATTATGTAAAGCTATTTCCCATATTTAATACAACTTAAATTTTGTTCATACAAATTACTCCCAGCTCATATCTGGATGCAATTTCACTTTACAGTGAATTACTGCCAAGGCAAATGGTATTGCCCAACCCATTCTAACCCTATCCAATCTTATTTAATGTTGACGCAGTGTTCTGAAGAGACTCAAACAGGAAGCCTCTGGGTGTTTTCTGTTAGAGTGGGTGGAGTTCTTCAGAGAAAGCAAAAACATGAGCTGCCTGCTGATCACATTGGATCAGTTCCTTAATATCCTCTTAAGAAGTTAATTTCCTTGGATACTGAAATAATCTTTTAGTCAATAAGGGAATCCCAGCCTTGAGATCTGTTTCTTTATTTTTAAATTGTAACACAAAGAATCTTAACAAATGTTAACATTCATATGGAACACTGCTTTCTGATTACCACAAATTTTAGTGAATGATGGTTGTACATACAAATAGGTACTATTAGAGATTTATTGGGAGAAAAATTACTGCCAATATCCTAGTTTGACTAGTAAGTGAAGGAGCTTTTTTAAGGAAAAGTGACAATATAACTAATTTTCCAAGACTACACAAATAGGTACGATTTCCATTCAACCCAGCCTCAGCATTTATACCATCAGATAGATCAATACTTTTTATTCAAGGAAATAAAAACAATAGGCTATAACATAATTCCAACAGCGATGTTAAGATTTGGAGTTTATCTAAATATACCCAATACTGGGTCATTGACTTCAATAAGCAAAGAAAAAAAACCCATAAAGGAAATCCAACAAGTAAATGGAAGGAAGCTTAAAGGAGTATTCCAATCATGAGGATGTTTCATTTAGCATTGTACTTAGTGTCTAGATTTCATTCATTGTGATTTCTCTTCTGTAGCAAATTCCATATTTGAGATCACAATAATAGAACACTAAACTCTGATCATATGGTAAATGTACAAATACAGAGAAATCCCTCAGCCATTTACTGAAACAAAGTGAAATGTTCCTTTCACCAGAAATAATGGGTGGGAAAATCACAGGCCAATATTCTTTTGGAAGGATGTGACATTAGGGAATTACTACAGCCACATTCTGTGACACTAGCCTGTGTAACTTTCATGAGGGACTCCACCTCAAACCTTCAAAATGGATGATATTGGAGAAATGGGAAACCTTGCATTTTTATATGACAGTCTTAATTTCCATACAGTAATGTTAGCTGTGTTTCCAGGTGCTGTTTACAAAAGTTACCTTCTAATAGACTCCCACTAGTTAATTATTAGTTAAAGGTGCTCAGCATATTTTTAAAAATAACACCTTCAAATCAATACGCAATTGCTAAAATATTAAAATACTTCCCTTGGACAGTTTAAAATGACTCTTAAATTAAGCCACAAACCGGCAAAATTCATTCTACGTAGACAGTAAACCACCGTTTACTTAACGTTATCTCTTTGATCTTATGCCCAAAGCTTTCCTTATGCAGGAACATACCGAGAATCTAATCCTCCCTATGACACGCCGCGCCTGCGAAACTAATCGCATTCCGAAACTAATTGTTTTCTAGCCTGTGAATTGAACTTTGTTCCAGTTGACAGAGAGAAAATATATCCGAATCCACATCGGATTGTCTCTCCCATTCTAGCTTCGCTTCGAAGAGGAGGCGCCACTTTCTAGAAGCCGAGGTGCAAACGTTTTAGGCCCGCAAGCATGGCAGCCACTGCCGCAACCCCTAAACAGGCTGTCTCTGTTTTTCAGGAGTTCCGCGCCATGTTTTACGTTCTTGGTCCCAACGAGAGCTCCTTCCGCAGCGTCGAGGAAGTTCCCGAATACGTGGACAAGGTGAGAGCTCCTAATCCCACCTTCCTAAGTGCCCCCCCCATTCCTTTCTGTGCAACAAACTGCTACAGTTGCGAAGCCCGCTGCGCTTGAAGAACGCAGCCCGTTTGCGAATGTCTGGGGTGAAAACGGGACCTTGAAAACTCACTTTTGAATCCTCAGCATGGAAGGAAAAATTCCTCCTGATTTTTTTTTTCAGATTTAGGAAGTGTTTTCTCCAGATTCTTTCCGCCCACCCCAACTCCCCCGCCTCCGCGAGTGGAGGGCGGTCTTTATGAAATCACCTAATCGCTTGGAAGAAGACGCTGTCTTTTGTGAATCTTGGGGTTAGGTAATAATCTTTAGCCAACCTTAGCTGATTCCCAAAGAAGCTGCGTTTGAATGGCAGAAGATTCAGAACGCAGGAATACTCGGTTCGTGGCTTAACTGGGAACTTAAAAAATAATATCCCAGGAGGAGGGGAAAAAAACCCCTATCTTACTGGTGTTAAGAAAACTACATGAAGATGTTTAATGAAGTCACCAGCAATCAAGCTGAACTGAAAGGATACTTACCTTTTTAGGTGCAGCTCCCATTGTCTTCAGGTTGATGGAGGCTATAAAGTAGTGCAATACATTTGGAAAAGTTCAAGACATCTCTCCCCTTAAGAGATGGCAATTAGTCCAAAGTATGCTATATTCTGAACCTGGCTTGAACCATATGAGTGTACAGCTGGGTAGTCATAGCCTCCCTATTTTTACTCCTCCTCCTTTATTTAGAAGGAGTATATTATTTTTCTATTTTTATACATTTCTTAGATGAACTTTTTTGCTTAGCCTTTTGAATCACAACATAAATAAATTGGGAGAAGATGGCTGCATTTGTATAGTTTGGCTCAGTCACTATCTCTTAGCCCAACTTTCCCTTAAGAGTATTTTGGGAGAAAAATGGAGGAGTGATTCTGTGTATGATGTCTTACATTCTACAGTGCTGTGGTGGTGCAGTGGTTAGAATGCAGTACTGCAGGCTACTTCTGCTGACTGCCTACTGCTTGCAGTTTGGCAGGTCAAATCTCACCAGGCTCAAGGTTGATTCAGCCTGCCATCCTTCCGAGGTGGATAAAATGAGGACCCAAATTGTGCTGACTCTGTAAACTGTTTAGAGAGGGCTGTAAAGCACTGTATAAGTTTAAGTGCTATTGCTATCCTTGAGGGATGGCCAATTTTAAAATATGAAAAAGAAACAAATAAATGTTATATTATGTTCCTGGCAGCAGTAAAAAAGTGAGCTGTTGTTTCTTCTGAATGAAAGAAGAGATGTATCCCAAGTAAATAAAATAAATAACTCTGGGACGCAATGTGAATTTTTATACTGCTGACTTGATGGGATGTGAACTTTGCTCTGATTTCTTAATTGTGTTTTATGTTTTCCTATGCCACATTTATTTATTATTTCTAAGCCAAATCATGGCTTAGAACAACATAGACATCCAGTTCTGCCTTTCAGCATATCTTTCATTTCTCCTCCTAAGGATGCAATCTGAGGTTATATCTATAAGTATAGATAGAATGCAAAGAGGGATTATCACTGCTAATTAAAGCACTGCACTAGTTGATAGAAGACAGTGCGCCTTTTTATCATGTTACTTCAAAACATGTTAATTCTTTATTAATATTAGTGCAAATGGTTATTAGTCCAAATTAATCAAAATTCAATGTTTTCAATCTTTTTGAAATTTTTTTCAAGGTTATTCTCACAGAATTCATTGCAATAATTCAATATCATCAGCTAAGAAACATTTGGTTTCTTAGCCGATGACTCTTAGCTAAATGTGGTAACTATATGTATTAAAAGTGAATTTGTGCAGTGCTAGATCTGTGATGGCACTTCCCAAATGCGGAACATCTTCAAAGCAGTCCGGAAAACATTATATTAGTGTGATCACTTGTTATGGCTATATTTAAGGAGTTTTTCCCCTCAACCTGTGCTGAAATTAAAGCTCCTAGAATGGCAAGCTATCATAAGGACTAAAGTAGGCCAACAAAAATGTCACAGAATGCAAGTGTTTTGAATGGAAGAGGAGACATATGTTAGGAGTCCAACCCACTCTCCATTCCCGCTGCAACTGAAATAGGGAAAAAATCAAGTTGCATTAATTGGCATCTTTTCTCCATTAAAAAAATCAGTTGGCATTGATTGGGATATATTCAGTATTCTAACCTTGGTGATGATTAGTTTTTTATTGAACTTTGAATAAAGTCACTAATTGCCTCCCTCCTGTGGCATGGTGATTTTTAATATATAAAGATTGTTTTCCTGCCCTAAATCAGAATCAGATATGAATGATACAGATGCATGTTACATATTTTCTGGGCATCAAGGGCCAGAATTTCTTTGGCTCTAGGTCAGGCTGAATAGAGATGTAGAGTACATGGATTGCATTTTCAGCATCCTTTCTAAACTATGTACAGTTTATCTACAACAATTAAGATACAGTGATTAAGATATATAGATAATGCTGTAGAGGAAATAATACCAAAATATGTGTGTTTAAGATCATTCTCCAAAGCACCTGAGGGTAGAACAAGAAGCAATGGGTGGAAACTAATCAGGGAGAGAAACAATTTAGAACTAAGGAGAAATTTCGTGACAGTTAGAACAATTAATCAGTGGAGCAACTTGCCTCCAAAAGTTGTAAATGCTCCAACACTGGAAGTTTTTAAGAAGAGATTAGATAACCATTTGTCTGAAGTGGTGTAGTGTTTCCTGCCTAAGCAGGGGGTTGGACTAGAAGACCTCCAAGGTCCCTTCCAACTCTGTTATTCTATTCTATTATTGGAAAGCAAAAGCAGAAGGTACATAATATGCTTAATTTTTTACTTTGTTTATGTCTGTCCCCTTTCATTTTAGGCAACTCCCTTGTTCATTACCCTGATTTTGCTGGAGGTCATAATTAAGTGGGCCCAGAAAAGACATTTCTCATTCCTCCACAGTGACGATATAACATCTATGTCTGCAGGTATCTTCTCAAGAATTCCAGAGTAAGTCTAATCTGATGTATAGCTTGGTTGACTCAGATTTCGAGAGGGGAAATGGAAAATTAGGGGAAATTCCTAATTTTTCTTAATGGTTTTCATTAACTTTGACTAATATATAATAACTTATAATGTATCGTAGTAATAGCTATGAATCTATTGAGACATGTAGCTAATAATATAATGCAATTTTAAGAGATTCTGGTTTTCCACATCTATTTCAAGCTGTTTCCAAACTCAAGTAGAGTATTTATCTTACATCAAATATTTAGAAGCCATACAACGGAACTAGTTAACAGTTTAATTAGTTCAAAGGTTAGTTACCGGGTTTTCCCTATAATAAGACATGTCCTGATAATAAGGCCAACAGGGCTTTTCAGCACATGCGTTGAAATAAGCCCCCCCAAAATAAGGACCCCCAACTACTTTCTGGGGAAAGGGGGAGGACATGCCGGGAGCCGCTCTTTTTGCGGCTGGCATTCTTTTGGCCAGTAGAGCGAGAGCAAGCGAGAGGCGGATGCACACACACCACCCGGGACTAGCTCGGCTCCTCTGGACTCTGCCTACGGCAATTTGAAACATGCTCCTGCCTGCAAGGAAGTGGAGACAAGCATCGATCCCTGCCTCCATGCAGGCAGGAGCACGTTTCAAAATGCTTCCAGAGGCAGCCCAGAGCAGCCGAGCCAGTTGCACGGAGTGTGTGCATAGCTGCCTCTCTCTCTCTCTCTCCCTCCCCCCCTCTCTCTCACCCTCCCTCCCTCCCTCCCTCCCTCCCTCCCTCCCTCCCTCCCTCCCTCCCTCCCTCTTTCTCTCTCTCTCTCTCTCTCTCTCTCTCTCTCTCTCTCTCTCTCTCTCTCTCTCTCTCTCTCTCTCTCTCTCTCTCTCTTTTCACAGAAAGAGTGGCTCCCGGCCGGGAGAGTGAGAGCAAGCTAGTCCCGCAGGACTAGCTCGGCTCCTCTGGCATCTGCCTATGGCAACTTGAAACATGCTTCTGCCTGAGAGGAGGCGGCGAGGCTGGTCGGGTATAGTGAGCCCACAAGCGCAGGGCTTGAGCAGCAGACGGGTGCATCCAGCCCGTCCCTGTCGCCATCCCTTCAGCTCTGCCTCCCGCTGCTGCCTCCCTCGCTCGCTCGCCGGCTCAGGCCACTCATCCTCCACCTGCCCTCCCCGCATCCTTCAGGAAGGAGAGAGAGGTGTGTGGGAATCCCCTGCAAGGACAACCACCCGTTCCTCGGTGTTGTGTCCTCTGATCCTCCCCTGCCTCCGGCTCTCGAGCGATATCATATTGGAAGATCTGGCTTGGTGAACAATATGTTTAATAAATGTAGTTATAATGTTTGAAAAACCTTTGACTGACCCTGTGTTTATAACAGCCTTAGAATGAGAACTGGTTCAGGGGTTATGAGGATTGTCTTATTATTTTATCTTTATCTCATCAGATCTTGATCTCCTGTGAGTATTCTTGTTTTTCTGCTCACTTCATTATGATTATGAATGAAGAATGTATCTGGCCATGAGACATACTCATTAGGCAATTGCTTTGATGTGAGGGCAACTGTGATTGCTTTACTCAAGTCTGATAATTGATAACAGGAAACGAAAAGAAATCCTAACAGAAGATATTAAAAGCATATAATAAGTAAACATAATTCCAAAGAAGAGAAAAACCCAGCATAATCATGTAAAAGATGCTATTATGTCCTTACAGAAACCTAAGTGATAATGAAAAAAATTAAAAAGAGCACAAAAAGAAGGGAAAAAATAGATCACCAAAGAAAAGTACATAAAGGGAGCCTGTAGGCAACAAAAGGGTAGTTTTAAACAGTTTGTTTATTTTATTCAGAATGAAAAGAAACGAAACAACATGCCTGTTACTTTGTGGGTAAATATTTATCCATGTAGTTGGAAGGAGTTAAGGTTCACTTCAATTCTCACACACATACATCTACTGCTCAGTTTGATATGATATACAAGAAGATTCTACAGCAGATCATAAAGTAATTGATTTGGAAGCATTTTGAAATAATACAGTCATTAAGACAGGTAGGATTGCTAAAATGGTAGTTCTGTCAAATTGAAATCAAACTATACTACTTGCATGTCAGTATAACAATCTGCTACCAGATCAAAAAATAAGATTAATTGGAAAAAGTATGTCATATCCCTCTGAGTACCACTTCATTCAATAACTATTAATTATTAATTCAGTCCACAATTAGCTTGTAACCTATGGTTCCCCAACAAACTAGAGTGAACCATTAATGGAATTCACAGGCCAGTTCTAAGAAGGGTGTTCATCAACATTTTCTTTAATGATTTTGATGATCAAATATCTACACATGTAATTCTTACCATATTTGCAAATGATAAAAAGGGGTGACAAGGCATCTCTCGATTGGCTTGCTAGAAACTGACATGAATAAACTTCCAAATATCATGAAACCATGAAGGAATTCCAGCAACTGCTCTGCATAAAATACAGTATTTTTTATAGTGAAGAAAAGTTTCAAATTCTTTGACTACTTCATCTTGGTCATGCAGTGTGACAGACTTAAAGACACCGTCTTTTGGAACAAAAGATTGGTTTCCACATTTAATTTTGATAATGGAGTAATCTGATTTAACTCTTTGATTCTCACCTTTTGGGAACTGGCTCTCACTCTAATAATTTAAGAGATAAAAACAGTTTAATATAATCTTTATAGACTAGTTGATGGGCTAAAAACAGCATAATGAAGTGTAAGTGAAACTTCAGTAATAAATCAGTATAGAATATGGGAACTGCTTAGTAATAAAGGACATTGTAATTGTAACTGTTCAACAGTTGGATATGAGTCAGTAAGATAGTATTTGAAAAGGCAAAATCTGTGTGTGTGTGTGTGTGTGTGTGTGTGTGTGTGTGTGTGTGTGTGTGTGTGTGTGAATGAAACAAGCAGTTCTGTTATATTCTGCTTTGAACAGACTCCAGCTCATTATTACTGTAATGTCTGCTAATGACGAACTGGGTAAGGTGCAACAAAGAGCAGGAAAAATGGTCAGGTGGCTGGGAAGTAGAAAAGTGTGAGGAATGTGCAGCTGGAGAAGGAATGGAGAGGAATCTCGGCACCAGCACCATAGTTTCCTAGTGTGAAAAATGGTCATTAGTCACTTTTTTCAGTGCTCTTCAAACTTTGAACGATCACTAAATGAATGGTTGTAGGTCAAGGACTTCCTGTAATCTTTTGTCAGGACAGTTAGATTCCTGTATTGAGAAGGGATTTGGATTCAATAGCTTCAAAAGCCTTTTTTAAGTTATGTCATGAATGAGCCGTCACTGCTCTGTAATGTTAGTTGTACTTTTTGGTTGCCTTGGTGTGGACCAACATTTGTATTGTTTTGTTCCCAAAATGTATTTTAAATGTTGAATTTTTAGAAGACTACATAATTACTTTTTAAAAACATAATTATAGTTAGAAACATAATTTGATTAACCAAATATTCTTTTGCACCTTCATGAGTAGAAACATTGCTGGGTTACTCATGGGATTATACAGGAGACAGGTGTGTATGCCCCAATAATATGAAGTGAGGACATGCACCATTCATCACTGATCCTTTTACAGCGGAGTATCTGCATTGGCAGGCAGTGTAGATAGCTGACCTTTGACTCGGAAATCCTTTGCAGTTCTATGATATATCGGAGGCCATTCTCTCTGCTTAATGGCTCGATAAGTAGCCCAGCATTATTTCATTAAAAGAATGACAACTTTACAACTTCATTCTAAGCAACCTTCTCGGAAGGAAGTATTGCATTTAGCAGGATTTAAGCAAACCAAGCACTGAAAATGTCAATTTTTTTCTGCATATATTCAGAATTAAGTTCTTTTGAGTACAGTAAGAAATCCAGGTAACTATAGAACTTAGTTACAGTACGTGGAACAGGACACACATTTAGTGGCAAAGAGAGAAAATGTGAAACATAACTAGACTCTAAACTACAACCATTGCATTAATATAACGTTTTTACCACTAAGGTCACCTTTATGCAAGCTTTACTAAAGCAATCTGGAAAACCATTATGACATGTAAATATTAAAAATATTTACATGTCAATATGACATGTAAATATTACATGTAAATATGACATGTAAATATTAAAATACATGTAAATATGACATGTAAATATTAAAAATATGTAATGATGCTAACTCAATAAAGCAACATTTCTAAAATTCTCAGTTGGATATTACTGAGACAAATATAATCAAAAACTTAATCAATTTTATTTATTATAAGTTCTTAAAATATGTGTGATCTATTGTATCTGCCTATTTAGCTTCATCCTGCTCTGAACAAGAAATAAGAGGCACAATTAGGTTTATGGTTTAGAAGTTGCCTATTGAATAATATGAAATATGTTTGCTGCTTTAATACTATTATTGTAATAGTGCTTTTTATTGAAACTTGTATAGTTATATTGATAAAGATGATGCTGAGTCTGTTAACAGTTTCCTAGTTAAACATTGATGCAGAAATATTTGCAGCAACCTTGGCACAAATATTATAGTTGAAATGTGTTTGAATATTAGTAGCTCGGGTTGGTAGTTATGTTGCTGGTTTGAGCTGCGAGCTTGGCAATGTGGCTGCAAACATTTCGTTCCCATTCGAGGAGACACCTTCAGTGCACTTTGGATTGTGCTTGCCTGGGGAAGCACTGGCCTTTAAATACCTTTCTGAGTCCTGGTCTGATTTCGGGTTCTGTGATTGGCTGGCTGTAGTTGTTGAGTCATAGTCCTTGGTTTTGAGTACTGTCTTTGTGATGTAAATTAGTGCTGGTGTTGTTGCCTTCTGATGATGTCATGGTCTGGTTTTGGGTTGATTAATTTAGTTTAGTTTTAGTTTATTTAGAATTGGAAGGGACCTTGTAGGTCATCTAGTCCAACCCCCCACTCGAGTAGGAGTCCCTACATTATTATTATATTATTTATATTTATTATATAAATTATTTAAAGTTATTATATAATAAATTTATTATATAAATTATTTATATTATATTATTTATATCATTTATATTATATTATTATATTATTATATTATTACTATTAGATCGGTTGTGTGTGATGTGGTCTGATTTCTTGTGATCTGTCAAGTTATAACTTTGTTTGCAGCGTGGCTATTTGTTGGTCTTTAAATGCTGCTTTCAGGATCATGGTTGATATTCTTTTATTCTAAGTGGTTGATGGATTGGGTTAATGTCAATGTGTCTGTTTGTTGATTTATTGGTGCAAAACCAGCCTTCCAGGAATTCCCTTTCTGTCCTTGACTTCGCCTGGGTTACAACTGTGGTCCCGGTTAGATAGAATTTGTGTGGTTTTGAGTCTTTGTGGAGGGACATGGGGGTTAGAGGATCATGTCTCTTGATGGCTAGGAAGTGTTTGTGCACGGAGCTCAAACCAACAACATAACAAGTATTATAGATCATATTATCTTTCATTATTCATCCTGCATAGTCTGCTTTCATAAAACATCACCAAATACAGGAAAATATTAAATTAATAATCAACATTCTAGATATACATTGAAATCAGTAGTGTTTGCTTTGTTGAATGTAGAAGTATTCATTCATCTGGGGTAGTGAACATTTCTGAAACAAGTCTAAATAAGGATTTTATTCTTTTTACTAATATATGTCTTTCATCTCAAACTAATCATAGTAAGAATAATAGATTTATTTATTATTTTCTGATATTGTTTGTAAATGCCAAAAGTCATTTAGGTGAGATGGAAGGTTTTGAAATCTGAGAAATAAATGAATATTTGAAAGAGAGCAATTTATAACCTAAGTCATCAATATAAATTTATTGCACATTTTTATTTTTTTATTATTATATTGATTTCTTTTAATTCTGTTCATTGTCACTACTCAAAGTCACTTAAATATCAATTGAAATAAATAAACAAGGCTCTATGTTTTCTGCTTATGGACTGATTCTCTTTTAAGGTATAGAAAAATCTCAACATTATTATTTTGTGAGGTCAAGATATCATGTGCTTAAAATTTGGCCAGCTATTTTCTGTATTGATAGCTTCACACACAATCCTTAACCATAGTGATTGGTTTGTTAATACTTAAAATGTATCACATCAGTTGTGAATTTAGTTACTGCTATTTATTTAATAATCCACAGTTAAAAATCCCAGTTTAGCACAGTGTGTATCAAAATCTTTTTCTGAGATGAACCAAAATTGGATCAATGAGGTTACGATATTTAAAAATAAGTTTTAGTATTTGTTCTGTTTATTACTTTATTAAACATAAAAGGGAAAAAGGAAGAAAAAAATTACAAAACCAGAAAGAAAGAAAGAAAACCAACAAAAATCATTTTATCTTCATAAAAGAATAATTTTAAGCACACCATGACATCTTGCTTTTCTCATTAAATTTCATGTTGTTGGATAGGGCCCATTGCTCAAGTCTCTCAAGATCTTTTTGGATCCTGAGCTTGTCTTCTGCGGTGTTGGTTATTCCTGCCAGCTTTGTGTCATCTGCAAATTTGATGAGTTCCTCTTTCATTCCCTCACCTAAATCATTTATGAAGATATTGAAGAGTACTGGGCGTAAGATGGAACCTTGGGTCCACCACTGCTTACTTCGCTCCATGTAGCTGTAGTACCATTAAAGACTACTCATTGAGAATGGTTTGTCAGCCAGTTACTACTCCATCTAATGTTGATGCTGTTAATCCCACATTTTTCTAGTATACCAAGAAGTAGTTTGTGGTCTATTTTGTCGAACGACAAGCTGAAGTCTAAGTATACTATATCCATAGCATTATGTTGTGGTCTACTAATTTACTCAGTTTTGTCCAAGAATGAAATAAGATTGGTTTGGCATGATCTGTTTTTAACAAACCCATGTTGGCTTCTAGTTATAACTTTATTTGTTTCTAGATGTTCTCAGATCTGTTTTTTGATTATTTTTTCCCATTATCTTCCCAGGTATTGATGTTAGGCTGATTAATCTGTTTTTCTTTTCTTTTTTATAGATGGAAACCACATCAGCTCTTTTCCAATCTTCTGATGGTTCCCCAGTGCTCCAGGATTTTTGAAAGATATAGTACAATGGTTCTGAGATAATATCTGCCAGTTCCTTCAGAACTCTTGGATGTAATCTGTTAGGTCCTGGGGATTTATTTTATTTAGAAAATGTATATTACTGCCTACTCACACATGGCAAAGGTCGTCAGGCAACATGAATTCAGGCAGTGTCTACAACATAATGGGTAGTCAATAAATCAACTAATTTGCGGGGTACAGGGCATTCGACTACAAAGAAGGCTCTTGGCAAAATCCAATGTGACACTACAGACCGCATTGGATGAAGCGAGAGCCACGGAGTCCTCCAACAAAGCTGTGGAGTCACTCCACCACCGGAGCACTTCAACTCCCCGCAAATTAGTTGATCTAACAGGATATCGTCAAGGTCTCGGAAATCGCAGTGCATGGCTGCCTTCCTTAATGCTGCTAGGTATTGATTTATTGACTCCCCATCATGTTGTAGGCACTTCCTGAATTCATGCCGCCTGACGACCTTTGATGGCACTGGCGCGTAGTGTGTCTGCAGCATATTTTGAAGAGTTTGCCAAGGAACCGTTTCGACTGGTGTTGGTTTGACTAGAGACTCCGCCGTGTCGAAAACTTCATGCCCACAATGGCTGAGAAATAGTGCTCATTTCCTGTTGTCATCCAGGCCTTGTAGGTCGTTTGCTTCTAGGAAACAGCAAAATCTGGTCATGTATGACCCCCAATTCTCTTTGGCCGGTCAAAAGGTGTCGGCGGGTGGAACGCTGACATCTCGCTTGCTGCAGTTTCAAATTTTGCCACACAAAATGGCAGCCGCTTGCGTTTCCCGCTGGCCTGGATCTTTTGGTGTTTCCTTCAGCTCGTTCTGCAGGATCCTCTTCAGTATTCCACTTTCATTGCCAATTGTTGAGTTCTGGTACTGAAGAGGCTTGAGACAGGCTTATAACAAACAGTTCTTTATTGTATCTCAGTAAGATCCAGCAAAAGAGCCAGGCTGACAGCTCTCCCTTTTATACAGAACTGTCAAATGGCTCAACCAATCAGCGGTCTCCCTTTTCCCGCTTGAATAGCGGACCTTGGAGTAAACAGTATGCTCTTAATACATAACATGCACCAAGACAAATTCCTTGTGTGTCCAATCACACTTGGCCAATAAAAAATTATATTCTATTATGCAGTAATCTTCATCTGCATATGGTTGTCACTTTCCTTTTGTTTAAGTAAAGGTTAGATAGCTCAGGTAAAATATGTCCATCTTATATAGCCTAGCAAATGGAGGGAATAGCATACTCTACAAAAGTTCAGCAATGAACACTGGATAAAGATCCCCCCCCCCCGAAACAGCATGCCCCTTGAGATCAGGTTGTCTCCCATTCTTTTGACCCCTGGGGAAATGGGTAAAGATAAGCCATTAAGACAGAAATATCATAATTAAGACAGGATCATATTTTATGATTAGACTTACATGAGAGAAAATGGCCTACAATGGTTGGTAGATAAACAAACACAACCTCCTATAAAATCCATGTATATTGTTCTGAATACTTTTTTGGGTGAAAGAACAAATTATAAAACTTGCCATAAACCTTGAAGTACTTGCTTTATCAGTGCCTTCCTCCCCAAAGAACAAAGAACGAAGTTTTCTTAGGAGCGTCCATATGCTAGAAATAAATATTACTGACTAAATATGAGCATGTTTTTATATATAAGCATAAAATATTATTTATTATATTGTTAATTTTCATTTGCTGAACTAGTATAACAGAAGCATAACAACAATGAAATAGGTTTGGGACATAATCTTAATAAATATGTGTTTTAAAAATATTTTATATCTGAAGTAATATCCTATTTATTTCAAAGAAAGAATATAAGACTGTGGAAATAATTTACGTCCCTAATTTAGGAAACATTTTCTGTTGCTTTGCCAATATGTTTTTGGACAAAAGCCAGAGATGGGAATCCTGTGGGACTCCAGATGTTGCTGAGATTCAGTCCTGTATGTTTGAGTGTATAGTAGTGATCAGAGAGGATGGGAAATCAAATCTAATAACATGTGGAGAGCAATACTGTGTGAACATATGTATTCAAAGGGTAAAATATTAGTGTGCACATACCACCTGTTTGCAAGTACATAAAGCAGCTGTGTGTTTTGCTGGGTTTGCATGGTTGCCTTCCACATTTGGCTTCCCATATTTTGGGAAATCTTGTGTGGTTTAAAATATTTTTTTCATATTCAGTGGGAGTAATAGTGGTGAAAGATGGATTCTGGCAGGCATCAAATTGTTCTGTCCACTGGCCCAGCTTCCATATAGTGTGCTCTGCTATTCTACTACTCACAGAATGTTTGAATACAATCTATATTTCTCAAAGCAATTTTGCATCTTTAGGCTTAATCTCAAATGCAGCTTTGTGATTAGAGGCCAGAACAATGAAGATTAAAATAAAAACTTTTTTAAAAAAATATCTAGTTATTAGCTGAAAATAATTTGCCAGTTGGTGTCCCACATATCAATAGCTTTTTATTCAGGTAGAAGTAGGCTTTAAGTTATAACTGTAATCCCTTGCTTAATAATCATTTGTTTGTTAACTGTTTGACGTTACAACGTGGTGAACGAAGGGTATTAATGCTTGGTCCTTGAAGTAATAGCTGTTGGAGTGCTCCTGTGGTCATTTGATAAAATATCAGGCACTTGGCAGCCATTGCATGACTACCGAATGTACCGGTACTTCAATAACCACTACTTATTTATCTCTCCCCCTTCTCTGCCCTTTGGCCCCTGTACTCTTCCGCCACTAATCCTGTACCAGATTGTGCTCTTTGTCATTAGAACAGCAGATGACTTTTGACAACTCTTTCCTCTTGCTGTTGAGGTGTACATGCTGGCTGCATGAGCCTTTATTCCTGAATCCTTGCAAGGTTGCTGACATAGATTTCAGGATGGCAAGGGTGGCCGGAGTTAGGGCACCTGCAGCTTTTGCACTTTGATGGAGGACCAGGATTCAGCTTTGGCGATGGTGCTATGCTAGATAATTGTGGCTTCACAAAAGGTTAAGCTAGGCTTGGCTTGCCTTGTCAGCAATGGGACGAAGAAGATAGTGAAGGATAGTTGGGTAGTAGAGCATAGGCGAGCTTACAGCAGCCATTATGCCTGCATTTGGCTGAGACAGGTGTTTACTCATAGACCAGCCTGCCTGACTTTGCTTGTTGAAAGTTGGCAGGTATTCGCTTAATGACTGGCAATCCTGCTTAATGATGAAATTGGGGATTTCCAGGATTGCCATCTCTAAACAAGGACTATCTGTAGTGCTAATTAACTTTGAGGTGCCAAATGTGCTAATGTTTGGAGTTGGCCTATCATTACCATAGTTTTTCTAATTTTAGACAGTCCAAACTCTTTCTAAGTCCTTGTCGTATTACACCTAATGACCCAAAAACAATTAATCATTTCCCAAATGTTTGTTTATAAATACCAGTATTTTTAAAATGTTTTCTATTCCTTGTCTTCAACTTAACTGTCTTTTGGAATGGCTTCATTGAAAAAGGAATCAGAGTTCTTTTCAGTGACAGTAAAGTTAATGTGTTATATTCCAAGTACCAATCAGTCTGGATTGTAAGAACTCATAATATTTTTGCTCTATTATATTCAATTACTTTCCATGAGTTTATATTGCAAATAATATGAAAGTAAAGTTGGTTTTCTACATAAATGCTAATGCAATGTCTTGCTAACTCAGTTGTGCCTATTTTTGTAACCAGCCTGGATTTTATTGCATTTAGTTATTAAATGGTGAACTGTTTCACCATATATCTCAGCATTTACTACCCAAACTAGTATTTTCTATTTTTGGCCAATTAACATTTGTGCATATGGCTTGTTCTTGGGTAGCAAACCCACTTCCTCCTCCTCCATTCCTAAACGATTGCTATTTTCAGGTGTTGTCCAACTTTCCTTCAATATTTTTCAAACAATGCCTATGGAGTGCTTTAGTTTTCAAAGTTTCTAGTTTCATTTCATGTTGCTTTTAGTAGTCGTGGTTAGATTCCATTTCTGTAAGTAGCTTTATTTCTGAGTTTATTTCAATAAAGTTTCATTGGTTGTCTTGATTAATCATTAACCCTTTGTTTTTCCTCCACTGCAATTTGTTTAACCAGGTAGTTATCATTCACCAATCTTCCTTTGAAGATACTGTATTTACAGTAACATGTATATTTTAGCTTTTTATGTAAGTCCATGACTTTGTGTATCTTGGCTCAACAATCACCGACATTCTCTCTCTAGATACTGAGTTGAATAAACGTATTGGTAAAGCGGCCACTACATTCTCTAGACTCACAAAGAGAGTATGACTTAATAAGAAGCTGACAGACCATACAAAGATCCAGGTTTATAGAGCCTGTGTCCTGAGCACACTCTTGTATTGCAGTGAGTCTTGGACCCTTTTCGCATGGCAAGAGAGAAAGTTGAATACTTTTCATATTCGCTGTCTCCGAAGTATCCTTGGCATCACCTGGCATGACAAAGTTCCAAATAGCGCAGTCTTGGAACGTGCTGGAATTTCTAGCATGTATACACTACTGAAACAGCGACGTCTTCGCTGGCTTGGGCATGTTGTGAGAATGGACGGTAGGCGGATTCCGAAAGATCTCCTGTATGGTGAACTAGTGCAGGGAAAGTGCCCTAGAGGGAGACCACAGCTGCAATATAAGGATATCTGTAAGAGGGATTTAAACGCCTTGGAAATGGACATTAACAGCTGGGAAACCTTGACCTCTGATTGTTCCGCTTGGAGGCTAAAGACGCAGTATGGCCTTCTCCATTTCGAGGAGACACTTGTTCGGTAGGCCGAGGCAGTGAGGCAGTGCCGGAACCAGAGAAATCTGGGGGCCAGGCAGGGGACGGAATGGATCTGCCCTCAGTGTGGAAGGGATTGCCACTCTCGGATTGGCCTTTTTAGCCACACTAGATGCTGTTCTAGGAACTCTTTCTAGAAACTCTTTCCAGAGCACAATACCATAGTTTCTCGAGATTGAAGGGTGCCAAAGAAGAAGATGTAAGTCCAAAATGTAGTGTGTGCACTATCTCAGTATTCTGTTAAATTTCTTTTTCCCAAATATTTCAAAAGAGAAACAGTCAATAAAATGATTAATAAAATTAGATATTAGATGTCCCATTAATTAGTGGAAACAATTGTTACAATATGTAAAATGTTATGAACATTAATAATGTGTTATAAATAAACAATCGTGAATAATATAAGATTTCCTAAATATGGTACAGCATTGCATAATGATTTTAACTGTTTTAAAAAAATATGGTCAATTATGTAAGGCAGTGGTCTCCAACCTTGGCAACTTTAAGACTTGTGGACTTCAACTCCCAGAATTCAAAGCTGGCTGAGGAACTCTGGGAGTTGAAGTCCACAAGTCTTAAAGTTGCCAAGGTTGGAGACCACTGATGTAAGGTACTGTATATTAGGAACTCTTATTTGTACTTAAACTAACACATATAAAGTATTTGATACGAAAACAAATACTTGGACAAATATTTGAGTTTTCACTTAGGTTCAGCCTGACATTTTAGGTTTGTGTTGAGATTTTATCTCTTTTATGTGAGAGAGATTTTAGGTTTTTTCCAGTGTAATACTTTTCAGGGTGAAGAAGTGTTGTTAAAGTATTAGTTTTGCATCCTGTAATTAAGAACTTAAGACAGGAAAACATTCTAACAGCTTTCCAAGATACTGTTAGCAAAGAGATCAATTTGTAGCTATGTTTGTATATTAAAAATGATCATATTTGGAGGGAGATCTTTCTCCCAGATCTTTCTCACTCCTTCCAGCATCTTCTGGACTGTTTGACTTTATAATAAAACGTAAAAGCAGAATGAGGAGAAACTATGACCATTATATGTCACTGCCTATGTCAGGGTCATTTCAAGACTAATAAATCAGTTGATGGAGTAATAAATTAGATTGTCAGGTCATGAACTGGCACCTGTTCAGAAAAATATAAAACACTTTAAATGAAAGACAAGTTGTTTTCCCTTTCCAGTGTGAGATTTGACAAACATCCTACACATCCTCCTCTCCCTTTATTTGATGGAGTCTTTGTTATAGGACATACTGTACATATTTCACATGTTGACAGTATTTCTGTGTGTTTAGCTTGACAGATTTCAGTTAACCTTTGGTACTTGATGCACATATGAAAATTTAACAGATATCAAGAATTTTTTGTAACAAAATTCTTTTATAAATTATATATAAACGTATATAATTATTTATTATATACATTTATATATAATTTAATTTATTAAATAAATTAAGATATCAATCAATTATCTTACTTTGAATTTCATTATCCTGTAGATATTTATCTTTTGACATATTTTTGAATATTTAAAATTGGCTGATTGTTATTAATTCATAAACATATTTTCAGTAGTTGTCCTCTAAAATTAATAACAGTTAATGCATATTTATATGTAATTGGGTCTTTCACATGCAGGGGTTATTTTTTGATGAATTTTTGTTCAAAAAAGATAAATTTTGAAATCAAATCAGAATGAATAAATTGATTAATATTCCCACTGTTTTTCAGTGATATTTTTTCAGACTACAAATAGAGTATATCTTGTTCATTAAAGTTTTATTTGCAATGAGTACAATTACCAGCAAAGTTCAGATTAAATATATTCGTATTTAGTTTTCTCAAGAAGGAAAAGGGAGGTTTAAAGAATCACAGTTAGATTTAATAAATGTTGCTTTTGACTTTGGTAAATGTTCTCCCCACATAAAGCGATTGTAAATTAATTTCTATATTTGACAAAGCTAACCCATTAATAATCCTGTTAGTATATTAGTGATTGGTTTAAAATATGCAAATTTGACTTATATAACTTCAGGTGGAAAATGTGTACTTTAGAATTAATGTCTACTTTTAGCTACAACCCAGTGAAAAAAGAGCTCAGTGACCAATTTAAGAAATAATCTCTTCTGTGTCTGGATACGTTCCAAAAACATTACAGTACTTAATGAGGCCAAAATGAGAAAACAGTAACCTATGGCCATGGTCCAAGTAGAATCAGGCACTCTTAAGTCTTCTTGATTCACTGGGTCTTAAGCACATATAACTGTATTTTGGACAATAGCTGGTAAATGATACTAGGCAAAAGTGTCTTTTAAAAAAATTCCTGGCAAAATAGTATTGAGAGAGTTTCTTTCTTTCCCAGTCCCTTTAGAGCAGCTAAAGTTCCTTTCTGGCCAGTTGTCTAAATGATTAAGAATTTAGGTTAAGATTTGTGGTAATATTTCAAGTTACAAATTGCAAAAATATGGTGAATTGCATTTTTAAAAACATCTTTAGTAATATTTTGTAAGGCTCTTACAAAGATTAAACATGATCCAGGTGTTTTGCTTCAGCAAAGAACAAGTACACCTGCCATTGAAACTTGTGTGAAATTGTTGGTGCTCCAGCTGACAAAGTGAAGTTAAACAGATATCTTGGTTTGAAAATCAGGCCAGCTGTTAGAGAGCTATGAGTGAGTCACAGGTGGGCCATGACAGCAAGGGTGAAACAGGGTCTTCTTATGCCCTCCCTCCTTTTCCTCCCATCTCCAACGCTTTGGGAGATTTGGAATAATAACTAAGAAAAACTGAGGTTTTTTCAAATGGTAATTTAGTAATATCAGACTTTGATCACTGTGGGTTTTTGCTGGGATAA
Source organism: Diadophis punctatus similis (assembly GCA_023053685.1). Taxonomy (NCBI): domain Eukaryota; kingdom Metazoa; phylum Chordata; class Lepidosauria; order Squamata; family Dipsadidae; genus Diadophis; species Diadophis punctatus. The sequence goes on from JALIGW010000007.1 coordinate 17,212,041, forward strand.
AAGTGAGGTGGTTAGAACATTACAGTCATATTTTACTTTTGTTAGTTATCGTGTAAATAGACATCATATTCAGACCCAAGCATTCGTGCAATAATTGCTAATGCATTTTGATCTTTTGGTGATTTTGCTGCCATGTTGCTCATAAGAAGAATCTTTTAATCTTTTTTAAAAAACTTTTTTGCTTGCTAGATTACAGAATTGCTCTATTTTTTTTAGCTCCAGGGACGGTTCTTCCATGATATTTTGCCAGAGATGTCCACAAACAAAACACTCTGAAGATGGTAGTATGAGGCATCTCTAATATGCCTTTTCTGTTTCTGAATTTCAGTGTTATTTCTCGAAGTGTTGAAATATCGGCATATATCTATGTATGGAACAACTATAGATTGCTGGAACTACCATGGGATTCATCATGGACATGGTTTTTGACCTTCATTGGAGTAGATTTTGGATACTATTGGTTTCATCGTATGGCCCATGGTAAGATTTTTATGTAATTTCTTTTTTCCTTTTGAGAATGGTAAACATTTTGAGCTGTTTTCTGAAGGGCTGCCAAGAAAGAAAAGTCAACAGTGACAGAACTATATTGCTGTTAATTACATAGTTGCTTTATTTCCAGAAAAAAATAATTCTTGGATTATAATATAATACATGGATTTGTTATTCCTACATCAAAATTTGGATTTTTCTACATATAGAATCTGTATTTAAATGTCATTGATAACTAGATTTCTAGTATAATTACTTTGTAATGTTAATTGTATATATAATGTTAGTGTTGACAAGTAGCTTGAAGCTTAGTCATTTTAAATTTTTCCTTTAAAAGTTTTATAATTTCATAAGTAATATATTGGAAAACCAGAATTGTTATGTCATTTTGAGATTTCTTATTTACTTAGTGTATTATTAGTAAGTGGCACAGTGACCTAGAGTTGAAGATGCCTGCCTCCAACTTGGAAGGTTCGGAGTTCAATCCTAGATGTTTCTCTATCAGGGCGCAAGATAAACTATCTGCTGCAAACTCTACATAGTAATCAGGAAGGGCATCCAGCCAGTAAATGCTCGGCTCTACTCAGTCGTCCTGACTCCACCCCAAAACAAAGGGATTAAATGGTTGTAAAAATTGTTTTTATTTTGCGTACTATTATTTGTATATTACTATTTTATCTCATTTTTTTTATGTCTTTTATTTTCCCTTGTATATTCTTTTTTTAAATATTTAATAATAATTAAAAAGTTGATTCCTTAAAGGAGCCACATTGTTTTCAATAGCCACACTTGGATGATATGATGATCATATCACAAATACTTACAGAGATCACAAATACTTACAGAGCTAAAACTTTTGTCATTGACACTGTTTCGTCTTTAGAATGATCAGTACAGGTATTTGAATAATCAGAAGTAGGAACAAACATTGCATTTTATCTGCCTATATAAATATAAAGATTGCATACATGTGACTCATAATGCAGACCTTAGAAGCTAGATTAGTTTTTTTTCATCAGTTGAATGAATTATCTAGCCAATTATCTTAGATGCTCTAAGTATCTAAGGTTTTTGTTGTCAGATTTTTCGTACATGGATTAAATGGTGTGTAACTTTGCTGAGATCAGATGCACTAAATGCAGTTCTTCTCTTTAGAATTGGTTGCTTCAAATTAGTGGGGCATCTTCAATGAATTGAATGATGCATTTGTGAATTTTTTTTATATAACAATGAATATTATTTGATTTTTATGTGGAAAACATTGGAACAGCCTCTGGAAAATGATGGGAACAGATGTTAAATTAATGCATTAATTAATGGAAGAATGGAATAGTCTGTTTCTGATGGAAACAATGATGATAAAACAGAGGATGGTGTCAGAATCAGGTGAGTAGAAGGCAGGGAGTTTCTGAGTTAAGTAGAAGAGGAAGGAGGTAATCTGACATATAGCAATGCTATGGGGAGGAACTTCAGATTTGATTTAGGGAGAGTGTGGGTGGGATGTCAGGAAATGCATGGAGATGAGACAATAATATAACGGGGAGGGGAATATTCATCATAAAAAGTAGCCAACTTTGGTGTGTGGGTGTGAGAGAGACTGGGGATACGCTTCATAAACAACAGCACTAGCTGACTTGGCAGCCTTGGATTTGTCCTTCTGAAAAACTCAGATTTTCATTTTGGGAAGCATAACATTCATATCAAGATATATCAATATATATCATACAGAACACAAATTTCTGTCCACCAAACTCATGTTGACAGAAGGAAAATCCATTCTGTGTAGCAAAAGTGCCTTGAAAGCTGTGAAAGTCTTTGTTTCAGTTAGATAACTTTGCTGTATCCAGTGTGATTTTTCTAAGATTCCAACAGAGTAATATGACAGTGGCAACATTATTTCTTCAAGTATTTTTTTTTAGTGCTTTTTAAAAAAAAGCTGTGATGAAGACTAACAAAAGCAGCTCGTCTTGACATTTCCTTATTTTCCTATCTATGCGGGGTTGTGGAAAGAACACAATGATATACTGAGCATGGAAAGAAGCACAAATTGAACACTGTATATATTCTGTCTCTCAATTGGAGAGGATCATATCCAGATGTCTGGTTTTTTGTTTCCAACCTGTATCACTGGATGGATGCCAGTTAGCAAGTGGAACTGGCTTGTGCCATCATATTTGTATACAGTCTGGAAAACACTCTTGAAATACTACCCTTTTCCCTAACACAGCATAAGAACATGAATAATAGCAAAGCATAAAAGCTTTGCTATCTCCATTCTGTTTAATATTTTATAATAGCCAGCCAGATACATACATGGGAAGATTCACAAAATTTGACAGGAAGACAATAGCTTCCTTTCATTTCTCAGCAAATAGTAGTTAAACAGACATCAAGAAGACTAACCCATTTTTAGCCTGAACTTCCATACATTCATTTAATCATCTTTGGAAATGCTCTAAACCAAGGGTCCACAATGCCCAGTCTGGCCAATGCATGCCCGAAATTGGGCCACGCAAACAAGTGAACCACGCCCACTCCAATTCACAGAAAAAAAAAACTCCACAGAACCACTCCCTGGTGCCCAAAAGGTTGGGTAGCCGCTGCTCTAAACTATTGACAAGCACCACAAAATTGGCAATGAAGGCATTCATTGGCAAAGAAAGAAAGACTTGTGGCTAGGAAAACTACCTAAAATATTCTGTTTTAGGTAATTATTAAAGCTAGGTGATCTAGTCTGATTATGTCCGAAATAATTATGAATAAAATAGAGACAAAGAGCTGTATCTATAAAATTGAATCATATAGAATGAATCATTATCTGAAAATTTGGAGATTATATAATAGAGGCATATTTTCTGTGGATTTCTGGAAAACAGAAGATTTTACAATTACAAGTCCACCCTTTCACCTGAAGATACTGAATAACTGACCCATTACATAAACTGTAATTTTTATAAAGTAGAATAAGTACTTCATAACGCTGCAATCTACTTTAAGAATGATCAGTCTTTGATCTTCAAGCTGAAGTTAGGAAAAAGTAGCTCAAAAAATAAAGATAAATAGTGCAAAACAGAATTACAAAAACTTAATTCAAATAAAATCCAATCCAAACAAAAATTTCAACCCTTCTCACTCTTTGTCATAAATCATCTCTGAAGACTTTTCAGCAAGTCTTCTTAAGATCTCCAGCTCAGTATTCCCCAAGTATTCAACTTGACAGGATGGCGTCAAGATAGTATCCTGATGCTATTCTTATATATGGCTTTACAGTGCTACATGTTATGCTCTATAGAATTTGTTTTTGCTATGGATGTTTAAATTAAATTTTGTGCTGTTAGTTCTGGTGCTTATACATTAAAGCAGGTTTCAGAGGCCAAAATGTTTTCATTCAAAAAAAAATATGTTTCCACATTAATACTAAAGCATTTCTTGGATGATACAATTCTCAATTGGGTCCTGAAACAAATTGATAACAAATGTAACAATTTGAGAATTACAGTTAGCCTGCAGAGATAGGAATGATATCTCAGCAGCCTAGCTGCAGCATTCTGGACCAGCTTAAGCTTCTCAGTTGCTTCCAAAGACTGCCCAACACAGAGCACTGTCCAACTGCTTTGGGATCAATGCATGAAGTACCATCACCAAAGCAATTAATACTTCAGTCAAAGACAAGTGAAGGTCTTTCTAAGTACTACTTCCATTTTCTTCGTGCACATGCAGCAAGCCTAAGAAGTGTAAGAAGATTCACAAATTATGAACTCCTCATTTTAGGGGATTTGATCCTGTCAGGAGTAATTATTGCAGCCAGTTGTATCAAATATCTATTGTAATAAAGCAACTAAGCTTTGGATAGGTTTAATATCAGCTTGTTTTGATCCATCCTTGCTTTTGTTAATATACAAGGTTCAGCCAGAGAGATTGATATATAAATGACTGTCATCTGCTTATAATACTAGGATAACTAACAAATATCCTTTGTCAGAAAATTCATATAGATGTTAAATAGAATATTGTAAGGGAAATCTCTGAGCCCTGATGTTCTCCCCACTGAAACAAGCAAGTTCTTCACAGATTGGAACCACTCCCATTCATGTAGGAGTTGATTCCTATCTCTTTGAGATGCTCTGGCAAGATATCCTGGTATTGAATGCTGCCCAGTTTGAATTTAGATCAAATTAGGAAGCTTCTGTTAAAATAAACACATTTAATATTTCCTGATTTTTCAGTCTGAATGCAGGCTACATTTCAGTGTGAGAACATCAGCAGAAACAATCAAAACTGTGAAAGTGACTTTTCAGAATGCTTTGAAGACTATAGAAAGCTTGGCGAGTCTATTTATTTATTTATTTATTTATTTATTTATTTATTTATTTATTTATTTATTTATTTATTTATTTATTTATTTATTTATTTATTTATTTATTTATTTATTTATTTATTTATTTATTTATTTATTTATTTATTTATTTATTTATTTATTTATTTAATAGATTTGTATGCCACCCAACTCCCAATGGGACTCTGGGTGGCTCACAGCATATTGGATACAAAATCTACAAAACTGTTAAAAGATTTAAGAACAAAATTAAAACAATATAAACAATTAAAACATTTTAAAGCATTTTAAAAAATCACAATTTCAAAACCCCATAATTCACTCATGGGGCCAAGAATAATTGGTGTTGTATTAAAATCATTGGCCCCAGGCCTGTCAACAAAGCTATGTTTTTAATGCTTTTCTGAAGGCTAGCAGGGTGGGAATTATGCGGATTTCGGGGGGTAGTGTATTCCAGAGAGCCGGTGCCGCCACAGAGAAGGCCCTCGTTCGTGGGCCCGCCAGCCGACATTGTTTGGCTGACGGGACCACCAGCAGACCAACTCTGTGGGTTCTAAATATGGAGGTATGTTGGAGAAGGCGGTCTACATAGGGAGGTATGTTGGAGAAGGCGGTCTCGGAGGTAAACTGGTCCTAAGCCATGTAGGGCTTTAAAGATAATCACCAACACCTTGAATTGCGCTCGGAGCCCTATGGGCATCCAGTGCAGTTCGCAAAGGATGGGTGTGACATGGGTGTATCTAGGGACACCCATCACCACACGCGCCGCCGCATTCTATCTGCTAGTAAATGTCCAAAATATAGAAACAAATCATTTATGAGGTGAGGATGCACAAATTAATTAGTATTTTGTATGTCTCTCCCTCCCTTCATTCTTAATCCAGCCATTGAAGCTTTTGAAAAAGAACCTTCACAATTGTATTAATCATTAGACCTCTCTAAAAATAACAGTGCTTATACAATTTTCAGAAAACAGTATTGTTATCCCAGTGTCCTTGCAGTGTATAGTACTACTGCGGTCATAAATATATACAATGATGATAACCAGAAATGACTGCTCTGGGCAAGTTCTCGTAGAGGGATTTGTTTTGTGTTATTGCTGGTGCAGATGAAACCCTCCCTTAACCTGCCTTTCAGTGATTTGAGCTGTCACCAAGTAGAGGACCTAGATTGCCTGGAAAAAGTCAGAATACACAGGGGTATTTCAAGGGTACAATAGGCAGCTTGTTTTCTATGAAATCTAATTCAATGAAGCTGTGTCTACAGGAAAATGTATAATATGCTACACTTATGGTAGTAATCTAGCTTCATGCTAGCATCTTACTGTAACTAAGTGCAAAAAATAATTGTATCTGGGGAAGAAAATGGGGGGAATTTAGCGTGCCAAATTTACCCACAGAAGCAGAGATCTACATAGAGTGTCTGTCTTCATGTCAGGCACAGCAATAAATCTAGACACCTTGACCCATACACAGGAACTGGCTTAGAGAAATTCATGGACATGACATGGTTAGATAATTTATTTTATTACAAGGAAATAAAGCTGTATATGCAGAAAAGATCTGGATGCTGTTGGATGCAGAAATTAAGCCATGTATGCATGACTGTGTGTATTTGCTACAGAGTTTATATTCTAATCCTTTTTCTACCACTCTAGCAAAACAATTGAAAGTGTCCATTTATGTTCCAATTTACAGAACAGACACTTGCTCAGTGTTACCCTAGCAGTTCTGTCTTATCTGAGAACTGCTGATCCCTGCCTGACCAGCATCATGCCATGCAAAATGGCAGTATAAATGGCTGTATACTTCCCTTAGTTGTATGTATTATTTATAAATAGTTTATTTTCTTTGTGAAGGGAATGTTTCTGTGTCACGAGAAGAATGCAGCAATCTCTTATCAATAAGCAACACTGCAAGGCCTCCTTATTCAGTCCTAATCAGCAAACATATCAGACATTAACACAATTGAGAATGTTCAGAGATATTTCACAAGAAGAGTATTACATTCCTCTGTTCACAACAGAATACCGTATGAAACCAGACTTGAAATTTTAGGACTAGAAAAATTAGAACTACGCCGCCTTCGATCCGACCTAAGTGTAGCTCACAAAATTATCCGCCACAACATCCTACCTGTTAACGACTACTTCAGCTTCAACCGCAATTACACACGAGCTCACAACAGATACAATCTTAATGTAAACCGCTCCAAACTTGATTGCAAAATATTCGACTTCAACAACAGAGTGGTCAATGCCTGGAACACTTTACCTGACTCAGTAGTTTCTTCCCCAAACCCCAAAAACTTTAACCTTAGATTATCTACCATTGACCTCAACCCATTCCTAAGAGGTCGGTAAGGGGCGTGCATAAGCGCACATTCGTACCTACCGTTCCTGTCCTAATGTACCCATATATTCATACCTCTTATACTCTTATTCATGCTTGTACTATTACATGTATATTCAATCATAATTTTACTGTTTATACTTTGCTTTAACCATATATGTTTGACAAATAAAACAAACAAACAAACAAACAAAAGTCCAACAAGAATTACCAGAGATATCTATTTTAATTTTGATCAAATAAACTAATTTTATATTACTTTTGCTTTCAAAAATCTTGATCTTTGTTCCCTTCAAACAACATCTTGGAAGTTGGAACTTGATTTATTTTCATTTCTTTTATTTTTCATTCTCACAAAATCTTCAAACATTTAGAAGCCTCTTTTATAAATCCATAGAACAATTATTCAGGTCTTGCTTTTGATTTCTTGTCTGTACATCCCTTTTAATTATGAAGATATCATTTTGTATGTCCAGTGTGGCCTCTTTTTCCATATCATTCTTCTAGTCCAGTGATGGCAAACCTTTTTTGGCTTGGGTGCGAAAAGGGTGTGCTTGCACCCACACCCATAATGCAATGCCCTCCACCCTGCGCATGCGCACAACCCCTGCGCTGCCCCCCATGCATACACAAAACCCCCTGTGCTGCCCCCCCGCGCATGCACACAGGACTCACTGAAGCTTCCAGTAAGCTTGTTGGGCCATTTTTCGCCATCCCCAGGGGGGATGAAGCCTGGGGAGAGCGAAAATGGCTGAAAATAAGGCCAAAAATCAGCTGGCCAGTGCCGCATGTGTGCTGGAGCTGACATAGGGCAATGCCTTGCGTGTCCTCTGATATGGGTACATATGCCAACTGTGGCACACGTGCCATAGGTTCACCATCACTGTTCTAGTCTGTATTTTTCAAATCAATCTTTTCAGCAGAGGTGGGTTCCTGCTGGAGCTGGCTGGTGCGCAGCTCCAGTAGGGAGCGGCCGATTGTGCAATTTGCACGCGACCGCTCCGAAGCCCTCTCTGCCAGTCCACTGCACGCGTCACCATTTTTTCCATGAATTTTTGGCCTATTCTGCTTCTGCGTATGCGCGGAAGCAAAATCACGCCAAAATCTCGTGAGGGGATGTGCTCGCGCGTGAGATTTTGGCGAGATTTTGCTTCTGCGCATGCGTGGAAGCAAAATCGTGCCAAAATCTCAGACACACGCGCGTCTCCTCACGAGATTTCAGCGCAATTTTGCTTCCGTGCATGCACAGAAGCAAAATTGTGCGAGGGGGCACATGCCAAAAGCGTAGAGATGCGCGTGCAGCGCACCGGCACCGGTAAGGGAGCAACCCGCCGCTGCTTTTCAGGTAAAATTTGTTCTTCCTTTATAATGTCTTTAAAATACAATCTTTCTATATGGGAGTTACTCTTAAAAGGTCTGGATCCATCATTCAAAAATATACTTCAATATTATCCAATGTTAAAATATTTTACTCCATTGTGTATTAGCAAGTCAAATTTAACTATTCTTTTCCTTTACTAAAAATCTTGAGTTTTTTCTTGTTGTGTCTTGAGTCCAATCTTCAAAATCTCATCCTCTCATGTTCTTTTTTTAAAAAAATTCAAAACAGTAGCATTTTCTCCTTGAAAGGATTCTTATAATTAATTCTAAAGTCTTATTTCAAATCTATCTGAATCCTTAGTCCATTTAACTTTTCACAATCCAAGTTCTAATCACCTTTTTGCTGTTTATTGCAAAAGATCATTTGTTAAAGTCCTTAAACTTGTATGTAAAACTTCTTTCAGTAAGAATTGAAGGTATTCATCCAGTGTTTTCAAACTTGTGCATCCAAATATTTCTAATAGCTGCAAAGTAGTTAACAAGAAATTTCCAAAGGTAATTGGAAAAGAACATATACAAATCCAGTGTAGTAAAGGTGCCAACTGTGCTAATCAAGATAACTATTGCCTTAATTTCAAAGAGCTCTAAATCTATTCAAAGAGCTCTAAATCCATCTAAGACTCCTGTTTTGCAATCTTCTCACAAGGAACTATTATCCAAGGCACTTGTGGTCAATTTCAAATCTCCTCTTATCTAGAGAGGAATTATGAAGAGACAGTCTACTTGCTGGCTCTTCATCCCTTTGTGGTTGTCAGCTCTGCTCTTCAGTTAGCCATTTTCCCCCAGAAGTCTGTACATTTCAGTTCTTACTAACTAATAAAAGAGAAACTATTGAAAACCAGATCTGTATATTTACACATTGCAATTTTGGAAGCTGCTATTAATTCCCAGTTCTGTTTTTTGAGCTTAACTAGGTATTAATATATGGGAAGCTCTTAGTTGTTGCATTTTCTGAACAAAATTTTAAAACCCAGTTGTTTAATGAATGAAATTAATTAAATATATTTCCTGTGTGGCCCTAGGAATTAATATGCATAGCCTTAAAACTACAATAAAAAGACTTCAGACTGCTTATATTTATACTTATTGGCATCCTAAGGAAAAAAGGTAAAGTTCAGTTTATAAAACTTGGACAAAAAAGGATGTAATTTTTTCTTTTCTCCCTTGGGGCAAACCTCAGCTGAAATAACTGACAATTTCTGGACTTACAGAAGGAAATGATGAGCTAAGATGAATATCCAGATGTTTGCTGGCCAGATGTATAATGTTACATTCTGGAAGACAACGTTATACCTGTATCTTCTGACAGGAAGATGTAGATACAACTTTTTTTTAAAAAAAAAATCTGTGTATTCTTGATTTGGGGAGAAAAAGTATCCTGCATTTCTAAGTAGTTTATAGATTGTTAAAAATAAGCTTGAATAAGTCAGTGTAGGAATTAGTGTTGCAATAATAATAGCATCTTTTAAATTCCTTCGTCCCTTATTTTAAATTCATAAGAGGCTAAGCCTCTAATGTATTTCCATCTTTAGAAAATAGGTATGCTATTAATTCACGTTCTCCTTATGGTCATTTCCCATGTTTCATGCTATTTATTTACAAATCTGGAAACTATGACTCTTTCCTTTTCACACATCCACACCATTTTGCTCATTTACTTAGTATTTGTTTCTGTTTCATTTCAAATGCATTATTTGAAGCAGATGTCTGATTATTCAATAAAAGTTAAGCTCGCGAAGAAAGAATACATACCAAGTTTATTCAACCTTTAATTTAGCATTGCATGCTATTGGGAAGTTTGTAATTTATTTCTTAAAGACATTCAATCTACTTTTACATTTATTCTAGTAGGAAACACTATTGCTGAGCTGAAATGGAAACTGTTCTTTCTTATAACATTCCCATTCAAAAAAAATGCTTCTTTTGGTGATATTTAGGAGCTGGGTGTGTATAGATTGAAAGCACATGTCAATTCAGATCAGGGATTTTCTGCCCACATTCTATGTTGGATTTGCCTCATCTAACTGGTTAGTTGATTGTTATATAGATTAAATGATCTCTGATTGAAATGAAAGCAGCATTTCTGCCAACAAATTTGTTTGTTTTCATTGCATTACCCTAATTCAATAGGTCATTATATCCCTGGATTATTTAGAGACTTTGATGGGCATTCAACCAGAAATAAGGCAGGAAATTATGTCAAATTATATACCTGTTTCATTTAAGTATCCTGAAAAATTGTAGTAGATATCAGAATTCCATCAAAAATCCTGATTTATTATCTCCATGCAAATATTAAAGGTGTATTTACTAACCTAGTTAACACATTATTCTAAGCCATACTATAGTACTCAGGGCCTTTAAAATGCTTTCATACATCTTCTATAATCCATCCAAGTTTCCTTCTCCACCTGGTATTCTTTTCTTAGATTCTGTTAACTAAAAACATTTAAATGGAGGCTGACAGGCCCAAACATCAGCATTTTTCTTCCCAAGAATGTCTTGGATGGTCAGTGTAATCAACAAGCTTAAAAAAAAAACAATAATCATGGATGGCTGAAGTGCACTGCTTTGTTTGGCAGTTTCCCCCCCCTCCATTAAAACATCTGGAGTAATAGGGAATCATCTAGAATCTAGAGGCTGAGCATACCACTCTGCTTTTTAGTAAATGAGAAGTTAGTGACAGAACAAATATAATATAGCTGGCATTCTCTGTGAACACATATGGGATTATGGTAAATCAACCACATATGAGTAATTTTTTGAGTGAAATATGTCAACAACAATCACAAAATTGTGTGGATATTTTAGAAGCACATTTGAAACATCAGCAGGTGTTAGAAACAGGAAAAATCCTGGTCTGGATGGTTTTCATTTTGAATGATAATCATTTATATATTTGTTGCATCCAGATTTATTAGAAGTTTATAATGAATCATTTATATCCATTAAAGTTTTATAAACTTCAATAATATTGATTTTAAAATTAGATACATGTTCTAAATTCTGTACAAATTATAAAGCTCTACAATTCATTAGATACTGTACTAAGATATTAATTGCTTTATTGGCTACTTGATTGAAGTGTGTTATGTACATAATTCATCTATGTCAGTTTTGGTTTTACCAAAAACAGTCTCCTAGCAACAGCCTGGATGAGTCCATACAGTTTTCTTTGTACAACTTTTGCTACTGGTTTTCAATTGCTTCCTTTCTTTCGTACCAGGGTCTCTGTACAAAATCTGCCTGCCAGCATAGTGTTTAGGGCATAGGGCCATAGCAGAAGAGAAGCGAGCACTCCGCAAAGCCAGAGCTGCAAATGCTGCGACAATGGTGCCCACACATGTCTGCCCAACATGTGGCAGAACATTTTGTGCCCGTATAGGCCTTACCAACCACCTGCGGACACATCGCAAACAGCCCACAACCTGATAGATATCAAGGTCCTCTTCGAACACGATGGACAAACATCATCACAATTTGCAGCCTCTTGGTTTTATCTTGGTGTCTTAAACCATTGCACCAAAATGGCTCTGAAATAAGTACTAATCATTCTAAGTAATAATAAGTAGTTACCATAACAATGGCAAAATGTCCCCTACAGAAATATATTTCGTGAAATAAATATATTGTAACCAAGGATTAACTAAGTTATGCAGTATTTAATTAGATCACCATCTAATTTTAATTGCATACAATTTATTCTTAAAGTGTGCCATCAAAACAGTATCTGTTTGAAACAAGGGAAAGAATTAGCATCATTTGAACTTTTTAACATACAGTAACCCTAGGAATGTGAAATTAAAACTGTAACGGGAAGCAGTTGAAACAAAGCACAGAAAGAAAGCTGTGCTTTGCAGTTTTGCCCATTGTTATATTATTGCAGAGTCCCACAAGCAAGTCTAACATGACCGGTACAAAAACTTCACATCCTGACTCTTTTGATTCTTTTGTTTGCCCTCCAACCTGCACGACCAGGAACTTTCAGTTGAAAAAGATTTATGAAGCCCTCACTTGCAGGGTCAGCCCTGTTATATCATCAGAAAGGCTCCTTCTTAAAAATAATAACATCCATCCACAGCTCTGTAGGGTGGCCTTTCTTGGTATCAGTGTTCTCTGTTTGTCTTAACAATCTGTGCACACAACTGGCTCCCCTCCTCCCAATTCCAAGGAGGACGTCCATCATTCTGTTAGGCACAGTAGCTACAGCTCTTGTTATCTGTCAGCCCTGAGTCATCCAAGGTAATTGATATATTGAAAAGTTGCTAGGAACTTCGGAAGTGTGGTACCAAGAATTATAAGGAGATTTAACATATACTGGGAAATTCCACATTGATTTCTATTAGCCCTTAATTGCTATATGTAAACATAAACAAAAAATTACAGATCTAGAACCTATAATAATTTCTCCCTCAAACTGCTAACTCTATTGCACTTCAACTTAATAATTTAATATAACCAATCCTTGTTGTTTATATCTATTTCCCAAAAGGTAAATATGTATTTATATCTCACAATATCCTCTGATTTATAATAACTTTATAACTTCTTTTTTCCCTCCAATCCTCATTTAAAAATTTCTTTGTCTACTGTGCCGAGAGCTTAAGCTTCAATAAAACACACACACACACACACACACACACACACACACACACACACACACACAGACACACACACACACACACAGACACACACACACAGACACACACACACACCACACAGACAGACACACATTTCTGGGTACTTAGCCAGACATTGTTAAGAGTTAATATTCCCTCTCTTCTTTGTCAGCAGTCATGGGATTTCTAACATCCGCAGAATAGACAGGAACTTGGGTTTATGCCTTAAACAAAGGATTAATTTTTTCCATCACATAATCTATAGTGCAATTACTAGTAAAAAAGCAATATTTAAATACAATAAATTGAGAAATCTGCAAGAATTTTTTCCCCGGTAGGACAAAAGCCGTGAAGTTAAAAAGACATGTGGAATTTACATCATGTGACTATATAGAATTAACCAGAACTGGATAGGTGGCCAGGACTTGAAGGTGGAAGGGTGGACAAAGGAATTATGGAAATGTTTGAAACTCAAATAATTAAGCCTTACAGGCTTTTTTAAAAAGTTCCTAAAACATGTGGAAAACTCTTAAAAACATCACCAAGGAAATCAGCAACTGGCAGATGACCTGAATGTGTTCTACTGCAGGTTTGAAAGGAAACTACAGCCACCTATCTCCACAACCTCCATCCCAGACACACCAACAACAGCCAAACCTCCTACAACTGAACCCATCCCGTTGGGTTCACAACCCCTGGTGATCACAGAAAAGGAAGTGCAAGATCTATTTCACAGACAGAAGCCGGGAAAAGCACCAGCCCAGACAAGATAACTCCTTCTTGCTTAAAAGTCTGTGCTGACCAATTGGCTCCCATCTTTACCCAAATCTTCAACAAATTACTAGAGATATGCCATGTTCCTTCTTGCTTCAAACGCTCCACTATCATCCCAATGCCGAAGAAGCCCTCCATCAAGGAACTGAATTACTACAGACCAGTTGCTCTAACATCTGTAGTTATGAAAACCTTTGAAAGGCTAGTGATGACCCACTTGAAAACCATCAGGGATCCACTGTTAGACCCCCTGCAATTTGCATACCGAGCAAATAGATCGACAGATGATGCTGTTAATATGGCTCTGCACTACATCCTACAACATCTTGAATCTCCAAAGACCTATGCAAGGGTCCTTTTTGTAGACTTTAGTTCAGCATTCAACACCATCACACCGGACATTCTTATAACTAAACTAAATCAGCTAGCGGTACCTGAACACACTTGTAAGTGGATCATAAGCTTCCTAACAGACAGGAAGCAACAGGTGAAGCTAGGCAAAATCACATCAGATACCTGTACAATTAGCACAGGGGGCCCCAAGGCTGTGTACTCTCACCACTTCTCTCTCTATACCAATGACTGCATATCAAATGATCCATCTGTTAAACTACTGAAGTTTGCAGATGATACAATGGTGATTGGCCTCATTCGAGACAATGATGAAACCACATACAGACGGGAGGTTGGACAACTAACCTCGTGGTGCGACCGGAACAATCTGGAACTGAAAACACTCAAAACCGTAGAAATGGTGGTAGACTTTAGGAGAAACCCTCCCATCCTACCACCTCTTACAATACTAGACAACACAGTTGTTGTGCCTTGGCCGCATCCGGCGCCGAGTATGGAGGATCCAGAGGACGTGGAGCCGCTCATGGTGCAGCAGTACCAGCCCATGTGCCTGGTACCAGAGATGGCTGGTGATGAGGACTCGGTGCCAGAGCAGGACGATCTCCCAGGACCTTCTGCACCTGCGCAGCAGAGTGCTTCATCAGGAGATGAAGAACCCATGCTGGATGCCAGAGCTTGCAGAGCAGCCAGAAGACAGGATTGGCTGAGTAAGCATCGGTCTAATCGGAGGAAGCAGTGAGGGCTAATTGGGCCACGCCCTTCAGTGCCTATATTAGGCCGGCGCAATTAGTACTCACTGCTGAGAACAACAAATCAATGACTGCGGCATGTCCAGAGTTTTACTTCTACGTTTGTTTGGGAATCTTATCGAAGACAGCAGCTTCTGCCAGCTTTATTCCGGGAAGCCAGCCAAGTTGTTCAGATAAGAGAAGAATTAATGAGTCTTGCTTTGAACTTTTGTCTGTGTGCTATTTAACCCTCAAGTAACCCAAAGAACCTTATTCCTTGAGACTTTCCGTTTGTGTTGTTTTTGGACTTTTAAAACCTCTGAGCTTTTGCTAAGAAACCTTATTAGTAAAAGGAACCTTTTTGTTTGCCTCACAAACAGTTGTGTGTGTGTGTTTCTGGGGGTTGCGGTGCTGGGTCACAACAGTTTGTTCTCAGCCCAAACTGACCACACACAAGCCCAGATTGCATCATGGAGCAGCTTCAGGACGAGAATGCTCAACTTCGGCAGCAGCTGGCAATCATGAACGCTCAGTTAACAATGCAGCAAAATCAGTTGGCAGCTGCTCCTGCGTTGGCCCCAGCCCAACGGACACGCTGCCCGATAGCCATGCCGGATAAGTTCCATGGTGACGAGGCTATGTTCCCGGCGTTCCTGGGCCAGTGCCAGCTGTTTATGTCCCTGAGGCCAGAGGATTTCCCCCACGACCGGGACAAGGTGGGGTTTGTAATTAGCCTGCTGTCTGGAAATGCAGCACGTTGGGCCACCCCTCTACTGGTCCAGAACAGTCCCCTCCTCCAGGACTTTGGGCGTTTCTGCACTCATTTGGAGGAGATGTTCGCTGACCCAATTAAGGCCCAGACAGCGTGCAGGCAATTAAGGCAGCTGAGGCAAGGCCGGAGACCACTCAGGGAGTACATCAGTGAATTCCGTCTCCTCAGCCAAGACTCGGCCTGGAATGAGGCTGCGTTGTTGGATGCCTTCCAGGAGGGCTTGGCAGACAGCATCCAGGACGAGCTGGCACGCGTGGACATTCCTGCAACCACCCAAGAACTGGTGCAGCTCTGCTTGAAAATTGATGCCCAGTTGCAAGCGAGGAATGCACGCCGTGCTGCTCCGGTGCCTCTCGCGCCCCCTGACGTCCCCGCTGTTCCGGCTCCACGTCGCGCTGCTCAGGCACCTCCTGTTCCCCGTGGACTTCCGTCGGCCCCGGCTCCCCGTGACGAGCCTATGGACCTTGGTGCTGTTCGGCCCCGCTTGACCGGCACAGAAAAGGACAGACGCAGGGCAGGGGGGTTGTGTTTGTATTGCGGCGACCCGGGCCATTTCGCTCGCTCGTGCCCTAGGAAGGGTCAGGGGCCCACCGCTTCTGGTCCTGCTCCACCGTCCCAGCCATCGCCGTCGGGAAACGGCCAGCGCCTGGCCTAGCGGAGACGCTGGGTCGGGCATGCACACCTAAGGATTCCGGCTCAGCTGACGTGGATCCTGGTCCTCCGCGGCATCTGCTCTTGGACACCAAGGTCTTTATTGACCACCGGGACCGCGGCATCTCCGCACACGCTTTGGTGGACTCCGGGGCAACCACCAATTTCATGGACGAGGCGTTCGCCCAGCATCTTGCCGTTCCCCTGTGCCCCGTGGACCCGCCGATGAGGGTGGAAACAATCGATGGCCGGGTGTTGCTGTCCGGTCCGATTAAGGCCATCAAGCAGCCGGTGCACCTTTGCATTGGACGGCATGAGGAGGCCATCCAGTTTTATGTGACGTCGGGACTCCATTTTCCTTTGGTTCTCGGACTGGCGTGGCTGCGCACCCACGACCCTCAGATTGTATGGTTCCAGAACTTCATTGCCTTCCCAAGTCTCCAGTGTGTGGACCATACGCGCTAGGTTTGCGCGGGCGCGGTACCTGACCCTCCGGACATTTCACTCCCGGCTGAGTTTGCAGACTTCACTGATGTGTTTAGCGAAAAGGAGGCGGACCAGTTGCCCCCGCACCGGCCCTACGATTGCCCTGTGGACCTGATTCCCAACGCTCCGCCTCTACTCCATGTCAGAACCCGAACTGGCCGCACTGCGGGACTTTATCGATAAAAACCTGGCCAGGGGTTTCATCCGACCCTCCTCGTCGCCTTTATCTGCCCCCGTCCTCTTCGTCAAGAAGAAAACCGGGGACTTGCGCCTGTGCTGCGATTATCGAAAGTTGAACGCCATCACAGTACGTAACCGGTACCCGTTGCCCCTCATCCCGGAGTTGATGGAACGCCTCCGCTCGGCGACCATCTTCACCAAATTGGACTTACGTGGCGCTTACAATTTGGTGCGTGTTCATGAGGGGGACGAGTGGAAGACGGCGTTCGGGACCCGCTACGGTCATTTTGAGTATACGGTCATGCCGTTCCGCTTGACCAACGCTCCGGCTGTGTTCCAGCATTTCATGAACGACATCTTTAGAGATTTGCTGGACCAGTTCGTTGTCGTGTACCTGGACGATATTATGATTTATTCCACGTCCCGGAGCAGCCACATCCAACATATCCGTCAAGTCCTGCAGCGGTTGAGAGACCACCAGCTATACACGAAATTAGAGAAATGCCAGTTTTTTCAGACGACTGTGGATTTCCTGGGCCATCGGATTTCGCCAGAAGGCATCGCCATGGACCGTGGCAAGGCCAAGGCCCTGAAAACCTGGCAACCCCCGCGCCGGGTGAAGGACGTTCAGCAACTCCTGGGGTTCGCAAACTACTATAGGACCTTCATCCCGGGGTTCGCCACTCTGACCGCGCCTCTCACTCGACTCCTGCAGAAACAAGTCCCTTTCCGGTGGGGCGATTCCGAACAAGAGGCGTTCAAGATCCTCACGGATGCCTTCATGCAGGAGCCGATCCTCAAGCACCCAGACCCTCACCGCCCTTTCGTCGTGGAGGCGGACGCGTCCGACATTGCCGTGGGCGCCGTCTTGCTACAGACCCGGGAAGATGGCGGCCATCTCTTCCCTTGCGCTTATTATTCACGGAAATTAACCTCGTCGGAGCGCAACTATACTATCTGGGAGAAGGAGTTGCTGGCCATCAAGGCGGCTTTCGAGACCTGGCGGCACCACCTCGAGGGGGCCCGTCATCAAGTGGAGGTACGCACGGACCACAAGAACCTGGAGTTGTTGCAGACGGCCAGGAAGCTCAACCAGCGCCAAATACGCTGGTCGTTCTTTTCCTCCTGCTTCAATTTTCGCATTACGTACATCCCGAGCGGCCGGAATCAGCAGGCGGACGCGCTGTCCCACAAGCCGGAATACGCCCAAGCCCAGGACCCGCTGCCGCCCCGGACGGTCCTGCCCATCGAGTCCTTTGCAGCTACCCAGGATCCCGTGGACCTCCGAGGACAGATCCGGGAGGCGCAGCGACACGACGCCTACGCAGCACAACGGAGGCAGGAGATAGGGCCTGAGTCCCCTTGGACGTTTTCGGACGACCTCCTCCATTTCCGGGACCTGCTCTACGTTCCCGCCGGTCCGCTCCGTGGCCTGATCCTGCAGCAGTGCCACGACAGCCCTGCGGCTGGCCACTTCGGCCTTTTCAAGACTCTGAACCTGGTGGCTCGGACTTTTTGGTGGCCCCGACTCCGTGATGACGTCCAGGCCTATGTGACGTCTTGTGTTCGCTGTCGCCAGGCCAAGTACGCCCCTGGAGCGCCGCCGGGCCTGCTGCAGCCCTTGCTGCAGCCCGAGAGACCCTGGGGGGCCGTCTCTATGGAGACGGACTTGCCCCCGTCCGCCGGCTTCACGACCGTGTTCGTAGTGGTCAATATGCTGACCAAAATGGCACATTTCATCCCCTGTCGAGGGTTGCCGACAGCTCGCGCCACGGCCCGCATGTTTATCCAGCATGTTTTCCGTCTGCACGGTCTGCCGGATCGGGTCGTGTCGGATCGGGGAGCCCAGTTCACGGCCCAGTTCTGGAAGGGTCTGATGGCGGCCCTGGAGGTCCAAGTCTGCCTTTCGTCAGCGCATCATCCAGAGACTGATGGGGGCACTGAAAAAGTCATCGGCATCCTTGAACAGTACCTGCGCTGTTTTGTCAACCAGCAGCAGGACAACTGGGCAGACTACCTTGCCGTGGCCGAGTTTGCTTTTAACAACTCTCAGCACACCTCCACGCACGCCTCTCCGTTCCTTGCCAACTTTGGTTACCACCCCCGTTTCTTCCCGCTCATGCTCCTAGACTCTCCTGTTCCTGTGGCAGAGGAATTCCTGTCCGAGCTCCAGGCCGTTCACCAACTGGTCAAACGCTCGTTGAATAAAGCCAAGGAAGATTACAAGAGGGTCGCGGACCGCTCCCGGCGAGCAACTCCACCTCTGGCGGTCGGGGATCGCGTCTGGCTGTCCACGAAGCATCTCCCCTCCGACCGACCGGCTCGCAAGCTTGACCACCGATTCCTGGGTCCGTTCCCGGTGGAAGCGGTCATTAACCCCGTGGCCTACCGGCTGACATTGCCTCGCTCTCTCAGGATCCACCCCGTCTTCCATCGGTCCCTCCTTGTTCCCGAACGTCCTGCCTGTCCGCTCCGCCCTCCTGCTCCGCCTCAGCCAGTGATCCGCACTCCCGCTGACCCACCCGAATACGAAGTTGCCAGTATTCGGGATTCCCGCTGGATGAAGGGCCGGTTCCAGTACCTCATTGAGTGGAAGGGGTACGGCCCTGAGGACTTCACATGGGAGGATGCGACCGCCGTTCATGCTCCGGATCTGGTTTGGGCCTTCCACGCTCAATTCCCGTCCCGGCCACATCCGGACCGACAGACCCGGGGGAAGGGCCCTGCGGTGAGGGATAGTGTTGTGCCTTGGCCGCGTCCGGCGCCGAGTATGGAGGATCCAGAGGACGTGGATCCGCTCATGGTGCAGCAGTACCAGCCCATGTGCCTGGCACCAGAGACGGCTGGTGATGAGGACTCGGTGCCAGAGCAGGACGATCTCCCAGGACCTTCTGCACCTGCGCAGCAGAGTGCTTCATCAGGAGATGAAGAACCCATGCTGGATGCCAGAGCTCGCAGAGCAGCCAGAAGACAGGATTGGCTGAGTAAGCATCGGTCTAATCGGAGGAAGCAGTGAGGGCTAATTGGGCCACGCCCTTCAGTGCCTATATTAGGCCGGCGCAATTAGTACTCACTGCTGAGAACAACAAATCAATGACTGCGGCATGTCCAGAGTTTTACTTCTACGTTTGTTTGGGAATCTTATCAAAGACAGCAGCTTCTGCCAGCTTTATTCCGGGAAGCCAGCCAAGTTGTTCAGATAAGAGAAGAATTAATGAGTCTTGCTTTGAACTTTTGTCTGTGTGCTATTTAACCCTCAAGTAACCCAAAGAACCTTATTCCTTGAGACTTTCCGTTTGTGTTGTTTTTGGACTTTTAAAACCTCTGAGCTTTTGCTAAGAAACCTTATTAGTAAAAGGAACCTTTTTGTTTGCCTCACAAACAGTTGTGTGTGTGTGTTCTGGGGGTTGCGGTGCTGGGTCACAACAACAGTATCAAGAGTAGAGACCTTCAAATTTCTAGGTTCTATCATATCTCAAGACCTAAAATGGTCACCTAACATCAAAAACGTCGTCAAAAAAGCACAACAAAGAATGTTCTTTCTGTGCCAACTCAGGAAGCTCAAACTGCCCAAGGAGCTGCTGATACAGTTCTACAGAGGAATCATTGAGTCTGTCATCTGCACCTCTATAACTGTCTGGTTTGGTTCTGCAACCCAACAAAACAGACACAGACTTCGGAGGATAATCAGAACTGCAGAAAAAACAATTACTGCCAACCTGCCTTCCATTGAGGACCTGTATACTGCACAAGTCAAAAAGTGGCCCGTGAAAATATTTACGGACCCCTCGCATCCTGGACATAAATTGTTTCAACTCCTACCCTCAAAACGTCGCTATAGAGCACTGCACACCAAGACAACTAGACAAAAGAAAAGTTTTTTCCCGAACGCCATCATTCTGCTAAACAAATAATTCCCTCACCACTGTCAAACTATTCACTAAGGCTGCATTACTATTACTATTAGTTTTTCTCATCGTTCCTATGACCCATTTCCTCCCACTTATGACTATATGACTGTAACTTGTTGCTTGTATCCTTACAATTTATATTAATATTGATTGTTTCCTGATTGCTTATTTGAACCCTATGACAATCATAAAATGGAATAGAATAGAATTCTTTATTGGCCAAGTGTGATTGGACACACAAGGAATTTGTCTTTGGGGCATATGCTCTCAGTGTACATAAAAGAAAAGATACATTTGTCAAGAATGGTTGTCATTCTTGACAAATGTATATTAGAACACTACATCATTAAGTGTTGTACCTCATGATTCTTGACAAATGTATATTTTCTTTTATGTACACTGAGAGCATATGCACCAAAGACAAATTCCTTGTGTGTCCAATCACACTTGGCCAATAAAAAATTCTATCTATCTCTATCTCTGTTTCCTGAGTGTTCTTTGGCTTCTACAGTATATTTGATGCAGTGCTCAATGGATGCTCCAGAGTACATAGTTTCTTGCCAGGTATATTGTGTGCTGATTAGAGGAGTAGGCTTAACAACAAAGAAAGAGTTGTATAAAGAAAGAGTTGTTCCTGTCTAACTGAAGAACAGACAATATTTGCTGGGAACGTATTTTATGATGTTTGCTGAGAAATAAAGGAAGAAAAAACAACCAAATTATACTTCTGCAGCTTATGTTCCAACAAAGTTCATCCCATTTGGTGATAAAACTCTTTCAGGATAACATTAATTGAAAACAAATGTCATTCAAAGATACCCTAGATTCAGTCTAGATTGTTATATGTTAATTTAATGCAATAATTATTTCGATATTGACCTGCAATTGGTAAGATCTTCTGGATCCAAATATTACACATTGTTGCTCATTTGAAGAAGAATCTACACAAGTTAACAGTAATTATCCTTTGCTCAAACCCTCAAACTTTTGTTATTGAACCAAGATATACAACTGAGAGAAACTCATTTCTTCCCGAGCCTTCATTTTAATTTAGTTGTACATGGAAAATAGCTTTCTTATTTGGATCATAATGGAAGGTAAATTATGTGGATTTCAAATATAGCTTTAGGGTTGTTGTTTTTTAAACTAAATTTAAAAAAAAATCCAAAATGGTTCAGCCAAACTCCATTGATTTATGCTGGTTTAGTCTTATGAAACCAGATGAATGCAGCTACATTGAAACAGATCAATATTTTTTTATTTCATTAACAGAGCAAATTAAAGTGCAAATTAAGCTGTCCTAGCATAATTTATTTATTTTTATTCATTTGATTTATAAAGCTGCCCATCTCAACACTTGGGGTGGCATACATCTTAAAAACAAAATTAAAAAGAAACAATAAAGTGAAAAACAATAAAATAAACAGTTAAAATAATAATGGACACTAGTAAAATTTAATAAGGCAAATAATTTAAAAAGTAAATTGTACAGTGTGATTTCAGAGGCTTAGCTTTCAAAGTTGGATAGCAAACAGTCTTGCCACTAGTGTTGACAGTATCTGACGTGACCAGCATCTCAAATCCAATGGTGGTTTTGCTTGGCTGGATTGAATGATCACATTCCTCAAGTTTTTTGCATTGCATTGACTGTGCTGGTGACAAGAACTAGTCAACAGGCTGAAAGTTGCCACTATTCAACATATTGCTCACATGTGTTAAACTGTACTGTTCCCCCCCCCGAGGACTTCAAATATTTTATTAGAAGAGTTCTATAAGAATACATTTAAAAAACAGCAAACAGTAAAAAATTTCCACTGTATTTTTCCTCCTTTTCTCTCAGTTGTTGCTTGATTTATTCCAATTACTAATATTGTAATAGTTTCTTTTCCAGTGTTTTTAAGACATTCACATTTTCAACAAAAGCAATGGTATTCCATCTTGTAAATGAGAATTAAATAAAGTACGCAGTATTAAAAGGCAACCAGTCTTTCTGCTACACAATAATATCTTGTGGCAGCTAATTAGCACAGTCAAGGGGACTATTGCCATATAGCTAAGCTGAGAGGATGTCCTAAAAGATGGGGGAAATAAAGTTGAGGGCAGAGCCAAATGGGACTTCAGAGGAAGCATAACCTGCAAAAGACAAATGGAAATGCTTTGAGTCAGCTTGCAATGAAAAAAAAAATGAAGACCTTTAGAAACCTTTCTCCCTTCCTTAATAGATTATGCATTATGGGGCAGTACCTGCAGAAATATTTTCTTGGAATGAAACACCACCCTTTTCTTTACTACAAAGGGGGGGGGGAAAGGACAAGGACGAGAGACCAACAAGAGAGCAAGCTCAGGGGCTAGAGAAGAGATAAAGCTTAGATGGGTTCTAGTTAGTGTAATGGGAACAAGAAATAATCAAGATAGTAGTCAAATACATCTATAAATGCATCTATAAATTATATGCAGAAATATAATTTGAAGAAATATTTCAGACGACCCTTCCTTGGAAAGCTGACATCAAGCTTTAAAGTTTCAGTGGTTTTCCCCTCCCTCCTTTTATATTCATGAAAATTAGGGAAGGTCATGTGTCTGAAATTCTTTCTCAAATTACCTTTCTGCTCTGGATTCAGATTTCTTTTAACTTACTATTGTCTTGGTCATGACTCTTCCTTCTGTTCCTCATGATTGTTTCTTCTGCCCATTACAATTTCACATGCAAAGCATAGGAATCCCAGCCCTTTCCCCCCCTGTTATTTGAGAAAAATAATAAAGGCAATAAATTATATCCAGAGATTATAATTTGAGGGACAACACAGCATTTACAATCTTTTATAATCCAGAAAGGATTTAGTTCTCCAAAGGAGACTGCTACATAATGGATATATTCTAGCTTCATAATTCTAGTTTATGATTTATACAGATGGAAGGTATATTGCACAATAAATATTTTTTCATGCTTGGAGCAAATTTGGTCTAGTGGTTAAGGAAAAAAACTGTTGAGTGGCTTGGGGCTAGTCTCAGCCCAACTCGCCTCACAGGGTTGTTGTTGTGAAGGAAATAGGGGGAGGAAGTAGTATTAGGGATGTTCACCATCTTGAGTTATTTACATATATAAATAATAAAGGAGGGATTTAAAAAATCTAAAACACATAAACAATACACATGTATTTAAATAAAGCATCACTAAAAGTATCCTTTTTCTTCGGGTAAGATGATCAAAAGTGTACAGTAGTCATTTTAGGCTTCCTCAAATGTTATTTCATTTGCTGCTTTTTAAAATCATACATAAGTTTAAGAGCAGTAATAAAATGCCAGATTTTAACATAATTGATTCTGGGTTCATCTAACAGAATTTGCTGTGGTAAATGGCTCCTCTGTATGTATGGACACTTGATCATTCTTGGACATGTTTTCCCCAAAGGCACTTTCTTACACATGTAGAGGAAAAGTGCCAAAGTTACTTAAGTGACATTTATGAATTATACAAGTATCTACCTCTAAAAGTACTGACATGATAATAAAAAATGATCCAGCTGTATGATACACTTGATATTGGTAAGCATTCTTGTTAAAGGAAATAAAATGGGATCCAAACCAACAGATCAGCATGATGTGTATGAACAGGTTTTTTTTAAGGAACTGGAGTTGGCTTTGGGATAGTGTGATGCTATTAATCTCTTAGGTTTTGTGAAGAGTAAGTTTACCCAAATTAATAACATGCTTCCCAAGAAAGTCAGCATCATACTGCATATGGAAAATACATATCATAAAAGAAAATTTTTAGTTTAAATCTTCTTTCCGCCAAAATGTGTTGAATATTTTTAGATGGTATTGGTTACTAAACAGAAAATGGTTGCCAGCCCTAATTTGTGTTATACATGTTGTTTAGACCATGGCTGTAATTTCTGTCACATGATGTATCATGATGTTTTTTCCCTTCGTGGAGCTGGGGTGGGTGTGGCCTGTGTGTGACGCATTCGGTCCGCGGGCTGCCAGGGTGACACTCCTGGTGTAGATGTTTTAATCATTTGGGTTTTACAACATGGTAACATGTTTTTTTGGGGGCTACATAGGTATAAGAGGAGAAGCAAGATTTTCCTTCCATCTTTCCAAGGTCGGTAAAATGAGGACCCAAATTGTTGGGGGCAATATGCTGACTCTGTAAGCCACTTAGAGAGGACCATAAAGCAGAGTGAAGCAGTATATAAGGCTAGGTATTATTGCTATTGCTATTCCTGGAAAATGTTCCAAATGATTCCTACTCCAAAAACAAAGTCTTATTTATTTTCTTGAATCAACAATGTAAACATAATTCAGAATATCAGCAAGTGAACTGCGTTGTTTTATTGTTCAGAGTGCAGTTCTAGTTATTCCGTTTTTATTAATTCTTGAACTATTTTTCCATCAAAATGGTTTTGCCTAATAATAGTTAATGAAGAATAATGCAGGCCGAACAGTGAAATAAAATGGATTTTTCCATGACTATTTTGCTTTTTTCCTCCTCTTAAAATATTGATGCTTCAGCATCCTCTATCTTGTTTTGGCAGTACACAGTGAGCACCAATCTGTTCATGCTTGTCTTCCTCGGAAGAGTAATTGAGCCTCTGTTATTGTCCTCCTGGGAGAATAGTTAAGTTCATTTGTCCTAACTATTTTTTAAAATGGAAAAATTGGCCTTGCTTAGGATCTCTGCCTTTTGGGAAGTGCTGAGAGTCTTAAATCCTGCCTATACAGCACCATGTGATACTGCTTCCTGGTCATTTTTTAAAGAATATCATAGCTGGGAATTTTGGCTGTAGAAAGAGAGATTTTTTAAAACTGTTATGTTATACATCCTACAAACCTTATGTGAGCATAACATATGAATTCTTGGCTCTATAAATTCAGCTCAGATCAGCATTTTCTCCCTTACTCACCCCAGTTCTATGTGGTCTCAATTTTTTACTTGTTTATTCTCTTTCTCAATTTCCACATATATAATACCTCTGAGGTATTGTGGAGCCATATGAACTAGCTCCCTCCCACAAATATTATGACCAGCAGTCAAACTGTGCAGGTTGGAAGGGTTTTTATGTATAGACATATCCTCTATACAAATGCTGATTCTAACTGGAAAAATCATGTTTATATTTGTGGTAGGGAGCTTAGCCTACATTCTATTTACAGATTCTTTCTCTTACAGTTCTTGGATACTGGATTGTTTGCATCCTCTTTTGTCATGCTAAATCTAGGATATTGGAATGCTGAATGAAATACTAGCTATTAAAGTCACCTGTATATCTCCCCCTCCCCTTTTTATTTACTGTAAATGACAGTGTTCAGTTTATTCTGTACAGCTTGATAGAACTATAGGAATCTATATGTATTGTTGTGGGACTCAAATATATCTACGTATATATGTATACATTCAAAAGCGTATTTGTTTCCAGGTTCTCTCTGCTCCTTCTTTAGTGCTTAGGTTTGACCCTGAAATATGATTGTTAAAATGAGTTTTCCTGTTCGTTCCATTTTCAGTCACTATGTACTGGTGCAGTGCTATAGTGGAATACTATATAGTACAATGTTTAGCAACCACTTAACTAGTGGTGCAAAGTAGTCTAGGGAGAACATGATTTCCTTTTGCAAATGATGACATTGCCAATAAACCAAAGCAAAAAGAATTCTGCCAGGCACCAGTTGAGCATGCTGAGAAAAGGAATTAAGTATCTCAACAGAATGATAAAGCTCGTAGAGGTTTGAACTTAGGAGCCAATATAAATAACACTGTTCTATTATCCGGATATACTTTTTGGTCACAGCTCACACAAAAACTGCTCCCACAATGAGAAACAATTACTCATAAGTATTGTTATTATCTAAACAGTATCCATCTATATCTGTTATGTTATCATAAATTCAATATTATATATGTGTAAATATATACACATTTATATGTGTAGCATTTTTTGCTGATAAATGAAAATAAAGGGAGACTATATATAATATATATAATTAATTAATTGAAAGATTAAAGATAAAATAATCAAACTAATTTGGAATAAAAAGAAAAAAGGGATAAAAGATATAAAAAATAGAAAAGAAGGCTTCCATTTCCTTTGCATAAAATGTATGTATGATTACAAAGTTATCTCTTACTATATAATTACAGAAAGCCTCACTCATTGTTTTTTTTAATTCTCAAAACTACAAGTCGTAAATGCATTTTTCCAGTTCTCTGCAAAAAGTGTACAAGGGTTTCTAATTGGAAATAAGCACAGTTATTGTTTTTTTCTCTAATCCAGGAAATCAGTTTAGTCATTTCTACAAGTTCTGTTGTCTTCATCAACTATTCCTCTATTGTTGGTAATGCTGTACTATCATGGGATTCTTGGCAAGAATTAAGATTCAAAACATTGAGAACCATTGCTACAAGATAGGTCTGCACAATATATGGACCATTAGCTGCCAGCTAATCTTGTATTGTAATCTTGTATTGTAATCTTGTATTGCCTTTCTGGCAATGGTCAGTCCATTTACATCAAACAGTGATTCACAACAAAGTCTGCCACTTGCCATCTAGTTTTTTGCAAATATTATATTTCTGTCCAAGAAGACATGCTAGCCCTCCAGTCCTCATGGACATTATCAACTCCCTCACTCCTAGGCACTGAACTGATAATTGGTTGGCTAGCTTTCCTTTTGGCCTACCATTATTTTAAGGCATATTTATGATCCATGTGCAAGTCTTCCATAAGACATTATTTCAAAGGATGCAACATATGGTAAATATTGTTTTAAAAAGTCTTCAAATACAGATAGTCTTAAACTTACGAACACAACTGAACCAAAAATTTATGTTGCTAAGTGAGACATTTGTGAAGTGAGTTCTGCCTCATTTTATTCCTTTCTTGCCACAGTTGTTAAGTGAATCATTGCAATTGTTAAGTTAGTAACAAGGTTGTTAAGTGAATCTAGTTTACTATTGACTTCTTGTCAGAAGGTCACAAAAGATGATCACATGACCCCAGGACCCTGAAACTGTCATATATATGAGTCAGTTGCCAAGAATCTGAATTTTGATCATCTGACCATGTAAGTGTGAAAAATCATCACAAGTCATTTTTTTTCAGTGATGTTGTAAGTTTGAATGGTCACTAAATGAAAAGTTGTAAGTTGAAGACTACCTGTACTAATTATGAGCTTTAGTTAATGTATTACACTACAGATGCATGTTTTCATCTGCAACACTATTGCAGGAAGTTGAAGCAAGACCATCACACAGGATATGCAACCATTATGAAGTAAGAATAAGTATTGAGAAAGACATGTTCCCATGACTTTGATTTGTATGAAAATATGTTAATAATATCTGCTCTGGACAAAGATTCGTATAAACAGCAATGGAATTTTCCCATTCTTAAAAATTGTTGGTTATAGTTTATTCAGTTTTTTGGAATTCTCTTGTTTTCTTTCTCACAAATTCTGATGTATTAAAAAGTAGTGGAGGAGTAGAAATGAAGTATGAAAATGAAACCAAACAATTGATAGAGAATATCTAGTTATTTTCTAATATTAGTTTTCTATGTTCTTCCTAGCATTCTTCCATCAATAAATTTTTAATAAAAGTTTTTGGTGGCATTTTGAACCACTCTATACAGCTGAGAATAATCCTAAACCTGAAAATAGATCAGTAGGGAATTTTTGCCAAAATGCTAATTTTCTGGAAGACAATTTGATAATTGCTCTGTGAACTTCTTAACTTTTTCCATATTTCTGAATGCTTTCTACCAGTTTGTTATGTTCTCCCAAAGGAAGTGCTAGGCACTAATCACTCATCCTTTAAAAAAAAGAATATATTTAAAATATATATAGGATCAAGAGATCACACAACAAAGTGATACTTGGTACTTTGATTTGTAGCATATTAGCTTCTAAATACAGCTAGTTTTGTATTGGCTTCTAAATTTGATAGCTTTTGACTTAATATTGCAACTGGAGTTTCCATTGCTAAGTGAAGTCATAAAGTTATAAAATACAACTGCCTCAGTTAGCAATGACTATCCCAGCTGGCCTCATTGCCATTGTTAAGTGAATCTCACAGTCATAGGTGAGACAGACACAACCAAGTCAGATGGGAAATTGGCAAGAAGTTGCAAGTCCCAAGTGGTTCACAAGGTAAGAAGAGTATAAGAAGGTGCGAAAGAATGCAAGGGACATGTAGCAAAGCCTGTGGAGGGTGTGCAAGGTGCTAGAAGGTGGTCTGAGAGTGTGAGGGACATGTAGGGGGGGTTGGAGAGGTTGTGTGAGGGTGCAAGGAAGGGTCAGCAAGGGCCAAGAATGATATGCAAGTAGTGGTGTAGATGCAGGGATGTGAGTGCAAGGGAGGCACAGCAAGGTAGTGTTAGGAGGTACAGGATGGCAAAGATTAGGGAAAGTGCATGTGTGTGTTAGTTGGTCTGCAAGATATGAGAGATGCCCTGTGAGGATCAGCAAATATGTGTGAGTAGTTGGGAGGGTGAACGGGTGATGGTGTAGAGAGAGAACAGAGAGACTAGCGAAGGGTTGTGAGAAATGGGGAGGCGTGAGGTTTGGAAAAGGTCTGCAGGATGTTCAGTGGTGCAAGAGAGGATATTTCTGAGGATATTAGGGAGGCACGGTGAGGTTTGGGAAGAGTGCTCATGGTGCACATTTGGCCAGGGCAACATGACTGTAGAAGAGGCAGGAGAAGGTGCACATGTGGGAGACTAATCCTAGCAATTAGCAACCTTCCTTGCTGGCTTCCACATTGACAGAATAACAGAGTTGGAAAGGACCTAGTTCAACCTCCTGCTTAGGCAAAAAATACCATACTATTTCAGACAAATTGCGGTTCAATAGCTTCTTAAAAACCTCATTGATGGAGCATCCACAACTTCTGAAGGCAAGTCGTTTCACTGTTTATTGTTCTCACTGTCTGGAAATTTCTCCTCAGTTCTGGGCTGGTTCTCTCCTTGATTAGTTTCAATCCATTGCTTCTTGTCCTACCTTTTGGTGCTTTGGAAGATAGGTTGTCTTTGTGGCAGCCCCTCAAATATTGGAACACTGTTATCATGTCAGTGTTTCCTTTCACTGCATCCGCTGATCTTCTAAGGAAGCCAGCATGGAAGGTTGCAAATGGCAACCATATGATTGCAGGCACTGCAAGCAGTCATACATGCAAGCTGGTTGCCCAGCACCCAGATCATGATCATCGGAACAGCTGGAATGCTGCAGACATGTCATAACCAGCATTCATTCAGCGCCATCATAATTTCAAATAGCCACTGAACAAATGGTTGTAAGCCAAGGAATTTCTGTATATGTATTTTCAGTTTAAAAATATAAAAGAAATAAAAGTAAAAGGAAGCAGGGAGTTCGGTAGGCACCGAGTAATATGTGTAGGAGCACCATCTTATTTTTTCCACTTTCTTAGGATTTGAACATAGATGCTTGAGATAGGGATCTTTTTTTATTTACAGATACAAACTTACTCTTCTGAAATTAAATATTCTTTTTATGAACAATAATGTAGACAAGTAGTTGACATTGTGAGATTTATGAGTTATTTATGCAATTTTTCTATATGACTCAGTACCAGTTAAGGCTGTTACTTATATATCTTGGATTCAGCAGGCAAAAACCTTATTTTTCATTTTGAGAAATGTTTTCTCTTTTTGACTCATGTCCCTTTTTAATGTTTCCAGTATCATAGTTATTTTCTGTATCAAATGAAAATATACATTTGATATATTTTCTGTCTTCCTGTGTATTATTTATATTTTAACCAGAGAACCTTTGATAGAAAGTGGATTTTAAAAACACTGATCTTTTGTCATTTGAATCACAGATAAATTAATTATAACTTTCTGCCGCTGGAAGGAAAAAATACTGACCAAAGGAAAAACAAAACTAAGAATTATAGACTTGGGAGGGAAAAATTAAAAAATGGGAAAAAATGTGAACACTCCTTTGTGTGAATGTAAAACTATATTTAAAACTGAATATTTTTTAATCTCCATAACGGAAAAAAACATTCCCTACTCCACCAAACAATTAGTAGACTCTTTCCATCATTTCTTCCCTCTCATTTGTATAACAGATAAAAGAAATAATAGTACTTAGTTATAATAAACATCATTTTTTAAAAAAGAGATATTATGTACTGACTTGATATGTGTTTCCCTCTCAAAATGAATGCTCAAGGCATCTTCCAGTTTAAAATCAATGAACAAAAATGTAGAATTTATCCAACAAAAGCAAGTAAATTAATATAAATAAAAAATAACATCTTTTTGGAAATGAGTTCCTAAATTTAGGATCCAAGGCCTTAACCCACCACTCCTAGCAAGATAACAAGCCCCATAAATTTCATTTCTCAGATATGCTTACAAGTAGACTATAATCTCATTTTAATGGACCATTTGGGAGAATAAGGTAACCATTACTTTCAAGTGTCCAATAGTATAAAATTATATCCCTAGTGCAATTTACATAATTTGCATAATAATAGAGAACATAAATTTCCTTTCCACTAACAAGATAATCTCATTCACAGGAGAAAGATTTGTTCTAGAGGCTCCCACCCTCTAGAATACGCATATCTCCTCTCTCTCTCTCTCTCTCTCTCTCTCTCTCTCTCTCTCTCTCTCTCTCTCTCTCTCTCTCTCTCTCTCTCTCTCTCTCTCTCTCCATCTACCTACCTACCTAGCTACCATCTTTTCTTTTGGAAGTGAGGAACATACTTTGCATGCTGATTACCAAGATCATTAACAGCAAATTTCAGCTGTTGCATTATTTAAAGAAAAACTGGCACATGCTAAACCAGTGGTTCCCAAAGTGGGTGGTACCACCCCCGGGGTGGTGGTGGGAACCCTTAGGGGGGCGGTGAGAGGCAAGGGTGGTGACAGGGGGGCGGTGAGAGGGGCCAGGGGGGCGGTAGGTGGTTCACCATGCTTTTGCACTTGAAGCTCCCTTGCGTTCCTCGCTCTTGTGTGCAGGGCAGCCCATTCTGAAAGAAAACACAAGATATATCTGCACCCAAGAGTGTGGAATGCGACGGAGTTACAAGTGCTAGGTACTGAGCGCAGCACAGCGACGAGAGAAGCCGACCGCTCCCGAAGCTGCTCGGGCGAGTGCTCGCAGACCCATGGGAAGTCCCTGCTTCGGAACCTGCGCGTGCACTGACTTTCCCGCCCAGCGTCCCCGTCGCCTAGCAACCCATCACGTGCAATTTGGCGGGCTCCCCTCCAGCATGGTGCACCTGCGGATCTCAGCCCAGCTGCCCCCGACATCGACCCCATCAAGGCGCCTGTGGCCTTCGGCTGCCGAGGCCTCCCCAAGGTCAATGAAGAGCTGCAGCACCCCGAGCTGCTGATGCGGCAGCCGGCCTTGATGGCACTCTGTGACCTGGACCTCTGCGACCCGGAGAATGCTTACCAAGCCATCGGCCTGGGTGAGCGGCAGCGGCGGCCTGGCCATGGCTGGTGGGAGGGAAGGGAAGGGAGGGAAGAAGGAAAGAAAAAGGAAAGAAAGAGGGAGGAAGGAAGGAAGGAAGGAAGGAAGGAAGAAAGAAAGAAAAAGATGGTAGGAAGGAAGGAAGACAGACAGAAAAAGAAAGGAGGGAGGGGAGGGAAGGGAGGGAAGGAAAGAAAAAGGAAAGAAAGAGGGAGGGAGGAAGAAAGAAAGAAAGAAAGATGGTAGGAAGGAAGGAAGACAGAAAGAAAGAAAAAGATGGTAGGTAGGAAGGCAGACAGACAGAAAGAAAGAAAAGATGGTAGGAAGGAAGACAGACAGACAAAGAAAGAAAAGAAAGAAAGAAAAAGAAAGATGGTAGGAAGAAAGACAGAAAGAAAAAGAAAGAAAGAAGGGGGAGGGTAGAGAAGAAAGAAAGAACGAAATAAAGACTTATGACCACAATTGAGCCTAACATTTTGGTTGCTAAGCAAGAGTGTTGTTAAGTGAGTTCCACCACACTTTACAAGTTGGCCATGCCCACCAGGTCACCTGACCACTAAGCCACGCCCACCTGAAGGGGTGGGGTGGGGGCGGTGAGGATGAGTTTGTAGCACCAAGGGGGCGGTGGACTGAAAAAGTTTGGGAACCACTGTGCTAAACAATCTGCTTTTTTTTAGCTGTGAGATTTCTTGGCTTGTACCATATAAAAAGCAAATTACTTTCCTTTTTTCCCCTATGCTGATGGCTAGAAGTAAAAAATACACAATAAAACTTAATATTTTTTTTGCACATGGTTTTGGAGTGCAATTTTTCTGGAACAAAATTGGCCAATAAAAACTTACTTACATGCAGGGCCACTTAAAATGCATAAGACAGAATCCAAAGAGCTACTTTAAATTCCTCGTAGACTTCACACATCCCCAATGGGATTTGTTATTATTTTCTTTTCTACTTCTCCGAATTTCTGGCTTTTATGTCACAGTACAATACAGTCTGCTTTCACAAATCTCTTTCATTTTGAATGCAGTTTGTCATCAAGTATGAGGGATGTTCCTCAATATTCTGGATGTGGAATTAGTTGTATGTAGTTCTTTGGAACCTTGTTATGACATTAAGAATGAAATACGATTGACCTGTTTTTTATTTCTCTGACTCTCTTTAAGAGTTTTCAGGATTTGCATTCAACTGCATTAATCTCAGTGGTTTTCCTCTTGGTGTAACTGTCTTTCTGTTTCTTTAATGTATGCATATTCAGAATTTTGGACGTTGTGGGAAAAGGTTTCACTGGCAACTATTCTTGCCATTAAAAGCACTTCCCATCTGAATATCAGCTGCCAAAGTATGTGGTATCCAACAGAGAAAGGGGATGAGGACATAGATTGCAATGAAGCCGAACAGTCTGCACTTCCTAGAAGTGACACCAAACATCAATCTTTAACAAGACAGCCCAGTACAGAAAAAAATAAGAACTCTTAAAAAAAAAAAGAACAAAAGGAGAATTATCTTATTTCATTCTCATTCCAGTGGTTTCCTCTTCAGATCCTTCCAAAGAAAATATATTCTCTTTGACATTTCAGGTTTAAAAAAAAATATTGCAACTTTAAATATAGTTTTAAAGTTTTTAATGTTTGCACTTCAAAAGTATGAAGCCTTTGATTGTTGAAACGCAGCTTTACTGTACATACAAGTTCATACAAAATAGGCAAGTAAACCAAGCATAGTTGCAGAAGTGCACTAGAAGATTTTTGTTTCTATGTATGCATGTTTCTGGTTTTCCAGCATTAGTACTTGTGATTTGATAAAGTTCTAGTTATAACTCAGAGGATTGTAGAAAATGTTATTGCTTTCTAATTGATTATAATCTTAATTTTGCAAACTTTGCAGACCACCAGATAGCAAAAATCTATAAATGTTAAGTAGCAAAATTTCAGGGGTTGTCTGAAAAGATTGCCAATAAGCTATGATGTATGCCTTCTGTATTTTGAATCTGCTTTCCTAAAGGCAATTTTCCTGATACCTAAACTTGATTGATTTTTTATAAATTTCATTTTAACTTAATGGTAAATAAGGAAGAGAAAACTTTGCAGTTTTGGATGTTTCACCACAGCACAGAATTACACACTTCTCCACTTTAGTTGCCAGTTGATATTTCTACCTTTTCAGTATAACAAAATCAAATGCTGGATGAAAAAAAAACCACAATCATTTGCATAATTACTTAATGAACAGATGAGCGAAAGGATAAGTATCAGGCAAGAAATGATTTACCAGCTTCTCTGTATGAAGAAAAGCAAAACAAAACTAGTACTGGAAAATGTGGCTAATGAAGGACTTTTAGAGTAGAAAAGCCCCACATAAGGAGGTTGGCAGATCAGTGCAGAATATATTTGAGTGATTTGATAAAATGTTGGTATTTCAGATTTTCAGAATGGCTTAGAACAGGGGTGTCAAACTTGTGGCCGGTGGACCGGATGCGTCACGCACTGGCCATGCCGACCCGCATTTTAGGAAATGGGGAAAAAGTAGCGATACATCATGTGACACTGCGACACCGCAAGTTTGACCCCCTGGCTTAGAAAGAAGGACTTAATGCAGATTTGAAGGGTCAGAGCAGACAGACTTCCATTTTCTTACTTTCCAATATGAATTAGCCAAGCTTAAAATCTTGATTACTAATATATTTTCCCAATTAGAACCTGAAGATAAGTTTCATTTCACACTATCCCTTTATAGTTGTATTATTCAGGTATTGTTGACTTCGGTATGAACACAACAATTTACAACTGTAACTATAGGCTCAATTATGATCATAAATCTAAGATTATTTATATATACAGGATTAAAGCTTTAATAATTAGTGATTTTAGTACAGAGGAACTGCATAAGTATAGATGGTTTAAACAGTGGTTTAAAACATAATGTATTTAAAACTGGAAATTTCTCCTTAATTCTAGGTTGCATCTTTCTTTGTTAAGTTTCCATCTGTTACTTCCTGTTCTGGCCTCAGATGCTTTGGAGAATAGGTTGACCCTCTCTTCTCTGTGACAGGAATATATTCTAAATATTGGAAAACTTATCATGTCATCCCTATTAGACTAGACATTCCCAGTTCTCACAACTGTTCATCATCTGGTTTAGTCTCTGCTCCCCTAATCATCTTTTTTACTCTTGTCTGCATTCTTTCTAGAGTCTCAAAAATTGTTTTGTATCTTGATGATCAAAACTGGATACAGTATTCCAAGTGTGGCCTTACCAATGTTCAAAGTGTTTTACCTGAACTAAGAAAGTTTTACCTGTGCTGATCACTTCCACTTTACCTTTTCATTCCATTTTGTTTTATTAAAATTATTTCTGTGTCTTAGATTGTAAAACTGATAAGTGTCCAAAATAAAGAATTGGTTTTTTCCCCTTCAGATAATAACAAGATATACTCTTTAAGATATAGTGGTATATAGCTACCTTGGGATTTTTCTGTGGGTGTGGTGTGATTGCATCTATTTTTTCTGGATAAACTGGCTGTGGAACTTTCTATGTAAATTGCATCAGATTGGTGGTTTGTTTGGATTGTTATAACTTTTGTGGATCTTATCTGTGGGAGGGATTGCTGTCCTTCTCAAATGATATGGCAGAAAATCAGGCATTTATACATATATTTCTAAGGCAGGTTTAGCATTCATTCTTGGCATGTATATCCTGGGAACATTTCCCCTGATTTTTTATTTGATACTAACTGGCCCATTCCTTGAATCCTTGACAGACCACACAAAGATTTTAATTTTTGAATGATATAAATAAGATTGAATGAAAAAATAAGTTAAATTGAAGCAGTAAATTTCCCAGTTTTGTTTTCTCAAAAAGCATTTTACATCTATCTCTCTTTCTCCCTCCTGCCTTTTAATACTAAACAAGTTTGTTTAAAACAATTGAAGGCCAATTATGTCAATGCCAGTATTTTGTATCCAGACCTTAGGATGAATATGGGAGAAAGCCTAACAATTGATGTGGAACAAGAGAGGGGGGGGGGAAGTATTTAAAAATGATTAGAGCAATATAGGGTGATTTTTTCACACATATGAATTACTTCTTGATCTAACATTTTCAAAATAATGTATAGTAATAAAAATGTAAAAATAAGCAATAAAACAGTAATGTAAACAGCAAATAAAATGAGCAAAGCCGCAAGTAACAGTTAAATTTGTGGCAATCGTCTAATCACTTGGTAGAAATGAAAGTCAAAACCTGGCAGCAACATGATGTATCTGTCTAGACTATTCTAATAACATTGGACCAATGAAAAGACTTTCCTTCTAGTTGCAATCAGCTAAGTGTTGAACAGATTCAGCAGCATCATTCAGCTTTCAAAACTCCGACATCAAGTCTCAACACTGACAGCTAACTTAAAAATCTAACTTTTCAGTGTTTGGCCAATATTAATGGTTGAATTAAGTTCTCTCACTTATGTTCTTCCCAATAATCTATAGGGAAGGTATATTAGTGATATTTAATTATTATACCTTGCAATATGTCTAGTAATTTATGAACTCAGATATATTTTAATATTTAAATGATTAAAAACAAAATTCTAAGGATAATATATTAATAATGAACAAAGAACAAACTTGAATAAAACAAAGCTATCACAGCCACTCTATTAAGGACATTATCTTAGTGTTATACAGGAGTATAAACTTAAAATTAAACAATAACACTTATTATTCTGGGGAAAAAATGTGTGTCTTACCATTCTGGCAAAAAGGCATCCATTGGTTTGTTTCCTGGAGAGGCATTGGAACTGACAAGAGCACAGCTGATAAATATTGTTTCACAATTCCAGTTACTGTATATTAGTATCTTTATTTGGCTCTAATTTATCGTTCTAAACTTTTTACAGGGTTTGCCTTGATTACATTATGCCTATTAGAATAATTATTTTGTTTCATAGAGGATATATGGAATTTTGAGAGCAATATCCTGAGTGCAAACAAAATGGCAGTCTTGACTATTCTCTAATAATGGCCAATTTTTTTCTCAAGTGAACAATATTTACCAGAAAGCTTCCTTGTGAAACTGTTCCATGCCACACCTTGAGTCCTGCACTCATTGCTCAATTTATTTTGATTATGTGCGACAAAAGTCAGTATCCACCACCTAATGTGGACCTAATTCTGCAGTTACAACCATTCATCTAGTGACTGTTCACAGTTGCCACTGAAAAAAGTGACTTACGACAATTTTTCACATTTAATGGCCATTTCAGCATCCCTGTAGTCATAGGATCAAAATTTGGATGTTTGTCAATTGACTCGTATTTATGACAGTTGCAGTGTCATGAAATCATGTAATTGCAACCTGACAATGGGGAAACCAGATTCACTAAACAATCACGTGATTAGATTAACAACTGCATTTATTCACTTAACATCTGTGGCAAGAAAGATTGTAAAATGGGGTAAAACTTACTGAACAACTGTCTTGCTTAGCAATTGAAATTTTGGGTTCATTTGTGGTCGTAAGTCAAGGACTACATTTATAACAGAGTTTTCCAAGAAGAGTTTATAGAAAATGATTCCATATCAGATGATTGAGGGTTAAAAGAAAGGTAACTATTCTCATTGTTCCTTTCCACAAACATGTTTCCTAAATTTTTTTAAAAAATTGGATCAAATATTTCAATCTGGTGTTCAATTTAATTCTTGAATTTCTAACATAAATAAGACTGAGGACAGATTGTCTGATATCATGGTTATAGCATGAATACTACATTTATTCTGCAAAAAAATTGCTTCAAAAAGTATTTGGCATCTGACAGATTGGATTTAATAAAGATTCTGAAATAAAATTATGCTGTATTTTATTCATCTCATTTGAAAATTGTATTCTTCTAATATTTATATTAAGGTTGGGGTAGAAAGCAAAAGACTATTGTGGAGTATATTGTAATTAAGTCATCAAGCAATATTTTGAGATGAAAAATTCCCTTAAAGCAACCAATAAATGTGCGGAATTTGAAAATTAATTTTTCATAGAAGATTGCCATTTGTATAATAAAATCAAAATTAAATTTTAACTTTGATTATAAAGATTTCTTAGTCCAAGTTAAGGCTGCAGTGCTATATATTATTATTTATGAATGAGTCAAATCAAACTCAGTGGACACTTTGGAATGTGTCTTGTATGAAATAATTGATGCGTTGTTTGATTGAAACAAGATATATTAGAGAATTTTTTGCTTTCTATTTTAACTAATCATTTGTTTCCTAATAAATAGTGGGAAACACTACAGCAGTTGGAACTTAAAATCCTATATGCCTCAGTCCCACCTGTGCATAGCTTTTCGTACTGAGTTTTTAAAACACACTAATTTTCTCAGCTGACTGTTTAATGTATTTAAAATGAAGAACATAATTTGTTGTTGTTTTTGTTAGCTTAATTGAATACTGTTTAGCAATAAAAAGGACTTGTAGTATTTCTTTCTCAATATCATTTGACCTTTAAATGAATAAGAGCAGAATGTAAAATCATCATAGATTCTTTGCCTTGAACTTTTCACAATGTAAAAAAAATGAAGGGGGGGGGGCAAAAAAGCAAGATTCAGTTACGGTATTGTATTTGTACAGCTGTATCTCATTGCACTGAGGCTTGTGTTACACACAGTTTGTGATAGGAAGTATATGCTTTTAAAACAACTAAAGAGACAGATCTTTAACCTCCACACTTTTTAGATTTTTTTTTTAGTTTGCTCATTTAGCTTCTGTCATACTTCTAGGAAATAATTCAAATGTAAATTATTTTGCACTTATTGAAGTTTGAATGAATAACTTAGTCTCTAATGAACTCATTAGGAAGAGGTTTAAGTTATTTTGCTTTCCTTAAGAATTGAAGTTTAAGAATACTGTATACTTGAACAGAAGATGATTTTTTAAAAAAACGCTTTAGAGTGGATATTAAGGATTATTTTCCAGGTTTAAATCATAGGAGAGCGTCGAGCTGTACATATTGTGGAAGCTTCATGCAGTTAATGCTTAATTAAATTGTTTCCTGTAACATGTCATAATTTTCTGGTTATCAATGTTAATATCTAGCTTTACACATAGTTTGAAATTTGTCCAATACTTGGTTTTAAGATCTCTTAATGCATTTCATTTAAGAGATTTACATTTTGGTATTAAGCACCATCCTCCCAATGTGGTTTTGGCATAGAAGATACTGTTGTATTAATTTTTAGAATGTCATATAGCAGATGTATCCCAATTCAATGGCATGTTTGCATTATTGCAGAGAGGCATTACCCTGGCTCCTGTCCAGTAAATTTTCGTATTATCATCATATGCTTTATTTAAACTTTACTCATCAAAACTTATAAATATAACAAGGCAGCATCTGGAGTCCACCAATCACCTTCAGTCAGTGATTTTCTTAAGACTTTCTCACACCTCTTAGCCTGTACATCCGTCAAACCCGAAAGAGTTAGTCTTTTTAGTGGAGTTTGCCAAAGACATATTCACATATCCAAGATTTGTAAAGTAGTGATCTTAGATCTACTTTAAATAAATGGCAATAATAAGTGGTTATTGACACTGGGTATTGAAGAGAGATAAAGCATGTTTTTGTTGGGCTAGAGCAGGAGTTTCCAAACCTGGCAACTTTAACTTGTGGACTTCAACTTCTAGGATTTCTCAGCAGCCGTGTTTGGAAGCCCCTGGACTAGAGATTAGCTTGTATCTACTTTCCTTTGTCCTGAATGAAAATATATGAATGGTGGCCATAAAGGGTTAATTAGCATTTCATCAGCACCTCTAGGCTTTGAGTTGTGTAAAGTGCAGGGTTGCTGCCAAATGGACAAAACTAGGAACGCAAGTTCAAGTGGACCTTAAAGCGACTTTTCAGGCTTGAAGTTTGTCTGGTATAACAGTAAAATATTTATTTATTTATTTATTTGTGAGATTTATATACCGCCTCACAGTGCAAGCACTCTCTAAGCGGTTTACACCAGTAAACAATGTATATTTACATTGCCCCCAACAATCTGGGTCCTCATTTTACCTACCTTGGAAGGATGGAAGGCTGAGTCAACCTTGAGCTGGTGAGATTTGAACCGCTGACCTGCGGATCACAGTCAGCTAAAGTGGCCTGCAGTACTGCCTCTAACCGCTGCGCCACCTCGACTCTTATAAATATTAAATATAAAAAGAGGGAGAGGGATTGCCTGTCTTGTATGTCTCTCTAAAATCTTTATTTGCCAATGTTGTTTTTATTCCCCAGTATGAAATTTATTTATACCTATCTGTTTGTTTATATATTTTACTTACTGGATTATTACCAAAAACCAAAAAAGAACATAACTACAATATGAAACAATAAATAAAATAAGGAAATTAATACATTACATAGAGATGGAGGTGGAAATGTACCTAGGCCTAACATAGGTAATCAAGATGTAATGGAAGTAGTCACATTTAAGCAGATTTTAAAGGTTCACTGAAATATCTATGGTCAATTTGCTTGTAAAAACCTCACTATCTCTAAACCATGTTTTCATTACAGAAGAAATACTAACATTACGGAACATTCTGCGGTACAAGGGATAACACACCTGGATGTGCAAGATTGTCTTAGTGACTTTGTCTGAGGATATAAATACGTATTCAAATATCAAGTGTTTTTGACTAACTACCTTTACTAACATCTTCAAACATTAGGCAGTAAACAGGTTAGCATAAGCACATTTCTATGCATGAAAGGTACTTTGCTAGAAAAATTGTTTGGAATGAGAAAAAATATACTACAGAGGCCCCTCATAACTTGAGACTTTAGATATGGATCCAAGTCAAAAAGTTTTGATTGGTCCTCTAACAAATACTTTTCATGCACTAAAGGAATGTACTAGGTCACATGAAAGATTACTCCCCCCCACAAAGGAAATAAAAGTCAGTTATAATAGACCGGGTCAGGGTCTCATCACATAGAATATGCTTAATTTAGCCTTTCTTACCCTAGAAGAACTGATAAAGTAATTTTACCCTAGAACAGTAATAGCGAACCTATGGCATGTGTGCCACCTGTGGCACGCGGAGCCATATCTGAGGGCACGCAAGGTGTTGCCCTATGTCAGCTCCAGCTCACATGTGCATGCTGGCCAGCTGATTTTCAGCCTTCTTTTCGGCCTTTTTCGTTTTCCTCAGGCTCAGGAGGCTTTCCTGAAGTCTGGGGACGGGGGAAAACGGCCCAATGGGCCTACAAGTCCAGAGGCTTCAGTGAGGCCTGTGTGCATGCGGGAGGGGAACTGCGGGGGGATTGTGCGCATGCACGGGGGGCAGCACAGGTTGTGCCCATGCATGGGGGGAGGGCATTGTGTTATGGGTGTGGGCACATGCACGCACGCTATCATGGGCACGCACACCCTTTTGGCACCCGAGCCAAAAAACATTCGCCATCACTGCCCTAGAAGTATTTTTCAGGTCTTTGGATACCATGTCCACAAATTATGATTTTCTACATATGAAGTTCAAAAAAGCCAATGTTTTTATTTTTTTCCAGTCATGATCTTTCATGGAACTCCTACTGACCTCTCACAGAACCCCAGGTCCCCTGGACCCCCACTTGAGAAAAGCTGGTTTATCCCAATATTTTAAGCAACTCATTCACATGTGGATCTCTTGTGAATCTTTCCTGTTATTGAGGAAGATTGGTGGTATATGCTGAGGAATATGTTACTGTTAAGAAAAGATTAAATAGGTTGGTTACCTGGACAAGTGCATATTGTTGCTGTATACTTAACCCAACCTTGCCTTGAAATCTTGTCTCAAGTCTTTCTGTAGTTTTGTTCTGTTCTGAAGAAAGGCACCATCTGTGACAAATTGCAAAAAACTCTGTGAAAACATCTGTGAGATGTTGCAAAACAAACAAACAAACAAACAAAAACTGACAGGACCAAATTAATTGGTTGCCTCCAATAATACAGGATCACCTTTCTGTGACTTGAATATGTGGTAAAAGCCTTTTTTAAAAATGAAATTTAAAATTTCAATTAGAGAATCAATTTGTGACAGATCCCATTTATTTACCATTTTAAAAAATAAATAAATAAATGAAAGATTCTTGTATTTTATGCCAAATTGAACAGTTCAGTTATTTCTTTTTTTGGGGGGGGGAGACTTCCTGAATAGGAAAAAATGATACCTGATTTTTCTGCAGTAAAGCATAACACATAAAACATTTAACTTCAAAGGAATGTATGAATTGAGATCTACCTAAACGTATAAAGTATGCAAAGGAATTGCAATAAAATAAGCAACATACATTTCTTTATTTCATGTTTCCTTTTAAATTCAGATATATACTTATAAAACATACCGGTCTGTTCAAATGCATGTTTCTTTCCTTTACAGTTTTATTTTTTAGATACTCTTTCCCAGATTAAAAATAAACAATTTTATAACAATTATTTTTATATTTTATATTTATATAACAATTATTTTTTATATATATTATAATATATATTTATATTTTATAACAGTTATTTTTCCCAACAAAATAGAATGTTGGAAATAAATTATATACAGAGGATTTGGGTATCTGATGTGTTCATCTGTCTTTCCATCAGCAGAGTAAC
Source organism: Diadophis punctatus similis (assembly GCA_023053685.1). Classification (NCBI taxonomy): domain Eukaryota; kingdom Metazoa; phylum Chordata; class Lepidosauria; order Squamata; family Dipsadidae; genus Diadophis; species Diadophis punctatus. Next base: position 17,255,126 of record JALIGW010000007.1, read on the forward strand.
TGAAAACTAAATAGTACAAAGCAAAATTTGTATATGGCAGGAGATGCTGGCAAAAGAAAGATTTAGTAAGAAAATGGATTAGTTCCTGCAAGGGCTGCTATAGAGAAATATGTTTCCTCTTGAATACATGCACATCCATGCATTCAGATAAATATGCTACGTTATTACACAGAAGAATATAAAATGTCTCCTACTACTACGAAAGGAGTTCCAGACAGAATTCCAGAAGTCATTATCTGCATTCTGTCAGACATTTTTTTCCAGACGTAACTGCTAGGATATTGATTGGACTGACACTTTACATATGTTTTTCATAGACTGGAGCATCATGCATATTTATCAATGCAGAATTTCTGTGCACATGAAAGGATATACAGTATTTGCTTATTGCTAAATTTTGTTTAAAATATGTGGTATTTTTCGGAGTATAAGCTGCACCTTCCCCCCCCTAAAAGAGGCTGAAAATTTGGGTGTGTCTTATACTCCGAATGCAGCTTTTTTGAAGCTTTTTTTCCAGCCCTAACGAGGTGCTAACGATCTTCCCAGCTTGCAGGATTTTTTCATTGCTACTCCGAAGAAGATTTTTTCCAGCCCTAAGTCTTTGCAGGCTTGTTTTTATTGCTATTCCCTCCGAAAAAGGTTTTTTTCAGCCCTAACCAGGGGATAAAATAATGTGCTGAAGCTGACCAGACTAAGGACGCTAGCCAGATGAATACCTGGTAGGTAGATTTTCCCCCCCTATTTTCCTCCCTAAGGTGGAACTAAGGTGCGTCTTATACTCCAGTGTGTCTTATACTCCGAAAAATACGGTAAATTTTATCATATTGTGCATGGCTCACAAAATATTTTTCTTTTATTGCAGAAATTAATTTTTTATGGGCTGGTCATCAAGCACATCATAGTTCCGAACATTATAACTTATTCACAGCATTAAGGCAATCTGTTCTGCAAAAATATGCATCATGGGTGAGTACGTCCAGTGTGTAGTGCATGTCAAAGACAAAAAAAGAGTAAAGCAATTAAAGATTTTATAGAGTTTTAGAAACTATAAAAAGGAGTGAATTTAACTAGAAAGTTTTTTGCTTTTAGATACTTTTTAAATAGAGAACTATATGTACAGTGCCCTTACATATGAAGATCTAGTCTACATGTCGAACAAGGGTGCTTCGTCTGTCTGTGTGTACTCAAGAAATGATATTCCGAGTAGAAGCACCATTGAAATTGGTGCTTTTCAGTTGAGATATGTTTAGCATCAAATTATAATGCATCTGTTCACTTGGGCATTGAGTTAAAATGGTATGACTGTGGCTCCTGATCTGATTTTTAAGTTGCTTCCCATTTTCAAACTCATTTTAATAATGAAACATGGTTTAAAAATAAATTTCAAAAATCTTACTCTTTAGGTATATTCTCTGCTTATAAGACATTCTAATATATTGTTGGTCTGTCTCTATGGTATGTATTACACTAAAAATTAAAAAAACAAAACAAAAACCAACCCTTGATTACCATGAAATAGCATTTACCCAATGTATCCAATAAAAAATTGATAATTATCAACTAATGCAATAAGTGTGATCAGAGGTAATTGAAACAGTGAATGTAACTTATTTTGAAATGTTGGCATCTACTATATATTAAAAAAAAATAAGGTGGGTATTAAGTTATTTATTTGTAACTGATGAGAATTGTACCATAGTAAAATGATTGTATCCCTCTGAATGATGAAAATAGAAAACTGGCTTGTTGCAAGGCACTTAGAGTGGGCTCTTTTCTTTAGTGATTCTGTTTATTGCTCAGTTTAGCCTCTACCTTCCTTAAGACAGTTAATTTGTCAAATGATCAAATACACCATGACCTCCATGGTGGATATGAGGGCAATCTTACTGTGACAGCCATTGATCACAATTCCTTCTTACACTATTGCTGTAATTTGAACCAGAGCTACAAGAGGGTGAAGAAGTTTACTCTATTTTCACATAAGTACTAGTCAACTTTGCTGACCCATGATCACAAAGCCTTTAGAATAAAATAGTTACAATTTAAGAAGTCAAAATGTAGTTTATTAATAAACAGCAGAAAATATGAAAATACATTCATTGAAAATAAGTTTAAAATGGAGTTGCAAACTATCTCACCTTATATTATGCCTACTTCTTTGAAATTTATTCTCTACTGTTTTTATTGTGAGTTATTTCCACATAATGCACTAAAGTCTTTCAGACCATGTATTTAAATTAAAATTATAATTTGTCTTTGTTTTTTTATATATTTTATATATTTATTTATTTATTTATTATTGGTTCTTCTATGCCGCCCTACTCCCGAGGGACTATATATACTTGATATATATTCACCCTAAAAGCTCTGTAATTTAGATGTATACTTTAAATAAGTATCACAATAATGTGCTAATATAATCACTAATCTAATAATCTACACTGTTTAGCACCATTGACAATTGTAACAAACTCATAAATGGATTAAGAAGCAAGCAGATTAATTTATGTGGGTAAAGTTTTTCTCTTAATTAAAATGAGTTCTTGAAGATATGAGAGCTTATTAACTTTATTAACAAGAGCTTATAAGCACTTGTTGCAGAATGAGACCAAACATTCTAATTCATGTGGCATTATGAAAATTTGTGGTGTCCTAGTGAAGCAATCGGTTTCTATTTTCCGATGGACTCAACAAAGAAGCAAAAGTATTTTATGCTGTTTGTTTTGTTTCACTGTGCTAAAAATGAATTTTTTGTCATGCCAAAATAGAAAATAATCAGACTTCTCATAATCTTTATTTGTTGCTTTGGAAAAGGGTATATGCTGTCAGTTCATAATTTTCTATTTCTCTGATAATAACTGTTCCAAATTCTTCTCTTAAAATGCTTTTATATAAATATACACTAGTTATATAAGCCTTTGTTGGATAAAAGTGCTAATGTTTTTGGCTTGGAGGTTTTCAGATTCTTTCTTAATGATAATTAAACGGAGGCACATGAGTTGTATGGAAAGTATTGCTCCTTTAGGAATTCATCATTTTGACTAGTAAGGTGTTCCATATCAAAAGAGCAACAAGGAAAATAGTTGAGTTAAGAAATTTAAAATAATAAAACATGGCAACCCATTTTGTTATTTTCTCATCTTTATCACTACTAGATTTCAAAGAAACATATTTCACTGGGTTAGATTATCATAGGTTGCCAAGAGTTTTCTGTTATCTGGTTCATATTGTTTGAGACAATTATGCAGCTAACTTTACACTCACAATACAGAGAGTTGCGCAATGGAATCCAATGTTCCCAAATTTGATTTTGGCTTAGGAAAATAAAATCTTAGTCCTCTGGATTTAGAGGATAATAGATTGCTGAAGTTTTGTGACTTAATTTCTAAAATTTCTTACTTGACAAATTTTGATTTTAAAAGAATATTTTGGTCATTATTATTCCCTTTTGTTTTTAGATATTTTACCTCCCAATGGCTCTTTGCATTCCACCTTCAGTATTCGCTGTTCATCTTCAGTTTAATCTCCTTTACCAGTTCTGGATACATACAGAGGTAATTTAGACATTCAACAATGCCTAAACAGCTACGGTAGATTGGATCAATGTCTTGAAAACCTATTTGAAGCTGATTTATTGTATTAGAAAAATATTTTTATAACTCATTTGAAAAGAAGCCCAAGCTTATTGTTATTTTTATTGTCCATTATATACTCAATTATGACAAGTCTACAGGCACTTAGTCCCAGTTGTCATAAAAATATTTATTTGTTTAATTTATTTTACCCTAACCAAAATATTTTAAACCATAACAAGCATAAACTAATACTATACGTCTTCACTTTATAAAATGTTTAAAACTGCAACTAAAAAAAAGAATTTCTTAAATATTTTAAGAATTATAGGAATGTATTTATAATACATTTATAAACAATGAATCAATTTTTCCATTGGCTTCCTTGGTTTTTCATGAATGTTGCAATTTTGTGTGCATTTGTATATTAATAATAATAATAATTTATTTATTGTCATTGTACGTATATACACAGTACACCCATACAACAAAATTCATATAACACTTCAAGATCAGTCCCAACACTGGGACTGTCGGTTTTTATTTTTTAAAAAAAAACATTTCAAATATTTTTAATATGCCAAAATATGAATGTGAATTCTCTTGAATTTATGGCAGTGTGTTTTATATTTTTCTAAACTCGTTGGACATGAATGATTACATGTGCTATTTTAAAATTGTTATTTATTTGTTTATTTTTTATGTAGAACATATAGATAGTGATCCTTTCCTTATCAGCTCTTAACAGAGACAGATCAAAACCTGCCTAACATCTGTTAAATACACTACTTCCCCCACCATCATCAAAACATGAGGCTAAAATTATGACATTTAAAACCTGAAATTAGTTTTGAGTTCTTTCCTAAATTGTAGTGGGGAAAAGACGGATATATTTCAGCTCTGTTGGTGATTATTTTCCATAATAGAAGACCTGCCGTATAGAATGCTAAGTTCATCAATGATCTCAAATATGTCCATGGTGGAACCCACAAAAAAAATACACCTGATGACCTTAGCATTCAGGAAAGATTATATTAATGGTATGATATATTTAATTTAATACATTTTATTTTATTTTAATTCTTACATGCATTTTGAATAGGGCTAAGAAGATAACTGGGGATTAGAAAAATTGTTTCAACATAGGGATGGTGTAAGAGTCAAGAGATATCCCTTGTGCTGCTGTATATGGAATCAGAGGCAATTTTCAGACTATCTTTAAGAGTCATTCCTTTTATTACATTAGCCCTATTAGACTCATGATTTCAGGGATTCAACTTCCATTGTCTTCTTAAGAAAATACATAACACAGTTTAAGGATAAAATTATATTGTCAGCATATAAACAAGTAATTTTACACATAGTTATTTATTGAAACATCTGATACTAATTTCCCCTTTAGATGAACAAATAATGCTCAAAATTCTGTTGCCATACACAAATACATAGCTTTTGATTACCATCCTGAATAGGTCAATGGACAGGTATAATGTTTTAAACTCACCTACTGTATTTTTGGAGTATAAGACGCACCGGAGTATAAGACGCACCTTAGTTTTTGGGGAGGAAAATAGGGGAAAACAATCTGCCTACCAGGTATTCATCTGGCTAGCGTCCTTAGTCTGGTCAGCTTCAGCATATTATTTTATCCCCTGGTTAGGATTTAAAAAAAACCTTCTTCTAAGAGAGTAACAATGAAAGAGCATGCAAGCCAGTAAGAGCTGGGAAGATCGTTAGCACCTGGTTAGGGCTAGAAAAAAACTTATTCGGAGCAGCTTCAGCACATTATTTTATCTCCTGGTTAGGACTTTAAAAAACCTTCTTCTGAGAGAATAACTATGAAAGAACCTGCAAGCCTGTAAGAGCTGGGAAGATCGTTAGCACCTGGTTAGGGCTAGAAAAAAACTTATTCGGAGCAGCTTCAGCACATTATTTTATCCCCTGGTTAGGACTTTAAAAAACCTTCTTCTGAGAGAGTAACAATGAAAGAGCCTGCAAGCCAGTAAGAGCTGGGAAGATCGTTAGCACCTGGTTAGGGCTAGAAAAAAACTTATTCGGAGCAGCTTCAGCACATTATTTTATCCCGTGGTTAGGACTTAAAAAAACCTTCTCCTGAGACAGTAACAATGAAAGAGCCTGCAAGCCGGTAAGAGCTGGGAAGATAGTTAGCACCTGGTTAGGGCTAGAAAAAAACTTATTCGGAGCAAGTAGATCAATGAAAAAAAATTCTGCAAAGACTTAGGGCTGGAAAAACATTCTTTGGAGAGAGTAACAATGAAAAAGCCTGCAAGGTAAGAGCTGGGAAGATCTGTTAGCACCTAGTTAGGGCTGGAAAAAAAAGCTACATTCGAAGTATAAGACGCACCCAAATTTTCAGCCACTTTTAGGGAGGAAAAAGGTGTGTCTTATACTCCGAAAAATATGGTATTTAATTGGATTCTCTTAAACTAGTTTTAGGACATGTGTGGAAAACAGATCATGTTTTAGAACAGGTTTATCCAGATATTGAAAATTTAGTAAAATGTTAACTACCGCTGTATATGCATGTGTTATTTTGCACCTAGTTGTACAATATTTTGCTTTAGTAATGTTTGCTGTAGGAATACTACCATTCTTCCAATCACACCATAGACATCTGTCTCTAGTTTGTGACCCTCCCAGATATATTGTGTTATAAAGTCATAATTTTCAACCATATATAATCCAGTACAAAATAATAAAATAGGTTTTGTATTAGGGATTACATTTTGATATAATGTGTTTAGAATAAACTGCATGTATATTTATTTTGTGTTATTTAAATATCATGGTACGTTATTGTTTTCTCTATAATTTTTTTGTCTTTTAATGACCCCTTAATCCCTTGCATCGGGGTGGAGTGGGGCAACTGAATGGAGCTGAGTGTTTACTGGCCGGATGCCCTCCTGTTGCCAATGCAGAGTTCGCAGCAGATGTTTATTCATTGTGCCCCAGAGAGAGAAATATCTGCTGCTACCTATGATCGAACTCACAGCCTCCTGACTGTGAGGAGGGAACTCCACCTCTAGGCCACTGCACCACTTATTTTCTCTATATATACACCCACATCTTATTAATGTGTAATTCTTGATTAAGACTCTTTAAATTAGATTAATTAGATTAACCAACAGTCTTGATTAGAGTCTTGATTAGTGTTTTTAGTTTAAATGTTCAATGTTTATAATCCTTGGGGATTATGATAGTCAACCTCTGGCACAGTTGGAAGGTATCAGATTGAATTCAGACATTAAGGGATGCCTTCATATTATTATGCCCTATCCTGACTTAATATATTATTATTGATTTTAAAACTTTGAGTGTACAGACCTATTGAAGTTACATTGAATTTTATGAGCTTTACTTTGAATAGTCATGTATTAATTGCACTGTAATTTGTATATTTGTGTAATAATCTAAAATTTGAAATTAGTTTGTATTAAATGTAGATATTAACCAATGCATAGAGATCATAAGATGCAGGGCTACTGTCAGATGTGACATAATTAGATTGCTTGATTCAGATATACTAGAAGGACCATCTGAGTTGAGTTCCAACAGGAAGCAGAATCTCTTATCAAGCATTATAGGTAAAATAGATGCATTACTGTATATGCCAAGTTCAGTCATAGGTTTAGAAATGTGGGTTTAGAAATAAAACAACAACAAAAAACCAGATGCCAGCACTCTGCCCTCAAGATAATTTATAACAAATACAACCTTGTGTTTCTTCTCTAAACAGTTTTGAACCCTAAATCTTTACTTTTTCATACCCAGAATATAGTTATATTAGAATTCAAACCCCCATGAATCCCTTTATGATCCCAACAGGCTGGTTCTTTTAGCTTGTTTTTACTTGCAAACCAAAAATATTATTGTTTCACTCCTCAGTGTGGAAATTTGGCTACCTCCATATTACATGCTTACTGAAGTAGAAAACTGCCTAATCAGATAGGAAAACATTTGGCGATGAATAAATCAGGGTTTGCCGAAAATTTCAAAGTGTGCAAGCAGGCAGACAAGCGCATATCCTAGGGTTTTTGCTGTTCCCAGGTCCCCTGTAGAGAATTCACATGGCAAGTATGGCCACCAAGTCCATCTGTAAAAATATATGGCTGGCTTATTTTGAATTAACACAACAACTTTAGTAGAAAAGCAAACCATGCTTTTATTTTTATGTTTCCTTACCAGATGGTCTCAAATATGGATTCATATTCTAAGGGTGTGAGTGTGTGTATAAGTCAAGCTGAATTTGGTTAAGGAAAGTATAATAGTATATGAAGAAAAATACATTATCTAACAGTTTGATCAGTATAAATAAAAGTGCCTCGCCTCCTAAGCTTGATTGGCTGTTTGTTTATAGGAAATAGTTCTGTGTATTTATATATTTTTGTTTTATTTTTAAATGCATGAAAATAATTACAGCTACGTATATAATAAAAGGTTTTTAAAAAATCAGTATATTTCTCAAAAGTTGGTGGTAAATATCTACAGGTGCTATTGAGAGAAACCTGGATATTTTGTTATATGCAAAGTTTCCTAAACTTTCATGGTTCCCAAATTGTGTGCGATAATGTCCAGAGCACCGAAGCAGACTTACTAACAGTTCCATTTATTTAGTAGCAAAATATACAATGGCATCCCTGTGAGTTTACTATGGCACTGTGGTGCCCTGTGGTGTGCAGTTTTTGTTGTTCAGTTGCCAAGCCATGTCAAACTCTTTGTGACCCCCATGGATCACAGCACACTATTCCTCCCTCCCATGCTCTATTGCAGTGATGGCGAACCTTTTTTCCCTCGGGTGCCAAAATAGTTTGCGCACGTGCTATCGCACGCGTGTGTGTGCCCACACTCATAATTCAAAGCATCCCACTTGCCCCACCCCCCTGCGCATGCATGCGTGACCCCCCCACTGCCCTGTTTCCTGACTTCCAGTGGGCCCAGTAGGCCCATTTTTTGCCTTCCCCAGGGTACAGAGGCTTTCTTGGAGCTTGGGGAGGGCGAAAATGCTCCCCCCTGCCACCCCGGAGGCCCTCCAGAGGCCAAAATTGCCCTCCCAGAGCCTCCGTGTGAGCCAAAAATCAGCTGGCTGGCACGCACATGCGTGCTGGAGCTGAGCTAGGGCAACGGCTCGCGTGCCGGCAGATATGGCTCCGCGTGCCACCTATGGCACCCGTGCCATAGGTTCGCCATCACTGCTCTATTGTCTCTTGGAGTCATTTATGTCCACTGCATCAATAACACTATCTAACCATGTCATTGTCTGCCATCCCCTTCTCCTTTTGCCTTCAATCTTTCCCAACATCATGGTATTTTTCAATGAGAATCACTGTTATTGTGGATTAATATTACAGTATTAATACAATCCAGTTATATTGCACTGATGATACTATGGAATATGCAGTATGGAGTTGTTTTATGGCCCATGGTTTCTCATATTACCTTGAATTCACCAGGAAGAAACAGAACATTAGAAGGATCATGTGTTATTCCTAGATCTACATTGATTAGAAAATGCTGTATTTCACAAAACAGATTAAATACAGATTTGTGTGCAGTAATGATATAAGGCTTGTTTCACAGGGTGTAAAATTTCCCTTGGATTTCATCACATAACTTCCCCCCTATTATTGGAACAAAAATTGCATTCAATGCCTTGTGGTACTAACAGATTAAATAAAGAGTAAAACAGATTAAATTAAAGATTTGTGTGCAGTAATGATATAAGGCTTTGTTTCACAAGGTGTAAAATTTCCCTTGGATCTCATCATATGGATTTTTTTCCATTATTTCACAAAAATTGCAATACAAACAGGAAAAAAAGGTTCCCAGGATTCCGCCAGTCTCTAAGGTCACAAATTGACATATATAACTGTTGCAAAAAATTATGCAAAATAAATCCAAGCCTTAAAATTTGCAAAGGAATCAATTTATTTCTCACTATGGTATATCACTTTGTTATTTATATGAAGTAAATGCATGTGTATGTATGGATATAAATTATATATACTCATATATGCATAACATATACAATGTATAACAGCACTGATTAAAACAGATTATAGACATTATAAACTAATGAGGCAACAAGGCTATGAAATTTTTAACAAACCAGATGCTTTCTTTTTTTGAGACAAGCTATACTTGACAAATCTGTCAAGACAAATTTAGAGCTATATTCTGAAAACAATGTAGTGAGGACAATCACTAAATTTAAATGTTATTTAAATGAAATACAATTATTACGATACTGCTTAACTCTTAGTATTTTTTGCTTGTGATAATCTCAAACCAAAAATATGGAAGTTTCTGAAGGCTACATCCCAAAGTTTTCAGGACTACACAAAACCTTAGATTGTATCTGAAAGATATAAAAACTGAATGGTTATTTGTTTAAATACAGCAGTAGTAGAAATAGTATTTGTAGGAGTACATCTATCTTATTTATACTAGTCAATAATAAATTTGTAATTGTTTTAAAATTCCAGGGTCAAATGATTGTGCTGAATTTCTTTACTGTACTTCTGGCATAATACATGGAAACTAAGCAAGTAATCATACAAATCTTAGCCTAATTACTGTTGGAGGAGATATAGAAACAAATTACTTAATATTCATGGTTATGTATCAAAGTTATGAGGTTCCAGTGTCATCCAAAAAGATGGTCAACACTACCCACCATGGCAATTTCAATTACCGGTGTGTAAAGTGTGATTCCAGAATTACCTTTATTCCTTTCATTAAGGGCTGACTGAATATATGCTGCTAACTTGCAGTGAAGAGAAGCTGCTTTAAGCAATATAGTCATCCTTCCCATTTCATGACATGTTTGTGAATATTTTTATAGCACTTTTTATTGAACAATATTTTTGGTCCACTTGGGTGATGAGAATAGCTTAAGCGTAAGATAGTCAACATTATATATAGCTTGTCCTCCTGCCCTTATTGCAACTCATTCTCTCTCTCGTGGGTGAATAACATCAGTGTTTTGTTCTGTGATTTGAACTGCAGCCCACTGCTGTGCTAGAGATGTGGGCCAGAGGTTAAAATCAAACTCTTCAAAGGATCCATATTGTAAGCAATGCTGTTCGCAGGGATTTTAAAAAATCAGAAGTGTCTACTTTGATCAAAAGTACAGCCCTAAGCCACTTCTAAGCAAAGCCAAAAAGTATGAATTGGTCTATAATACTTCTGTTGAAAGTCTAAATATGGTATATTTTTACTAAAGCATTTCAATGTTTATCTTAAAAACAAGCTCAAACTTGGTAAAACAAAGTTAGTGTGGTATTTTAGATAAACTGCTTATTTTTCATTTTATGAACCACAATTCAAGGAGAATCCTTCTCTATTTTTAAAATAAGTAGAATCCAGTTAAGTTTTTATTCAAAAGCAAGTACCTATGATTTGAATGAGGCCTTCTTCCAAGCAAGTGTGTACAGGATTCATCCTTCTTAAAACAATAATGCTTTAAGAAGAAAATAGAATTAACTTGAAATGTGAGGATTTTTGTTCCAACCTAAGATAATTTGGAGAGTTTGAAGTAATTTTGGGACAATATTCAAAAGCAAACATTTCTGTTGTCTTTGAGTTTTGAATATTAAGAATAGAAATAATCATCCAATTGCTAGAGGGATCTGTTCTGTAGAAATAAAATTATGACTCAGATAAATATATGATCATAACTAAAATACTTTTAGGTAATAGATTTCTTACTTGTCAGAAAAGTATAATTTGAAATTATATTGACTTTATATTTGGAAAAAGAGCAAGAACAACACACCTTATTTCATTGCATTGAAACAATATTTTGATATTAATAAATATTGCCATGAATAACTGAATGTACAAGATTATAATTTTTCTTGAAAGTGTTCTCAATTTCTTAACTATTTTTTCTACTGGTATGTGAATTTGTAAGTTCTACATTTACAGAAGTGTTGAAAAGTGTAATGACTAAAAACCAAAAGTAAGGAGAGGCAGGTTCAGATATCTGCTCAAACATGCAATAGATGATCCGAACCAGAGGTGGGTTCCTGCCGGAGCTGACTGGTGCGCAACTCCGGTAGGGAGCGGCCGATTGCGCAATTTGCGCGCGACCGCTCCGGAACCCTCTCTGCCGGTCCACCATGTGCATCGCCATTTTTTTTGTGAATTTTTGGCCAATTTTGCTTCCGCGCATGCGTGGAAGCAAAAACACGCTGAAATCTCATGAGGGGACATGCAAGAGAGAGAGATTTTGGTGAGATTTTGCTTCTGGGCATGCGTAGAAGCAAAACCACGCTGAAATCTCATGCACGCGCGCGTCCCCTCATGAGATTTTGGCATGATTTTGCTTCCGTGCATGCGCAGAAGCAAATTCGTGCGAAGGGGCGCGCACGCGTAGCGAGTGCACGTGCGCCCAAAGTGTGGAGATGCGCGCACAGCACACCGGCACCAGTAAGGGAGGAACCTGCCACTGATCCGAACAGATAGTTATACATGGTATAACTTGAAGTTTACATGATAATGTTTTAAAAATAGAATTCAACAAATATTTCCTGGGACTCCTTCACAAAAGATTATGATAAAATTATAATACTACTGTGTAGGAATGAAAAACAGCTTAATTGCCTCTAATCAATAGCATATCTTACAGGAAGTAAGAGGTCATTCTGAATTGTTATTGTTGCTGTATTATTGCACACCGTAGAAATGTCCATCTCATGAAAAATGACTGAATTTTCTGAATTAATTAAACATTTATTAAACTGTTTTCCCACCCTTTGTTTTCTTCTGTTGTAGCATCTGCTATTATTTTATTGAGCTCCAATCCATTGTAATTATACTGCATTTTTTATTGTTTTTTCCAAAGGTTATTGAAAATCTTGGTCCGTTGGAGTTTATTCTCAATACTCCTAGTCATCATAGAGTTCATCATGGTAGGCAATACTGAATATTACAAAGCTGTAATAGTATACTTATTTTGTTAGATATTATTCAGAGAAATTAGATAGAATTCTCTTTTGCAACGCCTTTTGGGTGATGAATTTTAAAGTAGTGTTGTAAAATCTTACAAATGACATGGGTTCTTATTTCTAAATTAGACACTGGTTACCTATGGATATATTATATGGTTATACAGTATTTCTGTCTGTCCATATATCTATCAAATATTTTACTTACACACACACACTCACACACACACACACACAGAGTGACAGAGACAGAGACAGAAATATTATGAAATAATTATAAGTGATGGCCTTGATGTAAATTAAGGTTACTAGGTTAATAATGCTTAATTAAAATTATTCAGCATTTAAGTAATAATAGTGATTATCTTTTCTCATTTGTGTCAATTTCTGGTTTCAGCTTAATATATTGTTCAAATCCAATGGAAAAAATGCTTTATTTTTTTCTCTTTAGGCAGAAATCAATATTGTATTGATAAAAACTATGGTGGTACGTTAATTATTTGGGACAGAATTTTTGGTAAGTCACTTTTGTCATTACCTTATGTTCAGATTACTATAAAAATGCTCTTTCTTGGACTGTCTTTGAAGATTAGTTAAACATTTCTGAATGCTGCTCTTGCTTGATAACACAACAAGGTTAGTTCAGTAGAATCAGAAGTTACAGAAGTTAATTTTTTCAGGTTTCTAGGTATAATTCAAAATAATGTAATAGTTTACAAAGTATTACGTTTCAACTAGAAATAGGACTGCAACAACTTAGATAACTTAATAAGAAAATTCAAGAATAAAAAATAAGTCATATATATTGGGGGAAAAATTAGAAAGCCAAACAAAAGGAAATTCAGCTAGTCCTCAAGAAGTAGGCCAAGTGATAAAGACATGGTTCAAGTCTTTGAACCTTTATCTGACACCTTTTATCCCATCCAAGCTAACAAAATACTTGTTAATGGTCAGATTTGTTTCTATCTTATTTTTTACTATCAGTGTGAGAAACAATATAAATCTCTTTACCAACCTTTGCAGAATGATCTTCCCTGACTAGAGTCTCCCTGACTTACACACTGTAGCAGGGTATGATATTTATTACCCTTCTCCTCATCCTCACCCCATAGGTCTAAGGAGGCAGGTTTATGGAAACAAGCTAGAAAAAGTAAGAAGACTGCTGTTTTTCTGTGAGCGTACTGAGTTTATTACGTGGTTATTAGGCTGACTGTGTAGTAAGTAGATGATTAATTTATTGTATACATCAGCATATTTTGGTTCAGTGTTACAGCTTTCTGGTTTTAAGATTATTTTATTTGATGTTAAAAGCCATCCAGGGAATGTCATGTGGATCATATTTATGCATGAATGAAATGAAAATAATAATAATATTTTTCTTTAAAATTTATTTTTAAAACATTGTATTTATATTCCATCTAGGTACCTTTGCTGCAGAAAAAGATAAAGTTGTGTATGGTCTAACACACCCCATAAATACTTTTGAATCTTTAAAAGTTCAGGTAATCATTATTATTAAATTTGCCTATATTATTTTTATGTTTTAATAAAAGATCTAGATCAAACTGTCTCATTTTTTCCCCTAGGCTGGTGATCATGTCCAATCACCATTGCTTCCTATGGCTTAGAACAAGTAGTCCTTGAGTTACAAATGTAATGGAGCCTGCCCATTCCATTCGTAACCCGAGGATTCGTGGGAGTGAATCTCATATCTTGAATGAGATGACTTCCTGCTTTCGTCCATGTATTCGCTAATTTAATGTGTGGGCGAATGTGTGATTCATTAAGTGCATATGAGGTATCTCCAGGTGGGGGAATCCATGTGGGGAGGGCCTAGTGATGGAACAGACCACCCACTTCAGACTACTCAAGGCTTTCCCCGACCCACAGACACCTCATTCTCCCTCCCCTGGGACCCCCACAATTGCTTCCCCCCATCCTGCCACGTCCGGTGACTTACCTTATGTAGATCTGACTCCTCTCCAGCCTGTTTCTTTCCCTGCTTCTTACTTTCTCATCAGCAAAAGGCTTGGCAAGGCCTCTGATAATGAAGGCATGGCCTTCCAGGCTTCCTTTCTGTCCGGAGATCCGCTTGAGGCCTCCAGTGATGAAAAAGGAGATCCGGAAGGCCCCATGCGGCCTTCCAGGCCTCCTTTCTCACCAGAGATCCACTTGAAGATTGTGCCCTTTAGGCTTTGGCAGCCCTTTTCAAAAATGCTTTGCCTGTAGTAACAGAGCTTCGGAGGGATGTGCCCGCTCCTCTGAAGTTCCGCTGGTGCCAACAAAAGCTTTTTCCAAAGGACTGCCAAAGCCTACAGGAACGCAATCTCCCTGCAGGCTTCGGCAAGCAAATGGCAAGTGGAGGAAAAGCCTGAAGGACCTTCCCTCTGATTTCAAAGGTCGAGGCATCAATTCACATATAATAGAGGCCTAAAGTGCAAGATCACATGAGATCAGTAGCACGAGATCTCACGCTTCTGATCTCTCATGATGCGGTACGTTAGGCCTCTGTTCTCTGCAAATGCACTGAAAGCCTAAAGCAATGAAGCAGGCAAAGAAAGCGTGACAGAGGGGAAAACTTCTCAAGGTGAGTCTCCATAGGTGATGTGGCTGTGAAGACCTGGCTGGGAGGGGGAATAGGCGGGGCAAATGTTGCACAGCCTCTGCAGTCATTCATAAGAGTGAACAACTGTCATGGTGCTGCAATATTTTAGGGGACTTGTTTGTAAAACCTATTGCATAACTTCTAACGTTCGCTAAGGGAACACTCGTATCCAGGGGATTACCTGTATGTGAGACTCCAGGCCCAAAACTCTAAAATAGTCTCAACTTTTGTTAAAACTAATAATAATCCCTTTCTATTTTGCCTATTCTGCCCTCTTAGTGCAGACCCTTAATTCCCACCTGCCCTTGTGCTTTCTGCTCCTCTTCTGCCCACTTTTTAAATTTCATATTATTTTTACTTTCATTTTTTACTTTTATTCATTTATTGCTTTGCAATTGTTATGTTTGCATTATTTTTATCTTGTTTTCAATTTTATTGTTGGAAGCTGCCCAGAATAGCCCCACAGCAAGATGGGGGTCAAATATATTTAACAAATAAAAAAAAAATCTTGGTTTTTCACTTATTTAATGAAGCTCTCAAACATTAAAATGATTATGGAGATTTTCTGTCATCCAGGTCATGATTGTCCCAAAGAAAAAACTTTTTCAAAAGGAAACTATATAATTAATATATTAATTTTATTTTATTATAGGATATAATAAGAAATATATAATATATATTTAATTATAATATAATATAAGAAACGAGAGACATCATGATCTCCGGAACTATTCAATGGTGATTTTATACTCTGACAATGTTAGCAGGGGCTAATGAAAGCTAAATGAATAATTTTTTTAAAAGTTCCAGAGATCATGATGTCTGTCGTTTATATTATATTGTCATTTACATTATATTATCGGAACTTTAAATTATATACTCAAATGAATTATAATACATTTAATAATTTTAAACACTTCTCATTTATTTCAGATATTTTGTTTATAACAATAGGTACTTGGGGCAGAAACTTTTTCTGTTGTTTTTTGTGTGTGTGCACTCACAAATACTTTGTTTAGAAACAAAGAATGAATTGCAAGGGGGAAAGGAAGTAAGTTAAACATGAATTTAATATTCCTTTTTCATTAGCCCATTGGGTGAATAAACCTTTGTTCCAACAACATTCAATGGTTGTAATAATAAAAAAAATCAGGCTGCAGGTACATATTTTGTTATTTTACAAAATACTTCATAATACTATATGACATGTTAGCAGTGGGCACAGACTTTTCAACTTTTTCAGATTTATTTTTATTTTTACATATTTCATGCTTTTTAAAAAATTGTAACATGCTTCTCAATTTTTTTTTGCTATGATTTTGCACACTGGATTGTTTCATGTGTCAGTTTCTATAAGTTTTGTTACCTTTTTTACAGTTATTTGCTCTTTCTACTGCCTTTTTTATTACTATAGTATGACCACAAGATGCAGACTGAAGATGTCTATAGTCATTTTCAAGTAGCTGTAAATGTTGTGTCAAGTACTAATTTGATTTAAGAAAACAGTCTGGTATCAAACCATAGATTCTGAACCTGGTTTATTTCCTTAAAACACTGACAAGCAAAAGTTTAAAACTTTTGTTGCAGTTGTTGTTTTTGTTTTGTTTTGGTGAGTGGTTTCCCATTTTCTTCTTCATAGGGCAAAGAGATAAAGTGATTGGTCAAAGTCACCCAGTTAGGATCAGACTGGCCTCGTGTCTTAACCACTACATCAGTGGTTCCCAACCTGTGGTACGTGTACCACTAGTGGTACGCGAGGGCCTTCCAGGTGGTACACGAACACTTTCGGGGTCATGAACGATTTTTAGTTAGTTATTTTTTACTTCACAAAAATGTTTACTGCCTAACACAAGATAATCTGGCAACGATTTGCAACTGTTGCCACACGCCACCCACCTGGTCCCAGCGGTCCGAGAATCCAGTTGCTGGATGCGCGGGGCCAAAAAAGGAACGGTACAATTATGGAAATAAAGTGATATCTGATCGAATTTAGTTTCTCTGGAACCAGGTGGTACGCAGCGACTGTATGGGACCTCCAAGTGGTACTCGATCACAAAAAGGTTGGGAACCACTGCACAACATCATTCATTAGCCATTCTTAAATCAAATAGTCCAACTGAAGTAAAAGTCAAAAATCAATTTCTCCATTCCAATAGAATGGGGAAGAAAGCATGGGAGATCAAAAATTGCTAATGATATTTAGACTGTTTATCTTCTCAAAAAAAAACTCAAGCAAAACTTTGTTACAATCTGTATTCAAATATTTTGTTTATAATAGTCAGTAACGAAAGCTGCTCTGTTGCTTTGTATTCTCATTAATTTTGAGCAATATAAACCTGGATGTTTTCCATTCCTACAGTTTCATCATTATGTTTATATATGGAGCATATTTTGGACCACACCTGGATTTGTCAATAAGCTTTCAGTTATATTCAAGGGACCAGGATGGGCACCAGGCAAGCCAAGACTTGGCCTTATTGAGGAAATTCCCGAAGTAAGTATTAATGTCCATTAAGTCTTAAGCAATTTCTAGATACTATACTGTGTCTTTGCGAACAAACTGGCCTAACAGACAGAAAGCCTGTGTTTGAGACCCGACTGCTGCTATGCGACCGGGTGAACTCTCATCATTCTCTCTGGCTCCTACCCGCCTAGCAGTTCAAAAGTGTGCAAATACAAGTAAATAAATACTTTGGTGGGCACATTAATGAGAACATTAAAGGAGCCCCAAACTGGGCATCCCCCGGCAACAGTGAAGTCACCATCTAATTTTTTTAACCCGGAAGCACTTTGATGCTTCTGACATGAAAAGAAAAACAATAACTATTGATTAAAATAATAAATCAGTTAAAGATATCTCAGGGAAAGTTATTTTCAATAAAGGTAAATAGAAATTATCAATAAAATATATGTGACAATGCATTTTAAATGACTGATTACTGATTATTTTTTAATAACAAAAATAATCTGCTTTATTAACTACAGATCACTGGGAAGGAAGTTCCTTTCAACTGCAAATTGCCAAGCTACATGTATATCTATGTAATAATGCATTTTTTCTTAATGATGGGATTTTATGTTGACTTAACTACTTCCAAACATGTAAGTAAAATTAAATTTTACGTAGAAAGGCTACTTTTGATTTTCTGGAAAAAACTAAATATACAAATGGTTTGCATTGCTGATGATTGATGAATAAAACTGAAAAAAGTTGAATGAACCAAATATACTACTGTATCTTGTGAGACATGATTGGCTAATTACCTTTTAATATATGTATGATTTAAATATGGCAAGAAAATTGTTATTTTTATTTGTCATTTCTACAATTTTTAATCTTATGCTTTAGTGTTATCCTTATCCCTTAACTAGTATAAGCATCTCATTTCCTATAACAGATGAACAAGTAAGTATACAACCATTGCTATTTAGTGGGATTTGTTAAAGAAGTAAGAGGTGACACATTTGTTAGCTACTTCTATTAACCACATTGTGTCCTATCTTAGATAAATGTTTTTAGTTGCATTAATAAGGTGAACTGATTGAAGATGTCTCAAAATTTCCTAGTCTCTTCATTAAATGTTTGTGGTGAGGATATAGGGCATTTTTTATGGTACAATAATCAGAGCTAGAAGTAGCTTATTACCAGGTGATTCACCTGTGCCTGCTTATTATTCATGGCTTTTGCTGGTTAAACTAACTGGTCTTTTAAAACCTGTCATTCGAGTTATTCTTCTCATAAATTCTCATAAAATCAGAATTCCAAAGGAAGTGTATTAATGATACCATACTAATAGAATGGAAATGTTTAGAGAAAAGCCAGAATAAAATGCTGGGTTTTTCTTACTTTATTACAATGTTTGATGGTCTGGGAGTTAAGGCAGATCCTTAGTGATAAACTAGTTTCATTGGATTTACCATGGTCATATTGCCAGAATTCTTTTACCTTACCCAAACATAGCTAGCTCTAATAAGGCTTCCTTTATTTCAATTAATTAGTCTTATCTGATTCATTTGTCTTTGTGTAACCAAGTACTTCTATACTGCTTCATTTTTTTCATGTTCTGCTGTTAAGCAAGTTCTTAAGGAACGGGTGGAGGAAACTTCTGATTCCTTCCTGTTGGGTTAAAGGCAGGGAGTCAAATATTTGGCAATTTAGTTGCTGGGATAAGATATTAGGATGCCTTATCCTGAATAAGTAAGAGAAAGGACTATTTCTTTCCCCATGTTTACCCTGCTCTGGTTAAGGAGAACTTTGCTTGGGCAGACAACATCAATTTAAGAATATTGCAGAATGTGAACCAATGATAAATACAAAGCAGGCAATAATTGTTGAAAGGGATAGTGTTACAAAATAATGGAAAAACTGCATAAGAGTCCACATTTCAGGATTCTTGGCCTAGGCATGTAATAGAGACTCAAGCTAGACAGAAATCTATGTTGCAGGAATCCTCAAAAAAATTCTAGAGCTATTGTAGAAATAAAGCATGTATGTGAATAATATAACTTGGCATATATCTTCAATATCAATTTTCCACTACGATGAATTATGAAATGCCTGTAGACACAACTGGAGCTTTTTCCTTGGCTATGTCACAAATGTGGCAATAGTCCATATATAGAAACAACTGTTTTCCTCATTTTTAGACATATGTTCCATTATACAAAGCACTTGAAACAGTATATAACTTTATAATTCTCATTACTATAGTGACTTTATCTTTGCTGTTACACACGAGCACATAATGTTTTTTTCTGTCCATGAAGTTCCTCAGCATGAAATGTTTTTCTTGGACAAAATAAGAAACACAGAAAAAAAATATTTGGACCAGACCCTCATACACATTTGGGTAGATTATTCTTCCACAAACAGGTTTAAATAGAAGTCCAATGTAAAAAAAACAACCCTCCACTGATTTCTAAAAGGATATGACTCTATTTCAAATTATATTAGACGGAAATAACTTGAAACTTAATAGTTTGAGACAACAAGAAATGCTCAGTGTAGTTTCCTTTCAGATCTGGTTCTATGTCCTTTGCTTATTTATTTATTTATTTTATTTTAGTGTTCTTATATGCCGCCCTACTCCCTGGGGACTCAGGGCGGCGTACAACATGTAAAGAACAACTATAAAAAAAACAATGTCAATAAAAAATAATAACAGTTTAATTTTTTTAAAAAAACATTCAAACCATATATTCATGGGGGAGACCTAAGATAGTTCAGCAGTTCAGCTGTTCAAATCTCACCGGCTCAAGGTTGACTCAGCCTTCCATCCTTCCGAGGTGGGTAAAATGAGGACCCAGATTGTTGGGGGCAATATGCTGACTCTGTAAACCGCTTAGAGAGTGCTGTAAAGCACTATGAAGAGGTATATAAGTCTAAGTGCTATTGCTATTGCTATATTTAGGTCTCACCAGGACCTAAATGACGATTAATTCTGACCATTTTTGGTCTTAGTAAGGAACGGTGGCTACTGACAATGAATCACTGGCTATGTAAGTGATAGAGTTGAAAACAGTTTTGTTTCACTGAACATGGAATCTAGCAGAATCATCGGAATGCATTTATTTGGCAGGAGAAAAATAAATAACCTAAGTGTCAACTTCTTGATTTGGAAAAATGGAAAAATAAGAGTTGTTTTATAAATACTTTACGGAATGCAAAAGTTTGGATTTTGTTTTGACATACTAAAAGGTAGGTAGGAGGTTAATGGATTCAAAAGCAGTAAACACAGAAATGAGGTAAAGCTAAAAAGTTTTATTAAACAAGGCATAATATAGATAGGAAATATTTCCAGAAAGGACAAAGAAGGATGTATGGCATCAATAGCATTTCTGAGTTTGAAATCATAATATTCTGATATTATTGATGAAAGGTGTGAAATAAGCATATAATTTTCTGCTCATATCATGTTTAAAAATCAAAAGACAAAGACAAAGAAAAAATACCCATATATATCCACCCATTGGTTTGCAACTTATAGCAACCATTGTTACTACTACAACAACTACCACTTTCTTGTATTTTTCTGCCTGGATTGTAGAGTTTATTTACTTGCTATGTGGTTTCTCACAATAGATCTTCACAAGATGCTGTTTTACAATTTTTGTTGTGATTTTGACCAGTGATATGTGTTTAATTCTAGAGCTATTCTTGCTGCAGAGTTGCTGCTGTGTATGTACAGTACATGGCCATACCTGCAAGCGTAATTCTCATATTTTCTCAGAAATGGAAGCAACACCAAGATTTGTATATGTTTTCATTTATCACTCAGTCTAATCACAATCACTTAGCGTTCTTATCTCCATATTTTTGAGAGTGTGATTTTTTGTTGCTAGTCAACATTCCATAACTTATATTACCACTTATCTGATGAATATTCGGTAAATTTTAAGTTTCAGATATAGACAGATTGTCTGATTGCATAGAACATCAGTAACAGATAGTGTTAATTTCTCTTTAGTCATCCAGTGGTATGTTGCAGTCTGAAGTCCTATATGAGCTCAGATGTTTACACTGGCTAACACTATTTGGATCTATCTATCTTGACTATACCATTGGCCTGGAAACTGTATTCAAGATATTTGGTTTCCTTAATGTTGAGCTTCAGTTCAGTCATGAAGATGCATATCAACTCCTGTTATATAGAACAAATTAGAGGCTGTTTTATATTTTTCTGCTTATAATAACAGCATCAGGAATACAGCAATCAAAGGGTGTTGTGATCAGAAGTTTTGGTCACAAGGTCTATACAGGAATGAAGGCAGTGGTCAGAATGTGGATCCCTTGTGGACACCAGAATAGTTAGAAAAAATGTTCAGCACTAAGAGGTCACTGGTGCTTCTGAACTTGGTAGTATTCTTGTAGATGTTTCATTATCAAAATTAGGTATAATCAATGCTAGTGATGATGAGTGCTAGCACTGATAATGTTACCTAATTTGGATAATAAAATGTCTGCAAAAAAAACAACAACCAAGTTTGAAGAGCACCAATGACCCCTCATTTCAATCCTGACCTACAAATATTCTCTTTCATTGTTTCAGCACTTGTTATTGAGCTGGTAACATTACAGTACAATAGTTGTACCCAGCAGATTCAGGACCTAGGTAAATGGTATAATCTAATTGATATCCTGGGAAATGCATGAGGACACATATTTTTCCTAGGTCACTAAATATGTGTTGTTGTAAAGGGATATTGTTCCCTTCTATATCCCTGTATAGGGATATTTTTCCCTACTGGTTTTCTCAGTAGGCAGGTAACATCTATTACATCAGTTTCACAGTTCTTGATAAAACCACAATGGTTTGGCTAAGTATTGAGGTATCAAAGCATATTGAACATTTAAAAATGTTCATGGTATAGAATACCAGATTAGCATGTACTTTGAACAGTGATGTACATTATATTTGCCTTTCTAAGTGGGAGTGTTGTATTAGTTTGCCAGACTGCTGATAATTCATTTCCTTCTGCAATTTTATTGAGCAGTACTAAAAACCATTGTGCTCCCTGTATTGTAAGGAGCTTCCCAATTAAAAATTCTCTTTTTCGGTAAGGGAAAATAGTTTAGTTTAAATAAGTGTATATTTAATTATATAAAATGTGCTAGTAACTGTATTGTGCTGAGAATAATTGCTGCAATGAACTACCTTTTAGCATCACTTTTATCAGAAGTATGAAAGTGGCTCTGTGGTTAAAATGTTGGCACAAATGAGAAATTTGCGTTGGCTTATAAACTGATTAAGCTGTGTGCATATTTAAGGCAATGGATCTGTTTTTGTAGTTTAATAGAAGTTAAAACTTTAGGGATGATGGCTGCCTTTTGAATCTTCAGTGAAGCAAGCCCACTCAAAAATGGCCTGGGTCAGACGCCCTAATGAGTTCTCCATACCCAGAGAAAAAGAGTTTGTGCTGAATTTGAGGCTCCTATTCAACAGCATCCTAGTTGATTGCTACTCTCTCAGCTGCCATGTCTTTTCAGAATAATTTAATAGCTTTCAAATCATCAACACTGCCTTCATGACTCTCTTCTGTCTATAAACTATCCTATCAAAGCCATAAATCACAAGATTTTTTTAAGTTTAAACAAAAAGTCTTTTGTCACTAATAAATGAACAAATATTATCTTTTTTATAATCAAACAAATTAATTTAACCATTTTAGCAAGTTCTGTTATTTTCACCAACCATTCCACCTTGTAGATATTGGCAAATCTGTCTGGGTGTACAAACAATAATCTCACTGTGGTTATCATATATAAAGAGAGTGTGACATGGATTTTTTTTCAAACCAGTTATCCAGTTGTCCCAAAGTTCAGTTTAATTTTTATAGAAAGTCTTCAACTTACGAACACAATTGGGACCAAAACTCCAGTCATAAGTTATTGCGGTCATAAGTCGAAGTAACCATGTGACATTTTTTGCAGTGGTCATTAAAACACTGTAGTATTTAAGTGAATACATTATTCTTCCAAATAAGCCTTTTTCTTCTAGAAGTTAGCAAAAAACATCACAATTCACAATCACATGACCATGCAATGCTGCAACCAGACATCAAGGAGAGAAGTTTGTGAAATGCCTGAAATATGGTCATGTGATCACATTTTACAATGGCCATAAAGCATTGTAAAGGTTGAGGATTATCTGTAAAATCCTCAGAATTACTGTATATATTTGAGTCTCAAATTTTCCAGCCACAAGCATGATAAAATATCCTTCCTGTTGTTCACATTTCCAACATAGATCTGAAGCATCTTTATACATTAAATTATTTTTCTGGTATAATATGCCAACAGTACAGCATTTTATAAAAATATATACCGTGTTTCCCTGAAAATACAACATGTCCTGATATTAAGCCCAACAGGGCTTTTCAGGGCATGCGCTGAAATAAGCCCCCCCCCCAAAATAAGCCTCCAAATACTTTCTGGGGAAAGGGGGGTCATGCCCCATGCACCCAGGCCGAGGCTGCTCAGGGCAACAGAGGCAGCCGCTCTCTCGCCCGTGGCTGCTCCCAGCATGCGGGGCTCCCATTTGTTCCAAGGCCCCCATCCTTTCCTCAGAAAGAAGGTGGCAGCAGCAGCAGCAACAACCTCCCACCCAGTGGGAGGAAATGTTTGGTGTCCATGTCCACGATTTAACTCATGGCCAGTGGCACGGCATGGCAATTGGCGGCAGGAAAGAGTCGAAGTGGCAGGAGGGCCCTGCTATGTAGCCCGCCGAGAGAGTCACCTGCTGAGCTAGAGGTGCAGGGAGGCAGATCCTGGGGCGCTTTTGCATCTCTCCATGGGGCACTTTTGCATCTCTCCATGTCGCACTGGCAGATGGGGGTGGGGCTCCCCTCTCCTCCGCCGCAGCGGCCCCAGAGCCCTGATCCCTGCCTCTCCTCCTCCTTGCAGGCAGGAACGTGTTTCAAAACACCGCTGGAGGCAGAGCCCAGAGGAGCTGAGCCAGTCCCGTGGGGTGTGCGCGTCTTGTGTCGGTGCCTGCGTGCACCCGTCTCTCACTTGCTCTCTTTCTCTCTCGGCCAAAAGAGTGCCTGCTGCAAAAGAGTGGCTCCCAGCTGGGGGAGAGAGAGAGAGAGAGAGAGAGAGAGAGAGAGAGAGAGAGGAGAGAGAGAGAGAGAGGAGAGAGAGAAGAGGAGAGAGAGAGAGAGAGAGAGAGAGAGAGGAGAGAGAGAGAGAGAGAGAGAGGAGAGAGAGAGAGAGAGAGAGAGGAGAGAGAGAGAGAGAGAGAGAGAGAGAGAGAGGAGAGAGAGAGAGAGAGAGAGAGAGAGAGAGAGAGAGGAGAGAGAGAGAGGCGGGTGCACACAGGCACCAACACAAGACCCGCACACCCCACAGGACTGGCTCGGCTCCTCTGGGCTCTGCCTCAGCAGCATTTTGAAACGCCGCTCTTGCCTGCGAGAAGGAGGAGGCGAGGCAGGGATCGAGGCTCTGAAGCTGCTGTGGCGGGAGGGGGGAGAGCCCCGGTCCCCCCATCCACCAGTGTGACATGGAGAGATGCAAAATCTGCCAGACTCTGGTACAATGCCCGCCCCGCCCCAGTCTGGCAGCTCTGTGGCGTCTCTCAGCTGGTCTGTGCAGGGAAACCTCACAAAGTACAAATTTCTCGTGAGGGCGAGCAATTAACAACTTCTTGCAGTGAGAAGTTTTTCTGTACTTTGCAAGGTGTTTCCTGCACAGACCGAGAGATGCCATGGAGCTGCCAGACTCAGGTAAGATGCATGTCTTGCAGCCTGGCCCGCCTCCTGCACCCTGAAAATAATAAGACCCCCCAATAATAGGGCCAAGGCCCTATTTTGGGGGTCAAAAATATAAGACAGGGTCTATTTCCGGGGAAACACGGTATATATAATGAATATAAATTTCAATCCTTTCAACCACATATTTCCCATTTGTATATTATAACAAAGGTATCTGAATCGAACTGAATACACTTAATGTTCCCCTTGATTCAAATATGAAGAGTCCAGATTCCAAATAGTAGTATTATTTAATATATATAATAGCTACGAAGCAGAAAAATACATATAACATTAAACTGTCTGACTTATTCTCTTTCCATATTCCACCCCTCCTTTTTAACAGGATAATTTTTTTCAGTTGCTAATATTCTCCAGAGAATGCAGATTGGAAAATATAAAGATCTAATGCTAGTAAGAGAAAGGCTGGAGGAAAGGAGGCAGATATGTGATATGATATTTATTTAGAAAACAGGTCTACCACTTTGTTTCAGGTCATTAAAGGTTCAAATAATGTCAGGAGAATAAACCGTAATAAGAGTGAAAGAATTATTTTCAAAAAGTAATATTGTGCAAAGAATTATTTGGAGGAAAATATCCAATTTTTGTAACCTTCAGCTTTGAAACCCAAAGACATGAAGGAGGAATAGAGGATCTGCAGTGGATTTGCAGTTGTAAAGTTTAAAGTATCAAACTACTCAAAAAGCAGAACAGTAACAAACTCATATAATTGAGACTGAAAGTTCAGACTACCTCACTGGGAAGTTTAGAACACAATATCTCTCCAGAGAGCTAACCTAAATGAGTAATTTGTCTGCTTGTTGTTTTAACAGACGTTATCACAGGTTAACTCTTCTCATGAGGGTTGGCTACATTGTTCTGACATTGACCTCCATTGGTTTCCTTATGGACCAAAGGTAGGTAATTGAGCCTTTATTTCTATATCCGTTCGTTAGACAGTAAAAGCATTTTGTCTGACAAAATAGCTTCTTCTGGTGCTAAAATCATACAGAGGACAAATGTCAAAGTGATATTTTGTGATTTAAACAAGAGAAACATTTTATATATTTCTTCTGAATAATGAAAGTGAAAATAATGCATCCTTAAGATTCTGATTTTTTTTTTGGTCTAGGTGTCAATAGAAGAGAGAAACAATGGAGGACTTTTTTCATATAATAGCAAAACAAATGTCTTAGTGCTGAGTGCTTAGTGATGCCACTAGATGTTGCCACTAGGAAATTTTAATTAAAAAGTTACATGCCAACTGTCTAGCTTCTGGCTTAGCTGTTTTCTTGAAGAGTCTAGGACCTTGAGACAATATGTCTAGACAGGGGTCTGCAACCTTAAACATTCAAAGAGCCATTTGGACCTGTTTCCCACAGAAAAGAAAACACCGGGAGCACAAAACCTGGGGTGGGGCGTGGCCAACTCAACATTACTCACTTCACTCAGTCACATGACCTCCTAGCCATGCCTCACCTAGCCGGTCATTAGGGCAGTTTTTTAACTGGTTGTTTAAATAACACAGGAAGTCACAAAAACCCTTTGACATCTCTCTCTCTCTCTCTCTCTCTCTCTCTCTCTCTCTCTCTCTCTCTCTCTCTCTCTCTCTCTCTCCTCTCTCTCTCTCCCTCCCTCTCTCTCCCTCTCTCCCTCTCTCTGCCTCTCTCTCCGCCTCCCTCTCCCTCCCTCTCTGTCTCTCTCTCCCTTCTCTCTCCCACCTCTCTCTCCCTTCTCTTTGTATCACTGTGTATCTCTCTATGTCTCTCTTCACCCTCTCTATCTCCCCTCCTCTCCTCTCTATCTCTCTCCTGTCTCTCCCTATCTGCCCCCCTCTCTCTGTATCTCTCTCTGTCTATCTCTCCCCCTCTCTCTGTATCTCTCACTCTCTGTGTGTTTCTCTATGTCTCTCCCACTCTCTGTATCTCTCTCTCTGTATGTCTCTCTCTCCCTCACTCTGATTCTGATATGAGGCATTGAGCAGCCATGAGGCACTCTCCCAGTGCCTTGCGCAGCACAGTGAATTTTAGCGCACTTCACAATGGGGAGATGGGGGTCCCTTCCTCCTCCTGGAGCCCATTATGACATGGAGCCACAATACGACTCTGTCCTCACCCCTATCAACAGGATGGGGCTTACAGCTCCGAGCCCAAAGTGGCAGGAGGCAAGGGCTGCCTTGAGCCGAATGTGGCCCAAAGGCAAATATAGGGCCACTTTGCTCCTGCACTTATGCTCCGGGACCCTCCTCCTCCCCCTCCCTTCTTCTCTCATGACCCCTTTGCCAGCTGTGGTGTGGCTGGAAGGGTGCATATGAGTGGGAAGACCCTCCTCAAGCGAGTGGCCAGGCTCGGTGAAAGCACAGAAAAGGCGCACACAAGGCGGGTGGGCTTGAGGAGGGTCTCCCCACTTGTGCGCACCCTCCTGGCCCCAGCACAGCGATCATGAGAGGAGGAGGAGGAGGAGGAGGAGGAGGAGGAGGAGGAGGAGGAGGGAGGAGGAGGAGGAGGAGGAGGAGGGTCACCCAAAGGGAAGCCTCCACTGTGGCTTGCGCTCATTCCTCAGCCAAAAAATTGCCAAGAAGAAAGAAAAGGAGTAGCAAAGAGCCCCAAGGAGAGCTTGCTGGGTTTCCGAGAGAGAAAAGACAGAGACAGAGAGACAGAGATACACACACACACACACACACACACACACACACACACACACACACGGCTTTTATTGAAAGGCATCCTGCAGGCAGCTAAAGTTCCCCGTGCACGTTTTAAAGCTGCAGCTGGGTCCTGCGGGTCTATCCTCCTTTCTGTTGTCCCCTCCTCCGGGATCCCATATCCACCCTGCCTGCCCTCGCGATAGCAAAGCCGGCATCAGTCACGGCTGGGTCTGGTCAGTGTCTCGGGGCAGAGAGCAGATTGCGCATCTTCACCAAGCGACCGAGACATGGGCTAGAAGAAGCTCCAGCAAGAATGAGGTGACAGAGAATCAGCCCCAGTCGCTTCTCCATCCCCCACCATTGCCCTTACCTTCTCAGGCTAGGCAAGGAGTGACTGGGAGGGGAGAGCGAGGGGTGGGGTGGGGCCAGTCAGTGATGGGATCACCCAACAAGGAGCCACAGCAGAGGGCCCAAAGAGCTGCATGTAGCCCCGGAGCCACAGATTGCAGACCCCCGATCTAGGATTATGAGACAATGCAGTACTACAGATGAGGTTTTTCCATTTTTATCTGGGGAACCCTGGGGTTCCACAAGAATTTGAAGAGGTTCAGCAAGAAATTAAGCGTCAAAAAAAAGTTCACTTGACCCCAGCAAATTTTATATTACTAAACCTTTGCCTCTTAATCACAGTTCCGGGGTGTTTTTTTAAACAGGTTCCCTAAGCTGAATGTTTGTTTTTTAAAAAACAAACTTTTGATATAGAATAGGCAACAAAGTGCCCTCGAGATATTTTGGTTGATAGCTCATCTGAATGATCAAGAATGATCAATAATCAGAAGTTGAGAAGATTTACACCCCTGGATTTACAGAAAAATTCAAAAGTTTCAGGATTAATTTAAAGGAGTCTGATACTTTTAAATCCATACATATACATCATCTTGGGAATTTTTTGTCTTGGTTTCAGGATCCACTAATTTTGAAGTGTGTTTGCTGAAGTTCTTATTGCACGATGTGAGAAAGAGTTTTATTGTTTCAGCCAGCTTATTTATAGCAAAGCCTGATACTGATTCAGAGTTGAAAGAAGTCACTTGCCCAAGGTCACCCAGGTGGCTTTCCTGCCCAGGAGAGATTTGAAACCTGGCTTCTCTCTTGTAGTCCAACACCTTAATTACTTTACCATATAGGTTCTCTATGTGCACATGTTTAAGAAATAATGACATTTTCATAAGAAAATCATATTGAAGCATAAAATTGAATATCATTACTGAATATCACTTATTGGAATAAGTGGATTAAAGCAATAGGTATAAGTTCAAAAATACACATTAAAATAATGTTGGGAGCATGTTAAAATAATGTTGGGAGCATGTTAAAATAATGTTGGGAGCCTGAAATGATTAAAAATCACAATATAGGAGCCCAAAACCTCTGCAAAATGAGGGCCAATGGAAAGCTATCAAGAAACAAGCAAACACTAATTTCTTCTGAAATTCCATAATTCATAAAACTATTTGCAGATATACTTTGAAAGGTTGGTAGAGTATCTCAAGTACAAATAACAGTCAATTTCCAAAAAAATATTACCATACATTTTGTATTCTTAATATATTTTTTATTTTATACAGTAGTATATACTTCGGGAGTTGGGCGGCATAGAAATACAATAAATTAAATTAAATTATATGATGCATATATTTCTTTTTCAGTATTAAATTAATTTCTTTTACTTTCTAACATTTCAATATCATCTACACATCCATAAATATCATTTAAAGATTGTTTGCTGTATCGTACCAGCTGAACAAGTCTAAGAAATGACATTTAGCAACTTGTCCCATTTTATAAACATTTTTGCCACAGTTGTTAAGTGAATCTTGTGGTTTTTATAGCGAATCTGGCTTCTACCATTGGGTTTGCTATTCTGAAGGTGGCTGGCTAATTTTCAAATGCTGATCACATGATCCCAGGACAGCGCAACTGTCATAAATACATGCCAGTGGCCAAGTACCCGAATTTTGATCATGTGACCATGGGGTTGCTGCAATGATCGTAAGTGTAAAAACTGGTCATAAGTCACTTTTTTCAGTGCTGTTGTAATTTCAAACAGTCATTGAAAGAATGGTTGTAAGTACATCACTATCTGTAATGACATTGTGCAGAATCATTGAGGTATTTATAGGACAGTTTATACAAGATCTTGCATCAACAAAAATAAAAAAAATTAGATCTGACTCTTTAGTTAGAATGAAAATAATGTATCTATCAACACATGGTGATTTATGCTACCAGAATTATACTGCTAAGTACTGTCCATCGTGTCAGAGAATCACAGTTGTTGATTCTGTTTTTTTGTTACCTAAAGCAGTGGTCCCTAACCTTCTTGGCTCTGAGGACTGGCAGCAACAATGGGAGGGGAAAGGGATGGCTCCATGCATGCAACCAAATCTCACACATGTGCAAATGGAGCTTTTTGCACTTGCCTGCCAATTGTGCGTCCCGATTCCCAATGGTCTGTAGACCGGGGGTTGGGGACCCCTGACCTAAATGGCAGAAATGTGTGGATACTTGGCTTTTGAATAATATGCTAGGAGCTTCTCTAAAGACCTAATTTTAGTTTAATATGATGTGATTTCTCCCTGTACAATTAAAATGTTTCATCGTCTGTCTCTCCAACTTTTAGAAAGGTTGAATACGGCAACATATGGCTTTGTTCATCTCTGTTATTTATGTTTATAAAATAAACCACGTAACCAATTAAAGAGTGAATTAATTTTGGTCATTTTCAAATTGCAATTTTAGACCTGAAGTGACTTTCATGGAATCTGCACGTTGCTCTGTTTTTCTCGCTCTGCAGAAGCTTGGCTATTTGGAAGTACATTCTGCACTTTTATCAACTACCTATGAGGTAAGAAAAGATGTTTTATTATAGAATTACCCATATTGATTTCCATGTAGAACATTTATTTCACAAAAGTGACAATACTCTATAATACTTTACAAGCTTAGAGAAGAATAGTTTTTCTGAAACAGACATTGTAATTTAAGTAGAAAATGCATAAATATAATTTATGTCCACCAAATTACTTTCTTTATAAAATGAATTATTTAAAATATCATCTATATAATTTGTTTATTCATACTTCCAAAATTTATAATTATGTTCACACATTTTAAATTAGCACAATTGTTGACATACATATTAAATATTTCAGCTAATCAGTACATAAAATTGTTGGTTTCATATGCAGTTTTTAGATATTTATGTATACACATATGCATTTGTTTCTATAAAAACTTCTATATAGTATTTATTTACTCTTTCCATATTGCTTTCTTTCCAAAGAACTCAAAATATGTTGAGAATGTAAAAAGATAGTACTGTTTGTAAGACTCTGCTTAAAATATATCAGAGATATAAAACATATAGAAAAGTATGGCTGGAGGCATCAGGTAACTTGAGAGAGTGCAATATAACTATGCATTTCCATATATCTGTCTCCTAAGCTACTTTCTGACAATACAGGTAGTCCTTGACTTATGATATGGTTTCTCAGCAACCATTTAAAATTATGATGGACCCAAAAAAAGATATATATATATATATATCTCAGATTCAAAGTTCCAATGACCAACCCTCCACAGTTACATGACTGCATTTTGGATGCTCAGCAACCAGCTCATTTTACATCCATTTGCAGTGCCCTGTGGACAGATATTATAACCACAATGTATGATGTTTGTGCTGGAAACCACTGCTTACTTCCATTTTCTGGCAATCCCCTACCCATAGCAAACAATGGGTTTGCTTAATGATTGTCTCATTTCCTTCACGATTGCTGCATTCGCTTAACGACTGCAACCAAAAATGTTTAAAAAAATCAGATAGTCATGTGGTGACCCACTTTACAACTCAATCATCCAGCTCATTATTCCAAAGATGCTTTTCAAAAGTTCAGACTGAAGAAGCTTCTTCGATGAGAAGCAAAACGTTTTCAAAGAGAAATAAAAACCAAGAAAATCCAGTTGCCTTTTGGTACCTTAAAGGTTGGTATCATATATTGATGGAAACCAAAGATAGACATCTTGCAAGCCACATGTACAGCTCCTTTTTATGACTTCCAGATCCCCTTCCCCAAATACTGATTTGCACAAATTGTTTTGGGTTATTTGGAGAACTCCCTTCACCTCCAGTGTTCAAAACTTTTGAAAATCTTCTCTCTGATGATTCTTTAAGTGACCACCAGATGCCTCAGCCGCCCTTTCTCTCAACATAGTAAGTGCTATCCTGACCACCACAATTGCCTACTCTTGTTTAAATAAACACAAGCCATAGTGTTGATACCATATCCACTAACAAATAAATCTGGACTCATCGGGTAGTATGATATATCTTTTCAATAAGATGATGGCACAAGTGGTAAAGATGTCTTTTGGAATATTGCTTTCCACCTCATTGTGACAGAGTCATTACCAATTCTGTTTGTAGTTATGTTAGCTTCATTACCATCTACTACAGATGATGATGTATAGTTTCAAATGCTGTGGCCAATTGACCGTAAAATTGTTCTACAGTTCTGGTGGGGCAGCCAAGTTAGAGCTTTAAAATCTCCATGCTGAAGCTCAACACCCACTGTTTGGAAGCTGATCATTATTTTTCTTCTGTCTCCTGATCTGAACAAAAGAAAAACTTCTGGAATTAATTAGAAATGTCTACTCTTGATGAGATTTGCACGTGAGTTTGCAATTGTGAAGCTTTGATAATGTCAGCCAACAGCTGCAGCTTCAGGCGGTAAAATCAAGAGACAGATTTTCCTTGGGCTTAATTACAATCAGAAAGTATATATTTGAGGGAGACCAAAACAAGTCAGATGGGAAACTGTCAAGTATTATCATTGAAGATGAGACTTAAACATCTGTTTCTTCATAGAAAAGTAAACAAAACATTTATTGTAAAGACCCCTTGGTTGTGAGACTCTATCTAGCAGTTGTATATAACTGGAAATTATGAAATTTTCTGTAGTACTTGCTATAAAAGAAACATCTGGCACTATTTATGTCATTCGTATTTGACAACTCAAGGCAATAATTTGTGTACAATGTGGAAAGCAATTTTTCCTAGATAGTGTTAACAATACAAAAATTTCCTTGTACAAAAATGAGCATTTAAAAGTATTTCAGCTGTTTTAATTAAATAACCAAAACTTCATAGAAACCACTTTAATTACAAATTGTCATCTAGAGGGTTTACATCCTATTCTTTTACAATTGTCTTGAAAAAATATATATATTTACATTTTTAATCAAAAAAGGATATTTTACCTATAATTATGAGCTTAACTATGTCCTAAAACCAGGATCCACTGCTTATCAAGATATTAATAATAAGTAAAAAAATATGCAAAGAGAATCAGACTTCACAGCCATATCTGTATAACTGATGTTTTGTTTTAATAGCTTCAGAATGACATTAAACTTGCTTATATATATATATATATATATATATATATATATATATATATATATATATATATATATATATATATATATATATATATATATATATATATATATATATATATATATATATATATATAATTTGTTGGTATCCTGCCTTTATAATTTTTACAAATAACTCAAGGCAACATACCATTCTTCTCCTGTTTTCCCTACAGCAATCTCCTTTGTAGGTTTATTTGGGCTCAGAGAGAGAGAGTGATAGCACTCACAGATTAGAGTGGAACTTGAATTCACTGTCTGGGGCTTGCTGCCCTGTTGCCTTAACTACTAGACAAAACTGGTTCTCTCTATATTAGTATTATTATTACTATTTGTATTCAACTAATTATTTAAAAATAGTTTTTTAAAAATATATATTGGAAATAATGGTAATTCAAACCTTCAAATCAAATAGCAGCATTAAAGATGCAAGTAGTATGGTCTCTGAAGGATTGAAATGTGAGTTAATTAAGTGGAATTCTGAATCACCTTACTTCTGACGTGAAAATGAGAGGGGAAAATAACTATTCCAACAATGTCATTGTGAAAGTTTTCAGCCTAAGTAAAGTAGTTTAAGAAATGTTGCAATAATTAGTGTACTGTCATGACAACAGTATAATAGAAGTCTGTCCTTGTGTTGTGCAAATTATTCAACAAGCAGATTGCTCCACTGGATTCATTTCTCAAACCCTCAGATATTTGGTTTGCTATCTATTGCAACAGGAATGTCTTCTGTGAATATAGAGGCACCAAGGAAATCTTGGGCGGGCTCTGAAGCAATAGCACAAATCCTTTGAGCTGCTATATCTAATTTGCAGCTTTGGGGAATAGATGCACAAGGCTAAACAAAACATTTAATTGTATGGCTTGCATAGGTCTAGTAAACTTAACCCAATTCAATAATCCAAGAAAATAAAAATGATAGTTGCATCAATTTTAGCAGATGTATTTGAAAATTCAAGTTCTCATTGAAAATGGTAAGAAATCTATTGATCATTTTTAAAGATTCAGTAGAACTGAAAATAAAATGAGAGTTTATAGTGGTTGCATTCTATATATCAGGGGTGTCAAACTCACATCATCATGTCGCGTGACGTATCGTGACTTTTCTCCCCTTCACTAAACCAGGAGTGGGCGTGGCCAGCACGTGACACATCCAGCCCAGTCGCGAGTTTGACACCCCTGCTATATATTAAAGATAACATGTAATTTAGTTCAGACAACACAAGACAGATATTAAGTACTGACTATTCTATGATGCTTGTAATATATATGTCACAGTATAATCATTGTTGTAAAGCATTACAGCAATCAATTTCTAACATTTTGTAGAAAGGTTTAATACTTTTGTACATCATAAATAGCATTGTATAGCATAAAGCAGCTGGCTTGATTTATTGCATCAAGTCTATGTCATAAGTGTTTTAAGACTTCAATCTGCCAAAAGACACTTATATTGTGACTGTTGTTTTGCGGACAAACCATTAGGCAGAATGCTGTCTCAGATAGCAGATATTGAAAGTTGGGTAAACATCTCTTAAGAAAAGGGAATTCTGTGCTCTATGACTCCTATATTTTCTAACCTGGCCCAGAATTGTAGAATTCTGCTGCAGTGGCAATGTTAAATAAACTGCTAATCTAATCAGGTTTTGGATATGGAAATAACAAGGAATCATCTCATTCTTTGCTGCATGCAGCAAAATATATTACGTTTCTTGGATAATTCCATTATCTTCCTGATTTATATGTATTTACCATAAGTTATGTGTATCAGAGAAGTCAGGTAGAAAGTTTGCCAAATATTTCTGCAAGAGCTCGCCTCATAGCATTCCATCATTTTGACTTGCACTCATGGAAAAGATGGAATGTAGGACCATTTCCCATGTTTGCTTTTGATGTGGCAAGGCTTTAAAGAAATTATATAATCATAGTAACTATTATATTGGATTACCTAAGGGTCCATCTTTTTCCAAGAGCTCTACTCATCCAATTCAATTTGGCAAACTCGGCATGCTACAGATCCTGTCAGACAATCACTGTCAACTGGCAGGGACTAGAACAGAGGTCTTCAAACTTGGCAACTTTAAGACTTGTGGTCTTCAACTCCCAGAATTCTCCAGCCAGCATAGCTGGCTGGAGAATTCTGGGAGTTGAAGTCCATAAGTCTTAAAGTTGCCAAGTTTGAAGACTTCTGGACTAGAAGATGGGTTTTCTGTGCTGTAGAGGAATTATGTGCTTTGTGGAATATTCTCTCTCTCTCTCTCTCTCTCTCTCTCTCTCTCTCTCTCTCTCTCTCTCTCTCTCTCTCTCTCTCTCTCTCTCTCTCTCTCTCATGTGATGAGGGCCCTATTTCTTGGCCATTCTCTTACTTTGTTAACTATCTTGGCTGCTTATTTATTTTTTTGGGATATTTAAATTATTTTTAATTGTCTTAAGTATTTTATAGTTTTAAAATTGTAAGCTGCCCAGAGTCACTTGACTGAGATGAGAGGCTATATAAATTGAATTAATTAGTTAGTTAATTATGGGTATTCCTCAAAAGATGGAGCGAACAATGTCATTTATCTTGTTGTTTGTCAAATTGTATACAGTATAATCTAAAACAACATAAAAGTTGCTTGCAAATTAATTGTTACAACTAAAAATTAATGATGAAAAATCCTGTATTTACTTTGCCATATCAGATGTGAACTGGTTTGGAAGGAGTGAATCTTAATTGGACCTTATTAATTCTTTAAGATGCAATATTTTTAGTTCTGAATTATAATTTTTTAAAGTAAACTAGTGTTTTAAGCTTAAGAATGTAGATATGAATTATTCATAACATTATTTTATTTCCCCATTTTTCCTGCGATAAAATTTAGTGATATTAGAGGTTTCAAATCCTGTTAGTTGAGGTATAAAACCAAACACAATAGAATAGCACTCAGCTATGAAGAGATTGCTTCTAATTTTTTTCTCTCTGACTACTAAACATTAATTGCACTGACTTTCTTTTTCATCTGAATTGTCTGTTTTGGGGGTAACTTATAACAACATTCATGCAACATTCTAGTAGCTTTTGATGCTTTATTCAGAGTTTTATGTTGATTCCATGATAGTTGAAGAGAGATGGGGAATGGGGAATAAATTGTAACTTAGTAACTATTTTGTTTTCTAGAGTTCTATTTAAATATAAATATTTTATTTTATCTTGCAATTTATTATTTATTTTATCTTGCAATTATCAACTTCATTGTACACTATTTTTATGGTTTTATTTAAAATAATTTCAAAATTGTTCTGCATGTTGGAACAATTGAAAAGCATGTTAAACAAAAAAAAGATGAAATACTAAAAAAAGAAATGTAACAGGTTCTCTATCTTAAATGAATTATAGACTGCAAATTTATTTCTTGTATTTGAACTTTCCATCCATGTTTCTACAAACCAAACCCTTGAAATAGATAAATAACGTCTGTTAT
This sequence comes from Diadophis punctatus similis, assembly GCA_023053685.1. Taxonomy (NCBI): domain Eukaryota; kingdom Metazoa; phylum Chordata; class Lepidosauria; order Squamata; family Dipsadidae; genus Diadophis; species Diadophis punctatus. The sequence continues at coordinate 17,292,127 of JALIGW010000007.1, forward strand.
TCCTCATGTTATTTCTCCACATGGGAGATTCATCATTTGTGAAGTTTGTGGGTGTTTTATATACTATTAATAGCGTCCATCATGTGCTATTACTGCCATCAAGTGTAATTATATCATTATGGAAGTGTAACTATTCACATGCTATAATTGTCCAGGTATGACAACTCTCTTATGATTTAATTTTTGGTAAGGTATTTTTGACACAGTGCTTCAAACACAAATTGTTACACAAACCAGACCATTAGTTAGTTGGAATATATATGACTTAAGTAGTAGAGGAGAAATAGAAAATAGCAGTAAGAATTTGAAATAAGAAAATGTGCTTATATTTTAATGCTGTTTTTATATCCTACCAAAATCCTATACTCTAGCTAATTAAAATAATCCACTGGAAAAAAAAAAAGCAACCAGCAATAATATTTGAAATAATTTTAATTCATTGTATATAATGAAGAATACACCTTGGTTGTCTGGTATTTAACGGTTCTAAAATTAGATTAGAATTCAATTAGCTAGAATCTGAAAAATGCACATTGCTTATTAATTTAAAAGATAAAATATAAGTCCAAAATTAGTTCCTTAACATAGACCAAAGCTTTCTTTCAAATTCTTGACAGGCAGGATTATAGAAGAAGGAGAATGTTCTTTAAGTCAGGGATTCATAACCTATGTCTTAGGGTCGAGGTGTGCAATTTTTCTAGTCAAAGGACTGCAGCATGCTTTCCTGACCAGCCAGCAGATCACAGCAAGTGGCCTCAACATTTTTTAGGCCTTCTTATTATGTTTTGCTGATGATTTGAAGATAGCGTGGTAACATGGATGTCAAGGGAATGAGGACATATAAAGCAATCACCTTGATCTGGAGGACATTGAATGCCACCCAGGATTTCAAGAAGTACATAAACCTATTTGGACCATCTACCATAACTTCTTATAGATTTGTATGGTTCCCTGGAGTTACTTGAGGAATTCCCAAGCACTCTAGCAGGCAACTCTAGTGAAACACTGGTAATGAGTCACAAGCTGAATACTAAATCAAGCTTTTGAGCAGCCTCATTCTGTTGGCTGATCCTAATTTCTACCTTGGTTTACTGACACTACATAAATTAGACTTAAGAGGTCTTTGCAGATAATGGTAAAAAATTATTCTCTTCAGTCATAGGTATGTGTTCAGATCTACACCAGTGTATCAAGGGAGATGAAATGTCTTTCTTTTTTGACCTTATTGTATCTGCACTCCTGGCCTGTAAACTCTAAGAAGTGTATAGAGTGCTGTGTAGGCTATCATCTGCCACTAATAAACTTGTCTGTCCTGACATCCTTGTGAGGACAATGTGACCATCTGGATCTGGGAAATTTTGTTTGTTTGTTTGTTTGTTTGTTTGTTTGTTTGTTTGTTTGTTTGTTTGTTTGTTTGTTTATTTATTTATTTATTTATTGTCAAGCATATACAGTATAAGATTACAGTAAAAGTATAAACATGTATACATGAGATGGTTATGAGTACATGGGAACATAAGGACAGGGACTGTAGGCATGTTGGTGCACTTATGCATGCCCCTTACAGACTTCTTAGGATTGGGGTGAGGTCAACAGTAGACAGTCTAAGGTTAAAGTTTTGGGGATTTGGGGAAGAAACCACAGAGTCAGGTAGTGTATTCCAGGCATTGACCACACTGTTGCTGAAGTCATATTTTCTGCAATCGAGTTTGGAGTGGTTTACCTTAAGTTTGTATTTATTGTGTGCTCGTGTATTGTTGCGGTTGAAGCTGAAGTAGTCATTGACAGGTAGGACATTGTAGCAGATAATTTTATGTGCTACACTTAGGTCAGACCTAAGGCGGCATAGTTCTAAATTGTCTAAGCCCAAAATTTCAAGTCTGGTGGCATAAGGTATTCTGTTGCGAACAGAGGAGTGAAGGACTCTTCTCGTGAAAATCTCTGGACATTCTCAATTGTATTAATGTCCGATATGTAGTGCGGGTTCCAGACAGATGAGCTGTATTCGAGAATTGGTCTAGCAAATGTTTTGTATGCTCTAGTTAAAAGTACAATATTACCAGAGAAGAAGCTATGCAAGATTAGGTTAAACTCTTAATGTTTTTTTGGCAATGTTGTTACAGTGGGCTCTGGCACTTAGATCATTAGAGACAAGTACTCCATTGGAGTGAGGGTCGTTTACAAGGTTGTGTCCATCCAGCTTGTATTTTGTGTTCTGATTTTTTTTGCCAATGTGTAGGACAGAGCATTTGTTGTTTGAGATTTGAAGTTGCCACTTGTTTGACCATTCTGACACATAGTCAAGGTCTTTTTGAAGGGTAGCAGCATTCTCGGTAGTGTTGAATAGTTTTACATCATCAGCGAAGAGAACGCAGTTGCTTTTAATATGATCACAAAGGTCATTTATGTAAAGTATAAAAGTGTTGGGGGGACACCGCTGTAACAGGTACAGGATTTGATATAGCGTTCGATATTTTGATCACTTGTTGCCTGTTTTACAGGAACGCAGTTATCCATTTATGCAGGGGGCCAGAAATGCTACAAGATTGCAGTTTTAGAAGTAGTTTGTCGTGCATCACTGAATCAAAAGCTTTACAGAAGTCTATATAAATTGCGTCTATTGCTTTGCCTTGATCGAGTTGTGTAGTTCATATGTTTTTGCAGTATAGGAGTTGCAGATTACAGGATAAATTTTTCCTGAAAAATTTATAAAAATTCCTACTACCATTCAACATTAGGGGCATTTGCCAGCAGCTGTGAAAGAAAGTGATACACCTTATTCTGAAATTTTTTTCCTAGAAATGGGGTATTAGGTCAGATTCTAATCATCCCTTTTGGAGGAAAACTGTTGAAACAGTGTGAGTGGATTATCTATGGAGCATCCTGAATGAAGTGGATTATCAGAATTCAGATAGGGACAACATTGGTCTCCATTGAATTATGTCAGGACTTGGATGAAGAGAGTATTTCTCTTTTGGTTCCTTTAGATATTTCAATTGCCTTTGAAACCTTTGACCATGGCATCCTATTGAATTACCTTATGGGATAGGGTTTGGATACAGTTATTCCACTCTTTCCTTAGTGACTTGGTTCAACCAATAATAATGGGTGAGAAGACATTGCATAACAGTCCTTGCTTTGTTCCACAAAGGGTAATTCTCTTTCCTTGCTTTTTTCTATGAAGTCAACAATTTGGGATGCTTTATCATCAGGATATGGATGATATTCAATGTTAAATGCCACTCTATATTATAGGAGAAATTATATGGATGTCCATTCTCTCTCCTCAGAAGCTGTCAGGATCTGGAAAGGATAGTACAAGCTAAACCTGGACTTTGATGGACTTGTTTGTTCATCAAAGCTATTTGATGGCATGAGTTAATATATAGCAGCATGGGCATCTTTTAAACCACATATTTTGTTAGGAATATGTTCTATCAGTATTGCAGCTCCTGCATTGACCATCAGCTTCCAGATGCAATTTTAAGTGTTAATCTCTATCTTTTATGGATATACATAGACATTGTTTCATTTGAAAACAAGGACTATAATTTGCCCTATGATATTGCGAGCACATTTCATTTAAAAAAATATTACTGTATGTGTATGCTGTTCACTCCCAAGGCTAACAATCAGAAACACAATAAAAAACTACTAAAGATTAAATAAACCCATAGGAACAAAACAAATATAAAACATGAAAAAATAATCTCCACACCATGATAAAGAATGTAAAAAGCTTACAAAATCATGTGACTGACAATGCAGCCAACATTCAAAGATGCCTTTCTCCTGGACTAGGTGGAAAAGCCAGGTCTTATCTACTTTCTTGAAATGAAGGAAATAAGAGCCAGATCATATCTACAGAGGGGTAACATTAAAAATGTTTTCTAGGTCCTCCCAGATTTCATTCTCCTATAAACAGGAACTGAAGGGAGTTGACTGTATTTAATCTGATCAGACTAATTTGCAGGTGAACATGGAAGTTGATTCCATAGTTGAACAGGTGTGGAGCCATGTAGGTCTTTAGAGCTGACAAGCAGCTACTTGAATCATATCCAGAAGCCAAATCATAGCTTATACAACACTCAAAATTGTGTGATGGTCAAAGTATAATGGGAAACATCTATCTTTGCATGGGCAACTGCAATTTGCAACAGCTTTTAAATGCTTTTCAAGGGCAGCACCATTTGTACTACTTTATAGTAATCCAGATGGAAAATAATTAGGGTGTGAACAAGTGTGAGTAGGTTTTGTAATACAGGAATGGCTGCAACTGTGTAGATTTCTGAATACAGGAAGCCCCCCATAATTTCAAATCACTGTCTTGAAGTGTGGTGGTGGTGGCGGCTTGAGGCTTATTGATTCTGTGTTGATGATTTTAAGAAAAGTATCAGAGAGGAACCTGTGACCTCCACAATATGAAATCAAGACAGGTGCATTGGTTCTGTGGTTGAAGGTCGTCCCTTGAAGCACAAAATGCTTCTTTACATGGTAAAAGAGAATATCGGTAGCTTAGGGTTGAAATGAGGGGTGCTTGGTGCTCTTTGAGCTTGGTTATTTTCTTGCAGATGTTTCATTACCAAACTAGGTAACATCATCAGGAAGTCTTTATTAGCACTGATGATGTTATCTAGTTTGGGTAATGAAACATCTGTAAGAAAACCAAGCTTGGAGCAAACTAAGGACCCCTCATTCTTCACACAGGTTTTTTTTTAAAAAAATCAGTTAATGAAGATCAATACAGTCTTTTTGGTTTATGTATACAAACTAGGCCATAATATCTAATTTAACAGAATTAGATTTTAAAACTTAAAGTTTAATCATACATGTGATCTCAGTTCCACATTTTATAAACTTTGTAACATTAAACTGACTTCAATAGTTTTGGTTAATTTCCATCCTAAAGAGGTAGAAAGACATTGTAGGTTTCTTGGCTTGAACATTAGAAAAAATAAACTATTCACATTAGTTGAAGGGTATCACTAGAAACCCACACCAAATATAATGGTCACAAATTGCATGTTGACATTTTTGCAGTTTTATTAGGAAGAAAAGACCATTTGGCTATCTGGTCTCAGAACTGGATTAATAGACAAACGGGGCCACCAGTCTAATTTAGCAAAACTGTTTTTGCCATTATGAAAGATATGCCTTTTAGCAGATGGAAGGGTTAAAGTTATTCATAACTTACTAGCAATTATTTCCAGATTATTTTCAATCAATATTTATTTAAAAATAAAACTGTTCAAAGTAGCAAAAAATTGGAAAACAATGCAAAAGCAGAATAAGAGCTACTTTTGTGAAGCAGAACTGGCAATATGACCAAACATGCAATGAACATTAAGGCCAAAACAGTCTATCAGAATTTTTTGAATTAAGGTTTATTATAAAGTGGTAGACTTATCTAAACTCTTCGCTTGGCTATTCTGGCAGGATGGTCTAACTTCAGGAACCAGGAATGAATAAATCTTAGAAAGTTGAGCTTTATGTCTGATCTAAATTCCTGAATTACTATTCCTGTACCAAGTCATAATCTAAAAGGGAGCTACCACTATTTCTAAAATGCTAGATGTTTTATGATTGTTAAAATTCTAATTAACCATAGTTACACTGGTTAGAGAATGTGATGCTATATGAACACACAGTATTCACATGTAACTTAGAATGTAGAGTCTTCAGTAATTCTGTCATAAAGTTTTATGAAGTTTGGGCCACTACCCTATTAATTAATTGCTCATCAGCAGAAATTTAAAAAAAGTTTCTCATAGATATATGAACCATTTGAAGGTGTGTTTTTTAAAGTGAAAAATCCTTAGTACGCTGAAGTATTCTCTAAACTTGACAGACCCATTTTGACATCTTCCCCAAGTCCCCTTCAATACAAATGATAGGCTGAAGTTTAACTTTTGAAAGGCCCTGAATGTTGACGAAGAAACTCAGTCATCCAGGTAGAGTTGTCCGAAAGTTGAGTCATGGCCATTGAACTTATTTTTTTCTTGTTTTTTTTGCTTCTCAGCCAAGTAGCTTTTTTAGTCTGATTAAGTTGATTATGGGGACCCATCTATGTACCCTAGGGTGAGTTATTTGTGTGTGGTATTTTGTGTGTGTATAATAAGCAAATATATGAAATCCAGTTTGGTGTAGTGGTTAAGACTCCAGGATAGAAACCAGGAGACTGAGTTGTAGTTCTACCCTGAACATGAAGTCAGGTGGGTGACTTTGGCCCTGTCACTCACTCTCAGCCTGAGAAAGCAGGCAATGCAAACTACTTCGAAAATCTTGCCAAGGAGATTCCATCTATATTAAATAAAATATTGTTAAGCTGTCAATCAGAAGTGTGATTATTGTGACTGTGTCCAAATCTGCAGAATGCAGAACACAAATTATTTGATTTGGACAAAGCTTAACACTTAACAGATGTGAAAAATAAAATAATATCAGTAATTTGTGGTGTAATGAATTCTTACCTGACAACTGGTGGTCAAAGTTTATTTATTTATTTATTTATTTATTTATTTTGTGAGATTTATATACCGCCTCACAGTGCAAGCACTCTCTAAGCGGTTTACACCAGTAAGCAATGTATATTTATATTGCCCCCAACAATCTGGGTCCTCATTTTACCTACCTAGGAAGGATGGAAGGCTGAGTCAACCTTGAGCCGGTGAGATTTGAACCGCTGACCTGCGGATCACAGTCAGCTAAAGTGGCCTGCAGTACCCCACTCTAACTGCTGCGCCACCTCGGCTCTTTTTTTAACGTCCATTTAAAAGGTACTGTTGGCCCAAGATTAAAATGATTTGGTAGAAATTTGACCTATTATATATTGTCAGAGCCAGTCTGACTCTGGCAGGATGCTGGCAGTTTTAACATGATTTCTATTCCAGGAGACAACTTTCTCTCCAAGGTAGCATGCGAGTGACCAAATATTTTCCAATGGAATTTGGGCACTGTAAAAATTTCCGGAACTAAGCTGAAAGATTGCGGAGCTTGCTAAATGTTTTCCCCTGTTTGCATACCAATGTGATGGTGAAATATTTCCAGCTGCAGGACAGTGAAAGGCAGTAAATTGAAATAAATCATTTTTCATTGTACTATTTTAGTGGTAATTTAAATTGCAGCATTGTATTATTACCAATCAACAATACCTTTCCCGTCTTCTAATTACAATAATCTGACAAGATGATAAAATGCTTCTACTTTCCAATTATCTTTTAAAGAAAATAAATAGCAGCAAAGGAGGTGTAATGACATCAGCTTTGTTTCCATCAATCCAACAAGCCTCATACCAAACCAGTTGGAAATGGAAACTTCTTACAAAACCAGTTAAAGAATTTTTTTTTGTACTTGCTTATCTTCCTATCAGAAATTTTCAGAATTGTTTTACAAATGGGAAGTCTGTTCTTGTGACTAGGTGTTTTAAATATAGACCAGGCGACCCACTTGCTCTATCAATGAAAACTAAACAAACATTTTATTGTGATGCATATCTTCTGGGCTAAGTAAGAATCAACAGTTAGTGTCACCTGCTCTCATACTTTATTTATATTTGGGGTTCTGTAAACTATAAACTTTTTTCTTTTTTTACCGTAATTTAATTTAGCACACTTGGAAAAGATACTGTAGCTGTATTATGATTTAGCATAAATGATGCAATATTCAGTTCCAGTTACTTACAAACTCCAGCTTCAGAAGTTGCTTGTTCTATGGCAGTGCCTATCAAGATATCCACAAATGATTTTTTCTGAATCGGCAGAGGCAATAAAACTGCACCTGCTTTGAATGAAAAATGAGATTTTAACATTTTTTTTGCCTTAAAGTGGAATGAAGAGGATGTTAATTTAATGAAGAAATAGATACATGTATACCATGATTTTCAGATCATATGAACTAAAATATACATGGTCTTTTGATATTTTAAAAAAATATCAGAAGACCATGTGCTGAATTGAATACATTAATATTATATTGATCAGATTTACATATCATAATGTGGTTAGCTGGCTTTGTCTTACTGAGTTTGTATGAACCAGATATTGCATTTTGGAAATGGATTTCAGATTTAATGTTATTTGTGATCCAAGACATTTTGGAAGGTCAACCTATATATACCTTCGCAATTTAGCATTTTCAAAATAGGTTGGGCTGTAATTCCCGAAACCTTTTCTAGCTATGATTCAGTATGTAATGTGTGCGAAAGATAAATATATATGTGCTTCTTCTTTTCAAAAAGGAACATTATTATCTTACAGATTCCATATTATTTAACAGTCTTACTTCTGCAAAAGTTCATACTTTAATAATTCTTGGTAAAAGCTAGCCAAAACTTGTATGAATGGAAATTTAAAAAAATATATAATAAAATCACTTCCGTACATTTTTCACTATTGATGTATAAAATTACAATTTTTCCATATTTTGCTTTTAATGCAGTAATTAATAACAATTTAAAATTGTAGCCTGAACCAGTGTTCATCTTGATTTATATTTTGCTTTATGCATTTGTCAGATATTTTTTTAAAACATTAAAAGAATCCTGATTTGTTTACTGAATCTAATATGTCCTGGTCATCACATTACATTATATTGCTGATGCTTAATATATTCTCTCTCTATTTATTTTTATTTATATATTTTGATCATCATTTGTTATTTTTCTAAATAAATCAAGGGAATAAATATACCTATACCTGTGAGATGTGTGTGTGTGTGTGTGCATGAAATAAAATCCTAAACAATATATGTGTGTGTGTATACATACATACATACATACATACATACATACATACATACATACATACATACATACAGCCCTTGACTTATAACAGTTCATTTAATAATCATTTGAAGTTACATCAGCACTGAAAAAAGTGACATGATTGTTTTTCATACTTACAACTATTGCAGGATTCCCATGACCATGTGATCAAAATTGGACGCTTGGCAACCAGCCCATATTTATGATAGTTGCAATGTCCCTGGGTTATGTGATGACCTTATGCAAACGTCTGACAAGCAAAGTCAGTGTGAAGCCCAGATACACTTTAAAACCATGTTATTAACTTAACAACTTAACAACTATGGGAAGAAAGATGGGGTGAAATTCACTTATTCTCCATAGTGGGTGGAGCTAGCCTCCAAGAATGGGTTAGATCAGCCCTCTAGCCAATCAGGACCGAGTTTTTAAAAAAGTATAAATATGACCCTCCTGCATTGGCACCCCCTCTTTTTCCTAGGTCCTTAGCCAAGAAGGACAGTGCTTACCCATTCCTGGAGTCTTCTCTCCACCAACTATCTACTTATTTTCCATCCAAATCAACTGTGAGTGTTTTCCTATTAGCCTCCCCGATTGACAGCTGTCATCTCAATCAGGTTGAGGGCGGCTAAGGGTGCTCGGCCTAGCTGCGGCCTGCACCCAACTGCAGGCTGGGGCCCCTGTAGAGACTGCTCATTGACAGGCATTAGAGGGGTGCCCGTATTGGTCTCACCTGACAAACGAACTGCTGACCAATTTAAGCCGTTGCCTGTCAAAAGGGAGAGAGGTACTCTTGAACGAGGTCCACAAGCCGCAGAAGCCTCACACTTGAACGGCCACTATTCCTCTCCCGTCGGCTGGAGCTTGGCTCCCATAGCCAACAAAGCGCTTGCTGTGACTTCGGCCGTGTGAGCTCGAGCAGCGTCAAGCAGCAATCAAGTGCCCGCCTCCAAAATTCGGACTGTGTGCGAGAGCGCGGCCTCCGAAATGGTCTGACAGGCAAGCGGCAGGTGAAGCGGAAGGCACAGCGTGCGGTGGGAAAAGCCATTGCGCTTTGACAGGGCCCGTGATGTCACGGCCATTTTAAACAGCACAGAGTCATTTGACAGCACCAGAGGCCACGTGATCGGCCAGGAGCTCCGTACTCACATTTTTTTGCCGCAGTCTCTCTTCTGCTCATCTGGGCACCTTGACTGCCCATTGCACGCGGCTGCCCGCTGATCCTCCATTCCCCTCAAGCATATTCGATGGCTGACAAGGCCATCAAACGGGAAGGCCAAGCAGACAACTAACAGGCCAACCCCTGCTGAGGAGAATGTGAGGGGGGTGGGGCTTCTCCCTCGAGCTTCACCATGTCCAGGGATAGATTGCCCTGTGCTCTCCTCCCCCCCATTCTCGCCCCAAGGCCGCAAGGTCTGGGCAGGTGACGGAGGCACATAAGGCTCAATCAAAGGGCAGCCACAGAGCCCATGAGCGAACGCAGGACACATCTGCAGCCCCCAAAGCAACGCCTATTGTTCCTACACCACGTAGATCAGGCAGTGTCATGGTGTGATTTATTGCCTGTTATATGTATATGCAGGGAGATGCCTCCCTATTCAATATAATGGTTCATTCCTGAGCACGTGATTGATATGTTCTTGTACGCATGTGTGCATTCCAATCTCCGCTCTATCCTTCTTTCTCTGACTTCCATTGAGTGAAGTCGCACTTTTATATCAGAGATGTAAACAAATGAGAATTTATTGTTTTTGTCCCGAAATAAATATTTTACTTAGACTTTTAAACTGCGGTTTCATTTTTAATGTCTGATGTCTGGGAAAAGATCAAACATCACCTCTGTAAGATTAAGTCTCACCTCTGTCAGGCAGCTCCTCCAATAACCTGTCCCTGGATAACTTGGATGTTCATCTCAGAGAAGGAGACGTTGGGGGGACGCTGAACCTGATGAAGGGGCTTGCTGCAGGGGGACCCCAGTCTCTCATACTATAGACCCCCTTCAGGACAAAATGATACAGGACAGAATAGACGCTGCTATACGCAAGGGGGTGGCAGCAGGCATCAAAGCCATGGCCAGTGCCCCTCTTTGTCAGTGCCCAGGTCAGTCTCACACGCAGTTCTCCCCCTGGCACATAACTTTGCCATGCAGGGTGGTGTTGAGGACCGCGACTAATCACCTCAGGGGTCAGTTGCTTCATTGGGGGAGCTGAACGATGGCCAAGGGGAGGAGGAGGAACCACTAGGGGATGCCCTGTTGGACCTCAAAATGTCTGATGATGAGGACATGGCTCCTGAACCTCCAATCTCAATGGGCTTATTCTACCCGAGCCTCTTCCGGTCACTCCTCCACAAAGCCACAACAACGGAGAATCTTTCTAATACCAAGACTGATACCCTGGTCATGGGGCACAGGGGGACCCCATATTTGAGGAGGCCATGACCTCACAAACTGAGAAAATCCCCATCACAATTTTTTTTGTCAATGCGCTCTTGAAGCAATGGCAATCACCAGCCTCGGGGCCACTCCCAAGCACGCAGGACAAACAGTATTTTAATGTGGCACCTCAGCTGGCACAGCATCTGACTGTCCCGCCTGTGGACGCTCCTGTACGGGCACTGTACTCCAATGCCCCACTTCCAGGGGAATCGGACGAGCTTCTCCAGCTGGAGGACTGACGAACAGAATTGGCCCTGTTGAAGTGACACCAGGCGGCCGCCTAGGCAGTAAAGGTATCCGCAATGGCATCCTTTTTCTGCCGCGTCTCCCTGAAGTGGTTGCATAAACTACAGGAGCACATCCCACCTGCAGACTCCCGGGCACACCAAGATATAAAGAAACTACTGGCAGCAGTGCAGTTCACTTCCGACGCCACCCTCCAAGCTGTCCGCTTTGCAGCCCACTCGATGGGGTCTACAGTGGCAGCACGGTGGATGCACTGGCTCCGCACCTGGCCAGGTAACACCCGCCACAAATGTAAACTGGCCACATCTCCCATCACCGGTCAGTCCCTATTCGACCCAGCACTTGATCCCATAGTCACTGAGACCAAGGACAAGCGCAAAGTTCTCTCTGCTTGCACTATTAAGGCCAACAAGTCCACCCCTTTCTTTAGGAAGGGTTCCAGGGGCTCAGACAAATCTTATAGCCAGCCACAAGGACAGGCTGGATATCAGGGGCATTATGGGGCCCGTCAGCGTGCAGCCCCGGACAGGAATTTTAGGGGTTCCCAGTCCAAATGGCCCTTTAGAGGGGCCGGTGGTCGCCCCTTCCGCCAGTACAAGTAAGTCTGCACCGGTTCCTCCCATTGGGGGTCACCTGGCATCATTTGCCGGTTGATTGGAGGAAATCACCAACAACGCATGGGTTTTACAGACCCTATCATCAGGGCTATCTCTTGAGTTCCTCTCCACCCCGCCAAGGTTTTTTCTACACTGCCCCTTGTCATCCAATCCCACCAAATGGGTCCTTATGAATCAGGCCATCCAGCACCTGCTGGACATTCAAGCCATTCAGCACGTGCCCCAGGACCAGCAGGGGCAGGGATTCTACTCCATTTTATTCATAGTGCCAAAATCCTCAGTCAGGTGGAGAGCCACTCTCGATTTAAAATGCCTAAACAAATATGCCATTTACAAAAAATTCAAGATGCACACCCTGCAATCAATCTTGGCGGGCATTAGGCATGGCGATTTTCCTCTGTTGGACGTCAGATGCGCTTTGGACATTTATTTGCAATGCACCTCTAGCTTCTGACAAACTGAGGTGCTCTTTGTATCCTTTCAGCCCTCCTCCATGGGCCATAAAGCATCATCCTCCACGGTTGGCCGCTGGCTTCGTACGGCCATTTCTCTGGCCTATGACCAACTGTCTTTCCCCAGCCTCCCAGACTCATAGCACACTCCGTGCGCAGCACGGCCACCACCACGGCTTGGAACGCCCGTGCATCTATTGAGGAGATCTGCCATGCGGCCACCTGGGCCTCCCCAACACCGTTTATCCGGCACTATAAATTGGACACCTATGCCTCCGAGGAGGTGGACTTTGGACGGAGAGCTTTGCAACAACTGGTATGGGATAGTGGTAGTTCCAGCCAGTTTTAGGTGACCCGCCCTAGGGACAAGGGTACTTTGGTATGTCCCATTCTTGGAGGCTAGCTCCAGCCACTATGGAGAAGGGACATTGGTACTCACCTGATATGTCCTTTCTCGTAGGGTGGAGCTAGCCTCCAAGTCCCACCCTGTTAATTAGGTTGGCTGGACTGTCCATGTTTATGTTTTTTCTCTTATGTACATGCCTTGATGGCGTTTTGGTATTCGTGTTTCCGTCATTAAATGTGTTGGTTTAGTGAGTAAACACTCTGAGTTTGACCTTCCCTCGCAAAAAGAGGGGGTGCCAATGCAGGAGGGTCATATTTATACTTTTTAAAAAACTCAGTCCTGATTGGCTAGAGGGCTGATTTAACCCATTCTTGGAGGCTAGCTCCACCCTACGAGAAAGGACGTATCAGGTGAGTACCAACATCCCTTTTATTTTGTTTGTTTGTCAAATATGTACAAGACAACAAGAATGGGTATGAATATAAACATAAACAAAGGAAGTAAACATAGATAAATGGGAACAGTAAGATAGGGACGGTAGGCACGCTGGTGCACTTATGCACACCCCCTTTACAGACCTCTTAGGAATGGGGTGAGATCCACGGTAGACAGTTTGATATTGAAGCTGTGAGGGTTTGAGGCTGTAACAACGGAGTCGGGTAGAGCATTCCAGGCGTTGACCACTCTGTTGCTGAAGTCATATTTTCTGCAATTGAGTTTGAAGCAGTTTACCTTGAGTTTGTATCGATTTTTTGCCCATATATTATTGTGGTTGAAGTCATTGACAGGCAAGACGTTGTAGCAGACAATTTTATGTACTATGCTTAGATTGGACCGCAGGCGGCACAGTTCCAGATTGTCCAAGCCCAAAATTTCAAGCCTGGTGGCATAGGGAATTCTATTATGAATAGAGGAGAGGAGTACTCTACTCGTGAAATACCTCTGAACCCGCTCAATCGTGTTAATGTCTGATATACAGTGTGGGTTCCAGGCAGACAAGCTGTATTCAAGAATTGGTCTGTCTTAACCACTGTCTCACTTAGAAATCAAAGTTTTGAGTTCAATTGTGGTCATAAGTTGTGTGTGTGTGTGTGTGTGTGTGTGTGTGTGTGTGTGTGTGTGTAATTCAGATAATTAGTATCCAATACGAATGAAGGCAAATATATGTGTCTCAGGATAATGTTGCAAGATCGAATCTGGTCGGTCACCAGGACCAGAGATTTACTTTTCTGGAAGAGTAAATCTCTGGTCCTGGTGACCAATCCAGATCTGATTTTGCAGTATCCAATACATTATTTGGATATCATGCTTTATGAGATGCCACCATGTTAACATAGTGCAAGCAAGCTGAAATTTTCACTTGTTATTGATTTTGACTCACACCATCATTTTCTGTGCCAAATAGTTTCTGGAATTTAGTGATATATATATGGCCGTATTTTATTTGTGTTTGTTCTTAAACATTCGATGTTCATCCAACTTAAAGGCTGTACTTAAGTAACAGAATAACAGAGTTGGAAGGGATCTTGCGGATTTTCTAGTCCAACCCCCTGCTCAAGCAGGAAACCATATACTATTTCAGATCAACAGTTGTCCAGTATTTTCTTAAAAGCCTCCAGTGTTGGAGCACCCACAACTTTTGAAGCAAGCTGTTCCACTGATTAATTGTACTGTCAGGAAGTATTGGACTAATTAAGTAAGATTGTAAAACTGTTTATTTTACTGACATTTCTGAAGATTATGAAGAGCTTTTTACTTTTATGTAAAAAATTGCTGTGGAGCTGAATGCATACATCTAAGCAAACAATTTGGTTTTAATTGCAAGGATAAAATGCTTTCAGATTATTCATTCTAATTTTTTGAAACTTGAACTAATCCTCTAAAACCAAGCTTGATCTGGAAAACAAATTTGTTTAAAATGGACTGCCTTTAAGTTAAGTATTATTTTTCTTTTTTTAATCTCACTGTTTTATTGAAACCTAATAAAAATTCTGTTATTAAAGGAGTTAGTATTTTCTTTTTCAGGTTAACTTAATTGCAGTTGAGGAACTATAGGCATTATATTGAAAACTAATCCTGATAAATCTAATTCCCCCCCTTCAATCTACCTAATTAAAACTTATTTTGGAATGTAATCTGAAAAGCTATTTAAAAGTTATTGACTTATTCATCATCACCATTCTAGCCATTGTCTATCCACTGCAGGATAAAGGCTTCTTCCGCATGCCAATGGGCCCCACAATACTTGCCAATGTTGTTGCTCCATCTTTTTTTAGGTCTCTTTTGTAGACACTTTTTATCAAGTGAAATCCATTCTATGACTGCCCTAGTCCACCTGCCATTAGTTCTTCCTGCTATGTGACCAGCCCATTTCCATTTCAATGCTTTTATGGTCTTGATGATATCATATATTTTCGTTTGTTCTTTAATCCATGTGCAGGTCTTTTATCTTGTCTTGTGATGCCGAGCATGTATCTTTTCATGGCTCTTTGTGCCACTCATAGCTTTCATATTTATTGTGAGATTAATGTCCATGTTTCGCTGGCATCTGGCAGAACAGGTAGCACAACTGATCAAAAACTTGTCTCTTCAGGTATAGGGGGAGGTTGTTCTTGAAAATTACACTTAACTTGCCAAATGCCTGCCAACCACATTTAACATGCCATTCAATTTCAATTTTTGTATCATCTTCTATTGAGATTTGTTGACCAAGGTATATGTAGTGGTCTGTTATGTCTAGTTCTTCTCCAGAAACAATTTTTTTCTTTCTTTGGTGAATTTATTAAACTTAACCTAGCTCTTTTTCAGATTTATTTTTAAGCCAAATAGTTCTCCTGCTTTGGGCAGTTCTTATATGTGTCTTTGTAGCTCTTCTGATTCTTATGAGAAGAGAACAACAACATCTGCAAATCTTAAGTGATTTAAATAAGTGGCATTGATTTTTATTCCATCTTTTGCCCAGTCTAGTTTGTGAAATACTTCTTCAAGGCAGGCTGAGAAAAGGATAACTGATATTGTGTTGCCTTGTCATACACCTCATTCTATGTTGATTTTCACTTTAAGATAATTAAGGCAAATTGTTATTGTTTTTTTCATATTGACTTATTATTTGAGCCTAATAATTATATACTTTTGTAACACTTTTCTTGCATTTATTTATATACCATTCCCAGATTCACTAGAAACAATCTAGTGTATTCTCCAGAGTAACAGTTTCTCCCCCTACTCTGTAATAATCAAACTCTATATGATATTATGTCCAATTTCTCTCTCTCTCTGAACTGGAATACTTTCCAGCTGTTCCCGTTTTAAAATATATTTTTATTCCAACTAAAGGTCATTTGCATCCTTTCAAGCAAAAATAATTTTTCATCATTATATTTTCAGATTAGATAAAAAAGTAGAGTAAAAATTAGAATTGTTTATGTGAAGAATTCTTCTACATTAAACGATTGGATTTCTCTGAGAATAATGATGTACAGTGGATATAAAAAGTATATACATCCCTGTTGAAATGCCAGGTTTTTGAGATAAAAAAATCAGAGCAAAATGAATCACTTCAGAATTCTTTTAAGTTTAAATATAACATGCAAGTTGTACAACTCAATTGAAAAACAAACTGAAATATTTTAGGGAGAAAAATAATAAAAATGCACAGTAATGTGATGGTATGAGTGCTCCCCTTAAACTAATATTTTGTTGAAGCACCTTGTCATTTTATCATAGTTTTCAGTCTTTTGGATTACAAGTCTATCAGCATGGCACAGGTTGGGAATCTTTGCCCATTCTTCCTTGCAAAACACTCCATGTTGCACTCGGGAATTGGGCGGCATACAAATCTATTTAAATAAATAAATAAATATTGCAAGGGTATCTGCTGTACACAGCCCTCTTCAGGTTACCCTTCAGATTTTCAATTGGATTCATTTCCAGGCTCTGGCTGGGCCATTCCAAAACTTTGAGCTTCTTCTGATGAAGCCATTCTTTTTGTTGATTTGGAGGTTTGCTCTGGCTTGTTGTCATGAAGGTGAAATTTATCTTCAGTATTTTAGCAGAGACTTGAAGGTTTTGTGCCCAAATTGATTGATATTTGGAATTTTTCACAACTCCCTCCACTTTGACTTCTTAAGTCCCAACTGAAGAAAAGCAGTCCCAAAATATAATGCTTCCATCACCATGTTTCATTAGGAGTATGATATACTTTTGTTGATGTTCAGAGTTGATTTTGCATCAAACATACCTTTTGAAATTATGGCCAAAATGTTCAATCTTGGTCTCAATAGATCGTAACACATTTTTCCACATGCTTTTGTCAGACTTGATCAGTGGTGGGCTGCAACCGGTTTAACAACCGGTTCGGTGATCGCGCGCTTTGCGCGCTCCTAACACGCTTGTGTGCAGCATTCAAAATAAAGCAATTTGAAACTCAGCTGCTTACCTTCTAAGGCAGGTAAATAGAACAGTGGAGGCGCAGAAATCAGCTGTGCCACGTGAATCAGCTAAGCCAGAAAGAAGGAAATATTGGACAGGATAGGGCATGGGCATGTGGGCCGGGCCAGCTGATCGTCAGAACTACCGGTTCACCCGAACCGGCCCGAACCGGCAGCAGCCTACCACTGGACTTGATGTAGGTTTTTGCAAAATGTACTGGGCTAGGATATTTGTCTTTGGAAGAAAAGTTTTCCATTTTGCCATTCTGCCCCACAACCTAGACATGCGAAGAATACAGAGATTGTTTTCTTGTGTAGTACACAACAAGTGATTGTCACAAATTGCTGCAGCTCTTGGCAGCCTCTCAGTTTTTATCTTGTTTTTCATCAATTTTGAAGGGACATCCATTTCTTGGTAATGTCACTGTTGTGCCATGTTTTCCTCACATGTTAATGACTGTCCTCACTATGTTCCATGATATAAACCAATAGCTTGAAATTTTTTTGTATCATTCTCCTGACCGTTACCTCCCTAACAATGATATCTAATGCTTTCTAAGCTTTTTGCTGATCACGGCTTTTGCTGTAAGAGGCCATTAAATAAATGTCATAAAAATCCTACTACACCTGAACTTTATATCGCTTGGTCAGTATCACTTTAATTGATGGTAGATGTGTACTGACTACTATTTAACATCATTCTGAACTCAGCCACATCCCTACTTATAGGTGCAAACTTATGCAACCACCTTATTGTAAATTTTTAAATTGTTATTCCCACCCCTGAAAATTTCACTTTGTTTTTCAATTGAATTGTACATCTTATATGTTATATTAAAGATGGAAAAAATCTGAAGTGATTTATATTAGTCTGATTATTTTACATCTCAAAAACCTGGCCTTTAAACGGGTGAATAGACTTTTTTTTTATATCCACGGCATAATTGAAAGCAAACTATAGTGATCTCAAAACACTTCTGAATGCCAGATGCTCTGGAGAAGACATTATCTGACTATTGTTAGATTCTTCTTGTTAGATTAAAAAAAAAGACCTTTATAGGTCAATAGTAAAATGCTTGTTTTTCACACAAAGCCCAGGTTCACTCTCCAATATTTCCTGTAGTAATGCCTAAAAGCCATCTGTCAATATTAACAATAGTTTACAATTGTAGCATTTTAGTTTGTTTGTTTATAACATTTATAGTTCACCTTTCTCAAAAAGTTAATATGGCTTACACAGGGATCAAACTCTTCATCATGTCCTCATAATAGTTCCACCTAGATAAGTAACTGTGCTGGGAAAGAAAGTGATTGGAAAGAAGGTGCCCAGCAATTTTTCATGGTTAAGAGTTGGTTTCATGCTGGATTTCCCCAGGTCTAGTCCAACACCTTACATACTACACATACCCTCAGGCAGGAGATAATCCAGGTGTGATCCCACAAATCTATCTTCAATTTGGGAAATGGCGAGGACCATTATTAGGGTAATAGGATTTCTCCTAAACAGGACTTTCACCTAATAGAATTAAACACTAATGTAGTAAGAAGTATCTATTCCCTTTTAACTTTAGAAAAATCAGTTAAATTTTTGCACTCCTTTGCTGTGTTTTTTATTTATCTATTGGCTAATTCTTGGCCCCATGAGTGCATCACTGGGTTTTTAAATTGTGGTTTTTTTTTAAATGCTTTTAAATGTTTTAATTGTTTACATTATTTTAATCTTGTTCTTAAATTTTTTAACTGTTTTTTAGATTTTGTATTTAATATGCTGTGAGCTGCCCAGAGTCCCTTTGGGAGTTGGGCGGCATACAAATCTATTAAATAAATAATAAATAAACAAATACTTGGGGGGTTAGCTTGCATTAGTTTCATATTTATTTTATGTATTTCTATCCTATACATTCTGGAAAAGAAAGCAGTTGCTAAATTTGAATTGTTCAGAAGAATCCTTCCTTTCTTAAGATTGCTGTGGTGATGCAGTGGTTAGGAGGCAATGCTGCAGGGCTAACTCACTGCTTACTCCAGGAGTTTGATTCTGAACGGCTCAAGGTTGGCTCAGCCTTCTATCCTTCCAAGGTTGGTAAAATGAGGAGCCAAAATGAGATTATTGGGGGCAATAAGCTGACTGTAAATCACTTAGAGAGAGCTATAAAGCATTGTGAAGTGGTATATAAGTCTAAGTGCTATTGCTATTGCTAAGTGAGTAAGGATGTGAGAGTAAGAGCGGACCCGGGATTGGGACCCAACCCCCTTCCGCTGAGTGTGAAAACAGAAGTGGAGGGGGTCCGGGCTTGGTTCCCCAGCTCAGTGTGGATGGTACATATGGCCTGCAGGGAGGGAGGAGGACCAGCGGGGAGGGGGAGAGGATCTCTGAGGGGGTGGAGAGCCGGAATATTTCGGTCATGATAGGGAGAGGTAGGTATAGCGGGAGCAGAGGGGTGGGCCGCTCGGGGAATAAGACCTCGCTGTTTACAAGTGATCCCTTGTTCCGGCCCCTCCGATGTGGTTCCATCTTGCTCAACCTGAATACGTGGTGACCGGGGTTTTCAGGGCCCTGGGCTCAAGCTGATGCTGTTGAATGCCAGGTCAATTGTCAACAAAGCCCCCCTGGTACATGATTTAATCACGGACGAGGGGGTGGACCTGGCATGCATAACTAGACATGGCTGGGCCAGGAGGGGGGAGTTGCCCTCTCTGAGGTATGCCCAGATGGGTTCTCAGTTCTGCATCAGCCACGACCCCAGGAAAGGGGAGGAGTGGCTATTATAGTGTGCCGGAATCTGCATCCTCGTAGGAGCCCTGCCCCGGAGATTGTCAGGTGTGAGACTCTCCTTCTGAAGTTGGACTAAAGGGTTCAGGTTGGCCTTTTGTTAGCGTACCTGCCTCCCAGCTGCGTTACTAAGGCCCTGCCTGGGCTGCTCAAGGCAGTAGCGGGCTTGGCGGTGGAGTTCCCCAGGCTTATGGTGCTCGGGGACTTCAATCTGCCTTCAGCCGGCGAAACCTCGGATGTGGCCCAGGAGTTCATGGATACCATGACAACCATGGACCTGACCCAAGTAATCCAGAGTCCAACTCATGAGGGAGGTCACATGCTTGACCTAGTATTTCTCTTGGGGCAGTGGAGAGATGATCTGAAGTTACAGGATATAGTCATCTCCCCATTGTCAGATCATTTCCTATTGAGGTTGGATTTCAGAGCCCCACTCCTCTCCCACAGGGAGGCAGGACCAATTAGGTGGTTCCGCCCCAGGCGCCTAATGGAACCGGAAGGATTCCAGAGGAAACTTGGGGAGATACCTGAAACCCTAATCCACAATTCGTCTGAGTCCATGGTGGCTGCCTGGAACAACGCGGCATCAGGGGCTTTAGATTGGATTGCACCTTTGTGACCTCTCCGTGGCAGTGGATCCCTGGTTTACCAAGGAGCTCCAGGAGATGAAACACCACAAGAGACGTCTGGAGCGACGCTGGAGAGCCAGTAAGGCAGAATCTGACCGAACACTACTAAGAACTTTTTCTTACCTAGTGGTGATAGGGGCGGCAAAATGTTTACATTTTCCCGCTCTTATTGCACCCGCAGATTCTCGCCCAGCTGCCTTGTTTAGGGTGACACACCACCTCCTTGCAAAATGGGGTGGCGAGGAACACTTGCAGAGCACAGCTGAGGAATTTGCACAGTTTCTGATGGATAAAGTCGCTCAGATCCGGTCGAACCTGGACTCTGGCTGGACAGAGCCAGTTGAGTTGACAGGGGCGAGTCTTAGTCAGGTTTTATGGGACGAGTTTGAGCCAGTAACTCCTGATGATGTGGACAAGGCCGTGGGACCTATGAGCTCTTCCACTAAACACGGTTTATTGGACCTGTGTCCCTCCTGGCTGGTTTCGGCCAGCAGAGAGGTTTCATGTAGCTGGATCCAGGTGGTGCAACACTTCTCTTGGGGAGGGATCCATACCGCAGCCCTTAAAGGCTACGGTGGTGAGACCCCTCCTTATAAGGCCTTCCCTGGACTTGAAGAACTTTCTTCCTGTCTCCAACTTGCCTTTTTTGGATAAAGTTGTTGAGAAGGTGGTGGCTCTTCAGCTTCTTCAGCTATTGGAGGAAACTGATTATCTGGATTCTTTTCAATCAGGTTTCAGGCATGGCTACAGCACGGAAACTGCCTTGGTCGCCCTGATGGATGATCTCTGGCAAGCACGGGATGGTGGTTACTCTTCCATCCTGGTGCTACTTGACCTCTCAGCGGCTTTCGATACCATCGACCATGGTATCCTTCTGCACCGACTCGGCGGGCTGGGAGTGGGAGGCACCGTGTTGCGGTGGTTCTCCTCCTACCTCGCCGATAGGTAGCAGTCGGTGTTGACAGGAGGGCAGAGGTCGTCTCCTAGACCCCTGACTTGTGGGGTCCCTCAGGGTTCAGTCCTCTCGCTCATCCTGTTTAACATTTATATGAAACCGTTGGGGGAGATAATTCATCGACATGTGGTGAGTTTTCAACAGTAGGCTGATGACACCCAGCTTACATCTCCACCCCGTCGCAATTCAGGGAGACAGTGGATGTGATGTGCCATTGCCTGGACAATGTTAGAATCTGGATGGGAAGGAACAGGCTCAAGCTCAAGACTGAGTGGCTGTGGATGCTGTCTCCTAAGGATTATACCGATTGTCCCTCCTTGGTCTTCGGGGGAGACAAACTATCTCCTTCGGACCGGGTTTGCAATTTGGGGGTGCTCCTAGATCCACAGCTAAAATTAGACCAACATCTTACAGCTGTGGCTAGGGGCGCCTTTGCACAGGTTCGCCTGGTGCACCAATTGCGACCATATTTGGAGAAGGAGGCTTTACTCACATTCACTCATGCCCTTGTCACCTCTCGTTTGGACTACTGAAATGCGCTCTACATGGGGCTACCCTTGAAAAGTTTCAAAGACTGCAACTGGTGCAAAATGCGGCTGCGCGAGCTGTGGTGGATGTCCCCAGATACACCCATGTAACACCCATTCTCCGCCAGCTGCATTGGTTGCCCATTGGTCTCCAGGTGCAATTCAATTATCATCTTTAAAGCCCTACATGGCTTAGGACCAGGTTATCTCTGGGACCGCATCCTACCTCATACATCCCCACGACCAATTAGGTCCCACAGAGTCAGTCTCCTCCAGGTCCCTTCAGCCAAACAATGTCGGTTGGTGGGACCAATGGGGAGAGCCTTCTCTGTGGGGGCTCCGGTTCTCTGGAACCAACTACCCCCAGAGATCCGATCTATCCCCACCTTGCTGGCCTTCCGGAAAGCTTTTAAGACATGGCTCTTCCTGCAGGTGGGGTGATGTGACCGATGAACATCTTAGATCTCACCCAGGTATGAATGTGTTGTTTGGCTTTTTAATTTTTTAATTAATCAAATGTTTTAAATCATTTATTGTTTTTGCTACTGTTTTTATATTGTTCTTATACTCTGTTGTACGCCGCCCTGAGTCCCCAGGGAGTAGGGCGGCATATAAGAACAGCAAATTAATTAATTAATTAATTAATTAATTAATTAATTAATTAATTAATTAATAAATAGTGCTATTCAGTAGATCTGCAAAATCATTGCTATCTAAGAATGGGAAAAACACTGGAAGATATTTCTGAATCCTGATGATTGCCAACATGGTTTGGCTAATAGCATTTATGATGGAAGACGTGTTGTTTCTTCTCCTGTGGATATGAGAATGTGTTAGGTTCTTTTTGAGTGTCCAGGCTTACAGAACTGAATGGGAAAGAGAACAACAGAAAAACAGTGTATCTTTATTTTAATTTTATTAATAGTATTTCCAGCAAGCATCTGATTGGACTTCATCTAGCATTGATTTGATCTTATATTGCTAGTCTTGAATAATTTGTTTTCTTGTATTTGTATTCTCAACAAATGTGTCCAGCAAATTTTGGGGGGAAGGTGTTGGCTTTTGAAATGAACCAATTTTTTGGAGCCATATGAGAACACTGGGAAGTTCACAGCCTTCACAATACTTACCTTTGGAGATAATGTCATGTCTCTGTACCTTAATATTTAGTCTACCATTGTTAAAATATTTCATGTAATTAGCCAACGTATATTTATTTCATAGCTATAATTAACATCCGATGAATTATTGAACAGAGTACATTATTTTTCTTCTATTTGTATTAAATTGGTATTGCCTATTGAGATAATATTTGTGGTTGTGGCTGTTGTTTTAATATAATCTGGTTTACTTTTTCTTCTTTTATCTTTATTGAGATTCCTGAACTCTTTTCCCATCATCCCAGCCATGATAGTGGCATTATTAGCAGACCTGGTGTTATTAGTCTTTCTCTCCATACTTTTAATTTTGATTTCTATTTGTTCAATAAACAGATGTGGTGGGTTGTACACCAGTGTTTTAATACACAGCCACTAGTTTATAGTTAAAATTCTTTCTATAATAAATAAAAAAAGAAGTTGTTTTTTTTAAGCTGTCTTGCCTTTTCCACTGTCTATTAGACTTCAGCAATGTGATTTGGGATGCATTTATTTTTCCTTACTATGTATCTATCAATTGTATTCTGATTCTTTGTCATGGATACTTTTTTTACAATTCAGTAGAAGCATGTTTATTACTAGAGCTGAAATTTAAAAAAAAATCCTTTGCAAGAAAGGCTTCTTTCTTTATCTCATTCTTAGGATATTTGAAATTCTTTTTAAATTGCTTTTGGAGGTTTGGTGTTTTTATACTTAGCAGAAATATAGAAAGTAAGGGAACTTACAAAAATTTGGATACAATGAGAAACAGGACACTGATGCCTTTTGGCTTTCTTCTAAGTAAGATAAATGAAAATTACTTCACCCCAGCTATGAGAATTATACTATTTACCATGATCTAAATAAAAAAGAACATTTTTCAGAACACCATAAGCTAGGTCATGAAAAGCAAGATTGAGAGTTGCTTGCTATAAATATGACAGCAAAGTTTGCAGATTTCTCATCAGATGAAAAGGATGAAAAATAATTTATATTATTGCTGCCAGTTAAAAGTTCGTGGGAGGATGGATCCAGATTTCATTATACTTAAAGTAGACCCTATGAATCAAATGTGACTTAAATTTATCATGGGATCTATTCTAAATATGACAAATATGAATCCGGCCAATGCTAAATATTCTTTCTTTCTCTTGTGGTTATCATGTTGTTTACCTATTATTAGGAACTCTAGGAAGAAATGTTCATAATACACAGTCTCAAAATAAAATAGTGACTGAGCTTTTAAAATATGTAATGCAGTTGCCCAGTCTCTTTGGAAATATACTGGAAAGAAAAAAGAGGAAAGTATATTTTAAACAACTGCCAAAGTTACTAAATGACAACACTAATTCCTTTGTTTTAGTCAGTGGTTGAGGCAATCAACAGCTTCCCAAGGCTGAATTCTTCTCTTTTAAGAAAAGTTGGCAAAGAATAACGATAGAGATGGAGTTCTTTACTGAACCTGTTAGGCAAGAAATTTGTTTTTTGAGTATAGTGATGAAGATTTTATGCATTTTACACTTCCTCTTCCTAAAGAGAAAACAAGAGCCTATTTAAAGCAAAATGAAATTTAGGAATAAGTAACTTTTTTGT
The DNA here is from genome assembly GCA_023053685.1 of Diadophis punctatus similis. Lineage (NCBI taxonomy): Eukaryota > Metazoa > Chordata > Lepidosauria > Squamata > Dipsadidae > Diadophis > Diadophis punctatus. Next base: position 17,317,023 of record JALIGW010000007.1, read on the forward strand.
TTTGGGACAAACTCTGAAACAATAAACAATAAACCAGTTTGTCCTCCCATCCAAATGTACAAAGTGGGTCATTTCAGGACATTTGAGGGAACCTTAAAATTAAGCAGTACCAATAACAGAATAGTTGTAACGTGAACAAAGTTCCCAAGGATTGGCCACTATCATGTTTTTATTTCTTGGGCATCTCTGGACAAGAAGCATTGCAGTCAACCCAACAACCAAACTGCTGCATGATTACTCATATTGTTTTTGTACTGCTACACTATTTTGATTGTCACCTCAGCTTAAAGCACATTCTCAATGAAGAGTTAGTAAGGTTAGAATATATCATCTAAGCAGGTTTTGATCAGAACCCAGTTATTGAGGCTCCTAAATAATGGTTTTGGTTTATTTGAGATATGTGATATGTGAAGTCATATCATTTTAACAGTGTAATGTGACATTCCGGATTATTATACCAATGCAATGCTTAAGGGAAGGAATACTGAACTTCTGTTCTAGAACTTCATTAAGTCATGGCAATCTAGTCATTCAATGCTTGTATTTTAGTATTGCATATGCTTAGCATATGCATGCTTGCAATCTACACTAGTTATTCTCAACATAACTGATACAGAAATGAATTTTATGGCAAATCTAATTCTAGTGCAGAAAAGTTTTATGCTTGAAAGCCCAAAAAGCACATTTCACTTTGGATCAACCCTAACCCACAACCCTCAGGTATTTTTTTTTACTGCACCACAATTCAGTACTACATAATTCAAAATTACAATATCATGGTAAGCAATGCAGTTGATTATGTAATATAATAAAGTTGACAAATTTATCTGAGACAATGGTTTTGTTTTTATGTTAAATTAACTTCATATTACTGTGAAATCCAATAATTTTGCTCCATAGTGATATCACAAATTGCACACCTAGCACTAATTCAGGTGATGGCACCTGATTGGTTTTTTTTATTTTAACTTTGAACAAATAAATATATTGAGTTATAGATGATCCTTATAAAAAGCCAGTGCACATTTAATACTTTCCTTATTACCATATAGCTGACATATTTTATACTTTGAAGCCCCTGAATATTTACAGTATGGGCCTTTGCAGTAGGTTATAGAATCCTACGTTTGTTGTATAATGTTATGTATATCTATTATCTATAAGAGATTTAAGACTTCAGCTGATACAACATGCTTTGTATAATACAAGCTATAGAACAGTGATGGCGAACCTATGGCACGGGTGCCACAGGTGGCACGCAGAGCCATATCTGCTGGCACGCGAGCTGTTGCCCTAGCTCAGCTCCAGCGTGCATGTGTGTGCACGCAAGCTGATTTTTGGCTCGCACGGAGGCTCTGGGAGGGCGATTTTGGCCTTCGGAGGGCCTCCGGGGTGGCAGGGGGGAGCGTTTTCGCCCTCCCCAAGCTCTAAGAAAGCCTCTGGAGCCTGGGGAGCCAAAAAACGGGCCTACTGGGCCCACTGGAAGTTGGGAAACGGGGGAGTAGGGGGGGTCACGCATGCATGCGTAGGGGGTGAGGCAAGTGGGGGGCTTTGAATTATGGGTGTGGGCACACACGTGTGTGCGATAGCGCGTGTACGCACTATTTCGGCACCCGAGGAAAAAAAGGTTCGCCATCACTGCTATAGAATCACAAGCAGTGTGCACTTTTTAAGAATTTAATTTTTTTCTATTGTGTGTTTTAATATTTGAGTGAAGCTGTGATTAATCAGTAACAAGCCTGCCAAAATTTAGACCTTCTACTTTTGATGGAAATGAATTGTATTTGATGGAATCAAGCCATCAACTTATCTGCCAGAAAGTAACTGAGCAAAAATCTAACTAATACAAAATAAAAGTAAATTGGACATATGGGGAATTGGACAATCAAAAGATTCCATCTTCCAAAAAAAAATTATCGCCTCACTTTTGTTTTATTCAAATTGTGGGAAAAGGGGCACACAAGTATTTGGCATTTATATTCTAGTCTGTGGTTTGTAAGATAAATGCAATTTATATTTGATACTAATTGAAATCTGGCAATTGGATTAAATTAGATGTGCACTTTTGCAAATGGAAGGGTATTAAAATTTAATAACCCTTTTTTGTTGATTATATACCAAACATTGGTCAATTCAATTTCCTGATTCCACTTGGGTCAACATAATCATGTCTGAAAATAAACATCAAGTTGAATGGAAGGTTTTAGTGCCAGTGTCATAGTTCCAAATAGTTGTCTCTCCTCACTCAAATATCATGGAGGGAGGGTATTTAAGAAATGTTTTTATGTAGTTAGGGGAAGTTGTTGTCTTCCTTAGTACTATCTTACAATAAAATATTTCATGAATCAGCATTACTTCTGGATGCCAGTTAAATCCAATAATTCTGCAAATGACATATATTGCTTAGGCCAGTATTTCTTAACAACTTTAGTACACATGCTGGTGGGGAATTCTGGAAGTTGAAGTTCACATATCTTAAAGTTGCTGAGATTGAGAAACACTGGCCTAGAATACTTTGTATGTACTATGTACAATTTTGTGGAGATGTTCCCATGTAATTACAGAAACTCTGCTAAATAGGATTCCATTAAAACTAGATTATTTGGGGGACATTAATCAAAAAGTCTGAAGTGACAGGTATATCCTATAACAGGGAACATGATTAGATTCCATATAAGTCCATATGTGGAACCATAGTATACCAATTGGTATGCCAATTGAGTAACTTGTTTGTTGGATTAGGTATGATAAACAATTTCAAGTCTCCATACAGTGGTGGAATTTTGGGGATGATTTTGGCCAATTGTTATCTGTCAGCCAGTTTAATCTCAGAGGATGGTCCTTGTGAAAATAAAATGAAGGAAATTCCCTCTAAACATCCATCTGCCATATATTTCCTGGAACTTCTGGAAAGAGTATAAATACTTAGTAAGTTTCTATTTATAGTCTCTCCACACCAAATCCATACTGTTCTGCTTTCTTTTGTTGCGCAAAGCAATGTCTTACATAAGGCACAAGGGTATCTAATAAAGGATGAGCAACTAGTTTTCTCATGTACATAGAAATCTATACATAGCTCTTCGTTTCAATCTAAAAAGAGGTTATCCCCAAGAAAATTATTAGAAGCAATTCAGCCAGAGGTGGGTTCCTACTGGTTTGAAACGGTTCTTTAGAACCGTTAGTAAAGCGGTGATGATGTCGCAGAGTCGGTTCTATCGGTGCCAGTCTGTGGGCGCCGCCATCTTGGATTTTGATTCTGCACATGTGCAAAAGCTAATTTTTGATTGCTGCGTGTGGGGGGGGGGGGGGTCACGCGCGAAGCACATGTGCGACCCCAGCGTGACCCTGAGCAAACCTGCAGCAAAACAATCCACAACCCACCCCTGATTTCAGGTCTTCCTTTCCATGTCAGACAATTTTTATCAGTATAATAATCCTGAAGTTCAAACTTATTGTAGTGATTCTTAAAGTATTGGGCAGACCAATGTTTAAAATGAAAACCAAACCTGCTCAGTTCACATTGAGCCAAGTTGCTTAGAGGCCTGAATACTGTATCAGATCTCAGCAGCTGTTGCTCCTGAGCAAATTACCCAGAGAGAGTGCAATGATAGCATTAGTATGAAATGTACTGATGAGTGATGACTTATTTCACAGCAGTACATGATTTATGTTTTCAACCCAAAAGACTACATATGGCTCTATAAATTTCTAAAACCAAGAAACCAAGATCCAGTTCTTTAGTATAACCATACTGGCAATCATAACTTGTCTGGAAATTATTCTTAACCTGTGGTGGAATTACAGCTCCTGTGTGTGAAAGCATGCATGTGTTTTTCCAGCATAGTTTCTCTCACACCATACTCTCTGATACACTATTAATGAACCAGCACTCCAAGATGATATGTACATGTATTACATATGTGCTGCATTATCTAAGCAATTGTTTCATGGAAGTTTGTGAGTCTTTTACAAGAGTAATTGTTTAGTCCAATTAATATAATGCATGCCTTGCAATCATTCCAGAACATCCCCAGCAATTTTTCCTTACCTAAACACATTTAGGTAAAATGTGCATATAATCTACAGTCAGAATGGAAAATCTCTGCCCTACAGCTGTTGCTGATCTGCAGGTTCTAGCCTTTTCAGCCAGCATGAGCAGCAGCAGCGATGTTGAAAATTGTAGTTCAATAGAGGTTGAGATGCCACGAGTTTCTCACTTCTGACTACAGAAAGCCAGCTATATCCATCATGCTTGGTATGGTATGGATGGTAATTAAAAATATATGAAAAATACAAATAATAGGCATTAGAAATTCTAGTATTTGGAAAAATAGTCTGCCAATTGTTGAATTGCAATCTCACACTTTAGGGCAAAGGGTAGAGTGGTGAACAAGAGTTCACTAGACATGCTAAATCTGATTGGTTTCTTTTTCCCATGTGAATTTTATTCTTTTGTTGATAGTTGTGTGTGTTCTCTTGTTGGTCCTTTTTTATTATGACAAAGATATCATCTATAAGAGCCGAGGTGGCGCAGTGGTTAAATGCAGCACTGCAGGCTACTGCTAGTTCAGCAGTTCAGCTGTTCAAATCTCACTGGCTCAAGGTTGACTCAGCCTTCCATCCTTCTGAGGTCGGTAAAATGAGGACCCAGATTGTTGGGGGCAATAGGCTGAACTCTGTAAACCGCTTAGAGAGGGCTGTAAAGCACTGTGAAGCAGTATATAAGTCTAAGTGCTATTGCTATTGCCCAAAGATATGTTTCATGGTCATATGGTCAACATGGCTATATGCCAAAGGCATATGGAACATTATTACCTCCCCACCAAAGTTGTACCTATTAATCTACTTGCATTTGCATGCTTTCGAACTGCTAGGTTCGAACTGCTGGGGCAGGAATGGGATTTCACCCCATTGTGCAGCGCTCAGGTCTCGAACCCAGGTTGTCAGCTTTCCTGCTGAGAAGCTCAGCATGTTTAATCACTGAACAATCATGTCCATGTACAAATAATTAATTCAATAATCTAGCTTTTATGTGAAGAAAAAACACACCAGAGAGAAAAATGTCCTTATATAAACAAAATACATTTACATTGATGGTGTTTTCTGATCTTGGTATTCAGCTTGCAGAAATTATATTACCCCACTAGGTACCCCTGATTTTGATTATTAGGGCAGGTTCAGCTGTGTCCAAAAGACTTTCTTTCAAAAACAGGTAAGACCGTAGAGGAATAATCAGGAATTGGCACTCTTGTAGGTCAGCATCTAACTGGAGCATTAATTAGAGAGGAAGGGATCAAAAAATAAAAATTGCATCTGCAACCATATGATCAGATTTCCTCCCCTTTCTTACTGCATTATAATAAAAAGGGTTAGGACTCTGAATATTCATTGGCAGAAACAGGTTTGACTTTTTTATGTCTAGAGGTTGGAGACCGCTAGACAACTTAACAAAATAAAGAAACTTTTTAAAATAAATGCTTGCTCTGAAGAGGTCCAGTGCTATTGTATCTTCTTTTAAATAATAGAGAATAATGTATACTTCCAGAAATTTTAATTAATTTTAACAGCTCTGTACAAGTATAGTCTGAAATGTAACAGTGTCCTGTTTAGTATTAAAGTTAAATCCTGACTTACCTTGGAGTAGATCTATTTAAATAATTGGGAGGAGTTAGTATGACTACATTTAAGAAAACTTTCTGGCATAATGTACATTTCTCCAATTCTTTGCTATTTCTATGGGTCAGGCACACATGCTCAAAAATACACAGCAAACAGTGTATATCATCTGTGCTGTTTGCTGTTTGGCAAATTGCTGGGAGGCAGAGGCCTTTTTTCCTTGTTTTCCTCCCCCAAAACTAAGGTGCGTCTTATACTCTGGTGCGTTTTATACTCCGAAAAATATGGTACTTAAAGTACTTCCAACTGAGCTGTCTAGCCCCATTCTTATGACTACCAACACAGCACAGCATAAAGTCTTTAGGAGTCAATAGGAGAAAGATAGCAAACAAAGCTTTGCTATTATATAACAGATTAATATTAATCTGTACACACTGAATGAAATGTACTGGATATCCAATGGTTTTAAAAAAACAGTAGTAGTAAATAATTAAAAATAATTAAAATAATTAATTAAAATAATTAATTAAAATAAACTGTTAAAATATTTTTTAAGCTACAAATGACACCAGTGTAATGAGAAAGCTAAATTTCATACAAAATGTTGGTCATTTTTAACTTTAGCACTGACAATATTTTATGAAATTATAGAATGAAACCAACAGCTAGAAAATGTTACCGATTCCTATATAGCTACTGCTAATGTTCCTTGTGTGTCTGATGCATGCACATGCATTTGAATCAATCTTGACTCCAGGGAACTATTGGGATGAGGTCAGCAGTTTCCTTGGCAAAATTTGTAAAGTAGTTTGCCATTGCCAGCTTCCTAAGGATGAGACAGAATGACTGGCTCAAGGTTTTCCAGCTTGCTTTTGGTCTAAAAGGCAAGACTAAAACTCCCAGTCTCCCAGTTTCTAGCTTATTGCATTAACCATTATACCAAAGTGGCTCTTTTCTGATGTTCTAGTGATACGTAAGTATTTCCCACCATCAAAACTCATCTGCTTGGTAATTTCTTAGAATACTGTTACCATGGAACATTTATCATTTTATTCCATTTTTAGCTTTGGTTTGACTGCTTTGTGAAGATGCAGAATGGTTTTTTTCAGCAATAGAGTTTTCAAGAACCATGCTTTGAATTAAGCTTCCATTAATATATTACCATTTTGAATTCAGTTCATAGTAGAAAAACATCACAGCTAAATCTCTACCTTCCATCCATGTTTTGAGAAGTGGTAACAGGAAAATAGCAATTTAAAGTCAGCAGAGAAACAAAATTGGTACGACTGAAGTACGTGGATCTTTATAGGTATGTTCCTGGATTTGACACAGCTTAAATTAATCGGTGTTCTTTCCCACTGAGATCAGTGGAAACCTGGTTTGTTTAAACCACACTACTTTTGTCAGAAACTATTGCTGCCATATATTACTATATTGAGACAACAATTCAAGAAGCATTATAAGGATTATTTCTGAGCTCATCAGAATCATAACATGGAAATTCATTATTCTGGGACTGTGGGGTTTTAGAGTTTGTTGGATGCTCCAATTATTAGAATCACTTAGGTCAATAGATTTATAATGATCTGTTGAGAAGAAGCATACTTTTCTATAAAGGAAGACAGAATTGCTGTTCTTCTGGTCCAAAACTTATTTTAGGTCATATTTAAGTTCCATTACTGCATTAATTTTTCTTGTTTTGCATTTATTTAGTCCAAAATAAATAGATGCTACTTCAGAATCATGTTTTTAATGTGTTTATCAGTTATGAAGTTGTTCTAAATAAGCTATGTTTTGCCTTTATATTACATTTTAATTACTAGTATTTTTGAGTTTCTATTGGCTTGGCAAAATAAAGATAAACTTAGTCCAACTTTTAAGAGAGAGAGAGAGAGAGAGAGTCAGTAATCTGTTAAGCGTTATTGTAATATTAGTCAATATTTTTGGCTTTATTTAAAAAGCTTTGTAGATGGAGCCTTTGCATGGTTTTGTTCAAAAAAAGGACAAACTTTTTCTTTACATATATACAAGAATGAATTCTGCCCTATTCCCTTGCCTATCACCATATATCTTTGGACATAAAGTTAAAGAAATAAGTACTCTCCTATTTTTGATAGGAACATTCTCTGTTGAAAATTTTAACTTAATTAATGAAGCAATCTTGAATATTTCCAAAATCTTGATGGTCCACATGGAATATCTTTTGTTTTACCTCATCTGTTTTCAAGTTACCTGTAAGTGAGGAGATGGAAAAAGTGAATCATTATAGACATCAGACATGCATAAGAAGATTAATAACTTAACTGGAATTGATCAAAAGGAGATGTAGTCAAAACAATCTTTGAAGAAATCTCCTACTAACTTAAATCCCTTGCACTAAAGCGTTAGTAAACTTTTTCGTGGTTGATTAATTAGAGTTGTCTTGAGTAACATCAAGTTGTCTTGATGAATTGTAAAATGAAAGAACCAGAGAATCAGTCTTTTCCATATTTTAAGCATAAAAATGAATAATCCCATACACATTGGCTATAATTCAGAAAAACTTTTGTGTATGCAGATTCTATGGCTGAATAGTGATAGAATGATTGGCAAAACAAAAGCTTTTATGTAATATTTAGTTGAATTGCATAGGTTGGAATCCAACTGTACATTTATATTAAATGGAAACAATTTATATTCATGGTTAAAAAGATGAATGTCTGAAGATCTATTCATGACTAATGTATATTATCTAGTTTAAATATATTTCATCAATCCTGCACTTTAAAAAAATAGTACTGGGTATTGGCTGATCAGCATTGAATGAATGAGTTCTTGTGTGACATTTATAACATTAATTGTATAGATTAATTTTCATATTGATCCAAAGTATTTATAGTCTTCATTTATTATTTTCAATCCCAATTTTAGCATATTTCTTAACCATCATTTCCATTCTCCACACCCTCAAAAACACCTTGAAACCAATCCACAGTCTTACTTTATGCCCAGATAGAAGCTCTGAGAACAACACATGATTTTCTTCTCTACTTTACACAAAATGGGAAGGAAGGAAGGAAGGAAGGAGGGAGAGAGGGAGGAAGGGAGGAAGGAAAGAAAGAAGGAAGGAAGGAAGGAAGGAAATAAATTGTACATTTTGCTCTAGCTCATTTCCTATATAAAAAACTGGGGAAAGTGACAGAATTTTGTCAAGTCCATACTTGCTCACTTCATCTACACTACTATGTGGGAAGAAAGAAACTATAGTATTGAAACAACATTCCTATACAGCAGCAGTTCTCAACCTGAGGGTCGCGAGCCCTTTGGGGGTCGAACACCCCTTTCACAGGGGTCGGGAGACTTCGCCCGGATGCCGCCATTTGGGTTCTTTTACCCTCTGCGCATGCGCAGAACGCTTTGTGCATGTTCAGAGGGTAAAAGAACCCAAATGGCAGCAGGAGGGCACGGCGGCAGGGGGGCGCGGGGGGGGGGGCGCGGGGGGGGGGCGCAGCGGCGGGGCGCGGGTCACAGCATTAGGAAGGTTGAGAACCACTGCTATACAGGATTTGCTATAGTAGCTGAAAAGTAAGACCTGAGGACAGATATGAATGCGTTAGAGTTCCTTCAGTGGACAGACACACTAGCCAAGGATTTGAAGAATTCCCAAATCTGAAAACCAACTTCAGGTTGGTTTCATTTATGTTATCGCTGTATATTATCTCATGTGCAGAAGACAGATGACTTTGGGATCATAAAGAAGCAAAGTCAATCTTGGAATTCACTGGGGTTCCGCTTAGTCATTACTAATTTTTCCCATTTATTTCACTCAAATTAAGTGTAATTAAATTTGATTTAAATTCTATATGTACTTACTAGAAGTCAGTCTCAGCAGGGTTAGAAAAATAGTTGAATTTTATAGGCTAGAATTGGAAAGCAAAGCACAATGGAACTAGCTCAATGTAGGATCAGGCTACTTCATAATGGATTTTCATGTGCAATTTGTATTAAATGTACAGACTACATTTTATACACTATTAAATGTGTATAAAATGTCAGGAATAAGCTAACTTTATTCCTTGCCAGTGGAAAAAAAGGATTATACTAAAGGAATTTGTGAATGGACTTTGGCATGCAGCCCACGTCAGGAATAAATGTATGTTATTTTGAATTAATAATAATCTAAATCTCACCAAGTTGTTTTGCTCTTAAATGGAATATGAGTGTAGGATGATAGTGCATCTGTAACTATAACATTTAGGACTTTTTTGTTGTTTCTGTTTGTTAGACTTGTATTCAATTCTACCCCCAAATAAAAGTTCTCCAGTTATGAATATTTACAAAGTAGTTGATTATTATAGTCTTATATAATTAGCATAGTGGAGAGTCACAGTCAAAACATCCTCTAAAAAAGAGAACAAAGCTTTCCATACCTAATATTTAGACCATTTTCAGAAAGTTCCGATGCTTTACAAGAGATGCTTTTCCCTAACCTGCTAGCCTCTCAAGCTATTGAGATGATACTTATGGAGTGGAATAGAATATCCATTGGATATTGAAAGTGGCAGCAATATATCATTTCACCAAGTGGTGGAATTTAAATTTTTCTACTACTGGTTCTGTGGGCATGGCTTGGTGAGGTGGCACATTGCTGTGAGTGACATCAAGTTGGCCATGCCCACTCAGTCACATGAACCCCACCAAGCCACGCCCAAGAACCAGCAGAAAAGGCAGCTCCTGTGGCCTGTTCCTTTATGCCCTCCCCTCCGCATCAAAGTACCTTAAAGGGACACTGCAGTTGGGCTGTCTTTTGAGCAGCTCCACTGTGATGCCATCCCTCTGGCGCAGCAGGCCATTCTCCTGGCTGGGTCTGGCCGCGCACACACACTGACAGGCAATAGGATGTGCGTGCGTGGCTGATGAGAAGAACAGGGCAGTGATGGTGGCGGCGAGACTTCAGGCCACTTTTTCGGCCTGTAGTTTTCGGCACAATAAGCCTGCAGCCACCGCCTCTTTTTTGGCATGAGAAGCCTCTTTGCCAGCTGGAACCGAGCTGGCAGCGGTGGCTGCAGGCGTCTTGCGCTGAAAACTACCGAAAACTACAGGCTGAAAAAGAGGCCTAAAGAAGTCCTGTCATCGCTGTCACTGCCCTGTTCTTCATGCCGGCACCCCATTGCCTACCGGTGCCGCTTATGGCCAGACCCGACCAGGAGAATGGCCTGCTGCACTGGAGGGATGGCGCCACAGCAGAGCTGCTTGGAAGGCAGCCAAAAATTACTGGTAGCTGGACATTCACCGGCCAAGCATCGCCAGGGACCACCCACCAAGGGGGGACGAAGGTGAGCGAGGTGGAGGGTGAGCGGGCGACATGCGGGCGGACTTGCGGAGGCTCCGGGGCAAGGCCGGAGCCAGGGAATGGTGCATTTCCTGACCCGGCCAAGGCAAATGGCAAGTGGGCAGAGGCTCTGGGGCAAGGCCAGAGCCAGGGAATGGTGCATTCCCCAGCCAAGGCAAATAGTGAGTGGGCGGAGGCTCGGGGCAAGGCCAGACCCAGGGAATAGCACATTCCCCAACCCAGCCAAGGCGAATGGCAAGCAGGCGGAGGCTCCGGGGCCTTGGGGAATGGCGCATCCATGGGCCCCCGACCCGAGGTAAAGGGCAAGCAGGCAGCATTCTTACCTTTGGTGAGCAGAGCGGGTGAGGCGATTAGCTGGGCCGCGTGGTGAAGGCAACATATATATGGTGGGTGGGTGGGGTGGGGCGGGGCGGGGATGGGATGGGTGTGTGGGCGAGCTGTGACAGGTGACCAGGTGGGCGGGGGCAGGGCTAACCAGAGTTGGTATTTGCCGGTTCGCTGAACCAGTCCAAATTTTCGCTACCGGTTCATGCGAACCAGTCTGAACCGGCTGAATAGCACCTCTGATTTCACCCAGTCTTATTGTTTAAATTTATTATAGCCAGCCACTCCCATAGACTCTGGTTGGCTTACAAATACAAATATATTGGGATAAAAAATGCTTTTATCCCTACCCAGTCTGATCTTGCTTGAATCACTTCTGTGAGTACTTTTTGATGGAAAATTTTCTTCTCCATCTTAGGTAAGTTTTTGGAATCACACAGTGTAATAAGTTTACAATGAAATAAATGCACCATGCACTCTTATTTGAAAATGAAGGTCTTTGTTTTCTGTACAGAGATTCATCTACATTAATACTATAGTCAAGTAGCAACCATGGGATCAGGTTTAATTCCTGGCAAATATATAGAAAATGTTCTTCATGTTGTCTTGCCACTTAATAAGTAGGTTACTGACTGATGTTTCTTTGCTGCTTTGAGCATTCAGAATAATCTCTTTGTTTAGAAAAGGAGCTCTTTGTAGAACAATCTGCTCTAAGCTTGTGCCTTCCAGATGTGTTGAAATTTCAGCAGCCGTGTTGGCTCCGAATTCTGGTACTTGTCCGACCACATCTGGACCTACTAGGAATCAGTTATATGCTTTTGCTTTTCCTATTAATCTGAAGAAAAGTGTGATTGTAAGAGGTGGTAGAGAACAAATGCAATCCTTGACTCATTATTTGAAAGCAAGTATGAAAAATAAATTGATCTGAATAGTTATGCCGATTCTTTGCAAATATTTAGAACCCATCCCATTAGGATTTCTTTAACAGTAAGATAGTCGTCCACCCATTTCATTCCCTTTTCCTACTGAGAATAAGGGTTTTGTATCATCTGGGTGAGATTCAGATTTATAGGTCATACAAAGTATAAACTAAAGTTTCACCTTCCATTGCCCCTCATTCTACCTCCTTCATAAAATATTCTCCTATATAAGTTTTTTTCTAAAAAAAAAAAAGTTCCTGCTTTCACATATAATGAAATTTATAAGTGCATTGGAGGAGTGTTTTTGTTTAAACTTCAGATTATTGTTTTAAGATACAATTTCAGAAGGAATATGTTTGAAAGAAAATAAAAATATATTTAAATATATGAAATATGTAGCTGGATAACTTGAGTTCATAAGTGGCAGAAATATTACTGGCATATAAATGACCTTTTGCTTTGTATTAAATACAAAGAACTTGAAGAACTATCGTCCGGTCTCCAACTTACCTTTTTTAGGGAAAGTTGTGGAGAAGGTGGTGGTTACTCAACTTCTGCAGCTCCTGGATGAAACAGATCATCTAGACCCTTACCAGTCGGGTTTCAGGCGCGGCTACAGTACAGAAACTGCCTTGGTCGCTCTGATGGATGATCTCTGGCGGGCCCGGGATGGGGGAAATTCCTCCATCCTGGTGCTACTTGACCTCTCAGCGGCTTTCGATACCATCGACCATGGTATCCTTCTGCATCGTCTCAGCGAGTTGGGAGTGGGAGGCACCGTTCTGCGGTGGTTCTCCTCTTATCTCGCTGATAGGATGCAGTCGGTGCTGGCAGGGGGGCAGAGATCGTCCCCTAGGCCCCTATTATGTGGGGTGCCTCAGGGGTCGGTTCTCTCGCCCATCCTGTTCAACATCTACATGAAACCGCTGGGGGAGATCATTCGCAGACATGGGGTGTGTTTCCATCAGTACGCTGATGACACCCAGCTGTACATCACCACCCCGTCTGACTTCAGTGAGGCAGTTGATGTAATGTGCCGGTGCCTGGACGACGTTAGGATCTGGATGGGGAGGAACAGACTCAGACTTAATCCCGATAAGACTGAGTGGCTGTGGATATTGCCTCCTAAGGACTACGACAACTGTCCCTCCGTGGTCCTTGAGGGAGCGAAACTGACTCCCTCGGACCAGGTCCGCAACTTGGGGGTCCTTCTAGATCCACAGCTAAAATTGGACCATCATCTTTCAGCTGTGGCTAGAGGGGCCTTTGCACAGGTTCGCCTGGTGCACCAGTTGCGGCCATATTTGGAGAAGGAGGCTCTACTCACGGTCACTCATGCCCTTGTCACCTCTCGCTTGGACTACTGCAATGCGCTCTACATGGGGCTACCCTTGAAGAGTATCCGGAGACTTCAGTTGGTGCAAAATGCGGCTGCGCGTGCTGTGGTGGGTGTGCCAAGGTACACCCACGTGACATCGATACTCCGCCAGCTGCATTGGTTGCCCATCGGTCTCCGGGTCCAATTCAAGGTGTTGATCACCATCTTTAAAGCCCTTCATGGCTTGGGACCAGGTTATCTACGGGACCGCATTCTGCCTCATACTTCCCTTCGACCGGTTAGGGCCCACAGAGTGGGCCTCCTCCAGGTCCCGTCGGCCAAACAATGCCGGCTGGCGGGCCCAAGGGGGAGAGCCTTCTCTGTGGCTGGCCCTGTGCTCTGGAACCAACTTCCACCAGAGACCCGAACTATCCCCACTCTGCTGGCCTTCCGGAAAGCTGTTAAGACATGGCTTTTCCTGCAGGCGGGGGGTAGAGCTTAATTCATTCGAGCCCACCCCCCAAGTATGTATGATGTTGAATGGTTGGTGATGATTCTTTTTATAGTGTGTTTTAATTTTTATATTTGCTTTTAATTAACTTTTTAGATTTTGGTTATTCTTGTATTTTCTCACTGTTGTACGCCGCCCTGAGTCCTTAGGGAGTTGGGCGGCATATAAGAATTCCAAAATAAATAAATAAATAAATAAATAGGCCCTTGCATTTGGGGAAAAAAGCTACTTAACTCTACTTAATCATCTCTTCAGGGAATAAAATAAAATCCACTTCTTTGATATTTTAAAGTTGCATTGCAAAAGCCCCACTTCACATTCAGTAATTGATGACAGCAACATTGATTCTTCTTCACACACACAAAAACCCTAATGAGCCAAGTAGATGCAGTGAAAATATTTATTGTTGTTGTGGACATAATCTTAATATACTATTTTTGAGGGGGGGGAGCATGCCAAGATAATAAAACAGAGAAAACTTGCATAGTCTTTTTAGTGGATGCACCTGTTTGGAAATTCATGAGCATGTTGTAGGCATGCTCACAAAATGACTACTAAGGATTTTGGCCAAAATGGTTTCTATAGTGAAATCTAACTGGTTATAAATACAATGTGTTAAATTGTTTTCTGACTTTTTGTCACCATCCTGCAGGATATTCTGTTTACTGAGTACTTGAACATACTTTCAAGCTCTGCACCAGACAGCAGCTGCTCACACTTTCTGAGAACATTTTGGGGTCCCTTCTTTTGAGTATAATTGTGGAGTTTAGCAGTTGCTTTGTAGTATGCCAACTTCTCTTTCTTTAAAAAAAATTGTCAACAAATGAAAAAATACAGATGAAACAGGAAATGTAATGAGGATTATACAAAGTGCCTGTGGGCACCTGGGCAGCAATAGCCAGTTGGGGACCATGGAAAGGAAATTCAAAGGTGCAAAGACAATTATAGTGTATGTTTGTTTGTTCATATCCTCCCTTTATTATTTGTATAAGTTCAAGGCGGCAAATATATCTACTATACTACTAGTAGTATCTATATACTACTTCTTCCTTCGGCACAATAACAGCCCTGTGAGGTGGATTGGGCTGAGAGAAATTGATTGACCAAAGATCATGGCTAAGACTGGACTTGAACTCAGAGTCTCCTGTTTTCAAGTCTGATGTCTTAACCACTACACAAAACTGCTCTCAGTCTATGTTTAGTCAGATGAAAGCCCTCTATGAACATCAAGTTTATTCTCATTTTAGTCAAGCGTTAGCATTCATAACCACTTCCTGGGATCGTGCATACTTTCAGAACACTTTTGAAGAAGAGTTGATTTTATATGGGTCCCGTCCGTCCTCCAAAGACATTGGTGATTAATGGGACAAAGAAGAAAATAGGAATAAAGAAGGAGAATGATAGAGGAGAAAAGAACCAAGTTGTGTGGTGAATGCAGGAGAGAGAGGAGGGTTAATATTAAGGAAAAGTGTTGTGTGACTTGCTGAAGCATATCTGTAATTGTTTCAATAAAACCTGGATAGTACCATAAATAAAACAGATAATGGGTTTAAGTCAGCTCTGAGAAATTTGGTGTAGAGTTGAAAAATTCAAAACCATAGAGAGTGGAAAATATGAAAAGGAAGGCTAGGAGGAGAGGTTTGGAGTAGAGTTACAACAATGCAAGTTCATGATTGTTAGACAATAGAGAAGTACGGAATATATCTCAGATGCCAAGAATGTGGCCACTAACTCGATCCAGATGACAAGACTAGTGGTAAGAATGCTAATTAGCTGTTTATGGCAGAAAGCCCGATTTATCTTCCCTTCAAACAATTGATTGATTCTGTCATACGCTATTAGATCAGTATGCAAATAACTTTCAATGCTAGCGTAAATGTATCATGTAAAACCATCAACATAAGGATAACTACCTCAAACCTTTAACAGAGCAGAACCTGCCAGCATTGGAAACAAAAAGCTGTTTTTAGCTTGTAGCCTCTAGCCAGACAGACCTATTATCAAAATAAGATCCATTTGCTTTCTGCATCCAATATGAGGAAACAAGAGGTAAGAATCCATTCCCATTAAGGAAGGGCAGGAGAACAAGACATCAGATTTCAACCTTGGTTGATATTTCTACAAGTTTCATTGCTCTGACCTGCAGGAGCTCTTCCTCTTCAGTATCAGACTTCTTATAATTGCAGTAAAAGCAGTCTGCCTATTTGAGCCTTGCCCTTGACTCCATCACTGCTAGATTCTGAGTGCTGCTTGTTCAATTTTTAGAGACAGATTTATTGCCAGGCTCTGGGTGAAAGATTACAGGCATATACAAGAGAGGATCATGGAACCTGCCAAAAGAATACTCTTTCAAAAACTGCAATAAATTAATAAGTTTTCATTGGACACAAAGGAAAAATATGAAATACACATGGACTAATTATATTAGTTGTATTGATTTAATTAAATTTAAATTAAATCCAATTTGACTCTGTCCCACCTTTTTTTTTTTGCAATGCAGCTTCTAAAATGTTATTCAAAAGCCAAAAAGTTTCCACATTCTTGTTAGGTATAATTATTTGAGGCTAAACCTCATTGCACTCAATTGCTGATAATTCTTAGGAGACACATAGGGCAGTTGTGTTAAACCCCATTCAATTTCTTGTTATTCATCAATGAGTGTGCTAAGGACCAAGTGGACTTGATTTATGTGCATTCACACTAAGCTTATTAAAGACTCTTATGAATATCCCTATGTGATACTGACAGTATCACAACATCTACAATCAGGTAGGATTGGGATGTGATTAGCTGTTCAGCAAATTATCCTTTTTGAATGTTCACTTGAAAGTGTAAAGTGGGGTGGTATGGCCCGTGGACATATTCCAATTTTATATCTATCTACTGAATAATCAAAAGGAACAAGAATTGTTCCTACAATTAGAATTAATTGGATGTAGTATTCATTGCTTGAGAAATACTGATCTAATTATTTCATAGATGGCCATTCAATGTGAAATAATAGTTTTATAGAAAATTACAATGTTCCCATTAGAAATAATGATCCACAGACTGAACAGACTGAATAAATCCATTGTTGAAAGGAAGTGGAGAAGCCTTTTTTTTTTTTGGCTAATTTTCTATGATGCTGCAACCTTCTGTGTGTCTGAAAATCTGCTTTTAAAGTTTTATGAGACCTTCCAGAACAGTATGAAATGATGTAGGAGACTATAAGAGGGACTGGCAGAAATCTCTGAAAGTTTGGGAAGCCCTTGTCTTTTTTGCCCAGATGGGAATTTACACTGAATCTGGGTTCTCTCCACTAACAAATAAAACCTGGAAAGCCTACTCCAGGGCCAAGATAATAACTGGCTGAGATTGAATTGCTGAAAAATGGTAATCTTATTTTAATTTTATTTTATTACAAACTGAATAGCAATAACATAGACAATTAACTCTTAACAATACATTTACCACACCTTGGTTGGCTTCCAAAATCAGCTATGGAAATACTGCTTGAAATTAAATTTATCATGTGCATATACTGTACAATCAGATAGATGTGAAAAATCCATTTTGAATGTGTTCCATTTTCCCATATCTCTACTTGTGGTGCATGATAAAATTATCAATGAAGCTTCTAATTGGATCCTTGAGCAAAGGGATGTTGCCCTATGAATCATTTTATGTTTGTGGGAGGCAACTTTGGAACTAACAGAGCAGGAATCAGAGCCAGATGTTTTCTGGGAACCTGGCTGGAGTGGAGGCTGTGTATTTCCTAACATAGGCAACCATATGGAAGAAAAGGTTGGAAACATCCCATTACAAGTCATATATCACCCATTTGACAGCAAAGATTTCAGCTTGTTTTTATTTAAATCATGAAAGCAGCTGTTCAGCTATCCAGCTGTATTAAATTTAACCCCGTTTCCCCAGAAAAAAATAAATGTAATAATTTATGTAGTGGTACCCAACAATTTAGGGGGTCCACAATATCTTGTGAAGAAAAATATTATAATGCAACAATAGTAAAAATAGAGTGATAATTTTGGCACTTTTTTATTGCTAGGAAATTTGAGCAAAGTAATTGTCACCTGTGCCACAAAACTAACTTTGGCTCTATCAGATTTCAGATTAGAGGTGTTAGAAATGGCCTTGAACGAGTTTGGGAATGAATCTGTCTCATGGTTGTGCTTGCTCCTTCCAGCTTCTAAGTTCACTAAGTTAATGGAATGGCAATCTCTTTATTAAGATGTATTCCAAACTAGAAATGATCTGAAAAGCAGCAATTTTGATTAGCATTACAATCCAAGACCCACAGTTTCAGTCTTGCATTGTTTAGGGTATGTCTCGTTTAATGAAAAGAAGGACTAAGAGTGACAGGATACAGTATTCCAGTATTTGAGGGACTGCCACAAAGAAGAGGAGTCAACTTATTCTCTAAAGCACTTGAAGGCAAGATAAGAAGCAATGCCTGGAAACTAATCAAGGAGAGAACCAACCGAGAACTAAGGAGAAAATTCCTGACAGAACAATTAATCAGTGGAATGGCGTGTCTTTAGAAGTTGCGGGTGATCCAACATTGGAGGTTTTTAAGAAGAGATTGGACAACCATTTATCTGAAATGTTATAGGATTTCCTGTTTGAACAGAAGGTTGGAATAGAAGACCTCCAAGATCTCTTCCAGCTCTATTATTCTTTTATATATGAAGATGCAAGTATATACATTTTTAAAATTAATGAGAATATAAAATACAGAGAACTACTGTATTTTTCAGAGTATAGGATGCACTTTTTTGCCCCCAAAAAGAGGGTGGAAATATCTGTGCGTCTTATACACCGAATACAGCAATTTTTAGCCTCCAGAAGCCCCTCCCCCACATCCAATTTTTGCAAAAAGCAGGCCTTTTTTGCAAAAATTGGGGCATTTTTGCCTTCCCCCACCCCCTAGGAGTGCTCTGCAGGCTTCCCAGATCCTCTGCATGCCCTGTTTTTGCAAAAAAATGAGCGAAAAACAGGCCGTTTTTTGCAAAAATTGGAGCATTTTTGCCTTCCCCCACCCCCTAGGAGTGCTCTGCAGGCTTCCCAGATCCTCTGCATGCCCTGTTTTTGAAAAAAATGAGTGAAAAACGGGCTGTTTTTTGCAAAAATTGGGGCATTTTTGCCTTCTAATTACCCCATCTAGCATGACTGGAGGAGGAATTCTGGGAGTTGAAGTCCACTAGTCTTAAAGCTATCAAGTTTGAAGTTTGTAAAAAGTATACATGGTTGTAAAAAGTGTACATGGTTGTAAAAAGTATACATGATTGTAAAAAGTATTCTGCTACACTGGTATTTTATTAAATAATATATTACTGCACCATTTGGTTCAGAATACTTTCCCCCTTGTTTTCCTCCTCTAAAATCTAGGTGCGTCCTATACTCCAGTGCGTCTTATACTCCGAAAAATACAGTAATTTAATGATAGCAAGTCTAGCCTTTCTAATAGTAGTATACTGGAATAGCTTCAGTGACACTTCACTGTACTAAGATGTGGTTCTCAACCTCTAATCTTTACTCTGAAGTCCGCTGAGCTAAGCAAAGCCACTAACCAGAGAATAACATAGATCTCAGAATCAAGAATCCAACCATTCCTTCTAAGATGGACTAAGCACTGCCCTTTGCAGTGCAGCAAACAATGGCTGTGGAATACCAAGAACCTTTAGTCTCCAGGTAGAGCTTTTCCTTCCCAGACCCCAATGGGATTTTGTAGACAAGAGAAACAGGAAGGAGGGGAAAAAAAGAGAAATAGAAGATGTGGAACAATAGCAATTGAATAGCAATTGAATTCTGGCAGAAAGTATGCATGCAGTTAAGAGAATCCATGCAGTTTCTCCACATGTTGGAAAAAGTACACTTCCTTAAGGAGTGCAAACATAAAAGTACACAGTTGCATTCCATTCTGGACAGTTTAACCATGGATACTAAGGTTGCTATTCATAGTGCAATGCAAAAGGGTATCTTGTTTAAAGGTTTAATTATTTCAGTGACTCCACTCTGAACAAGGGTTGTTTCGTATTGCTACTGTAAAAGAGGGAAAAAATGCAATCTAAAAAATATCCAGGAAAAGATTTATAGGTAGATTCGGAAGAAGATTGACAGAATTAATGAAATTCTAGAAAAGAAATGAAGGGAATAATGTCTTTTGAAGTACTGAATTCTTCATCTAGGACATGTTAAACCCACAAAATGCTTGGAAGTCAGAAAGCCTGAGAATAGTTATTTACTACTTTATCTAAGCCAGACATATAATTTCTGTAAGTAGACAAATGATTTATTTGACTGTTTTCTAACATGGGTGGAATTTTACATTAGATACACCAATTATTCTTAACCTCATACATGGCTGCTTTGATTGTTCTGTTCCATTATGTTCTACATAAACGACATATGCAATATGTGTGGGTCTCTTTAGTGGCACCCAGGAGAAAAAAAATTGGAAATATTAGAGGCATTAGCAACTGACTCAGTGTCATGCAAAATAATAAAGAATAAATAAAAGCAGAAGCAGTCCTATATGTGTATTCATAAGGCCTGTTATTAACGCAAAGAGATCATTTAGATTGCATTATTTTGGCTGGATTCAGCTCACACATTCTGCTAAGCCATGATTTTAAACTCTGGTTTGCTGACTGTGTTGCCACCCAGTGGCCAGCCAGGGACAGCACTTTATTTAATATTTATTTATTTAAAATTCCTTAGAGAAAAATCTCAAAATCGGGTAAAATGTCTAAAACGAATTTTATTGAGTAAACATTAAAGTACTACAGGAGGGAGATATAAAAAGAAATCTCCCAATCTGTGTTTCTTTAGCCTCTCAGCAATCCTAACACCAGTGACTGATAAATCCTACACAAAGCTGACAATTCAGCACAAATCATCCTTCTCATCCAATGCACCCATTTTATATTTTCTAGTAAGACAAGTGTGTGTGTGTGTGTATATATATATTTGTGTGTGTGTGTGTGTGTGTGTGTAAAAACACTTGAATATGTTACTACATAAGTGATTTGATCACAATAATTTGCATATTTGTTACTCAACTGCTATTGAATTTCAGAAACAAGAGTCAAGGTAGAATGATGCCAGAAGGTTAATAATTGTGTTTTCAAGTCTATCCCCACCACCACCACTAAAAAAAACCTTCTCAGTCATATGTGATATGTGTCTTTCTCAATCTCTGGTCCTCTACCTTGGATCTGTTGAAGTTACTCTCCCAGCTTGGGAGTTACAGCCCCAAGTGCTTTTTCCACGACACGAAACACTTTGACTTTTATTTCTGAACTACATCTTCTGTAGTTCTTCCTTCAGGCTCTGGTACTTCTTCAGCTTATCATACGCCTTCTTTCTGATGTTGCTGTTACTTGACCATTACATTATGACCACTGCTGTCTTCTGGTCCTTGTCTACTACTGGTTGATTGGGAAGTACCTGCCTGCTATGTGTATCTGGAAGTCCCTTGAGATCTTAGCCTTGTAGTTCCCCCAACATTGTGTGGAATCTCCCATGTGGTCTTGGGAACGTCTAGCCATTATACTGTGCACGTGTTCCTGTATACAATACCAGTTACTTGGTTATGACGTTCAGTATTCCAGTCTGCAACTTACACCCTACCACAACTCTTAAGACTCTTTTTTCCATTATATATTCAAAATGGTCTGCAATTAATATAAGTTGTGGAATCATTTTTGTATAACTTGATATTCTTGCTGATGCTGCTATTATAATATTACTATTGTCTCGACTCTTGTCCTGCTATTGGAGCAAGATGGAATCTGGGAAGAGAGAGTGAGGCTGACTATGCGCACCTCTCCCTCACTTTAATCCAATTCACGCGCAAGTCTTGACATCCCCCCCGATTCTCATAGAGGTCAAGGTCCTCTTCGAACACGATGGACGAACATCATCATCATCATCATCATCATCATCATCATCATCATCATCATCATCACCATCATCATCATCGTTATCCTTGGGATAATGACATTGTTTGGTGGGTGGCATTCCTTTTTTTTTTTGAGAATGGGGCATTTACATTTCATTTAAATGTATGTCGTTGGATGTACAGGTAAATGACAATAAAGGTTATTTCATCTCATCTCATCATCTTATATTTTGCTGGATTTTGCCATTTTCCTTGCCTCCTCCTCATGGTTCCTATTTTTCCCCCACAACCAGCTTTTATAACACCATATTTTTTTTAATTCAAAAAGTTTTATTAGTACAGAATTACATAAATAGTAGCAAAATATTAAATATAAAGTACAAACATTTTTTTTCCTCCCCCCCAACCCCCCCCCTTCCCTCCCCACCTCCCCCCCCCGGACTTCCCAGAGATAATACAGGGCATAATAATAAATTTAAATTGTTAATAAAAAGAAAAAGAAAAAGAAAAAAAGAAGAACACTATTTTTTAAAAAAACTTCAACTCCAGATTATACACTAATAATATATCGCATATGTATACAATAGTAAAGATACAAAAAAGAAAAAAAAGGGAAAGAAAGAGAAATCTCTTTAACAATACAAACAAGCAAACCTCCTACCTCCTCCCTTCATTCCTCTATCTTATACAAAATAAATGTTATATGAATAATAACTAGGTATAAAATACAAAAATCTTAAACTGATATTATTAACATTAAAAATAACCTCAAAGATAAATAAAACTTAACTAAATGTTACGTAAGTAATCATTAAATATTAAATTTCATCATGATATTAATAACATAATATTATTCCAAATTAACTTACTAACTTCAATAAACAAAAAAAAGAATAAACAAATCTTCAACAAACTATATATATCTAATATTATTAACATTAAAAATAACCTCAAAGTTATATAAAACTTAGCTAAATATTGCATAGGTAATCATTAAATAGGGAAAAGGAAAAATACAATCATATTAGTCTCTATCCGTCCAATATATTTCAACATCGCATCATTTTGTATCTTGATAGTTCATCTTTTAATAGTTCAGTAAATTCGAATTTGTCGACTCGTCTCCCATCTGATCCCAAACCTCCATCTCCTTTTCCCCAGCTATCTGGTTCTGGCACTCCTTTTGGGTTTTTGAATCTATTTCCTTTTGATCCAGCAAAGATGGCTTCCCCTCCTCCTCCTCTTTTATTTTCATACATTCTTCCTCTGGAATCTTGGATATATCAGCCTTTAAAACATTGACATAAAATTCAGTAGCTTTTTTTATCGTGTTAAGCCGGTATCTTTTTCCAGAAAATTTCACTGCTACTCCAACTGGCGCTTCCCATTTATATTGTAAATTTAATCTCTTAAATTCATCAATCAAAAAAGTGTAGCTTTTTCTGGCTTTAAGCATTTTAGAGGGGATTTCTTTCCAAATCTTTAGTTCCTGACCATTCACCATGAGATTATTATTAAACATTGCTTGTATAATTCTATTCCGTAGAGCTCTTGTGGTAAAATATATGACAATGTCCCTTGGTAAATGCTTTTGTTTAGCGTACCACGAATTGATTCTGTATATTTTGTCAATTTGTGTAGCCAATTCCACTTTAGAAATTCCAGACACCTGATCCAATGCATCAACCATCCTTCCTTTTAAATTTTCATATAATCCCTCTTTCAAACCTCTGACCCTTATAGCAACTTCCATGGATCTGAACTGTGTCATCAAGACCTCTTTTTCAAAATTTGCAATATCATTTTGGATTTTATCTATGTAATTCACCGAGGTTGCCAAAGCTTGTTTATTTGTTTCAATACGTTCTGCCAAAACTTCAATATTTGTTGCTAAACCTTTGCAAACCTCTAACACATCAAATCTGATTTGTTGATTCATATTCTTCAAAGCGGCCTGCATTTTTTGTCTATCTCACTTATTTTCTGATTAAATTCCAAAGTAAGTTCATGTTTCATAATCTTTAAATTATTTAATAAATTTTCAGGTGTCAAAGGCTGTGGAGGTGTTAGCTCAGTATTAAGTTGCATTTTAGAAATATATCCAGATGGATAGTCATTTCTTTTAGTCAAAACAATCTTTCCAGATTTTGAAGCCATTATGGTGTTTCAAAAGAGTACAAAAAAGAAAGAAAGCCAGGTGCCTGATTAAAGTTCTTTCCAGTTTAAAAACCAGGTAGTCTTTTATTATTGGAAATATTTCAATTATAACTTTAATCCAGGGTTAGGAGACAGAGAAAGAAAAAACCATTTTTCCAAATTAAAAGTTTCCATAAGAAAGAAAAAAAAGCCTCTGGGGAAACGAAAGTCACTTTCACTTCTCAATCGCCATATTGTTACTTTATTTCCTTTGATTCTTTGCCGAAGTGAAAGCTTACCCAGGAGTTGAAAAAAAAGGAAAAAAGAGGTTTCATTACTTGCCCATCTCACGCCTGTTTCTCTCTGTCTGCTTCTGTAGTTCAAAAGTAATTATAAATCCCATTCTAGAAGCAGCGGCTGGTCGCGACATCTAGCTTCCCAAAGGCGGAGGTTTCCTGATCTTCGGAGCGGAGACAGGCTGCATGGGGAGCTCTCCCTTCGCGCCCTACTAGATGGCTCCTAGGGCGCTGGGGGGGCTCTACCCCACCTGTCAAGCTCTCATCTCTCCCCTTTGCCCGGGGAAGAGATTTCAAAGCCGCCAGACAGCTGTTCTGGCAGCTTTTTACGAAGATTGGAAAGGCGTCCGATGAGGGGACGTCCGCGATGGCGCGCTCCAAACCGGAAGTCCCCTTTTATA
Source organism: Diadophis punctatus similis (assembly GCA_023053685.1). NCBI lineage: Eukaryota > Metazoa > Chordata > Lepidosauria > Squamata > Dipsadidae > Diadophis > Diadophis punctatus. Next base: position 17,341,780 of record JALIGW010000007.1, read on the forward strand.
ACACCATCTTGATGAATCTGGAGAAATTCACACTCATTTCAAAGCCATTTTTTCTTTTTTTTAATGTAATTTTATTAAAATAATTTACAAAACACTAAGAAAAAGAGAAATAAGCAGGAAGAAAAATTCTGAAAAAAATGAAAACCAGGGAAAAACCAAGATAAAAGTTCAAAAAGAAAAAAGAAAAAGTAAAAATAACCGAAAAAGAATGACTTTCTTTGATACAGATATAGATAAAAATACATTAAATTCTTAGTCTAAAATTAACAATAGTGTACATTATTTCCAAACCCAATATAATTCTAATTAACAAATCCCAAAATCAAAAGTTTCATTTCTTTCAGTTTCTCACAAAGAATCCAAAAGTGGTTTCCAAATATAAATTGGTCAAAATCTTTTCTTTAATTAAATGTGTCAATTTCACCAGCTCTGTCAATTCCATCAGCTTTACTATTTATTCATCCTTTTCAGGTATTTATAATTCATTCCAGCTTTATATATTTTAGCTGATTCCAAAGTACTGTCCAACTCTTAATTGTGGAATTTTCTTCCTAGACATTCACAACTATCTTCATTTTTTATATATATACCATATTTTTCGGAGTATAAGATGCACCTTTTTACCCCCAAAAAGAGGGTGAAAACTTGGGTGCGTCTTATACACCGAATGTAGCCCCACCCACCCAGCCACCCCCACCCTTTGGCCTCTGTCTTCCAGCAATATATGTTTGCAGCAAAGAGGGAAGAGCCTGTAAAGCCAAGCAAGTCACTAGCAGCTTCCCGACCTACAGCTGATTTGCCACGTACTAAAATGAAAGCGAAACTGAAACTGCAAAGAGACAAATAGCTGGGAGAGACACACAGATTTTTATTTTTTGCTGAACTGGATGGAAGGGGGTAAGTGAATAACTATAAATGTCTTAGAATGTTCAAATTATTAGACTTATTTTTTAAAGACTGCTTTATTATTGTTCTAGAGCCAGGGGTCTCCAACCTTGGCAATTTTAAGACTTGTGGACTTCAACTCCCAGAATTCCACAGCCAGCTTTGTTAGCTTTGCTGGCTGTGGAATTCTGGGAATTGAAGCCCACAAGTCTTAAAGTTGCCAAGGTTGGAGATCCCTGTAAATCTAGACAACTTAACAAAATAAAGAAGCTTTTTAAAATAAATGCTTGCTCTGAAGAGGCCCAGTGCTATTGTAACTTCTTTTAAATAATAGAGAATAATGTATACTTCCAGAAATTTTAATTAATTTTAACAGCTCTGTACAAGTATAGTCTGAAATGTAACAGTGTCCTGTTTAGTATTAGAGTTTAGTTACCTTGGAGTAGATCTATTTAAATAATTGGGAAGAGTTAGTGTGCTTACATTTAAGAAAACTTTCTGGCATAATGTACATTTCTCCAATTCTTTGCTATTTCTATGGGTCAGGCACACATGCACAGAAATACACAGCAAACAGTGTATATCATCTGTGCTGTTTGCTGTTTGGCAAATTGCTTGGAGGCAGAGGCCTTTTTTCCTTGTTTTCCTCCCCCCAGAACTAAGGTGCGTCTTATACTTCGGTGCATCTTATACTCCGAAAAATACGGTATATCTCCTGGAAAATCTTCTCCTCTCCTATTTATTCCTAACACTGGGTTTGTAAACATGTATTGCTGTTAGGAAAAATCTCCTATGTTACTCAGATGTTAAGCAACCATTACATGCTTTTTAGTATGAATTTCAAAATGATTTCACAATCAATGGTTTCATCTTGAGATGTAGGGCACTTGTACCAGTTTACATTTAAAAAACTTTAAGTTCCAGAAGAAAAAAAAGCCACAATACATTTAAACTTTCCTTTTTATGGGAATTATTTGTATTTTTAACAAACAGTGTCTGCTGGTTTTCCTTCGTTAAATTGAAACCTTGTCAGAACAGGTAGTTAAAAGTGGACAGTAGGAGGAAAAAGTTCTGACAAATGTATGTTCTCTCTCTCTCATTCTCAGGAAAACATCTGTAGCTTCCATAGGAAGCACTCATTTTTCCCATCAGCCAAGTCCCAGTATCCCCTTGGGTCTACTTTTGGCATAGTTCATCAAATAGGATGCAGTTTATGGCTTAGAACTTATGAGAGAAAGCATTTGGGCCATTCCTTTCCCTGGCAGAACACTGAGAGCAATTCCCAAGGCTTCAAGCCACATGTGAGCCTCTGACCTTTTCTTAGCACACCATGGGAGAGGTTAACAATGGTTGAAACTTCAGCCATCCCTTTGACATAGAAGCAAAACAATAACAAGCTCTGCCAGGATACAACTATGTGGGGTAGATTTTTCCTCAAACCCACCCACCCCTCTTAAATAGACTGGGGCTTTAGTTTAAACGGGGCAGCACAAACAAAGCTGAAAACAACACTCAAAATGACCAGTTTAAAAAGTCAGTATAAAAATCACAACACATACAGTAAAATAACTTATTAGTATTGTTATTTAAAATGATTTCATTGCTTATAATTCAGCCTTCAAGCCGGATGCCCTTTAGATTCATTAGAGTTCAATTTCCTTAATTCTCTACCAATTTCTGGCAGGAACTGAGGTCCCCAAAGACACTATTAGACAAAAGCCTGGGTTAGATTATTTCCACCAAAGCTTTCATTGGGCTTGACAGGCCATCACGAAGGCCAAATCATTTCAAATATGAAGTGGTGGGTGCTGAATCATTGCTGTTGCGTCATCTGGTCTCAAAGCATCTTTCACCTCCTGTATTCAAGAAGCATGAATTCTAGGCAGTTTCAAAACATAAAGCAAATTCTCAGGAAGAGAGAGAATAAAATATGAATTTTTTAAGAATCCCTCCCCACACTCAAAAAAAGTTTGGTTTTGGTCTGGTATCTCACTTGTTTTAATTGGCTCAAGGGATCTTGTTTTGCCAGGACTGTTTATATATAGCGTCTTGGATCTTATAAATTCATGTTTGGTGTCATCAGTAATAGTTATATATTCACCTTGTCTTCTGTTGTACTGGTTATTACTTTCCATTTCTCCAAGCATCTGATTCTTCTTACTTCTCAGTTATTTACCCAAAATATATACATTTTAGCTTTATTATTACAGAATGATTTTATCTTGAACTGGACTGCCAAATATAAACAAGCACTATACATTATGTCAGTAAATAAAAACCAAAAGCCCATATTAGTTTGATGCCATCAAATTGCCATATGTGTAGTCCACAAGTGTGAGCCTTACTAGTATGCATATTGTACATACCTCAGGTAGAATTATAAACAACCTATATTGAGCAATTGAGAGCCAGTTTGATATAGTGTTTTAAGGTATTAGTCTAGAGACCAGGAGTTCTAGTCTCTCCTTAAGCACAAAGCCAGCTGGATGACTTTGGACCAGTCACTTTCTCTCAGCCCTAAGAAGGAGACAATGGTAAATTGCCTCTGAAGAAACCTTGTCAAGAAAATTGCAGGCTAGTTCCAAGAATCAAAGCTCATTGAAAGAAAGAAAAATAAATAAACAATTACTATGGCAAAGTTCACAAAGTCTGTGATTTTGCTACTGATCTGAGGTTTCCATCTGAATTATGGTTAACCTTGAGATAAAATCAATTTGCTGGAAAATGTTGGTACACAATATGTTTGTATTGATCAATTAGTCCTAAAACAATTCACAACACAACTTATAAGTACTCTTTTTCTTGAGATAACAGAGGGCAGTATTAATTGTGCAGGAGAAAGGCTGTTGTTTCTGACTTCCTTCTTTTTCTCCTTCCTATCCCTGAAGAATACAAGGTTTCTGTAACAACTAAAAAGTACATTGAATCATCACTTTGCCCACAATTTCTAGAAGAGCACTGGAACTACAGATAAGAGATTGGATATATATTATTTGTCAGACCTTGTTTCTGCATCAAACAATGCTTCACTGGTAGGCTTTATTAAAGTCATACCTTTGAATCCAATGAAAGATTATTCATGACAGGTAGGGAGTGTTGAAGGCATAAATATATAAATATTCATATACTACCAATTTGATGCAGAGTTTTGTAGATGTTTTTTCTGGAATTCTTTTTCTGGAATGAACTTCCATACTCATTGTAAATTTAATGGGCATGCTGGAATAAGTGCAGCGCTGCCTCTAACATTGTTGTAAAAGTGATATTTTAGTCTTTTTTCACAACTTTCTCTAATAGCATTATGTGATAAGAATAATTAAAAGATAGAATATATATACTAGCACCTTCCTGTCTTGGGTTAGAATCTTAGATGCAACAATTGTACACCAGCAAATGAATGTAAAGTAGAGCTTCCATATCTAGGCTGCCAAACTACAGACAATAGCTAGTTGGCAGCAAAGAATTAAAATTCTATAAATTTGTTTCCATCTAGTGGCCTTATATATAAATATATGAGATTCACAGTGCAGTACTATGTTTATGTTAACTATTTGAAATAGCTTTGGGATGAAGAACATGATTGACCCAAAATCACTCTATAAACTTTGTTGTTGAGCCCAAACCCAGGCCCTTTTCCATAGGCCTGGGTTTTGAAGCTTGTGTGAGGGAGTTAAACTAATTTTGTTTTCCTTTTCCATTATAAAAGGTTGGTTGCTTTTCAAGTAAAAAAAAAACTTATGAAATTCAACTCTGAAAGTAAACATTTGCAGTAAAATACATAAAGACACAGCCTATTACACTATGCACACTTATTCAATAAAAATAAATTATAGTTCTCATCAGACATTTTGTGTAAACACAGGAAACACTATTATGCACCAATGAAAAGATCTGCCTCTAAATGTTAATATGCACAGAGACAGAAGCCCAGCTAACACACAATTCATATCAATCTGAAATGAATTTATATAAGGGAAATGATCTTCACTCATGATTCATGTCTCAATAGCAGTAGCCTTGTGCTCAGATACCTGTAGATATGCAGAGGGCCCTACAAATACACAACAATAATGAACTAAGTAGAAGATGTTACCAACTTAAGTACTGAAACCTGAAGGCGTAATTATCTTTGTTATGCAAAACATTTTCACCATCCCCATTGTTCATATCAATTACTTAGAATCACAGAGAAGGCCTGTTTTTGAATCCAGGTGAATGTTTAGCTTCCACCTGAATGCACCCATTAAAGAAAGTTCCACAAATCTATGGGACATTGCTTTTACTGTTACAAATTTCTCCATCCTAATATTTGATTGGTGTCTACGTTTTTGTAATTTACATCCATTCTATGAAGGTGGATGAAAAATAAATTTCAGATATTTAGAAAGTTTTATCATATTTCTGTGCAGTCATCTTTTTCATGTTCTCTTCATTGAACATAATTTTTAGTCCACCAATCATCTTCATTACCCTTCAGCAAAACTGTTTCAATTTCTCCAATTCCAAAAGTGGGGTGTTTACAACTGTACACAGATCTTTGATGAGGTCTAATCTAAATCAAGGGGACAATTATTTCCCATTATTTGAAAAATATACTTTTCTTTGTTAAATTTAATTCTTTTTTTTTCTATCAACATTGTTTTGAATTTTAGTTGTGCTTTTGAGGGTAATAAGAATCAGAATTTTTATAATCTGATTATTACATAAACAATATCTTTGATACTGTATCCACATGATAAATTAAAATATTGTGTGAAGACCCAGACTGATCCTTTTGGCACCTTTCATAATACCTCTTGCCTATCTGATGATGAAACATTAACATGTACTCTTTGAGCATGATTTTTGGATCATCTATGTACCTACTTAATTGTTGTGACATTCAACACAATTCAACACTTAAACAGCTTGCTGATTAAACCATCATGTAGTATTTTATCAAATGCTTCACTAAACTTGAAATATATTAAGTCTATAGCATTTCTTCAATCTAGTAAGAAAGTTACATTATCAAAAAAGTAAGATAAGAAGATTGATAGTATCTGGGAGAAGATTAATGAGAAAGAGTGAGAGGCAGGTTTTTTCCAATCTCAGCTCACATAGCAAAATATTTCCAGAACTTTGGGATAGTTTTACATCCTAAAAAATTCAATTGATTCAGAGAAAGAGAAAAAGAAAGAAACCACTGTAGTTGGTAGATTCAAATAAATCATTAGCAACATTTCCTCATATCAAAGGCCAAAGAGTTTTAAACAGTTGCATAAGCAAGTTGCCTATAATGATTTATTTTATACACTTACTCATTGAAACTTATTACTGTCTAATTTTTCAGCAGCAGGATAATTTGCCTAGTTTGTAAAATGAGAAATCAGTAAAATGCACTTTCTTATGAACTGTTAGTACAGTATTGTTTGAAAACAGTGAAAATGCCAGTATATACTAATTTAAAAACAAAGTAAAACTTGCCATTTGTGTTAGATACCCCTTTCATGATGTAATTTTAATCAGTAGGCTTAAATGTTTTTTCTTAATTCTAACATTACAATGGATTATTATTTTAATGTTTGTTAATTATAGTTATTATCTCTCTAATAACCAAAGTTATCAAGGTTATGGATTTGTTTAAGAGATTAAAAGGTTCTAAAAAGTAATAAAATGTGTGTGTGCATAGTGTGTGATGTATATAAGAAGGAAAAGAATTCCAAGTTCATATGAGAGAATTTATAAGTGTAATATGAGAGAAATATATGTGTAACTATCTACATATGCATATACGTATGTGTAGATAGTTACACATATATACATACCCAAGCTCTTCACCGGTCTAATTCAGACTAGATACCAAGTGAATGCAAACTACAAAATACCTTGAAAGAGATCTGTCGTTGCCTGGTACTAAAGATATATTAGGAATTCTTGGAAATCTTTTCCTTCTTATAATGCCCCTCTACGTTACATTACTTGGCAGGAATAACTCAAAATGTTCTCAGAAATTATCAAAGGGACTCTACAGGTATGAAGAGTCCAGAAGATAAAATTGAAAGCAAAATAAATGATAAGCAAGCCCTACTTCTCCCTTCAAGAATTAATACTATTCTGCAATTTCAAGAAGGGAAAAAATCTCTCATATGAACTTGATACATTAGAAAAAATTAAGAAAAAATATTTTCATATCTGATAGAAAAATACTTTTCCCTGTTTATATATCTAATTTGCTTCTAAATTGCAGGAGTCAAAAGCAGACTAAATTTCAAAATTAAGACTGAATGATAATATGTTCCATACAAACTATACATATTTACTCAAAAGTAATTATCTCTAAATTACCTTGAATTATTCTCTGTATGTAGAGAACCACAATATTTAATATTTTAATTTCAGTTCTTTTTTCAAACTGATCAATTAATTTAATTTTCAAACTGATCAATTAATTTATCAGCTGAACCTTTCAGTTGTGTGATACAAAATTAGCCAATTATTTTTTATTAGAGAGATAGATGGGCATGGTATTTTCTTCTTTGACAATGTAAACTACATTGTTTAAACTGCAAGCATTAAAATGGATATTGTCATTTGTAACATTTTGATAAATGAATAAATATTATTGGGGACATCAAAAAAAGGAGTGATTTTTGTAGTTGTAATATGATGGTGTAAAATAAGGTCCATTTGTTTATTTCATGCTACATATGTGTATTTATTTGGGGACATTTAGGGACATTTTGCTATCCTAAACTAATACATTAACATTGGATTTAAGTAGTGAAACATCTTACTTGTATTATTATGGTTTGTTGCACAATCATCCAGATGCTTTCATGGGCATTTTTATCTACCCATCAAGTCCTTCCCAAGATGTCCTTGTTTTACGGTGTTAAAAGGTACTGTTGCAGAATGTAAGCTATTCCAAGTAAAACTACCTTATGCAATTGACTAGTGATTTTATTAGTGCTCATAATTCAAGTAGTGCTCCAGTGCTTTGAGGATTAGATCCAAGACACCTATTACTATTGGTGCTATCTTTGCTTCCTTTTGCCACTGTTGTTCTATGTATATTTGTAGACCTTTGTATTTTGTGATTTTCTCCAGTTCTTTTCTCTTCTATTATGCTGTCTGGAGGTATGGTGTCCACTATGCAGACTTTTTTGTGTACTATTGTTGTTGTTACCATTATTTAAATAATGGGTTATCTCCAATGTTCCCTCTGACATTAGAAAACACCACACGGCAGTTGGAAACTGCCGCACGGCGTTTTCTTATCACATGCGCGGCCGCGCAGCTTAGAGGGAACATTGGTTATTTCTCCTTCCTTCCTTCCTTCCTTCCTTCCTTCCTTCCTTCCTTCCTTCCTTCCTTCCTCCCTCCCTCCCTCCCTCCCTCCCTCCCTCCCTCCCTCCCATATAGATATACAAATATACACATACATACATAATACATACATATTACAATCAATTTAAATATATTTTCATCATTACAGCAATTACTTCTGTCTTTTACATCAAAACTAATGAAAATAAGAATAGCAGGAGGTTTAGAAAGTTTGAATTACTGTTAACTGAATTTCTGCACACTTGACAACATTTAAATGTATGACTTTAATTGTTGCACAATTCTCAAGAAATTTATCCTATGTAAACCCTGGTGGAACTGAATGGGATTTTCCAATCAATAGAGTTCCAGAACATAATCAAGCCTTCACCTTCAGGGACATTTTTGGCTTGTTAAACTCTTTAGAAGACCACAATTAGATCTGTACTTAATTCTTTCTTGGATAATGCAACTGGTTTTTCATAAATCCTCTGTCCTGTCTCTATATCATTCCAAGCCAACCACAGTTCCTTATATTCAGATGGTCCTCCCATCTTCCCAATAGCATCTTGGATTTCTATTATGGATGCATACCTTTATTCATTCTTGACTCTTTCCAAACCATATGGCCTCCACAGATTCAGTTCCCAGAGGCATGTTCATTGAATACATCATTTTCACAGCATGGGGAGACAACTTGCAGCTGTGGAATGCATCAAGCTAAGTTAACAGTCTTCTATTTACTTTCCAGAGCAGTCCATTGCAAAGAAAGAGAAAAGGAAAAAAACAGAGAAGAGACATTAAAAAAACGCTCTGCCCAATTTTAGCTGTGGTACCACTGGTTTCTCTTCTGTCCACCAACAATATGCATCCTTCAACAAATTAACCCACCAATATAAAAACCGACTGTAATATTGGAAATCAGTATTTGTTAATAATCGTTTTATAAAATTCAGCTGGAGGGGATTGTATTCTAATTTAATATATATTGTCTCTTTCTTTAATATATATTACATTATTAGCAGGTTATTACAAGTAATTTTGTAATTTGACAACATGTGTCTTCTTAACATTGCATAATTCTTAAGTAAATAAAAATGTATTTTTTGTGTTTATATTTCATACAATAGGTACTATTTTCCCTCTGCATTGCGTTTTGGGGAATTCAGATCATAAAGCAACTCACTTCAAACTCAGCAAAGCAACACTAAGAAGAAGTCTATCAAAATTTTATTTTTTGTGATGGATTACTTTCATCTTTTGTGCAGAACTGCAATAGAGATTTCTTTAATATATTCATCAATAGCAACAACAACATATAACCAAATCTAAGATCAACATGTCTCAATTTCTTTACTTTTTTTTATTTGGAAACTTCTGAATTTTCTGCATTAATTTCATTTGTATGCAAATGTATATGTAATTTAACAATTATATTAATAAATATTAATTATGTATGGTGGCAATAAACTCATTTGTTTTCTTTATATGTTGATAAAACCAAAGGACTCTTGTCATATAGGGGGTAAAGTTTCACTGATTTAAGATGAATATTGAGCAGAATTTTGCAATTAATTATGAATACACTTCATACTTGCAAATATAAACTTCAACCTGGGGATATTTATTTTTTAACTTGACTGTAATTCACTAAAGTGGATTGTATTCTGCCTTTCTTTGCAGAAAGGATACAAAGCAATTAACCATTAAAATTTTGATTAAAAAAATAACAAATAATGATGAAAAGACTGAAAAGACCTGGATAAAAATAGAAGTCTTAATATATTTGCTAAAAGTAGAAAGAGAGGGACTGAACACAATCCAAGAGATTCTATTTTATAATTTGGGAACTGCACCAAAGGCTATTCAATATGTCTCAACCATACAAAAGTTGAAACCAATGCTAAGGATTGCTTTCTTGCAGAATAATGCTACACATTGTATTGTGATAACTACAGATCAAGTCCTCAACTTACAACAGTTCATTTAGTAACCATTTGAAGTTGCAGTGGTGCTGAAAAGCGACTTATGACCATTTTTTGCACTTACAACATTGCAGCATCCCTATAGTCACGTGATCAAAATGTTTGGCAATTGGTTCATATTGATAATGGTTGCAGCATCCCAGAGTCATGTGATCCCCTTTTGTGACCTTCTGACAAGTAAAGTCAATGGGGAAACCACATTCACTTAACAACCATGTTACTAAATTAACAACTGCAATGATTTACTTAACAATTGTGGCAAGAAAGGTCATAAAATGGGGCAAAACTCAGTTAACCAATGTTTCACTTAGCAACATAAATTTTGGGTTCAATTGTAGTTGAAGACTAATGTACTCTCTCCTGTATCAAACCCCAAATTGTTCCATATTTCAAAGACAAGAGCAAAAACCTGTAAGGTCTGCCCAGCAAACAACTGGCAGTGCTTCTAATATCATGAATTGATTAACCCTCTGGATTTTGCACAACTAGAATCTCCAGGGCATAAATAATCTTTCAGTCATCTCCTTTGGCAGAGTTGTTTGTTTGTTTTGCACCAGATGAGGCTTTTTATATACACAGCTTCACAGACAGAGCCTTGGATATCTAAAGAAGTTTCAGATACAGGGCTTAGAGGCATTTTTTGCAATGGAGGTGATACTGGAGCTTGGCACTTCACTTTGCAACATGTTACTTTTCTGGTTCTTCTTTTAGGTATCTTTTGAAAATGTAAAAATAGGCAGGTAACATATTTTGTGCCAAAGGAAACGTTGGATGGCTCATTTATGCCCAGGGTCCTGCCATGGATATTCTAGTTGTATAAGCTATTATATTTCTTCTCCTGCTTCCTGCTGTTTAAGCTTTTGATCCTCAGTTTCACATACTGCTACCCTGGACTCTGAACTTCTGCTGTCACCATGAGTTATTAACTGTGTCTGATTTTTTCCTTGAAACTCTGTTGTTGCTTTTGGTGTATTCAATCGCTGATCTTCAGATTGTCGTCTTTCTCAGCTGTGTTTCCCTTTTTCAATTTTGATGGATTTTTGCTTTTGGTTATCGGTTATAAACTGCAGGCTAAATCTGCACCCTACTATAAATCTGTATCCTAGTATAACAGTGAAAATTTTAGCCCATCCAGATACACGTTGCTGTCTAAAAGTGAACCTAAATTATGTTCAGTTTTGTCTGTCTGTCTGTCTGTCTCTCTCTCTCTCTCTGTCTCTCGCTCTCCCCCTACTTACATCTGTCTATCTGTCTGTCTGTCTGTCTGTATGTATGTATGCATGCATGCATGCATGCATGCATGTATGTATGTATGAATCTACCTACCTACCTACTACCCACCTACCTGCCTGCCTACCTATATCTGTCTGTCTATATGTATGTCTGTATGTCTCTCTATCCATCCATCCATCCATCCATCCATCCATCCATCCATCCATCCATCCATCTATATCTATCGTATAAACTGGCTTTATTATTTTTACAAACAACTCAAGGGGGTGAACATTTAGAATAAACACTTTAAAAGAAGTTCATTCTTAATGATTGAGAATGATCACTAGAAGTGATCAGGAAGACCTGTAGGAGCTATAACTGAAGAGAGGGAGTTTGAATCAGGTAGGCCTTTGAATAATGGCTTGTACAACACTATATCTTAGATGACATGGCTAAACCTATACTTGCACCTTTTTTGCCATTATGCCCAACTATTATTTATTCAGATCCTTGAGATCTGTTGAAATTTTATTTTTTTACTATTATTTTGTCACATTATCTATTTATGTCATGTTTATGTTTTTATTTGTTTTACTGATATATATTTGAATGTTACATAAATTCATAATTCAGCTGGATTGTAATGTCTGTAGCAGATTATAGCAGTAATTGAAAAGTATAAATAACAGCATAATGAATAACAGGAAGTAACTTTACACAAACATACCTGAATCTCATCTATTTATTTCAAATTGACTCAATATAACTCACTGATATATTCTACAATTGATTTCACAGTTGATGTTATGTGTTTTTGCTGTTCCTATTCAGCGTGATGTCATAAATGCAAAATCATTTTTCCGTAGCAAACCTGATAAAAATAGATAACAACATTTGTCATTAATAGGAACACCAAGGTTTATTGATCTGGTCAGTTGTATTCCATCGTGCCTTCTCAGCATCCCATCTAGGTTTATACAGAACCATATAGTGAATTAGTTTGGAGGCCAAGAAACTAAACAAAACATTAGTCCTGTGGATTAGTCCTGAAAGTGATAATAAAGGTAAAGGTTTGTCCTATCCCGTTGTGTTCAACTCTACTTATAACTACTTTGTTATAAGTAGAGTTATAAGTTATAAGCTACTTATAACTGTTTCTTACCTTTGAAGAGTGCTCAATTGTTCCAGAATGCAGCTGCACGAGCTGTTGTGGGTGCACCTAGGTACACCCACATTACTCCAATCCTCTGCAAGCTGCACTGGCTCCCTCTTGGTCTCTGGGCACAATTCAAGGTGTTGGTCATTACCTTTAAAGCCCTACATGGCTCAGGGCCAGGTTATCTTCGAGACCGCCTTCTGCCACACAGCTCCCAGTGACCGGTGAGATCCCACAGAGTTGGTCTCCTCCAGGTCCCATCAGCTAAACAGTGCCGACTGGCGGGCCCATGGGGGGGGGCTTCTCTGTGGCTGCCCCAGCTCTCTGGAACCAGTTATCTCCAGAGATCCGGACTGTCCCTACCCTATTGGCCTTTCGAAAAGCAGTAAAGACCTGGCTTTTCCGGCAGGCTTGGGGCTGTTGATCTCGCAGTTGTAATCAGCGAGATCCGGCCATGAAAAGATATGCATGGGTTTTAAATTGTTTTAATGTTTAAGATGTTTTTAATGTTTATTCTGTTGTTAAGCCACCCAGAGTCCTTTGGAAGTTGGGCGGCATATAAATTTAATAAATCTAAAATCTAAATCTAAATCTTAGCTGACAGAACCAACGTTGTGCAAACACATTGCATGTCCTGTGGCTGGCAAGTCTATATACACTAGATAAAAACAATAAAGCAATATATCCTGAACCAAATAATAAAAATAATAAGAACACTTAAAATATTTTAATAAGTTAATTTTATTTTTTTTAATAAATATCTTTATTCGGTTTTTTTTTGTTCAAAAAGTTTTATTAGTACAGAATTACATAGATAGTAGCTAAATATTAAATATAAAGTACAAACATTTTTTTATTTTTTTCTCCCCCCCTAACCCACCCCCTTCCCTCCCCCCTCCCCCCGGACTTCCCAGAGATAATCAGGGTATAATAATAAATTTAAATTGTTAATAAAAAGGAAAAAACAAGAAAAAAACATTATTTTTTAAAAGCTTCAACTCCAAATTATACACTAATAATATATCGTCTATGTATACAATAATAAAGATACAAAAAAGAACAGAAAAAAAGAAAGAGAAATCTCTTTAACAATACAAGAAAAACATAACTAAAATAAAATAGAGAGAAAATAAAAAAGAGAAAAAAGAAAAAATAAACAAACAAACCTCCTTCCTCCTCCCTTCAATCCTCTACCTTATACAAAGTAAATATTATATAAATAATAGCTAAATATAAAATACAAAAATCTTAAACTAATATTATTAACATTAAGAATAACCTCAAAGATAAATAAAACTTAGCTAAATGTTACATAAGTAATCATTAGATATTAAATTCCATCATAATATTAATAACATAATATTATTCTAGATTAACTTATTAACTTCAAAAAACAAAAAATCTTTAAAGTCTTAAAAAAAAAAGAAAAACAAATCTTCAACAAGTTGTATATATCTAATATTAACATTAAAAATAGCCTCAAAGTTATATAAAACGTAACTCAATGTTACATAGATAATCATTAAATAGGGAAAAGGAAAAGTACAATCATATTAGTCTCTATCCGTCCAATATATTTCAACACCACATCTTTTTGTATCTTGATAGTTGCATCTTTTAGTAACTCAATAATTTTGAATTTATCAACTCGTCTCCCATCTGGTCCCGGACCACCATCTCCTTTTCCCCGACTGTCTGGCTCTGGCACTCCTTTTGGTTTTTTAAATCTATTTCCTTTTGATCCAACAAAGATGGCTTCCCCTCCTCCTCCTCTTTTATTTTCATACATCCTTCCTCTGGAATTTTGGATATGTCAGCCTTTAAAACATTGACATAAAATTCAGTAGCTTTTTTTATCGTATTAAGCCGGTATCTTTTTCCAGAAAATTTCACTGCTACTCCTACTGGCGCTTCCCATTTATATTGTAAATTTAATCTTTTGAATTCATCAATCAAAAAAGTGTAGCTTTTTCTGGCTTTAAGCATTTTAGAGGGGATTTCTTTCCAAATCTTTAATTCCTGACCATTCACCTTGAGATTATTGTTGAACGTTGCCTGTATAATTCTATTCCGTAGAGCTCTTGTAGTAAAATATATGACAATGTCCCTTGGTAAATGTTTTTGTTTAGCATACCACGAATTGATTCTGTATATTTTGTCAATTTGTGTAGCCAATTCCACTTTAGAAATTCCAGACACCTGATCCAATACATCAACCATCCTTCCTTTTAAATCTTCATATAATCCCTCCTTCAAACCTCTGACCCTTATAGCAACTTCCATGGATCTGAACTGTGTCATCAACACCTCTGTTTCAAAATTTGCAATGTCATTTTGAATTTTATCTATATATTTCACCGAGGTTGCCAAAGCTTGTTTATTTGTTTCAATACGTTCTGCCAAAACTTCAATATTTGTTGCTAAACCTTCGCAAACCTCTAACACGTCCAGCCTAAGTTGTTGATTCATATTCTTCAAAGCAGCCTGCATTTTTTTTATCTATCTCACTAATTTTCTGATTAAATTCCAAAGTCAGTTCATGTTTCATAATCTTTAAGTTATTTAATAAATTTTCAGGTGTCAAAGGCTGTGGAGGTGTTAACTCAGTATTAAGTTGCGTTTTGGAAATATATCCAGAGGAATAGTCATTTCTTTTAGTCAAAACAATCTTTCCAGATTTTGAAGCCATTATGGTGTTTCAAAAGAGTACAAAGAAAAAAGAGAGGAAAAAAAAAAGCCAGATGCCTAATTAAAGTTCTTTCCAATTTCAAAACCAGGAGTCTTTTATTATTAAAAATCTTTCAATTATAACTTTAATCCAGGGCTAGGAGACAGAGAAAGAAAAGCCTTCTTTCCAAGTCAAAAGTTTCCATAAGAGAAAAAAAAAGCCTCTGGGAAAACGAAAGTCACTTTCACTTCTCAATCGCCATATTGTTACTTTGTTTCCTTTGTTTCCTTGCTGAAGTGAAAGCTTACCCAGGAGTTGAAAAAAAAGAAAAAAGAGGTTTCAGTACTTGCCCATCTCACGCCTGTTTCTCTCTGTCTGCTTCTGTAGTTCAAAAGTAATTGTAAATCCCATTCTGGAAGCAGCGGCTGGTCATGACATCTAGCTCCGCAAAAGCGGAGGTTTCCTGATCCTCGGAGCTGGAGACAAGCTACATGGGGAGCTCTCCCTTCGCGCCCCTAGATGGCTCCTAGGGCACTGGGGGGGCTCTACCCCACCTGTCAGGCTCTCATCTCTCCCCTTTGCCCGGGGAAGAGATTTCAAAGCCGCCAGACAGCTGTTCTGGCAGCTTTTTACGAGGGTCGGAAAGGTGCCCGACAAAGGGACGTCCGCGATGGCGCGCTCCAAACCGGAAGTTCCTTTATTCGGTTTTTAAACTTTAAAAAAACATACATAATAACACACGACATCAAAGAGAAAAAAGAAAAAAGAAAAGTTAATTTTAAAAGCATCCAGTTTTGGGGTAGCTGTTATTCTGAATATATGTGGAAAACAAACATTTCTTACATGTTAATTAAAATAAGGCAAGGTGAGAATGAGTCCTATTTCTTTTTCAAAATAACTTTCTTGAACCAACAAGAAATGCATAACATTTTGTTCAAGAACTGTGTGATTTAGTGCTACTCCTGTGTATTTGTAATATTTAGATCTTCCTTATTTTTTATCCCTCCCCCCAAAGGAATTAATCTCCCTGCATTTCTTTAGCTATATATTCTAGGAAATCCTTATTTCTAGAAATGTTATACCTTTACATTAATTTAATATCTTGAATTCCCACACAGATAGATACTTTCCCCCCATCCAGTTATTTCGATTGTAACTTCTGAAACTGTGTCTGCTGACAATTGTGAATTATAAGACTTCAGAAAGAAAATGGAAGAGAGTCCTTGGAAAAACAGTATTTCACATAATATGACAGAAAACACAATTACTTTGAAAAGAAATAATAATAATAAATCACTTAAAATACATTTTTAAAACATATGTTTTAAAATGTGTAAAATATTAAAATGTTTTAAAGGCGTAGTTATAAAAATGGATATTTTTAAAAAATATTCCAGATCAGTTTGGAATAGGCCAAAATAGATTCAGAAACAAAACAAAACCAAAACAAATCAAGAAAAGTGCACAGAACAGATTGAGTCTTTCCAAGCTATGTGTGATTTCCATTATTTCTTTCCCATATTGTACCCATCCTCTGCATTTCATTGTCTTAGCAACCCCTTAATGTCTTTCATGTTATTTTTTGCTTTACCTTTTTTTACTTCTTTATATTGTCAATCACTTTCACTTTGTTTATAGTTCTGGATATCCCTTGTTTCTTTCACAATGAAGTGAGTTTTAACATGTGACTGAGTACACAGGTGACAATCAGCAGTAGCATCAGATTAATTGAAATTAACAAGAGGGGTAGAATTTTAAAGGAATTCAAAATTGGACTACTGAAAATATGATTATATCAACAACAGGATCTCTCACATACTAATATCCTTTCATTCAATACAAGGCTTAAGCTCTCCCACCTCAATAAAATACCATATCAGAAATAGCAGCATGTACCTAGAAGAGAGTTCTACATAAAAAGAATAATAATATTATTATATTGGTTAAATTTTTATTTTTATTATATTTCTTTTTTTTAAAAAAGAGATATGATTAGTTTAAAATTGAGATTAGCATCAGTCTGTCATATATAAAATGAGTTAGCATAAAAGCACTCAAGGAAAGGCAAAGAAAGGCTTCCGGTTTGGCTCCACAGACATTGAGGACGCTCCTCGCCGAGCGCCTCTTCCGAAGTCCCGTAAACGCCGCCAGAACAGCTGTCTGGCAGCTTGAAAATCTTCTCCCTGAGATTAGGGGAGAGATGAGAGCTCGACAGGTGGGGTAGAGCCCCCCTAGTGCCCCAGGAGACAATCTGGGGCGCGAAGGGTGAGGGCTCCCCAGGCAGCCTGTCACTCGCTCCAGGACCTCGGATGCCTCCGCTTATGCAGAGCAAGATGCCGCGACCACTGCTGCTTGTAAGTTGGGATTTACAATAACTTGATGCATTGCAGATAGCAGACAGAGAAAGGCAGGAGACCAGAATGGCAAGTATCCTAATTTTTAACTCCATTGCATTTTCACTTCGGGAAGTTACAAAGTAGCTTAGTTAACAAGCAACAAAATGGCGATTGAAGAATTCTGAGGGCGTGGAAGTGAAAGTTATAAAGTTTCATTTCGCTAGCAGCCCTCTATGGAATTTCTGACTCTGGAAAATTCTTTTTTCTTCTCCTTGATTTTGGATTAAAATAACAATTCAAACTTTAAAATCTATATGGCTTCAGCATCTGGAAAGAATCTTTTCAATTATGGATTTGGTTTTTTCTTTGTATACCTTTGAAAACGTTGGATTTTGATGAACTCTTTTCTCTCTCTGATTCTGGACTAAAACTAAAAGTTTGATCTTAAATTTGAAATGGCTTCTAAACTTGGAAAGGTTGTGTTTAACAAAAGACTTGAGCATCCCTCTGTTTATACCTCAAGAACGCAATTTACTTCTTATTCAACATCCCCACAGGCTTTAACACCTGAAAACTTATTTGATACTTTAAAAGTTATGAAGAATGAACTGGTTATGGAATTTAATTCAAAAATTAATGAAATTAATGAAAAAATGCAGGCTGTCCTAGAAGAGATGGACACTAGAAATAAACAACTGAGGAAGGATATGATATTTGCATTTGAAGGATTAGCAGGAAATATGGAAATCTTGGAGAAAGACGTGGAAGTAATTAAACAATCTGTGATAACCTTGGGGGAAAAGATAGACAAAACTCAAAACAATATTGAAAATTTTGAAACAGAGGTGTTAATGACCCAGTTCAGAAGCATGGAATTTGCTATAAGACTAATAGTTTTAAAAGAGAAAAAACATGAAGATTTAAAAGGGAGGATGGTGGAGGCTCTGATGCATGTGTTAGGAATGACTAAAGAAGAACTGGTCATGCAAATTGATAAGATATACCGTGTTAATTCCTGGATTGCTAAACAAAAATATCTGCCAAGGGATATTGTAATATATTTTACTACAAGGGCATTACGTAATAAAATTCTACAGGCGACTTTCAAGAATAAGCTTCAGGTAAATGGACAGGAATTAATGACACTGAAAGAAATTCCTCCTAAAATGCTCAGAGCCAGAAAGGATTATACCTTTCTGGTTGAAGAACTTAAAAAACAGAACCTACAGTATAAATGGGATGCCCCAACGGGGATAGTGGTGAGATATTTGGAAAAGAGATACTGGCTCAACACGATAATGAAAGCTACTGATTTCTATGTTAAAGTTTTAAAGGCTGATATATCCAAAATTCCAGAAGGAAGAAGCATGAAAGTAACAGAAGAGGAGAGAGGAGAGTCTTCGATAGTTGTGCAAACGGAAAGAGCTTTGATGATTCAAGGTGATTTACAGAGCCAGAGAGATGCTTATAATGTGGAAGAGGAGACAGAAGATCAAAGTCAAGACAAGAGTAGAGTTGACAAATCAAAAAACTGCTAAGCTACAAAAGGCTGCAAGAACAAGATCTAAAATCCGACCGAGAAGAAGGAATGATTAGAATTTGGGAAGTTATAGGACAGATGGAGAGATGAATGAAAATTGATACTTTGCAGTAAGAAGACTCATTGACTATTGAGGATATGACCCTGATGGTTGTGTTTCTTTTTATTTTTTGTTTTTCCTTCTTCTTCTTTTTATTATTATATCTTAAAGCAATTAAAGATTTAGAATTACTGTGAAATTAGTAATTTGATACATTGTAATGTTAGGTTATTAATAATGTGTTTAACTCTTAGATTATGTTTAAAAATTTCTGAGTTATAAGGGGTTAAAGAAATATAGAAATACCAGAATTAACAATTTGTTAGAATATTTTAAATTACTATGTATGCTGAAGAGGTATTGTTGGAAGAAGGAAGTTTTACTTAATATTGAGGAAATGATGTTGATGGTTGTAACTGAATGAAATGGATTTCTCCTTTTTTTCTTCTTTTTTTTCTTTTATTATTATACTTTAAAGATTATATAAATTCCATATAAAGGAAAGATAATTAGTGGAGTAAATTATCAGCCTGAGATATTGAAATGATGTTTGATTAAAAATATGCTTGATTTTTAGATTATGCTTAAAAGGTTTTGAGCAACAAGGAGTTAAAGATTTAAAGAGATGTGGAAATTAAGAATTTGTTAGTATAATTGAAATTTATTTTATTGAATATTATGCCCTGTGCTTTCTCTGGGAAGTCGGGGGGGGTGAGAGGGGGGAGGGGGGAGGGGGGAGGGGGGGAGAAAAAGAGAAAAATGTTTGTACTTTGTACTAATAAAACTTTTTGAATAAAAAAAAGGAAAGGCAAAGAAAGTGAAAGAGGAAGTAGAAGGGGAGGAAGAGAAGGTGTAGAGAGGGTAGAGGAGGAGGGAAGGAGTTAGAAAGTAGGAGGAGAAGTTGGAGATAGAGAGAGGGGAGTGTAATGGAATAAAGTAGAACAGACTGATGACTGATGAATAAGTGTTGAATAAGATATTGACTTTTGAACGATTGACTATATTGAACAAATATGTATTTTTATTGTAATATTTTAAGGTACATGTGTATTAAATTGTATATGAAGTGATGGAGAAAATAAAAAATTTTGTAAAAAAAAATAAAAAAAATAAAAAATAAAATACCATATTGGACATTAATACAATTGAGAGTCCAGAAATACTTCACAAGAAGAGTCCTCCACTCCTCTGCTTGCAACAGAATTCCTTATTCCATCAGACTTGAAATTTTGGGCTTAGACAACTTAGAGCTACGTCGCCTTTGATCTGATCTAAATGTAGTTCATAAAATTATCTGCCACAATGTCCTACCTGTCAATTAATACTTCAGCTTCAACCACAACAATATACGAGCACACAATAGATTCAAACTCAATGTAAACCGCTCGAAACTCGACTGCAGAAAATACGACTTCAGCAATAGAGTAATCAATGCCTGGAATGCACTACCTGACTCTGTGGTTTCTTCCCCAAACCCCAAAAACTTTAACCTTAAACTTTCTACAGTTGACCTCATCCCATTCCTAAGAGGTCTGTAAGGGGCGTGCATAAGCATAACATCATGCCTACCGTCCCTGTCCTTCTGTCCTATTGTCTAAATTTACCTATACATACTTTACTTTTGTTTATGTTTATATCATACCTGTTATCTTGTACACATGTTGACTAAATAAATAAATAAATAAATAAATAAATTTTGTAATGAAGTGAACTGCAGTGAATCATAAAAATTTATGCTTTTCACTAAAAGATGTTTCCAGTTTCCTCCTGATGTTTTGCTTTTTCAGAAAAAGCACAACAATCCAGGAAACACACAATATCTTGCAAGTATTTTATTCAAATTCTTTCCCTTCATATTTACTTCTCATTTTTTTCTCTCTCTTTGGCTTTTTTTCTCTCGTAGATACATATAAAGGTAATGATTCATATTCTATTAAAGTTTTACTAAGTTAGGTCTCATTGTAAAACTTATCTCAAGACATTTTGAATTGACTAGAATAGTTCGCAATGGGGTTGTTGTTTTTTGCTTGAATTTATCCTTTTGACATCTCTCAGTTAATTAATCTTAATTCTTGCCTTAACTTTGGAAGGATAAATCCCTGGAAATATAAGGTGTGCAGCACTGGTACTTGGAATGTGTAGGGACCATTAAATGATATTTTTAGAAAGGTGTCATATAGTTCATTGTTTTAATCAAAAATCATAAACATAAAAGAGTTTAAATTAATTAAAACAAATAGTAAGTAAGCAAGCAAACAAGCCAGTAAAAGCCAATACTATCCTAGGCTGTATTAATAAAGGGATAAAATCAAGATCGTGTGAAGTATTAGTATCACTTTATTTTGCCTTGGTAAAGACTGCACTTGGAATATTGCATCCAGTTTTGGTCACAATATGAAAAAGATGTTGAGATTCTAGGAAAGAGTGCAGAAAATAGCAACAAAGATGATCAGGGGACTGGAGGCTAAAAAATATGAAAAACAATTGTAGTAATTGGGTATGTCCAGTTTAATGAAAAGAAGACTAGGAATGACATGATAGCAGTATTCTTTATCTAAGTGGCTGCAAAAAAGAAGAAGGGGTCAACCAATTCTCCAAAGCACCTGAAGGAAGAAATTGATGGAAACTTACAGAAAGAGAAGCTACAAAGAACTAAGGAGAAATTTCCCGACAGTAGAACAATTAATCAGTGGAACGACTTGCCTCCAGAAATTGTGACTGCTCCAACACTGGAGGTTTTTAGAGATTGGACAACCATTGGTCTGAAATGGTATAGGGTTTCTTGACTAAGCATAGGATTGGACTAGAAGACTTCCAAGGTCCCCTCCAACTCTGTTATTCTGTTAATTTATGTTAAACACGCAATCGCAATAGCACTTAGACTTATAGATCACTTCACCGTGCTTTACAGACCTCTCTAAGTGGTTTACAGAGTCAACATATTGCCCCAACAATCTGGGACATCATTTTACTGACTTCAGATACTCAACTGCATTCTAACCACTGCGCCACCATGGCTCCTCAATGGTGTTATATTAGTATGGAAAGTGGAATAATAAATATAGACAGGCGAAGGTTGTTTATTTATTTTTCTAATTTCATAAAGTGGCAGGAAAATGGGATTTATTTAAGATTTATTTAAAAATTGAGTGACATTGAGTGACATTGAAATTGACAAATCCTCACATTTTTAACAGGGCCACTCCAACCCAGTGTGTAATTTGTGTGCAGCACAGGGATACTACTTGAAACACAGCTATTGGATACATCATGGAAATAACAGCAGCAGAAACACACCTATTGAACTGCAATAAAGTTTTTTGGGGGGTGCAGAGTGGGCGATAGAGGTGGCACTAAGTGGAATTCCCACCTTATTCCCACCTCTTAGCCCCACCTTATCGGCCTTCCGTAAAGCCGTTAAGATCTGGCGTTTCCGACAGGCCTGGGGCCATTGACCTCTGGTGATGAGAGACGAGGTCGGCCCATGAATGGTGGATGACTGTAATTTTGATGCATTTTTAGTCTGCTTTTTAAATTTTAAATTTTCTATTTATGTTTCTTTCTGTTGTGAGCCGCCCAGAGTCCTTTGGGAGTTGGCGGCATAGAAATGTAAAAAATAAATAAATAAACAAATAATAAATAAATAAATAAATAAATAAATAAATAAATAAATAAATAAATAAATAAATAAATAAATAAATAAATAAATAAATAAATAAATAAAATATAATAAATATAATAAATAAATAAATAAATAAATAAATAAATAAATAAATAAATAAATAAATAATTCAGCACAAGACAGCCTTCTATGCAGTGGTGGGATTCAAATAATTTAACAACTGGTTCTCCGCCCTAATGACCAGCTACGTTGGTGTGGCTGGGTGGGCATGTGGCTGGCTGGGCATGCCCAACTCAACATCACTCACGTCTCAGTGTGCTTCTCCTTGCCTGGCCTCTCGTGACTGTGGGGATGCTGCAATGGTTGTAAGTGTGAAAAACAGTCATAAGTCACTTTTTTCAGTGCCATTGTAACTTTGAATGGTCACTAAATGAACTGTTGTAAGTCAAGGATTACCTGTACAAAAATACAAAAAGCTTTTTTGCTTGCAAAAAGCTGCCCTAAATACCAATCATTAGATTAAAAAGACCTGCAAGCCGAAGTTACAAATCGAGCAGGGTGCCAGAGCAGCTTGAGGAATTAAAATATTTAGCATGCAATGACAACTATCAGCAGCCAACCCTTGCTCATTAAGTGAAACCCTTTAGCAAAGAGGTCATTTAAGCTCTCCAGAAAGAACACAGCCAGGTGAAGCAATCATTTGCACCACTTAAAGATACCAGCTGGTTTCACTCACCTCACAAGATATCCTAAGGAAATCATCCAGATTTAAGGAAAGATCACATGCCCCCCAGAAAGGCAGTAAAAAAAATCAGTGTCAAGCTTGCATCTTGCCTCTTGGAAGTACACCCAAAAGAACAGTGCCAGGAAACATTAAAGCAGAAGGAAGACCCCCTCCCCAGATAGAAAAAGAAACCATGAGGCAGGAAAAAAATTCAAACACAATACAAATAATTAAATCATAACAGTTTAAATTCTTTTAAAACTAAAACATAAGCCTTGTCTGGGTCATTGCCAGAGCTCACACCCCAGGCAAGCTCAAGTGTAAACACTTGAGATAAGCCTAATTACAAAGAAAGCAATTAGAGCTAGAATGTAGCAAAAGAGCAAACACAGTAGCTGTTGCTTGTTAAACCAATTACCAGAACAAATAGACACAGGAACTAGCCAGATTTCTTAACCCAGTTTCTTTTCAGGAACAGAAATTAACCTTTTTCCTTCCAAACAAAACTGAATATGGAAAATTATCCCATCAATAAATATAGGATTAAACATCACCAAGCACAGAATTAAACTTCACCAAAAACCAGTTTTAGACCAAAACTCAGAAAGGGTATGTAAACTCATGTTTGAATATCAATCTTTCTAGCTAGGCAAGAAGCCTTGCTGAATGTCACTCATCCTGGTTCCTTGTCATTAAAAGCTTCTTTCCGGCAGCTCTGTTTCATTATTCAATTATTTCTTCAAAGTGCTGATTGTTGCACCCCATCTGGAAGAAATACAGAGGGAGTATTTCCTCCCAACAGCAGTGTAAAAAGCTTAAAACAACCCTTCCTCTTTAAGAGAGTCAAGCCCCAGCAAAGTACCAGCAAAGAAAACAAAAACTCCGGAGAAGCTCTGGCGGCAAAAGTAAGTCTAGGCTAAGGTGACCAGACGTCCCGATTTTGGCGGGACAGAGCCGCTTTTTCATCATTTGTCCCGCGTCCCGCCCGCCCTCTAAAAAGTCCCGATTTTTTGAAAGAATGCACGACTAGGTCATTCTTTCAAAAAATCGGCCTGCAGGCACTCGAGGATGGCCAGGTTGGGCCCAGCCGCAGGGGCAGCAGCAGCAGCAGCAGCAGGCCCTCTCAAAATCGGGACGTCTGGTCACCTTAAAACACCCACCCATACCTTTCTCTCTGCAAGGCGGGCGCGGAGAGATGACGTCGCTGCTGTCGGCGCCCCACGCTGATTGGCTGTTGAAGGGTGAGCGGCGGCGGCGACAGCAGCAAGCCGGGAGCGCTCGCCTGGAATTGGAGTCAGCGAGCAGCTGGGCATCGGGGCTCTTCCCCCGCCTTCTCCATCCTCCAGGGTCGCCACTGCGGGGGTTCCGTCTCTCCGGTGGTGCCTGCGTTGGAAGGGAAGGGGGGAAAAGGCAGCCTGCGGGGCTTGGCATGGCTGGGAGTTGCGAGGCGGCGTAGCAACTGGGCTGTTCCTCCGGGTATGCTAAAGTGCTCGAGTTTTTTCTCTCTCACACACACATGCACAACCTTCCAACGACCAGGTCGGACTGGATCTCCCAGCACGACTTCCCGGTCGTTGGAAGGTTGTGCATGTGTGTGTGAGAGAGAAAAAACTCGAGCACTTTAGCACACCCGGAGGAACAGCCCGGTTGCTACGCCGCCTCGCAACTCCCAGCCATGCCAAGCCCCGCAGGCCGCCTTTCCCCCCCTTCCCTTCCAACGCAGGCACCACCGGAGAGACGGAACCCCCGCAGTGGTAGCCCTGGAGGATGGAGAAGGCGGGGGAAGAGCCCCGATGCTGGGCTGCTCGCTGACTCCAATTCCGGGCGAGCGCTCCTGGCTTGCTGCTGTCGCCGCCGCCGCGCATGAACGCGGTCCGCGGCAGGAAGCGAGTTCAAGCGACCCTCCGTCGCTGCCGGCCTGCAGCCCGGCGCCCCTTCCTGCCTGCCCCGCCCCGTGCCCCGTACTCAGCTCTTGACTTTTTCCCTCTGCGCATGCGCAGCGTTCTGCGCATGCGCAAAACTCAAATGGCGACGTCCAGGCGGCCCCGCCCCCCCCTTTAAAAAAAATGTCCCGCTTAAAAAAAATATCTGGTCACTTTAGTCTAGGCGTACTGCCAAGAATGTAATAAGGGTTAATGGAGAGGCAGTTTCTGTAAGCAGGGCAATAAAGATTAGGCTAGAAACAACACCAGACTGTTTCCTTCCTTACAGAATTAGCCCCTTAAAGTGGAAAAAACAAAAGGAGATTTCTTCCAACAACCGGTTCTCCGAACTGCTTAGAAAATTAACAACAGGTTCTAATGAATAAGTGCGAACCGGTAGAATCCCACCCCTGCTTCTATGCCAGCAGTAGTCCTACCTTCTTAGAATTCTTTGCATGCTAATTCTTTACATATTAACTGTTAAATTCTCTTTTGCAACTTTTCCAGCATGTATCATTGAACATCTAAACTGTTCTCAGAATCCAGAAAAACCCATTTCTTGTTAACTGCATAATAATTTATGAAAAAGAAACATTCTTTGTGTAGCTTCTTGTCTGCATTAGAATTATTACACTGAAGATAGCAAGGCTTAACACGTCCTTTTGATTGTGCTGGTTTTTTTTCCTTGGAGTTTTTCTGTCCTGGATTCTTTATTGATTTCATTATAAAACAGAAAGATTCCAGACATTTGTGCAATTCATATACCTTTCCATTCCTCATAAGAGTATTAATTTCCAAATGATGAAATGTCACATGATTTGAAGACTGATAAATAAGCATCCTTTCAGAATTTTGCAATATGATAGTTTATCAGGAATTATACAATCTGTGAACCATTTCCTCATACAGTGAAACATTATTCTACTTATGATAATTTCTGAGTCAAGTATGCATCTGAAAGAATTAAGGATATGATATCTGTGAGAGAGAAAACTCTATGGTGCCACCTTTATTTGGCTTAATAGTTTATTAGTTTATGAGTTCTTTTGGCTTAATAGTTTATCTAGGGCTGATCTTCATATGCACTTTCTCTTCCATTTGAGAAGAGCAAGAAGACTTCTGGTACTCCAGCATGTATTTTATATATTTTGATTTTCTTTTGCTCTTGATCTTAATTTGTATTGAATTCAATCTAGTAGAATTTATACTTTTCTACATAGTAATACTGTATATTTATTTATTTATTTATTTATTTTATTTTGGTTTTCTTATATGCTGCCCTACTCCCGAGGGACTCCCGAGGGACTCATATAGATACTACCAATATCTAGATAATGGAAACAAATCTGGAAAGTGAATTGAATTTAGGAAGACAAGAAAAGAAGACCTCTCTTATTTTTAAAGGCTGAAAATACTGAAAACAAAAATGGGGAAAAGTTCAATTATGTCTCTTTATTGGGATGAATTTATTTCTACCTTTACAAATAAGAAGATATGGTGAAATCAATGTTGTTACTCTCCCTTCCATATTCATGTAGCAATTCCCATAATCAAATCTAAGTCCAAATGTCTTTTTAAAAAAAAGTTCATAAAGAAAATTCTCTCTCCCACTGCCCCTCTTCCTCCCTCCCTCCCTCCCTCTCCCTCTCCCTCTCCCTCTCCCTCTCCCTCTCCCTCTCCCTCTCCCTCTCCCCCTCTCCCCCTCTCCCCCTCTCCCCCTCTCCCATCTCTCTCCACCTCCCTTCCCTCTTTCTCTCCACTTCTCTCTCTTTCTTTCTTTCTCTCACACACAAAAGATGTCCCATGCAAGACAAAAAAAATTGGATTTTGGTAATTTAGTTAGATGGAAAAAAAACATTATGTGGGATCGGCTGTTGTTTGCATTTTATCTTCTGAAAATACAGTTTCAGCATGGGAAGGAAAAAAAGAATTTTGGAAAAAGTGTAGGAGAAGATTCCTGTGCAGTGTGGGAGAAACATCTGCTTTGTGTCCACCAAAGACCACCAATGATGCCCTTGTATAACTCTATAAAGGAAAATAAATGTGGGAGGATGACAGCTACATGACTGGATGTAGATTGGGGAAAAGCCAGACACATATAGTAAAATAAGTTTCTATTATTTGGACACACCTCTCTTTCCCTAGTGGAATTGTTTTTCATTTCCAGTTTTTATAAAGGCTTTTAAAAAAATATATAAACTAAATTAAATTATAAACTAAAGGAACAGTACTGCATAACTACTGGCAAGTGTGCTTGTATGATGCCACCGATATATATATATATATATATATATATATATATATATATATATATATATATATATATATATAGATAGATAGATAGATAGATAGATAGATAGATAGATAGATAGATAGATAGATAGATAGATAGAGAGAGAGAGAGAGAGAGAGAGAGAGAGAGAGAGAGAGAGAGAGAGAGAGAGAGAGAGAGAGAGAGAGAGAGAGAGAGAGAGAGAGAGAGAGAGAGAGAGAGAGAGAGAGAGAGAGAGAGAGAGAGGAATTGATATTTCAACATAAACTTCTGCACCATTTATGATGGCCAGGTATACTGAAGATATTTGGAAGGAAAGAATTGCCTTTTTTGTCATAGACATTACATTCAGATTGGAAGGAGATTATCTGGTTTGATTAGCAAAAGATATAAATAGAGAAGCACCTTTTCCACCTCAAGGTAAACTCATTTTAGGACTATCAGTTGTAAGCCACAAGGGAGAATATTCTACTTTGAAAAAAAATTCCTGTGATGAACATTATTTTCCTCTTGTTATTATCCCTGTGCCTAGTTAGGCTAACATGTCATGCTTGGGTTTAATTGAGATTGACTTTTCTCCTTTCTTTAAATCAAAGAAATCAGGGGCTAGGATTCTGCCCCCCTCTGCTGAGTGTGGAAACAGAAGCGGGGGGGGGTTGAGTCCGACCCCAGGCTCAGTATGAATGGAATGTATGGCCTGCCGGGAGAGAGGGGGACCAGTGGGGGAAGGGAGGGGATCTCTGATGGGATGGGGAGTGGGAGCATTATGGTCATAACAGGGAGAGGTAGGTATGGCGGGAGCAGAGGGGTAGGCCACTCTCGGGGACCGAGAATTCGCTGTCTTCAAGCGATTCCTTGTTCTGGCCCCTCTGGTTTGGTTTCATCGAGCTCAGCCCGAGTACTGGGTAACCAGGGATGTCAGGACCCTGGGCTCAAGCTGCTGCTGTTGAATGCCAGGTCGATTACTAACAAGGCCCCCCTTGTACGGGATCTAATCCTGGAAGAGGGGGAGGACCTGGCATGCATCACTGAGACCTGGCTGGGCCAGGAGGGGGGTTCCCCTTTCCGAGATGTGCCCGGATGGGTTCTCAATTCAGCATCAGCCACGACCCCAGGGAAGGGGTGGAGGAGTGGCTATTATAGATCACCAGAATCTATGTCCTCATAGGAGCCCTGCCCTGGAGATTGTTGGGTGTGAGATGCTCCTTCTGAAGTTGGACTTAGGGGTTCAGGTGGGCCTTTTGCTAATGTACTTGCCTCCTAGCTGCGTTGCAAAGGCCCAGCCTGTTCTGCTCAAGGCAATAGCGGGGCTGGCGATTGAGTTCCCCAGGTTGATGGTGCTGGGGGACTTCAACCTGCCATCACCCGGCGAAACCTCAGAGGCAGTCCAGGAGTTCATGGCTTCCATGACAACCACGGACCTGACCCAAGTAGTTCAGGGTCCAACTCATGAGGGAGGTCACACGCTTGACCTTGTGTTTTTTGGGGGGGCAGTGGAGAGATGATCTCAGGTTGAGGGATTTAGTCACAACACCCTTGTCGTGGTCAGATCATTTCCTTCTGAGGTTGGATTTCATGGCACCACTCCTCCACCGCAAGGAGGCGGGACCGATTAAGTGGTTCCACCCCAGGCGCCTAATGGAATCTGAAGGATTCCAGAGGGAACTTGGGGAAATACCTGAATCCCTGGTACACAACTCATCTGAGTCTCTAGTGGCTGCCTGGAACCGGGTGGCAGCGGGAGCTCTAGATTGAATTGCGCCTTTGCGGCCTCTCCGTGGCAGTGGATCCAGGAGAGCTCCTTGGTTTACCGAGGAGCTCCGGGAGATGAAACGCCAAAAGAGACGCCTAGAGCAACAATGGAGAGCCAGTAAAGCTGAATCTGACCGGGCACTATTAAGAACTTGTCTTACTTAATGGCGATACGGGCGGCAAAATGTTCGCATTTTTCCGCTCTTATTGCATCCGCCGATTCTCACCCAGCCACTCTGTTTAGGGTGACTCGCTCCCTTTTTGCTAAGGAGAGAGTTGAAGAACCCTTACAGGGCAGAGCTGAGGAATTTGCTCAGTTTCTGGCAGATAAAGTCACTCAGACCTGGACTCCATTTGGACAGGGCAAGCCGAGATGACAGGTGCGAGTCTTAGACCTGTTGTATGGGATGAATTTGAGCCTATCACACCTGATGATGTGGACAAGGCTATAGGAGCGATGAGTGCCTCTACTTGTTTATTGGACCAGTACCCCTCCTGGCTGGTCTCTGCCAGCAGGGAGGTGTCACACGGCTGGCTCCAGGCTGTTGTGATCGCATCTTTGAGAGAGGGATCCACCCCACAGCCCTTAAAAGCTGCGGTGGTGAGGCCCCTCCTAAAGAAGCCTTCCCTGGACCCAGCGGATTTAAAGAACTTCTGTCCAGTCTCCAACTTGCCCTTTGTGGGTAAAGTTGTTGAGAAAGTGGTGTCGGTCCAGCTCCTATGATTATTGGAGGATACTGATTATCTAGATCCCTTTCAATCGGGTTTCAGGCGCAGCTACAGTACAGAAACTGCTTTGGTCACCCTGATGGATGATCTCTGGCGAGCCCGGGATGGAGGTTATTCCTCCATCCTGGTGTTACTTGACCTCTCAGTGGTCAAGTACCATTGACCATGGTATCCTTCTGCGCCGACTCGGCGAGGTGTGAGTGGGAGGCACCGTTTTATGGTGGTTCTCCTCCTACCTCTCTGATAGGATGCAGTTGGTGTTAACAGGAGGGCAGAGGTCGGCCCCTAGGCCCCTGATTTGTGGGGTGCCTCAGGGCTTGGTCCTCTCGCCCATCCTGTTTAACATTTACATGAAACCGCTGTAAATGATCATCCGTCGACACCGGGTGAGGTATCAGCAGTATGCTGATGATACCCAGTTGTACATCTCCACCCCGTGTCAGTTCAGGGAAGCAGTTGATGTAATGTGCCGCTGCCTGGACGATGTTAGGGTCTGGATGGGAATGAATAGGCTCAAACTCAATCCTGACAAGACTGAATGGCTGTGGATATTGCCCCCCAGGGATTATGTCGATTTCCCCTCCTTGGTTCTCGGGGGAGAAAAATTGACTCCCTCAGAATGGGTTCGCAATTTGGGTGTTCTCCTAGACCCACAGCTAAAATTGGAGCAACATCTTTCAGCTGTGGCTAGGGGGACCTTTGCACAGGTCCGTCTCGTGCACCAATTGCGACCCTACTTGGAGAGGGAGGCTTTACTCACAGTCACTCATGCCCTTGTCACTTCACGGCTTGACTACTGTAACACGCTCTACATGGGGCTACCCTCAAAGAGCATCCAGAGACTGCAATTGGTACAGAATGCAGCTGCGCGAGCTGTGGTGGGTGTGCCGAGATACACCCACGTAACACCTATTCTCTGTCAGCTGCATTGGCTGCCTATTAGTCTCTGGTCGCAATTTAAGATGTTGGTTTTGACCTTTAAAGCCCTACATGGCTCAGGACCAGGTTACTTCCTGGCAGTGGAAGTCTGCTGACATCAAGCAAACAGTCAACAACAGCAAGGATTCTGGAGCAAAGTTCTTCTAGGATCCAGGAAGAGTGTTGTTGTGAAATTCAACACTTGTTCCTGATTAAAGCCCCTCCCCATGGTGTCTCCTTAAATGCTACTTTCCAGTGATCCTTGTGAGGAGGGGCGGGGTGCCCTCCTCCCAAGTAGTTGGGTCGCCCTGAGCTGACTCTGCCTCCTCTTCATTCTCCACACTCAGGGATCGGAGGGAGGGAGAAGCATTTGTTGTCTCCAGAGCTCCGTCGCTCCTCTGCTCTGCTGCCTGCCTTTTCCATCTCCTCCCTCCTTCCACAGTGCACCTGCACCCTCTCTTCCTTTCTGCCTACTCTTCCGAGGCCTGAGGAACCCAGGACTGCCTTGTCCTCATCCCCAGGTCATTCCTAATGGGCCATAGGGGCTGCGCCCACCCCCTCCATCAGCCCTGACTCCATCACCTCCTCCTCCTCAGACCCAGGCTCCGATAGGGTCATGACAGCAAAATTTGGCTCAATTGTACATAGCAGTAGTTTTATGGTGTGGTAAAAGATAGAGAATATCTCCTTAGAAACTCCTTTATGAGAGACTGAGTTAATAGCTCTCATGGGTTTAAAAATAATAATGAATAATACTAACGGAATAGTATTCAGCCTATCATTATATAGTAGTATTTTGAAACATAAAAGAAAAGTCCTCACTCCTTTGGATCTTGATCATGTACCAAAACTGGATTTTTCCCAAACTCATATAGTTTCAGAAAATCATATAAATGTGTTTAGTATTAAACTAGTATGCTCAATATGATATTCAGATGTGTAACATACACTGAGTAACATCCCTGATCATCACTCTTGCATCCCCTCTGGAAGAGATTGCATTAAAACATTATTTTCCAACTTACAACTTTTTTCTTTTTAAAAAAGTAATCCTTTAATTGTGTGTAGAGCCAGGGCAACTGCATGCAGCTGAGCATTTACTGACTGGATGCCTTTCCTGACACCTACATGGAGTTTGCAGCAGATATTTTCTTCAAGTGGGAGGTGAGCATCTTCACCTCTAGGGCACCATGCCATTTTTCACTACAACTAAATTGTTAAATTAAGTATCACAGAGGTCACACAAAACTGCAGAAAATTAAATATGCCCAAGTATTCTCTGCAAAGTGTCTATTTTATGTACGTCAGCTTAAATATTCTTTTTCTATTTGCTATCTTCATTCACATATCATCTGAATATTTCCAAATTATTGCCTATCTCCAAATTTGTTTCCAAGATTTTGGATGTTCCTATCCAAATAAATATTTCTAGCTTCCCATATTTGTTTCAAATTACTGTTTTTTGTAAATATAATTTTATTGAAAGTTTTAAAACAAGTGTAAAGTTATTATAAAGTAAAATAGAATAAGAAATAAAAAAGGAAAAGGAAAAAAGAAAAGAAAAAGCTGAAGTGTAAAAATGTAAAAGAAAAACAAACAAGAAAGAAAGAAAGAACAAAATGAAGAGGTGGCTTCCTATCTTTTTTACAGCAGTTATGCTAGACAACACATGACTCATTGGTCATCTTTATTTCCACATATAAGATAGCCTAGGGCCACTTTTTTTCTTACCAACCTCAGTTGAAGTCTCCTCCTTTGATGACCTGCAAACCATCTGCCACTTTGCTGATGGGAGGTTCAACAAAGGAAGTCATAGACAGTGAGGAAAACTTCACTTCTGTTCCCTCTCTAGGGAAGAAGAAAGTTAACTTGTCAACGGACAGAACCCCTTAGTCAGACCTAATCTTCCAGTAGACACCCAAGTCGCTGCCTCATCTTACGCTCGACACCTACTGCCTCATCTTACCCTTGACACCACCCATTAAGACCTTTGAAATTTTGCCCTCAGTTCCAGCAGCCAAATGCCACTCATATATTGAGTCTTGCCACCAGCTGATTGGGTGCAAGGGCCAAAGGGAGAGAGGAAATAGGGCTGTGATGGCAAACCTATGGCATGTGTGCCACAGGTAGCACACGGAGCCCTCTCTGCAGGCATGCGAGCCATTGACCAGCTCAGTTCCACTGTGCATGTGCGGGTGCCTCCCGCCAGCCAGCTGATTTTCAGGTCAGACATGTGCATGCTTTCTCCTCACTTTCTGCGGCCTGTGCCTTCCCAGATCTCTGGAGATTCCACCCCAGCACTGTTTGGGCACACAAGGCTTTCCCCCCTCACAGCTCCATTTGGGGAAGAGAAGCTTTCACCCCCTCTCAGCTCCATTTGGGGATGGGAGGCTTCCCCCCTCCCAGCTCTGTTTGGGGAAAGGAGGCTTCACCCCTCCCAGCTCCATTTGGAAAAGGAGGTTTCCCCCCTCCCAGTTCTGTTTGGGGAAAGGAGGCTTTCCCCCCCTCCCAGCTCCGTTTGGGGAAAGGAGGCTCCCCCCCCAGCTCCGTTTGGGGAAAGGAGGCTTTACCTCCTCCCAGCTCTGTTTGGGGATGGGAGGCTTCCCCCCCTCCCACTGCTGTTTTGGGATGTGAGGCCAAAACAGGGGGATCACGCGCACATGCACGGGGGGTCACGTGCACATGTGCAGGGGTTGGGATGTGCAGGAGGGGCATTGCATTATGGATGTGGGCACTCACACACATGCAACAGTGCATGCACACACACTTTCAGCACCCAAGGGGAAAAAGGTTCGCCATTACTGAAATAAGGCATCTGCCACTATAATTATTCCTTGAGCCACACAATCTATGGGTTTCTGGAAAGCATAGTCATACATCATGATCATGTGGTTGTAACTAATTGCAGCAATGCTGCAGGGACCACAAGTTTGTAATTTGAATAATGGGAATTTGGATATATTCTGTAAATTAGCCTATTTGAGGTAGTCCCAAAGGCGCCTTTTCAAAAGGCAACTGAACTTTCTTGTTTTTCTTTGAAGATGTTTCACTTCTCATCCAAGAAGCTTCTTCAGCTCCTATTTAAAGTACTTTGATTTTAAAAAAAGTTGCTACATGATGCACCATTTTGCCGCAGACAAGACATTTTTAGTAATGTATAACTGAACATTTACTTCTTTTTGTAAATAATATCATGATTCTCTTCTTTCTATAACCAGTTCTATTTAATTGTCAAAACCATACATCATAAGTCTTTTCTTTGTCTGTTTTATTTTAAAAGTCCATAGGGAGTTTCCAGTCAGCAATAAACATAGATGTTGTCTTTAATCAAAGAGGTCAATTTGACTATCTCAGCAAGTTGCAATCACATATTGTTCTATCGGTATAAAAGAACCAAAAATTTACTCCACTTTATCATACAGTTAATCCTTGAATGATGACTGCAATGGAACCTGAGCATCCCTCTCATAACTCATGATGGTTGTACAGTAAATTGGCTTGCCCAGCCAATCCAATATTTGACCTTTTTTCCAGCAGTCATTAACTGAAGATGGAAGTTGTTAAGAGAACATTAAGCAGGCCGTAACATAGATTTAGAGGAATGGGAAAAAATCTGGAACAAGAACTGTAAATTAACATTGTTGACTACATTTAAAGAGAACCAATATAAAATGCTGTATAGATGGCATTTAACACCGATGAAATTGGCAAAAATGTATAATAATATAAAACCGGATTGTTGGAAATGTAAAAGTAAAGAAGGAACTTTTTATCACATGTGGTGGCAATGTACTAAGGCGAAGAAGTTTTGGGAGCGGATAAGGAGATGGCTACAAGAAATTATAGGAGAACAAATAGAATTCAAACCTGAACTATTTCTATTAGGAATCATCAATAACAAGATAAAGAAACAAATCCAGTATATCATTTTACAAACAATAACTGCAGCAAGAATTGTATATGCTCAATATTGGAAACTTGAAAATACACCAAGTGATAAACGGATTATACACAAAATACTCGAATGTGCAGAGATGTATAGGTTCACTCTGGAAATGAAAGGCAAAGAGGAAACAGAAATTTCTGAGGTGTGGAACAGATGATATAATTGGTTAGAGCAGAGGAATAAAGATGTATAGAAATAAATGTAAATAACCGTATGATACATATGACACAGTACTGTTAAAAAAGTTTATTGATTTGTATATTGAAAAATGAATAAATAAAAAGAGAACATTAAGCAAAACCAACAGTCATTAAGCAAACCAAACTGTTTGCTATGTGCCAGTTGTGCTGAAAACTAGAAATAAATGTCAGTTTTCAGAAAAAAAGCCATTGTCAGGTGTGCTCACAAAATATGGTTGTTTATAGCAACCACAAACAACTATAAATATGACCCAGTTGCCAAGTGTCCAAAGTGTGGTCATGTAACCAGGGAGAAAGGCCAATTGTCATAACATCAAATCTATGTCATAAGTACACCCAGGGAGGTCAACCATTATTTTAATGATAGTTAAGTGACAGGTCCTGTACATTATTTCATTTGTTCTTCTTCTGTTTCAAACTTAAAAGTTTATATAGTTTATATAGTGCATATTCATCATTTGTATACAATTCTGTTTTAAAGTCAGAATATTCAATACCATAATTTTTTGTCTACTTTGAAACTTTCTTATAATTGTAAATAGGAAAACTATTAAGAACGATGTCCCTCTGTCGTTGTTCTCTTGATTTTATGTAGTATTTCCCTTGACAGAATTTGTTCCAACATTTCTGCTTGGTGTTTCTTTTTTATTTCCATACTGACATCTATCGTAGCTTTGTGGAACAGGCTTTTGAATATGTACTGTTATTCACTGTAGGAGGTTTAGATTCAATATTTTACATATTTAAATCACAATCAAGATACATCAAAGAAATCAAGATTAGTTTTCATGTAACTGCCTTTCTAGCTATAGGAGTACAATCTTATAATAATGCTGCATTGCTGATTAAGGTCCTAAATATAAAGTTAATACAAACCTTTGGTATTTTTTATTACAGGAGTGTAAATGTTATTTTTCCTGCACTATTTATTTATTTCATAATTTTGTGCCCCGCTTTTGTTTTACACATTATAAATGAGAAGGGTGTGTGTGAATTCATGGCCCCTGGACATCTTGTGACCTTCACCAATTCAGCACAAACTCTGACATTTCAGAAAACGTAATGCCAAATTGTAGTTGTATCTTATTGGTGTTTTTCTCCAGGAAGGGGGAGAGAAAAATATAAATACAAGTATGATCTTTTTAGGAGCTAACCATAACCGATTGTTGCTCTCAAGACTGACCAGCAGTAAAACAGAGATATTTTACTATTCTCATTCTGCTAGATTTCTTGGTGGGCTTTGATAAAGTTGACCATGGCATCCTTATTGATCATTTGTAAGGGGAGGGACTAGAGGCATTCGTAGTGACTCTGCTTTTTTTGGTGGGTGGTTGCCATTTATGGTTTTAGGGAGGGCAAGATCAGACATGCAGCCACTATGTTATGGTGTAATGCGGAGCTGAATCTTTTCCTCTGTCTTGCTAATAGGTCTTCAGACTGTGTATTGTCAAGTGCAATTAAAAATCATTGCTATCACAGCCAAATCATTGCTATCACAACCAACTACCTGCTGTTGATACACATTGTTGGTTTATTGACCACTACAGGGACACTTGTGATTAGAGAGCTAGATGGGTAGGATTAATACAAGATAGGACTGGCTGAAATAAACCCTGATTTTTTAAAAAAATATTTACATAACTTATATCCTATTGATCACTGCAGCTGACTTGACTGAACTTAGGGGAGTGGTCTGTTTCTAATTCTGGCAGATCACATTTGGATAACTTTGCTTTATCAACGAAATGAGAAAGACATCAATTTGTTCCCTCAGATGTACAGTTCAGTAAGATCCACAGAAAGGTCCATAGTGGTCAGTGGCAAAGAAACATACATATTCAGGAGATCTGAAAAGAGATGAATGCTTTCTCATAGAATGGTAACCTGAAAATCTGCATGATAAGACTTCCCACATTTTGTCTTAATTTTACTAAGTCTCTCAACTCTGCTATCCTTTTTTTAAAAAAATCCTTTTAAGCACTTTTATTTTTATTGGTACTTTATTACTTCACTTGTTTAGCAATGTTTGTGTGGTAAGACTTGGAAATGCTATTTGGCCTCGAAGAATAGAACATAACTTACATTATCTTTTCTTTCTAAATGTTATATCTGGACATTATTCCTATCATTTGAGATGAGATGGGAGACATAAGATAAGAGAGACTTTTTAAAAAATTGGCAAGTTAGTATATTTAAACCATTTGCTCCCAACTTAGTTTGAAACTTTCAGAGTTCTTTGCATTGATTTTTAGTGACCTTCATGACAAAAAATCTTCAGGTTAACTTACTAGATCTCAATAAGAATTATTTGTAAAGACAAAAACGCTGTGAAAATAAGTTTATATGACAACTAGAATATATTTTGTTATCTATTCTTGGCAAGAATTGCTCTGTATTGGCAAAAATAATAAAATTGTTTTATATACTGTAATAAAATAGGATTTCTTAAAACAATAAGTCAATAGATTTGTGCAGAAG
Source organism: Diadophis punctatus similis (assembly GCA_023053685.1). Lineage (NCBI taxonomy): Eukaryota > Metazoa > Chordata > Lepidosauria > Squamata > Dipsadidae > Diadophis > Diadophis punctatus. Next base: position 17,379,476 of record JALIGW010000007.1, read on the forward strand.
TGGGCTAGCTTGCCAGCGATTTTATTTATATAAAATGTATAAGGCCACCCAACTTCATTATGACTTCTACATATTTTCTTATATCAAATTTATAAGGCCACCCAACTCAATGATAACTCTGGATGACTTACTATAATAAAAACAATATGAAAAACATACATCAAGAGAGAAAAATGATGCATATCTGAAATAGAACAAAACATCCAGTCTAACATACATTGACCAAGCCGGGGGGGGGGGGGAATCATGTTTTTAATGAGCTATTAAATAAGGTCAGGAAAGGACTATGTGAACCTCTGGGAAGATACTGTCCTAAGCAGAAGCAGTGATAGTGTAGCTCCTTGCTTAGATATTATTTAAAATAAGGGACCAAAGCATGTCTGATTGTACAGAAACTTGTTGAGATAGGTGTTCTTTCAGATGGCCATAACTAGCTTTATAGATTCTAACTAGCACTCTGAATTCTACCTGGAAATTAGCTAACTCGTTTATAAGTGCAGTGCTTCTCATAAGCAAAGGTACTAAATGGTAATATCTTGACATGCCTATAATTTCCTGCATCATTATGGACCAAATATAACTCCTAAAAGTCTTCAATCATGTACAACAGATTACAATAATCCATGGCATGAGTCTGGAGAACTTGAGTTTGATATAGGAATGCACATAAGCGATATACAAAAAATTGTTGTTAAACATTTTCTAGCCACAACTGCTCCCTGGTTTTGAACAAATCCTATAAATTCATTAAAACATTGCAGAATATGTACTTGTAAATGAAAAAGGGCTACCATATAATATGAAAATTCTCTGGAAATGAGTGATTCCAGTACTCATAGAACTGAAACGATCTACAGATAAAAGAGAAAAATTGCTGTACAATGCATTCTAATTCTGCATTCCTAGTATTTCTTTTTCAGAAATACTGGGAAATTCTAACATTTAAATTAGGATAATTTTGAATGCAAAGCACTTATCTATTACTGAACAACTATCGTTCAAATTTTTGTTCTGGCAGCTCCTCTGTAGATATTCATCTTTAAAGAAGCTTTCATGCTTGCCGATTTGCATTTTATGGAATCAAATGGACAAGCGTGTTGACAGATTGTGGCCCCAAAAATCAAGTTGGCAGTCCTAATGACAACAATGTGATTAAAGTTCTGGTTGCATTTTAAAAATGTGTGGAACTTTAATCATACTATCATGGCTTTTACTTGACTTTTTATTACCATACTCTGAGAACTTTTTAAACTTTTCAAAAGATTCATGGCTATAGATGAAATTTTCTCCCAGATCCCTCCATGACCCTTGTTGCCCTTTGCTATTTCTTCCATTGAAGGTATTTGTTTGTTTGAGATCAGGAAGGAGAAGCAGCAAAGTATGAACCAATGTAATAAGGAATTGTGCAACATATACACATGTACACACTTTTACCTCCTCACAATAATGGAAGCTGGAAAAGAAACTGAAAAGATCTAATAATGTAAATGTTACACAGGAGAAGGGATACCCTGAGAAATTAGAAGTCAGATTTTGGCGCTTTAGGTCTTCCCTGCTTCAAGTCCCTTTAATTCATTCAGTCACATGTCTGTGAGGTTGATATATTGAAGTGCTGCTGTTTTTAGTATACATTTTTCTATTACTCTGAAGTCTCTTTGGCTGGCCCCATTCCCCAGCCTGAATTTTTCAAATCAGAACATCTCTTGAGAGGTAACACACCCAGTCATTTAAGTTCAGTGTAACAAATATTTTTTTTTATCATTGTTAGAAAATGTTGTTATCTACTATTGTTTCTTATTACTTTACTCATGCAAATTGACCCAGTTTTCCTGGCATTTTGTAACATGATGTTTTCATATAGTATAAATTATATACTATTATATTTTAAGTAGATTACATTTTATTGCTTTTTTGTTAACCAATAACTAAGTTGATATATTATGTTAATTCCTTGGGTGGCCTATGTACATGTTGTTATGTTCTGACTAGAGCTGGAAGTTTTCACTCAGGTCCAGCAATACTGAAGAGAACATGCTGGACCCTCATTGGTTATTTCAAAATGGTTTAGTTACAATTGTTACTGTCAGCTCCTATAAATAGGAGGCCTCTCTGAATGTGCTTTGCTGGTTGTACTTCTATTGCAATAAAGAGCTGTTTGTCAAGTCGGTCTCCTGTGCTGAATCCACCAATCTAACAGTGGCGACGAGGAAATCGGGAGCAGGAGAACAACGACAAGCCCCACGGGCTTTACAACCAGTCAGGCGACTCATTCTTCGCCTACTACTTATCTCATATCATGTCAGCGTTTCACCCACCGCCGCCATTCGACCCGGCCCAAGAGAAGTGGGAGTCATATATGAGGCGTTTTGAGTGCTTCCTGGAAGCAAATGACTTACTAAGCCTGGCAGACAATCGGAAAAGAGCTTTATTTTTAAGTCACTGTGGGCCAGAAGTTTTTGATACTGCAGAGGCCCTGTCTGCCCCAGAGGCCGATTAACACAGTGCAGTGGGACACGCTTAAGGAGTCGCTTAAGACCCACTATGCACCGACTCCTTCTAAAGTCGTACGTCGATATGAATTCCGTCAGCGCATGCAGCGGGAAGGAGAGACTATCAACCAGTACGTTGCTGCTCTCCATAAGGCGTCTGGTCACTGCGAATTTAGTGACCTAGACGATATCATGCTGGACCAGTTGATCTGCGGGGTTTTGGACCTCCGCCTGCAGCGCCGTTTGCTAGCTCGGCCTAAACTTACTTTGGCGGCTGCACTGGACGAGGCCAGGGCTGCTGAATCGTCCACCAACGCGGCTGAATCACTCCACCGTGCTGCCCCGTCCAGAAAAGAGGCGAAAATGGCACCGCTAACTCAGCCGTCCGTCCACATGGGGACGCTGGACGATGATGTTAGCAGCTATGACGAGGTTTACAGGACTGAACTGCGTCGCCCGCCCCACCCGCAACCGCCCAGCGAGCCTTTCCGGGGGTGTGCTAGCTGCGGGGGACGGCACCCAAGATTTTCCTGCAAGTATCGTGGCGTGACATGCCAACGGTGTGAGCGACGTGGACATTTGGCTAAAGTTTGCCGCGCCACACTGCCAAATTCGACTGCGCATGCGCCTGTGCCTTCACGGGCTGAACCGTCACCGAGGGCTTGGCGCGAAGATTCAAAACGACGCCAAAGATATTCCAGGCCGTTGCCGGCTGCCTATGATTCGCATGTCGACAGTGCCCGTTCCCTGGGAGGGAAGAAAATCATGATGTCCGTCGTTGTCGAGGGTGTGCCGTTTGAAATGGAACTAGATACGGGCTCGGCTGTGTCTATCATCGCCTGGAAAAATCTCAAGAAAGCCGTGCCCGGGTTCTCCACTGACCGCATACGAAACACCGGGTTCCGCCTGTCGGACTACCAAGGGAACAGGATTCCGGTTCGCGGTCAAGCCAGTGTCAAGGTCCAATTTAAACACTTTTCCGGACCGTTACAGCTCATCGTTGTGGACGGTGACCTTCCGAGCCTTCTTGGACTGAGCTGGTTCGAAGCCCTTGGGCTGGAGGTCTCCGGAGTTAACGCTGTCGGGACAGAGAAATTAGACGACCTGTTTGACGAATTCCGTGATGTATTCAGCGAAGGGTTGGGCAAGTATGTGGGGACCCCAATCTCTTTTAGCCTGGACCCTAATGTTGCCCCAATCCGCTTGAAGCCCCGCCGGGTTCCCCTGCCCTTGAGGGAAAAGATTGACATTGAACTTGATAAATTGATCAAGCAGGGGGTACTCGAACCTGTGGATCATGCCCGGTGGGAAACCCCGATTGTCACGCCAATTAAAGGAGACGGTAGCATCAGGATATGTGCTGACTACAAGTGCACGGTGAACAAGGCGTTGCAGCAGAGTGCCTACCCTGTGCCAATCGTGCACCAATTGCTGCACTCGTTGGGGTCCGGACGCCTGTTTGCTAAATTAGACCTGGCACAAGCGTATCAGCAGTTACCTGTAGATGGCCCCACAGCAGAAGCTCAGACCATTGTGACCCACAGGGGGGCATTCAAATGCCACAGATTGCAATTTGGGGTTAGCGTGGCCCCGGGGTTGTTCCAGAGTGTAATGGAACGTCTGTTGCAGAATATCCCCGGGGTTGTGCCGTACTTTGACGATGTTCTCATTTCAGCTAATGACATAGGCCAGCTTCGCTGTCGGGTTACAATGGTCCTTGAGAAATTACGAGCTGCCGGGCTGAAAGCGAAACGCAGCAAGTGTGTCTTGGGAGTCCCTGAAGTGGAATTCCTGGGGTATAGAATAGACGGGAGTGGTATCCACCCTACAGAAAGTAAACTGAAGGCCATCCAGGAGGCCCCGGCACCCAGAAATCAGGCAGAGTTACAGGCTTTCTTGGGTCTTCTTAACTTTTACAGCCTATTCCTACGTGATAAGGCAACGGTCGCAGAGCCCCTGCACAGGCTGCTAGCTAAAAACACTCCCTGGGTGTGGGGCCATAGGGAGGCTGCCGCGTTTAGAGCAGTTAAGGGGTTGTTAACCAACAACAGCTTCCTGATCCAATACAATTCCACTTTGCCAGTGGTCCTTGCTTGCGATGCTTCCCCAGTAGGGGTTGGGGCTGTTCTGAGCCATCGACTTCCGAATGGCCTCGAGGCGCCGATAGCATATTACTCACGCACCTTGTCTAGCGCCGAAAGAAATTATGATCAGCTAAATAGGGAAGCTTTGGCCCTAGTAGCAGGGGTTAAGAAGTTCCACGAGTATTTGTTCGGTAGAGACTTCACCCTGGTCACAGACCACAAGCCTCTGTTGGGGCTGATAGCGGGGAATCGCCCCACTCCAGCTGCTTTGTCCCCCCGTTTTGCTCGTTGGGCCATCTTCTTGTCGGCATACTCCTATCAGTTGGTTCACAGGCCCGGGAAAAACATGGGGAACGCGGACGCATTAAGCAGGTGCCCATTGCCCGAGATACTGTCAGACATAGCTCCAGAGGCCCCAGTACTGTTGATTGACCTAGCAGACTCAGGGTTAGTCACCTCGGCTGAGGTGGCCAGGCACTCGGCCAGAGACTCCACTCTCCGGACTGTCCTTAACTGGGTGTGGAGGGGGTGGCCGAGAGGCCCAGTCAGGCCTGAGTTCAAACCGTATGAGCTTAGACAGCACGAACTGTCGGAGCAAGGGGGGTGCCTCTTGTGGGGGGACCGGGTGGTCATTCCCGCCAAATTGCGCACTGATGTACTACGAACCTTGCACGAGGGTCATCCGGGAATTGTGCAAATGAAGGCTTTAGCTAGGGGTTATGTCTGGTGGCCAAAGATGGATGAGGAGGTTCAAGAATGGGTAAACAAATGCCTGCCTTGTCAGGAATCCAGACCGGCACCTCCCAAAGCACCGGTGCATGACTGGGACCTTCCAAAAAATCCATGGTCACGGCTTCATGCCGATTTTGCAGGTCCATTCCATGGGCAAATGTTCCTGATAATTGTAGACGCTTATTCCAAGTGGCTCGAAATCTTCCCTATGCGGTCGACCACTGCGGAGTCTGTTATTAAGATCTTCCGGCGTCTATTTGCTACCCATGGCATTCCGGACACATTGGTAACGGACAACGGCCCGCAATTCACGGCCACAACTTTTGAGGGCTATCTGGCTAGTCAGGGAATCCGCCATGCGTTGTCCGCCCCATTCCATCCTGCGACGAACGGCCTGGCGGAACGCTTCGTGCGATCGGCCAAAGAGGGGTTAGCTAGATTGGGACCTGGAGATTGGCAGGAAAGAATAGACAAATTCCTCATAACTCAACACATAACCCCAAGTGCCACTACGGGACGCAGCCCAGCGGAGCTTTTAATGGGCCGCAGACTCCGGTCACTCCTGGACCGGTTACACCCTGACTATGTAGTAAAAACCAAGACAGAAGGGACAAAGAAAACCAGGGTCTTTTCCACAGAGGACAGGGTGTTTGCTCGCAACTACGCCGAGGGGCCTTTATGGCTGCCAGGGGTGGTCGAGACAATTTTGGGACCCGTGTCTTATGCAGTCCGGTTACAAGACGGCCGCTTATGGAAGAGACACATAGACCAATTAAGACAGCGGGTACAGGAAGACCCCTCGGGTTCTGGAAACGTAACACCGTGCATTCCTTTCCTAGCTAAACCACGTCCAGATGTCTCGGAGGCTTTGGAGTGCGAGACTGCAGGCCAACAGAGTCCCCCTGTCGAGTTAGGCCCTGAGGCGGAAGAACCCAAGAGCACTCCAGCTCAAGAGATGCATGACACAGCCCCCAGGAACGAAGCGGCTAAGTCAGACCAGGCTGCTGTAGTTCCCCCGACTGAAGTACGCAGGTCTGAATGGGAGCGTAGACGCCCCGCCTACCTTCGCGATTTCGTATGTCGGACGATTTCATCTAGAGGGGGAGGGATGTTATGTTCTGACTAGAGCTGGAAGTTTTCACTCAGGTCCAGCAATACTGAAGAGAACATGCTGGACCCTCATTGGTTATTTCAAAATGGTTTAGTTACAATTGTTACTGTCAGCTCCTATAAATAGGAGGCCTCTCTGAATGTGCTTTGCTGGTTGTACTTCTATTGCAATAAAGAGCTGTTTGTCAAGTCGGTCTCCTGTGCTGAATCCACCAATCTAACACATGTCATTATGTGTGAACTCAAAACTAATAGCCCAGAAAATAATGATTTAGCAAGATACATGGTTCTAAACCATCAATCAAAATGTATAAAGGATAAGACATATACTGATGAAATATATCATGGCTAAGAATGCATCATAGCAGAATTATATTGAGAACAAATGTAATGAAGTGGTTAAGGGTTGGAGAGATACAGGATCATCTCCATAGAAACTCACAAGAAAGTACTGAACATAGACTTAGGGCAGACTATTTTTTTAAAATAAGTTTTTATTGTATTTTTTCCATTATACAAATACTCATAACTTATATGTAACTGTGCTCATTTACATACCATTTACATACCATAACATTCAAATTCAAATATACTCCATACACTTTAGCTGTACATTTTAGTTCTACTTCTAGGCTGTCTCTTCTTTTTCCATTTTTCTATTCTCAATCCAGTCATACCACTTATTCCATATTGCATAGTATTCCGAATCTATTTGTCCTTTCAATTGTTAGTTTATCCATTTCAGCACAATCAAAAAAAAAATTATTACTAAACTTTTGGAAGGTATATTTGTTTTTCTCCAGCATTGTGCAAATGCTATTTTTGCTGCTGTTATTATTTGTAAAATGATGTATAATGTTCTTTTGTTATATTCCCCTTTAACAATCCCTAGCAAAAATTACTCCGGGGTGTATTCTATCTGAATTTCTGTTATTTATTGAATCCACCTATGAATTTTTTCCCAATTTTTTTTTTTTGTTTCCAAGCATAAGCACTTGCTTTTGACCACATTTCCAACAATTCAGTTCCAGGTTTGGGTAAATCTTCGCTAATCTAGAAGGTGCCAGGTACCAGCGATAGAACATCTTATACTGGTTCTCTTTGTACTTTGCTGATTTGGTTATTTTATAATTTCTATTCCAGGTTTTCTCCCAGTCTTCCGATTCAATACTATGCCCGACATTTTTTGCCCACACTATCATAACTCCCTTCACTATATCTTTAGCTCTATCAAATTCTAATTAGTAATTATAAATTTTTGTTATCAATTTTTCATTTGGGCCAGTCAGTATTTTATCTAATTGTTGTGGCACCATCTCAAATCCATACTCATCTTTATCATTTTTATACCGTGATTGAAGTTGCAAATAAAGCCACCACTCTATAATTATACCCTGTTCTTTCAATTCCTGTCTGCTTTTAGGTTACCTTGTCTATCTAATATTTCATTATATTTGACCATTTTGCTTATATCCAAAGTATTTGGGTGAATCATCACTTCCATTGTGGATACACACCTGGGGATTTTCCTGTAATTTTCCTGTAATTTTCCTGCCTTTTCTTGGTCTCTTGCCATATTTGTATTAAAGCTTCTCTTACTTTGTGTCTAAAAAAGTATGCATGAGATTTTTTCTCCCTGTCCCATAGGAAGGCATGCTACCTTTTTGTAGATCATGTCTTTCCAGCGTAAGTAATCTTCTAGTTCTCAAATTGATCCATTCTCTAACCCAGTGGTCCCCAACCTTTTTATTGCCGTGGACCGGTCAACTGGGGGGGGGGGGTTACGGCGTCGCGTTGATTATTAAATCAAAACAATCTCAAATATAAACAATTTTAATTTACAGTGTAAAGCACACAATCACCAACTGGTTTGGGTCTCATTGCTGAGAAGTCACAGATGATTACATGCCAGTCGCCAGAAAACTCTAATTATGCCTTTACAGAGAACATATTCATAATTGCTGCTTTACATGAACAGGTTGCCATCCCAGATGAGAGACCATTCATGTAAAAATGTACTGAATTAATTAACCTCTAATTCTTTCTACTCATTTTTCAGTCCTAAGGTTTTGGGGGAATTATTTGTAGGTGAAAAACTTTCCAAGTAAAGATGTGGTATTGGGCGGGATAAGCAGAAGCCCTTCCTCGGTGAGGATGCAACGCTTCTTTTTCCAGAGCTGCAGCAAGCCATCGCTGCATTTCTCCAGCACGCCCTCCTTCACCGGCTTGCCACCGCTCTCCAGCATCCTCCCGCCGCCGCCGCCAAAAACTTCCGAAAGGAGTGAAAAGGCGCGCGCGAGGGAAGCGGCGCACGGACGAGTGGGATTTCCCGGGACGCACCGGAAAGGCTTCGCCTTCTGCCGAACGACGGCCAGGTTTAGCCGCGCGGCTTCTGGTCCCGCCGGTCTTTCCTCAGAACCGCTGGAGGAAGCGCCCTCGGTCCCCCTCTCGTTGTTTTTGAAAGCGGCTTTTTCATTTCAGCGACACCAGGTTTTCGGGGAGGGTGCCTGCCAAAGAGGCTGGCCGAGGAAAGCCCGGCCGTTTCATCCTCGCCTGCCCGTCTTTAGGGACGGAGGCGGAGGCTCAAGTCGCAGGACCAGTAGCAGGGCGGCCCGGTACCATTTGTTCTGCGGACCGGTACCGGGCCACGGACCGGGGGTTGGGGACCATTGCTCTAACCCATACCAAAATTGCCGCTTTATAATATAGTCGCCAGTCAGGAAGCCCTAAGCCACCTCTGCTTCTATTATCCTGAAGGTCTGTTAATTTTATTCTTGCTTATTTACCTGCCCATATAAACTTTGTTGTAATTTTATTCAGATCCATAAAAAATTTTCTTATCTAATTTTATAGGTATAGTTTGGAAAAGGTGGAGCAATTTAAGCAAAATATTTATTTTAATAGTTTCAATTCGACCTAGTATATGTTCTGACCCAGGATTCCTGATTAAATAAAACAGCACAAACGGCGTCTCACAAACCTCTTTTATTTGTACAGCTGCTAATTATGTTCATTAGCAGTCATCATAAGTCCAAATAAAGTAAAATAAGTTCGACTAAAGTCTTTCAGGGAAAAGCAGATAACACATACACGAACCTTGCTCTTCTTTGGCAAACTGCCACAGACCAATTTGCAGGAAAAACTTGGCAAGTTCAAACAGGAACAAAACTGAGTCTTGAGTTGCAATGACAAGATCTAGAGATGAACTGAGTTTCTTCCTGCACTGAACCCTTTCGTGTTCTCCACTTTTATAGCCTATGAGAGGGGCCAATTATCCCCAAGCCTTACTCCTGAGTAGTCCTTCTCCTCTGGACCTGTTCTTGTCTTCTGGCAGCTCTGTGCATGCATGTATTGAGAACTGGCTCCTCCTGTTCTTCTTCTTCGCTCATGTCAGCCTCTGGAGGTTCTGGAGGCGGGACAGACCTCCCCAACAGGCCTGGCCCGTGGTTCTTCCCCAGCCTCCTCACTATTTGACTCTGCTGCCAGCTGCACAGGCCACTGGCAGACCACAACACTATAGATAACTGTAGTGCTCCCCATCTTCCTTAATCGAGGAGCACCTCGCTGTCAGTCAAATTCCTAAATATTAAATTTTTTTGTGTGCACTGTAATCCCAGTTCTTCCTCTAACTCTCTTTCCTGTTTTAATGTTACATTTTTGACTATCATTTTTGTTTCTGCTTTATTAATTTTAAGGCCCGATACTTCTCCATATTTTTCTATTTTCCATATTAAAATAGGTCCTGTCTCTCTTGGGTCCTCAATAAAAAATATCATATTTGCTGTAATCTTTATTAATAACAACTCTAATGTCAGAATAAAGAGCAGAGGTGACAGAGGGCATCCCTGATGGACTCCTTTCATTATTTCAAATTGTCTTGTAATATCTCCATTTATTATTATATTTGCTTTTTGGGTAGAATATACTGTTTCTATCATTTGGTTAAATTTGTCTCTAAATTTCATTTCTCTAATTTGTCGAATCATATATTTCCAATTTAAATTATCAAACGCTTTCTGAGCATCCAGAAAAAACAAGTGCTACTTGTTGAAGTGGATGCACTTCATAATATTCTAATATGTTTAATACTGTTCTTGTATTATTCATAATTTGTCTCAATGGGAGAAAGCCATTTTTGTCGGGGTGAATGATCTCATTCAATATTTTTTTTATTCTTCCTGCAATAATAGTCATGAAAATTTTGTAGTCAGCGTTCAAAAGTGAAATTGGCCTATAGCTTTGAATTTGATTTGGTACCTTCTTTCATTATCACCGTAATATATGCTTCTCTCCATGATACAAACATTTTTGCTTCCAACAACACCTCGTTATATAGTTCTAAAAGTATTGGTTCTATTAGTTCCTCCATGGTTTTATAGAACTCCCCTGGTAGGCATCTGGTCCCGAAGACTTGTTGTTGTTTTTTGTCTTTGGATCGCTTCTCTTAATTCCATCAATGTTATCTCCTTATTTAACAACACTCTCTTTTCTTCTTCCAGTACAGGCATATTTCCCTCTTTTAGATAATCATTTATTCTCCCTTGTTTTGTAAATTCCCTACTTCATACTGCAACTGATAAATTATCCTGCTTTCTTTTTCTTTTTTTAATTTGTATGCCAACCACCTCCCCAGCTTATTTGCATTTTCAAAAAGGTATTGATTCATATATTTGATTTTTTTTTACATATTCTGTTTGTTCTATTAAACTTAATTTATGTTTAGCTGATGTTAACATTTCAATAATTTGTTCATCACCTGGCTTTACTTGAAGTCTTTTTTCCAGCTGACCTATTTCTTTCATTAGTATGTCCTGTTGTTTCTGTTTCTCCTTTTTCTTCTTTGACATATAGGCTATTGTTATTCCTCTTCTATACGCTTTCATTGTATCCCATAGATTCTGCAAAGAGATGTGTTGCTTTTTATTTACATCGAGGAATAAAATCAATTCTTTTTTAATCTTTTGGAGGTATTTGTTCTCTTGCAGTATCTGCAAATTCAAAGTCCATCTTTTGGTTTTCCTTTTTTGGCCTTTCCAAATTATTTTCAAAGGGTTGTGGTCCACCCATATATTAGGGGAAATCTCTACGTTTTCTATCTCTTTACCTAATTCTCTATTTGCCCATATCATATCAATTCTTGAGAAGGATTTATGAGGGTTAGAATAAAAAGTATATTTTTTTCTCATTGGGATTTAATGTCCTCCACACATCAATCAAATTTAATTCCTCAACTATATCAAAAAAGATTTTCGGTAGTACATTTCTGGGGTTTTTTTGTTTTTTGTTTTTGCTTTTTCTTATCACTAACAGTGTCTTTTTAATATTTAATATTCCATTGTAATCCCCCACTATACATATATTCTTACAACCTATCTCAACAAACCTCTCATGAGTTTTCTTATAAAACTCCCTCTGATTTTTATTAGGGGCATATATATTAGCTAATAACATTTTCATTCTCCCTATTGTTAATTCAAGCAGTAATACCCTTCCCTTAGGATCTGCATAGACTAGGTTGGCTTTTATTTCATTTCTGATATATACCACCACCCCTCTCTTTTTTTCTGTGCTGCAGTACTGAAACAATTTCCCTAATTTATTATATTCTAAATATTTCTGATCTTGTTTTTTGATGTGCACCTCCTGGAGACATATAATATCCACATTCAGCTTCACCAATTTTGTGAGTATTTTTTTCTTTTTCACCAAATCATTCAATCCATTCACATTTAATGACAGTAGTTGTGTTTCCTTCTCCATTTTCCAAGTTGTCTGCTGATCTCTAAACTTTCTTTGTCCTGGTAGTTCTTTGAACCCTAATTCTACCTCCTCCTTCTTGTTTGTTCTCTTTTATCACCTTACTTCTTTCTTCCATCTCTTTACCTCCAGCTTCTTGTCTCTGTTCTTCTAAACTTGCTGTCTCCAGTTTCTCTCTACTACTTGAATCTTCCTCCATCCCCATCAGTTGTTCATATATTTCTTGAGCTTTTTGTAAATCGTCAACTTTGATTCTTTTACCCTGCCAAGATATCAACATTCCTTCTGGGGTAATCCATCGAAATAGTATGTTCTTTCTATGCAGTAAAGCTTTCTGTGACTTTACCCCTCTCCCATCTTTACAAATGAAGAGATTCTCATTGAGGAAGTGGCAGCTCTCTCTGAACAATGAAAAACAAAAACAAAAGGAGGAGACAATGGCGAAGAAAGCATAAACGAACAGGGATTTTAAATAGACTAAGAAAAAATGGAATAAAAACCCTTCTTCCTTCACTCTTTTTGGCATTCACTTGCTAATAAGATGGATGAACTACTTCTTTTAAACAGATGCTCTGTTTAGCAAAAACTCTGATTTTTACAACTCAGCAGCTCTCTGTTTCACTGAAACCTGACTAAATGAGTCAATTGATGATAACAGCTTGCATATCCCAGAGTTTCAGATACAAAAGGCAGACAGAATTGCAGAAACATCCAGTAAAAAGAAGGGAGGGGGGTCTCTGCTTTTATATCAACAACCAATAGTGTAAAAAATGTAGCATCACTAAATTCTGTGATGTGGACTTAGAGCTATTAATTATCAATTGCAAACTGTTTTTATTATCCATGAGAGTTTTCTACAATTTGCAATGTATATTCCTCCACAAGCTTGCATAAACAATGCATTACAAACTCTAGCTGACCAGATTATATGGACTGAAGAGAAATACCCATATTCGCTCCTCATTGTGTTAGGAGATTTCAATAGTGCTAACTTAAGCCAAGAGCTACCAAGATACTTTCAGCATGTCAACTGTCTTAATAGCGGCAAGAATACTTTAGACTATTGCTACACAACATTAAAAGATTCTTATCAGTCTTTACCATGAGCAGCTGTGGGACACTCTGATCATTGTATGATTCACCTTGTACCTGTTTATAAACAAAGGCTTAAAACCATAAAACTAACAATTAAACCAGTGAAGTATTGGACTGAGGAGGTAAAGTTAAAGCTACAGACTTGCCTTGATTGCACAAATTGGAACATTTTTGAAGATACCTCTGCAGACTTGGATGAACTCACAGATACTGAAATAGCACATGTCAGCTTTAGTGAACATCTATATGTGCCAACCAGAAACCTAGAATACACAATAACAACAAGCCTTGGTTCACAGCTTAACTCAACAGCTCTGTCATGCCAGAGAGGAAGCCTACAGAAAAGGCGATAGAATGCTGTACAATCAGGCCAGAAATGTATTAACAAGAGAGATCAAAGCAGCAAAAAGAAGCTACTCTGAAAAGCTGAGGAATCAGTTATCAACAAATGAACCAGCAAATGTGTGCAAAACTAGCAAATGTGTGGAAAAGTCTTAAAAATATCACTGATTACAGCAAACCTCCCTTTCATACTAAAGGGAATCAACAACTGATGACTTGAATGTGTTTTTCTGAAGGTTTGAGAGGAAACCATTGTCAACTATCACCACCATCTCCATCTCAAATGCACCACCAACAACAAAGCCTCCTACATCTGTCCTATCCCTTTTGTCCCCCCACCTCTGGTGATCACAGAAAAAGATGTGCAGGATCTATTTCATAGACAAAAGTCTGGAAAAGCACCAGGCCCAGACAAAGTAACTTCTTCTTGTTTGAAAGCTTGTGCTGACCAACTGGCCCCATCTTCACCGCATCTTTAATAAATCACTAGATATATGTTATATTCCTTCTTGCTTCAAGCGCTCTACTATCATCCCAGTGTTGAAGAAACCCTCCATCAAGGAGCTGAATAACTACAGACAGGTAACTCTGACATCCATAGTTTATGAAAACCTTTGAAAGGTTAGTGCCTTCTGAAAACCATCACAGATCTGCTGTTAGAACCTTTGCAATTTGCCTACTGAGCAAATAGATCAGCAGATGATGCTGTTAATATGGTTCCGCACTACATTCTACAACATCTTGAATCTCCAAGGACCTATGCAAGGGTCCTTTTTGTAGATTTCAGTTCAGCATTCAATGCCATCAGATATTCTTCTAACTTAACTGATTCAGCTTGCTGTGACTGATCAGATTTCTATGTGGATCATAAGCATTTTAACAGACAGGAAGCAGCAGGTGAAGCTAGTCAAAATCACATGAGATACCTGTACAAGTAGCACAGGGGGCCCTCAGAGCTCTATGCTGTCTCCACTTCTCTTCTCTCTATATACCAATGATCAAAGGATCCCTCTGTTAAAGTACTGAAGTTTGCAGATGTACAATAGTGATTGGTCTCATTTAAGACAATGATGAATCTGCATACAGACAGGAAGTTGAAGAACTAGCCTTGTTGTACAGCTGGAACAATCTTGAACCGAACACACTCAAAACTGTAGAAATGATAGTAGATTTTAGGAGAAGCTTTCCTATTTTACCACCTTTTATGATACTAGACAACACAGTATCAACAGTGGACACCTTCAAGTTTCTAGGTGCTATAATATCTCAAGACTTAAAATGGACATCTAACATAAAAAATATTATCAAAAAAGCACAACAAAGAATGTTCTTCCTGTGCCAACTCAGAAAGCTCAGACTTCACAAAGAACTGCTGATACAATTCTACAAAGGAATTATTGAGTTTGTCATTTGCACCTCTCTAACTGTGTGGTTTGGCACTGCAACCAAACAAGACAGATACAGACTTCAATGGATAGTTAGAATTGCAGGGGGGAGAAAATAATTGCTACCAGCCTGCCTTCCATTGAAGACCTGTATACTGCACGAACCAGAAAGAGGGCTGTGAAAATATCTACAGACCCCTCATATCCTGGACATAAACTTTCAACTTCTTCCCTCAAGACAATGCTATAGGCATTGCATGCCAAAACAACTAGACACAAGGACAGTTTTTTCCTCATGCCATCACTCTGCTAAACAACTAATTCCCACAACGTGTTAGTGACACTTTATTATTATCGTCCTTGTCATCTTTCCTATTACCCATTTCCTTCTTATGACTATAACTTTGTTGCTTGTATCTTACAATTTATATTAATTGTTTTATTTAGTATCTTAGTATGATTTATGTTGATTGCTTATTTAGTATCTATGACTATCACTAAATGCTGTATCTTATGATTTATGATGAATGTATTTTATAATATTTATGCTCATGATTTATCACTTGTTGCTTGTATGTACACTGAGAGCTTATACACTGGAGACAAATTCCTTGTGTGTCCAATCACACTTGGCCAATAAAGAATTATATTCTATAAAAAAAATCCTGCTTATGTTTCAATTTCATTGGGATGCTTAAAATTATTTTAGGCAACATATAAAAAAATAATGAATAGATTTTTACACTCAAAAGTCAGTTCTTCTCTAAGTCTGCTAGACTTCTGGTTTCAACTTTTGTAAAGGATTATTTTAATTAAAGTAAATTCAGTGAAAAGTTCACTTGCTAGAAAGCAAAGTTGCAGCTACAGGCATTATCATTGAAGGGAACTGATAAAGAGTCAAGGAACTGTTATGAACAATCAAAAATTTCCTGTCATCGGTAACCATTTCTTTATCAATTGATCAAAAACCTGTTAAAAATAAAATAAGAAAGTATCTTCCCTAATGTTTACAAGATTCATGACTGAAAATAGTTTAGTTGTTGAAATTTTTCTAACCTCATCCCATTCACCCCAATAAATGTTATTAAAGAGGTATCTCTGAGATTCCTGTTTTGAAAAGTCAGACCACCATGTAAGCATGGTTCATGATCACATCACTAGCTGAATTCCTGCTTTTTATATACCGTATTTTTCGGAGTATAAGATGCACCGGAGTATAAGAAGCACCTAGATTTTAGAGGAGGAAAACAAGGAAAAAAGTATTTTGAACCAAATGGTGCAGTAATATATTATTTAATAAAATACCAGTGTAGCAGAATACTTTTTACAATCATGTATACTTTTTACAACCATGTACACTTTTTACAACCATGTACACTTTTTACAAACTTCAAACTTGACAGCTTTAAGACTAGTGGACTTCAACTCCCAGAATTCCTCCTCCAGTCATGCTAGCTCAGGAATAAGAGTTGAAGTCCACAAATCTTAAACTTGCCAAGTTTGAAGACCCTTGCAACCCTAACCCAGGGGTCTTCAAATTTCACAGCTTTAAGACTAGTGGACTTCAACTCCCAGAATTCCTCCTCCAGTCATGCTAGATGGGGTAATTAGAAGGCAAAAACGCCCCAATTTTTGCAAAAAATGGCCCGTTTTTCGCTCATTTTATTTTTGCAAAAACAGGGCATGCAGAGGATCTGGGAAGCCTGCAGTGGACTCCTAGGGGTTGGGGGAAGGCAAAAACGCCCCAATTTTTTGCAAAAAACTGCCCTTTTTTGCTTGTTTTTTTTTGCAAAAACAGGGCATGCAGAGGATCTGGGAAGCCTGCAGAGCACTCCTAGGGGGTGGGGAAAGGCAAACCCCCCATTTTTGCAAAAATAGCCCCATTTTTTGCAAAAATTGGATGCAGGGGCGGGGCTTCAGGAGGCTAAAAATTGCTGTATTCACTGACATTTCCACCCCCTTTTTGGGGGCAAAAAGGTGCATCTTATACTCCGAAAAATATGGTAGTTTGATGGAGTATCATGGTTGTCAAGAGCTGTTTGAACCTAGGATTAGTTATTCACAGCTGCGTGGAAACAGCTTTGCCTGCTGAGCCACAGGCCCCCTCACAGATCTAAGTTGAGCCCTTTCAGCATTTAAGGCGTAAAGGAAAACTGATGGCATTTGATTTTATTTATATATATATA
The DNA here is from genome assembly GCA_023053685.1 of Diadophis punctatus similis. Taxonomy (NCBI): domain Eukaryota; kingdom Metazoa; phylum Chordata; class Lepidosauria; order Squamata; family Dipsadidae; genus Diadophis; species Diadophis punctatus. Next base: position 17,396,656 of record JALIGW010000007.1, read on the forward strand.
TATATATATATATATATATATATATATATATATATATATATATATATATATATATATATATATATATATATATATATATATATATATATATATATATATATATATATATATATATATATTATATATATATTATATATACAAAAATGTATTATATATATATATATAAATAAAGATTGAGTGGGTTCAGGCAACATTTCAAAATTCTAAGTTAAAATAATTAATGATCAAGCCAGATATTTCCTCTGAGACTCGTGCCCTGCCCAAATAGTCCTCCTGCCCACTTAACCCCAGCGATCCATTAAGGGCTACCAGTTGAAGCATTTACCTCAGCAGCAGGACTCCTAGCATTCAAAGAAAGCACACTTTATTTTCCAACAGAAGCAGGTAAATTGAAACTATTCTCCCACATGAAAAATGTACTAAGCTTGCAAGGTTTTCACCCTTGCCAATACGACACAAGTTTTTGTTCTGAGGAGTCATTAAAATCCCATTCAATCATGTCGGCCAGAATGGCCTTGGAAAATGTACAACAGTTTAACAAAAAATACTTGCCTTTTGCACAAAACTTTATCTGGTGAACAAAAGCATCAGGGAAGCATAGCAATTCTGCATTGCTATTGGACAAACCTATCTTCTTGTATGGGATTGTAGCTGAAGGTTATATAATACCCTGTTTTTCTCCAACTTGCAAGATAAATGTACCTACTGAAGTAAATACTCTGATTCATCAAATTGAAGTCTTGATTAGCATGTCCAATAGTGTGGCCTTGTCATACTTTGTAGAAGTATCGTCCATGTCTATGAGAAGAGGAATTAAAGAGCTCTTTTGGTTCCTAAAAATAGATCTATCTTCACCAGCTTGTTTGAGTTAATGTTATACTATGAGTTTAGTGACTACTTTGAGTTTAGTGAATATTATACTATGAGTTATATGTTATGCCATGAATTATACTAGGAGTCAGAGTTGACAAAATGATTTTTTTGGCCTCATCTTATATGAAGCACTGCTTATATATTTTTTCTTCTGCCACAAACAACACTTTAATTCATTAATTATCAAATGCATTAATAATCAATTGAAATATTTCAGTAAATTTCCATAAGTATTAGATAATACAGTAATATTGTTGGAATTTACAGGAAACAATTCCATCAGATAACAATTTTTTAAACATCTTTTTCTGGTAAAATTAGATTTATTTGTCTATTATTTCATTTACAATTTGCTTTTTCTTTGAAAAGTCAAAGTAGCATAGCTAATAATCTTCACTCATTTTATTCCCACAACATTTTGTAATGTAAGTTGGACTGGGAAGGAATAATTGTAATTACTGCATTTTTCGGAGTATAAGACGCACTGGAGTATAAGACGCACCTTAGTTTTTGGGGAGGAAAATAGGGGAAAACAATCTGCCTACCAGGTATTCATCTGGCTAGCATCCTTAGTCTGGTCAGCTTCAGCACATTCTTTTATCCCCTGGTTAGGACTTTAAAAAACCTTCTTCTGAGAGAGTAACAATGAAAGAGCATGCAAGCCAGTAAGAGCTGGGAAGATCGTTAGCACCTAGTTAGGGCTAGAAAAAAACTTATTCAGAGCAGCTTCAGCACATTATTTTATCTCCTGGTTAGGACTTAAAAAAACCTTCTTCTGAGAGAGTAACAATGAAAGAGCCTGCAAGCCAGTAAGAGCTGGGAAGATCGTTAGCACCTGGTTAGGGCTGGAAAAAACCTTCTTTGGAGCAAGTAGAGCAATGAAAAAAAAACCTGCAAAGACTTAGGGCTGGAAAAACATTCTTTGGAGAGAGAAACAATGAAAAAGTCTGCAAGGTAAGAGCTGGGAAGATCTGTTAGCACCTAGTTAGGGCTGGAAAAAAAAGCTACATTCGAAGTATAAGACTCACCCAAATTTTCAGCCACTTTTAGGGAGGAAAAAGGTGCGTCTTATACTCCAAAAAATACAGTACATGTCACCATATTAGTTATTGGAAATAAATAACTATTTATTTATTTAATCTTCATCTGACTCCTCTGATGAAACCTGTCCAGTATGATTGAACCTCTGACATAGCTCTCATCTTCCTCAAAACATACAAATCCATAACCATATTAAGTTAGTACTGTATTGGGCAGTAGTTGGTTTCACTTACCTTCGTTACCATTTTGGAACTGTGAACATTTATGCTTGCTTGGCTCATGCATGGCGCTTTGGGTAGGTGGGCAGAGCCTCCCGCCGCCGCTACCGGTTCGCCAGATCCGGGGTGAACCGGTAGCAACCCACCACTGGTATTGGGGGAATAAGTTATTATTACTGTAACATTGCACCTTAATAACTTTCTCAGGTCATTATTTTTACCATGTTTTTATATATTATTTGCTATTTCACTTTTCTGCTGAATGATGAAGTATTTTATAGTGGCGCATATGAAACCTGCGGACAGTGCCTAGTTCAATTAGTTTACAACTCTTTGTTTTTCCTGAAATAAAGTATCAAAAAATGAAAATTGTATGATTCATATAATATTATGCCCATGTTTGGCAGAAATACAGGTAGTCCTCAACTTATGACCATAATTTAGCCCAAAATGTATGTTGTTAAATGAGACATTTGTTAAATGAATTTTGCTCCATCTTTCTTGCCATAGTTGTTAAATGAATCACTGCAATTGTTCAGATAGTCACATGGTTGTTAACTGAATCTGATTTCCCCATTGACTTTGCTTGTCTGAAGGTCACAAAAGGAGATCATATGACCTTCGGGACATTGCAACTGTCATAAATATGAGTCAGTTTGAAGCCTCTGAACCAGTAGTGGGTTCTAAATCCCATTGCTACTGGTTCGCACGCATGCGCAGAAGCATCCGGAGTGGGTAGGGGGAACCTCCCGCTGCTACCAGTTTGCAACCCACCACTGCTCTGAACTTTGATCATGTGACCATGGAGATGCTGCAATAATCTTAAGTATGAAAAACTGTCATAAATTACATTTTCACTACCATTGTAACTTTGAATGTTATAACAAAGTGAACTGTTGTAAATCAAGGACTACCTGTATGAGGAAGCTTTCCACTTCCACTTTACATTCACACATAACACACACACACACACACACACACACACACACACATACACACACTCACACTCAAAATATATTAAATTAAATTTTTTAAAAATCATATTTCTATGACTCTTTTAAGGCTTTAATCTCATTCCAGATGAAGGCCAATCTGTCTCATCAACATCTAGTGTACATTGGAAAGAAAAACTGAAAACCAAATCTTGATTTGTAAGCTGAGCTGCATTTTGTGATTGATCCTATTAGCATTAATATTTCCATTTAAATCAGGGATGTCAAACTCAATTTCATTGAGGGCTGCATCAGGGTTGTTTGACCTCAGGGGACCGGGGTGGGTGTGGCCAAGGTGGGCTTGGCCAGCTTGATGTTACTCATGTTGGGGTCCCTGTGGCAGCTCGAGAGCTCTGCCAGTAAAAAGGGGCTCCCCAGCTCTGTTTTTGGCTGCGATGGCCTCCTGCAACCCTCTGTCAGTGAAAACGGAGCTCGGGAGTGCTGCCCATGGTCTTCCCGAGCTCTGCTTTCACTGGCAGAGGCACTGAGTGCCAGTCCTTCATTGTTTCCAGGGCAGCCCGTAGGCCATATCTAAGCACCCCGTGGGCTGGATCTGGTCCCCGGGCCTTGAGTTTGACACCCCTGATTTAAATGTTTGAATGACTCAGGTTGAGAGAAGACAACTATTTTAAAATAAAGACTCTGAAGTAAATATGAGTCTTTACATGAGACCAACTGACCCATATAGTAATATGTGCTATAGATTAACTGCACTCATACTTTTGAATCTTCCCAAGTGTTCAGTGTATAATTTGCAGCAAAGCATTATTCTTTGTAACTTGAACTTTCAGTTACCTGGGATTTAGTTACTCTTTTTAATGCAACCATCCCCAATTCCCTTTAGAATTTTAAAAGAGAAACTAAATTACAGGGCTTTTAAAAATTTATTTTTTCTTTAATTTCTGAAGAAATTATGACTATAAAGTGATGTCTCTATGATGTTACCTTTTCTGTGAAATTATCTTTCCCCAAGATTGACTTGCTTTGACCTGGAAGTCTTCAGGAAGACTTGGCTATACCCTCGGCCGTTGTGGCTAGTATTTAGAGAAGCTCATCCTGCAAGATGGAATATATGTTAGTGTGCCACAACTGTGTGTTACTTTCTATGGAGTTTTGTTGAGTTCTAGTTTTGCTTTTATTGTTGAATGCAACCTGGAGTGATATTTTTATGAGTTGGGTGCCAGGCTATATTTGGGAACATGCAAATTTCCTGTCCAGACATTTTGCAGGTATATAGGTAATCCTCAATTAATAACTATAATGGAGCCTTCCCATTATGGTCATAAGTTGTGATAGCTACAAAGTGGGTCACCCACTTACCAATTTTGTAACTGTTTTTGCAGTGGTCATTAAGCAAATACCACAGTTCTTAAGCAAATGCTACTGTCTTAAAGCAAAATACCATGGTTGACATTAAGTAAACCAATTGTGTGCTATGTGCCAGTTTTGAGGAAAGCTGGAAGTATATGCTTGTTTTTGGCAAAAATGTCATAAAACACAGTCATCTGACCACAGGACACTGCAAATAGCTATAAATGTGGGCCAGATGCAAAGCATTTGAAATTCAGACATGTGACCACGGGGGAGAGGAAACAGCCATAGAAACTTGGGAACTGAGTCATAAGTACTCCCAGACAGGTCCATTGTAACTCTGAAAGGTTGCTGACCTGTCAAAAGTCAAAGACTACCTGTACTCATCAAATAATGATTGGAGATTTCTCTCCACCCTAAAAAGTTTGCCTACATTTGGATTATTTTTGGAGCCTTTTATCAGAGTTCATTCAAATGAATTGTTACATTCAGGGTACCGAGGTTGGAATACTTTTGCACCCAGCATGCTCACTTTAAACCTAGGTGTTTTAAGGTTTCCATGTATGTTATGAGAAGTATTCTCTTTGATGAATTATCTTCATATCCTACGATGAAAGGCAAGTCAATATATCAAATCTGACAATAAGAAATCTTGTTCTTGAAAATTATACATTGCAAATCTTGATTCAGATTTATTATACTTTACTGAATTGTTAATCAGATGTCCCTATGGAAAAATAAATGGTGGTGGCAGAAAAGGAGATGGGATTAGAGATACAAGACTTTCAAACATATATCTATTCTTAGTTTTCCTTAAATGTTTATGTTAAACACATTGACTGATCAAGAAAAACTAAGAGAATTCAGACTCTTTAAGCAAAGCTTAAAGCAAAGCTTAAACAGTGGTGATCTAATACACAATGAGAAGTATAAAGGAACCAGTCTTAATCCTTAATCCTCTTTGCCAGAAAACAGAATTTTAAGTTCTCTTATTTGAAAGCCATTCATAATAGTTATAGAAATGCCAGCAGTATGATTATGCTTTCTATATAGTATATACTGTATATATATATTATATGCCCTTTCTTACTATTACATTTTACTTTGTTATTATTTCAGCCTTGCCTTTCAGCAGATAACTGGCCCACTTTAGGTTAAAAATAGCTCTGCTACTGTTGCTGAGCAGTGACTACTTCATCATCGCCCACGCATTCTCAGTTTTGCAACACATTTTTGTATCTTGCATTTTCCTGCAATTGCAAACAGATGAAGGTTGGCTGTGAAGAGAGCACTGTCTTAGTGATATTTCATGGGAGGGTCAGGTAGATGAGCAGAAATACTGTTTCCTCTATGATCCTGGGCGCAGTACTGGATATGTAAGTGCATGCAGTTACTTCTGATTTATCAAAGGCTGAAAAAGTTCCTGCCATAATAATACATGTGAAAGAGGAAGTAGCAACAGATAGGTATTTGTGTGCTCTCCACAGATAAAGATGCAATAAGCTCCTCTTGAGAGATCCATCAGTGGGGACCAGAAAAGTGGACTTTCACTTCAGTAGACTCTCCTAGTAATTCTTATTATGTTTTTAATATGAATGTTTGGCATGGGTGTGACAAACATTTTACGTTGTTTTCTAGGCCTAGATTAAAATAAAACAATACCTACCTTCCAATTATAATTATAATTATTATTTACTTGATGAGCTCTATTCTCAATATATTTCTTGATTTCAGTCCAATGTAGGGGAATATGGGTGATGTGATAGGTTCAAAATTTAAAACTGGACACACGGATTGTGTGACTAGACCCTCAAAGGGTGAAGTTGTGTTCAGGATTACCTCTGTTTTGTATCCTATATATAAGAAATGTCCAGTTAGCGATATCTGGCAAAACATAATCAGTGGGAAAGCACTACTAATGTCCACTTAGCGGTAAAAAATAGTGATAAATTACTTTTGAGTGGTTGCTGGTAAATCAAAAGGAATTGTCTATGAAATCATTGGAAATCAAACTTAATTTGAAGGAGGTTATATCTTTTATTTAAAAATGCCTTGGGTTAATATTAGATAAATATTATAATACCAGTTTGATTAATATATTAGGATTGTAACATATTAATTAATTCTTTATGCAGAAGAGGAGGGGAATACTGGATTCAGGATTCAGAAATTATTTATGCTTGGAATTATTAAAACTGATAGTACTGATTGTTTTAAGATTTCAACACCTGTCTTCCAATTTGGTTTGTATAGACACTGATTGTTTGACACTCCTTGCTGAAAAATTGACAATACTTTAGATACTCTTGTGATTTCTTATTTCAGAAAGTATACTTGACTCTGTAAATACTTGTCCAAATCTCATGTTCAGGCAGACATAAGTTAAGAGCTAAATGTAAACCAGTAAGTGTATCCCATGTGTTTATCTTTGCATGTGAATCTATTTTCTCGAGTACATATTAGGGTTGAGGCAATAGACCACACTTTGATATAGATTTAACAAATAGCAAGTAAGAAAGTGCATTCACAGGATTATCAAGATACAATCTGAGAAATGTGATAAGTTGTACTAAGGACTTTTATTGAAAAATTATGTCAACACAGAAGATAATTGAGAGAGAGAAAATGTAATGATTTATAATTTATAAATTATTTTCATTTACTCTATAAATCTAAAGAGAAAAGAAGAAAAAGAAATTACAAGCTGAATGTCCATAATAAGTATCTGCTGGCTGCATATGAAGACAGGTTCTGTGCCGGAGAATAATGGAGCTCAATCATACAAAGACTATTTCAACTGAGTAGTAGAAATGTTACAAAAAATTGTAAACATGTAAAAGAGTAAGAGTGGTTAAATAATAGAATCAATTATCCATGGAGATGGTGGGTTCCCTCCCCTTAATTAGATGTATAATATACATCTAATTGAGACTTTGGTTGAATTAGGCTCAAAGGGAAGAGAGTGTTCAAATGACCTTTTGTTTAGCAATCTCAATAAAATATACACTAGCCCCAACTGCTAACAGCAATATATTTGCATAGACTCACAGTTCCTTATGCTCAAAAAGCAACTTAATGGTTTCACATGGATTACAAATTCCACACCTAATATCTAGAAAGCAAAAATTGAAAAGCTTGCTGCAAGAAAGTTCCACCAAAAGCAAGACGAATCAACCTGGGTACTTTGATGATGCCTTTTGAGATGTTCCACCTACCCATCCTTCAAACCACTGTCCATATCCTACTCTATATTAAATCAAATCAGAGAGTTTGCTAGTTCTGTACTATCTATCTGAAAAATTAATTTGTTCAAAGCATCAGCTGGAAATATTTTTTCAGGCTTTTTATTAGAATATTTCCCCATGTGAGTAGTTAGAAGAGAATTTGGTATTCTATCCTCTCAAAACAGTAGTGGGCTCTAAAAACCCTTTACTACCAGTTTGCGTGCGCTCTATCTCGAGTGCGATGCTACTGTGCATGCGCAGAAGCGTCCTGGGTGTGTGGGCGGAGCCTCCCACCTCCTGCACTACCGGTTCTAAGAACCGATCCGAACTGGGAGCAATCCTCCGCTGCTTCAGAATGGGAGCTTTGGCAACTCAACACTTAATGATATATTTCTATTTCTTTTATTTGAATATGGATTACTAAATCATGCGTTTCCAATACAATTAAAATCATTGTAGCCATAGATATATAGACCTTCTGAGGAGAATGACTTAACTGAATACTTCAAAATTGTTGAAGTGCTTTGTTCTTCAGTATTTATTGTGAAGGGCTCTGGGCATAGCTGGATTAGCATTTTCCACTCAAAATGTTATAGTCATTCTGATAGATGCTATTTGTTTATGTTTAAGCTGCCTGTTTTCAAATTCTTCAAACGGTGCAATTTAGGATGTGGAAAACACAATCTCCTAAAAGAGAGACACAGAATTTATTATATTTTTTTCTTTTCACTAATAAATGTAATTATTGTTTAGTCATACTAAGCAAAAAACAACAACTCCGCACATGAATGACAGGACAAATGAAATCCTGGTTTCATGGTAACCTTTTTTATTCTATTTGTTCCAGCACAACAGCTAAAACCAGCATTTAGTATAATTCCTTTCAAATATATGATCACTGTAGTCTGTAGATCACATGATTCATCATACATTTCTGTAGTGAAATCTGGAGACCATGTCACCATCAATTTTATATTATTGCAAGCATATGTTCTTAAAAATATAATTTTCTGGAAAATTCTATAATTGAAAAACCAGTCTTTTCGATAACAATAATAAAAAATTCATATATATATATATATATGTAATCTTAAGTAAATTTTATTTTATTTTTCATTGTAATTTTTGTCACAGATTCCAAGAAACTTAAACAGTATATTCTCCTTTCCAATTATCCATAGTCTACTTTGCCTTTTTAGATATCTGGTTAACCCTATTCCAGCATCAATCTTTACAATTAGTAGAACTGTGAAAAAACAATCTAATCTCAGTTTATAGTAAATTAAACATAAGGGATATAGCAAGCAATCTTATTGTATTTGAAATCCATGCTGTCAACTAGCTTAAATCCCAAAGATTTGTATTCATCTACTCTTAAGTATGATGTTGTCTGGAACCAATCCATTATTTATGTGAGATAGGATAAAATGCAGGTTGTAATAACATTTCAATTCTAGATGTAGGAATTTCTGAGTAGAGCTTGATTGTCTCAGAAAATGAATTGCTGATTAAAAGATGAAAGCTGTCCAATGATTTTCAATGTCCTTGCTGTTTAATTTTAAAGTTGAAAGGCAGTGGTGGAAACACTATACACAGGAGTGTTTGCAGGGCGTGGCCAAAAAAAATTCAAAATAGTTGAGTTGGCAGAAAAGGTAACCAATGATCTCAGTAAACTGCCTCAGTTTCTCTCTTAAAGAGTGTGAAGAATTGCAGGCATGGAAGATGGGGATACAAAATGTCCATCTGGAAGCTCTGCAACCAGAAACTTCATAAAGGATAGGCTGAATAAATAGAGCCAAAGCCCAGGAGTCAAAACAAAGAGGCAAAATAAAAAACAGCCTTGATGAGAAAAGGCAATGTGAGAGAGGCTGCAGCTGAGAAAACTGGTGAAAAGGAGTAATTTTTCCATTCCTGAGACTTGGCATGAGAATAAAAAGTTCTTCTATCTATTTAGAAAAGTTATGAAGCCGAGCTAGAATAAAACAAAAAGAAAAGGTGAAGAAAACATAAAAACTGACAGAACAGAAATAGAAACTAAACAAGATAAAAGATAGATTGAAAATGTACAGCTCTTAAGCAGTGTTATTCAAACTTGGCAACTTTAAAAGGTGTGGACTTCAATTCCCAGAATCCCCCATGTGGTGCTGGAGGGAGAATTCTAGGTATTGAAGTTCCAGCATCTTAAAATTGCCAAGTTTTAAAAAAACAGCTCAATAGAGAGTGAAAATAGAGATATATAGGGATTAACATCAAAGAAATAGACAAATCAGTAATAAATATATTAGAGATATAGAATAGAAAGTTTTGAATCTAATGAAATTTAATATTAAAAAATTTAATATAGATGAACAGCTTATAGAAAACAGATATTTAAAATAGAAAATAGTTTTATTACAATTAATTTCTGAACTTCTTGAAGACATTTACCTGAGTCCTACGGGAGTTGGGAAGCATATAAAAACGACCAAATAAATAAATAAATTTATAAGGTTGTTTGTTTGTTTGTTTGTTTGTTGTAAACTTTCTATTTCTTAAAAAATCACCCCAGTCACTGAAGGGAGATACAAAAACCCAACCAACTACTCAAGTCTCCAGTGCTTTATAATATAGCATACTATACTATAGTATGTGGTTAAACCCCTGGGAGTTGGGCGGCATATAAATCCATTTAAATAAATAAATAAATAAATAAATAAATAAATAAATAAATAAATAAACATACTAAACTGTAGTTTAACTACTACAGTGGTTAAAAAAATAAATAAAAAGGAACCCATGAATGTGTTATTGAAGCACCAACTGTTTTTTATGTGTGGCACAAGAAATCCAGGGTCCGACTCATGAGGGCGGTCACATGCTCGACCTAGTGTTTCTTTCGGGGCAGTGGAGAGATGATCTGAAGATCAGGGATATAGTCATCACCCCACTGTTATGGTCAGATCATTTCCTACTGAGGTCGGATTTCGCAGCCCCACTCCTCCCCCGCAGGGAGGCGGGACCGACTAGGTGGTTCCGCCCCAGGCGCCTAATGGAACCGGAAGGATTCCAGAGGGAGCTCGGGGAAATACCTGAAACCCTGGTACACAACTCAGCTGACTCCCTGGTGGCCGCTTGGAACACCGCAGCATCAGGGGCGTTAGACCGAATTGCGCCTAAGCGACCTCTCCGCGGCAGTGGATCCCGGAAAGCTCTCTGGTTTACCAAGGAGCTCAGGGAGATGAAACGTCAGAAAAGATGTCTAGAACGCTGTTGGAGAGCCAGCAAAACCGAGTCTGACCGAACACTATTAAGAATTTACATCAGATCTTATTTAGTGGCGATAAGGGCGGCAAAACGATCTTATTTTTCCGCTCTTATTCCGTCCGCAGATTCTCGCCCAGCCGCCTTGTTTAGGGTGACTCGCTCCCTCCTTGCCAAAGGGGGGAGCGAGGAACACTTACAAGGCAGAGCTGAGGAATTTGCTGAGTTTCTGTCGGATAAAGTCATTCAGATTCGGTCAAACCTGGACTCTAGCTGGGCAGAGTCCATAGAGTTGACAGGGGCTAGTCTTAGTCCACCATTATGGGAAGAGTTTGGGCCTGTTTCTCCCGAAGATGTGGACAGAGCTGTGGGGGCGATGTGTACCGCCACCTGTTTATTGGACCCGTGTCCCTCCTGGTTGGTCTCGGCCAGCAGAGAGGTGGCATGCGGCTGGATCCAGGCGGTGGTCACCGCTTCTCTGAGGGAGGGATCCATACCGCAGTCGTTAAAAGCTGCGGTGGTGAGACCCCTCCTGAAGAAGCCTTCCCTGGATCCAGCTGATTTGAAGAACTATCGTCCGGTCTCCAACTTGCCCTTTTTGGGGAAAGTTGTGGAGAAGGTGGTGGTTACTCAGCTTCTGCAGCTTCTGGATGAAACAGATCATCTAGATCTTATCAGTTGGGTTTCAGGCGCGGCTATAGTACAGAAACTGCCTTGGTCGCTCTGATGGATGATCTCTGGCGGGCCCGGGATGGGGGTAATTCCTCCATCCTGGTGCTACTTGACCTCTCAGCGGCATTTGATACCATCGACCATGGTATCCTTCTGCATCGTCTCGGCGAGTTGGGGGTGGGAGGCACCGTTTTACGGTGGTTCTCCTCTTATCTCGCCGACAGGATGCAGTTGGTGTTGACAGGAGGACAGAGATCGTCCCCTAGGCCCCTATCATGTGGGGTGCCTCAGGGGTCGGTTCTCTCGCCCATCCTGTTTAACATTTACATGAAACCGCTGGGGGAGATCATCCGCAGACATGGGGTGCGTTACCACCAGTACGCTGATGACACCCAGCTGTACATCACCACCCCGTCTGACTTCAGGGAGGCAGTTGATGTAATGTGCCGATGCCTGGACGACATTAGGATCTGGATGGGGAGGAACAGACTCAGACTTAATCCTGACAAGACTGAGTGGCTTTGGATATTGCCTCCTAAGGACCATGACAATTGTCCCTCCGTGATGTTCGAGGGAGCGAAACTGACTCCCTCAGATCAGGTCCGCAACTTGGGGGTCCTCCTAGATCCACAGCTAAAATTGGATCACCATCTTTCCGCTGTGGCTAGGGGGGCCTTTGCACAGGTTCGCCTGGTGCACCAGTTGCGGCCATACTTGGAGAAGGAGGCTCTACTCACGGTCACTCATGCCCTTGTCACCTCTCGCCTGGACTACTGCAACGCACTCTACATGGGGCTACCCTTGAAGAGTATCCGGAGACTTCAGTTGGTGCAAAATGCGGCTGCACGTGCTGTGGTGGGTGTGCCAAGGTACACCCACGTGACACCTGTACTCCGCCAGCTGCATTGGTTGCCCATTGGTCTCTGGGTCCGATTCAAGGTGTTGATCACCATCTTTAAAGCCCTTCATGGCTTAGGACCAGGTTATCTCCAGGACCGCATTCTGCCTCACACTTCCCTTCAACCGGTTAGGGCCCACAGAGTTGGCCTCCTCCAGGTCTCATCGGCTAAGCAATGCCGGCTGGCGGGCCCTAGGGGGAGAGCCTTCTCTGTGGCAGGCCCCGTGCTCTGGAACCAACTTCCCCCAGAGACCCGAACTATCCCCACTCTGCTGGCCTTCCGGAAGGCTGTTAAGACATGGCTTTTCCTGCAGGCTGAGGGTAGAGCGTAATCCATTGAGCTCACCCCAAGTATGTATGATTGTTGAATGGTTATTGTATATTTTTAATATTACGGTTTTAATTTTTATATCTGTTTTTAAATGCATATTTATGATTGGTTTCTTGTATTTTTGCTGTTGTACGCCGCCCGGAGTCCTCCGGGAGTTGGGCGGCATATAAGAATACCAAATAAATAAATAAATAAATAAATAATAAATAGATGGAACTTCAGTTACATTATCATGACTGCCACCTAACTTTTCTGATAGTATCCTGCAGATACTACTAAGAATCCTGTTTTACTTGTACTGCAAAAACTCACCTGTAGAAGTTGTTATTTATTTGATGTCTGATTGTCTGTATGTCTACCTAGTCAATTCAAGACATATAACATACTTATTATTCCTGCTTCCTATTTACCCAGTACAACCATATGAAGTGAGTTGGGATGAAAGAGAATGATTGACTGAAAATCACTCTGTCAGCTTTCATACCTAAGCACAGCCTAGAACTCGCAGTCTCCTGATTTCCAGGCTACCACCTGAACCGCTGCACCATCCTAGCTCTGTACTTATAATAGTTATTCTCCATAGTGGGTGGAGCCAACATCCAAGTATGGGATGACACCGTCCAGCCAGCCAATGAGGACTGAGTCTGTTTTAATTTTTATCCCCTTCCTCGCCTCCAGGAACCCCTCTTCGACTCAGTCCTCAGTCAGGACAAGACGTATGTGATTTATTCTTGGACATTGACTCCTTTCTTCCAGTCGAAGTTTGTGAATTTTCTCAGGTATCCATGTTCCTTTTTCGCTGCTATCTGACCCAGGGAGGGAAGATTCAAGGGGTGTTTTGCCTTCCCAACCAGCTGGGGATAGCCTACTCCCCACCACCACCACCTACCCCCTTGTAACCTTCAGCCTCCCCCTGGGACTGACTTCCCTACCTGCCAGGCACAGCTTCCCAGTTTCTTTCCCTTACCTTGCAGCTCCGGTGGCTGTGACAGGATCCTTCTCCATTCGCTGTCTGGAGGTTCTCCCACCACGCAGAGACTGCAGAGGCATTAGGACCCACAGGAGCTCGTACGCTCGAGTGGGCAGGGGCCACAGGACGTTCTGCCAGGGCCGGTAGGAACCTTTGGTTGCCAAAAGCCCATTCTCACCGCCGGAGGCCGTCTGAGCACGCGCGAGGCCCGAAATCAACTCGGAAGCCCCCAGCGATCGTTTGCGGCCTGAGAGGATGGAACCAGGCCACAGGACAGGCGCAGGGCCGGGATCGGGCCCAGAAGACCAGCAGAGCTTCCCTCGCTGCTGCAGGACGATCGGTTAGGCCCAGGCAGTCTAACGGCCATTTCTGAGCCTCCAAATCTGCCCAGCAACACCGGCGGCCATTTTGAGTGAGGGCACATCCAGGTCTGGAAAAAGCCTCACTAGATACAGTCCTGGCCGCCATTTTGGTTAAGGGCAATTTGCCCATTCTTGGCCTCCATTGCCTGACTTCACCTCAGAGGCCATTTTAAGTGCCTTTTCTCAGCATTACTTACTGGCACACATTAATAAAGGCTTGCCCTGCTCCAAATCTTCCACACAATGGCAGACAAGGCTCAAGAGAAGCCCTCCAAGGCCAAGGCCCCAAGGAAGCCTAGCAAGTCCAGGGACACACCCAGGCCCGAGGTCGAGTCCGAGGAGGCCAGGCCATCCAGGGACAGGGACCACTCTAGGTCATCTGTTGACAGGCCTTCCTCTTCCAGGGGAAAATCACCTGAACGCGAAGTGGCTCGCAGGGATAAGAATGGTGACAGGGGGGCATCCAGGGCAACCAGCCAAAGATCTGCTTCTCCCCGTCAGCCCACTGCCAGTGCGGAGGCCTCAGAACCGAGGCATGCAAATGCAGGCCCTAGGGACCACTCACGATCCCTAGACAGCCCGGGTCTCCTGATCAGAGATGGGGATCCCTGGGGGCAGGGGGGCAGGAACAACATTCCAATTCAGCCAGACCATCTGGCAGACAGCCACCCACGGCCACGTTCACACCCATGGCCGCCGGCCTCAGGGACGTCCCTCAGGACCCCAATTTGCAGACCATAATAAGCCAAGCCATTCAGCAGGGGATCTAGGCGGGCATACGCCGTATGGGGCAGGTAACACCACAGCGCTCCACTCCCACGTCTGCCCAGGTCAATGATTACTCCTGGGCTCAGGAGATCCCTGCCGACTGGTCCAGGAGCCGTGATTCCCTGGACCAATCACTGGACGCCCAGTCTCAGGGGTCAAGGGCAGAGGATCCAGGAGAACTCGATCTCTCTGATGATGAAGGGCTCGCCCCAGATCCCCCCAAGACTTCCCTCCTGTTCGACCCGGGCCTTTTCCGCTCTCTTTTGTTTAAGGCGCGGGCCACGACTAAATTGGGTGCCCCAGCGGCCCCCACAACCACTGACACGGAGGTCATCGACCCCCTTTTTGAGGAGGCCGCGACACAGGTAGAACAGTTTCCAACTCCGCCCATGTTTGTGGAAGCGGTCACCCGACAATGGGCCGCTCCTGGAACAGGGCCAGCTCCATCGGCCTCCAATAAACGCTTTTTCAACATGGCCCAGGAGTTGGAGACCAACCTCCAGGTACCAGAGGTCGATGCCCCAGTGTCAGCCCTATATACTTCAGCAACCATGCCGGGGGACCCCGCTGAGGTGCTGAAACCAGAAGAGCGCCGCTCCGAGCAGGTGCTCAAGAAGGCACACCAGGCGGCTGCCTGGGCCATCAGGTCGGCCACGGCAGTCTCCTTCGTGTCCAGGGCCTCCCTGAAGTGGCTCCGCCTTATCCAAGAGAGCCTGCCACCCGCTGACCTGCGCGGCCACCAGGATCTCAACAAGCTGCTCGCCGCAGTGCAGTTTTCAGCGGATGCCACGCTGCAAATGGCGAGGTTTGCTTCCAGAGCATTGGGCTCTTCCCTGGTGGCACGCAGATTGCAGTGGTTACGCGGCTGGCAAGCCGACGCGAGACATAAGTGGAAGCTTGCAACCTCCACCTACAAGGGGAAATTCCTGTTCGGGGCGGCCCTCGACCCCATACTTGTGGAGTTGCAGGACAAGCGTAAGATGTTACCCACCTTCTCCCGCAGGGGGTCCTACCGAGCACCCTCCTTCACCAGGCACCCATTCCGGGCCCCCAACCCACCGCCGGCCTATCCCAGGCCTTCCACCAGCTATGGTGGTAGGTATCGCCCTCCCCAGGACAGACAGCCCAGGGGCCGCCCGTTTAAGCGGCCCTTTCGAGGGGGGGCGCCCCTACAGACGGAAGTGAGGATGCCCCTGACCCACCAATAGGAGGCAGGCTAGCACTGTTTGCTGCCACTTGGGAAACTACCTCCTCGGATGCATGGGTCAGGGATACAATAAAGTTTGGGTTATTACTTGACTTCTTGTCTCGTCCGCCCACTTTTTTTGTCGCCTCCCATGTATCTGCCAACCCTGACAAATGGTCAATCATGAGGGCTGCCATCGCCCACTTACTAGACATACAGGCCATCCAACCGGTGCCCCCAGCCTTCCAGGGTCGTGGGTTTTATTCCATCTTATTTGTTGTGCCCAAACCCTCAGGGGGCTGGCGCGCAATCTTGGATCTCAAGCGCCTTAACCGCCATCTCGCCTACCGTAGGTTTAAGATGCACTCCCTGCAGTCCATCCTGGGGGGCATCAGAGAAGGGGACTTCCTCTCTTCCATTGATCTCACGGAGGCGTACCTCCAGGTCCCGATCCGGCCGTCCCACTGCAAATTCTTGAGGTTTTGCTACGATGGTTCACACTATGAGTACAGGGCCCTTCCCTTTGGTCTTTCATCGGCCCCTAGGGTTTTCACTAAGGTTCTGGCGGTGGTAGCAGCCCACCTCCGTACCGTCCCAATACGGCTCCAATGCTACCTGGATGACATCCTCGTCCAGTCTCGCTCACGGTCACAGGCCGAACGAGATGTCCAGCTGACGATAACCACGTTGCAGGACCACGGTTTTCCGTTAACTTTGAAAAAAGTCATCTGGTCCCCACCACTTGCTTAACACACTTGGGGGCAATCATTGATTCCAGGGAATTAATGGTCTATCTATCCCAGGAGCGACGGTCGGACCTGGTACAATCTGTCCAACAGGTCCTACACCTTCGCAGCGTGCCCTTGATTCGCCTCTCTTCGCTCCTGGGCAAGATAATCTCGGCCATTCATATTACGCCATGGGCCCACCTCCACTCTAGAGATCTACAGTGGTTCTTATTGCCGTTTCAGAGAGCCAGACAAGCCACATCGTCAACCAAGGTGCGACTCCCGGTGCAGGTTCGCAGATCCCTCCGGTGGTGGACGTCCGCGGCCATAGATCAGGGGGTTTTCTTCCACGAACCCGAAAGGATAGCTGTCACCACCGACGCCAGCCTACACGGCTGGGGCGCGCATTGCCAGTCCGCAGTGGCCCAAGGCACGTGGACGGCAGAGGAATCAGACCTCCACATCAACGTGCTGGAACTCCGCGCGGTGTTCCTAGCACTCCAGGAGTTCGCGGGCCTTGTCAACGGGCGCCACGTGTTGGTCCTCACCGACAACATGGCAACAAAGGCCCACATAAACCAGCAAGGAGGTACCCTGTCCAGGCATCTCATGGCAGAGGCCATGGCCCTCGGCCTCTGGGCAGAGGACAACCTGCTCTCACTCACGGCAGAACACATCGCCGGTCTGGACAATACCACGGCCGACTGGCTCAGTCGCGAGACAATGGACCAGTCAGAGTGGAGCCTACACCCGTCCGTCTTTCAGACTCTGACACACAGATACGGCACTCCGGTGGCAGACCTGTTCGCATCGTCCCTCAACGCCCAGCTTCCCCGGTACTTTACCCGTTACAGATCTCACGGGGCGGAGGGCACGGACGCCCTTCGCTGCCCCTGGCCACCAGGCCTACTTTACACATTTCCACCCGTATCCATACTGCCCAGGATCGTACAGAAGATTCTACAGGAACAGGCAGAGGTGCTGCTCCTGGCACCGCATTGGCCCAGGAGACCATGGTTCGCGGACCTCCTGTCCCTCTCGATCCAACCGCCCTGGCGGATCCTGATGACCGCGTGTTCCTTGCGTCAGGGAGCAATGTTCCACCCCGACCCGGGATGGCTCCAACTGACCGCCTGGCGGTTGAGCGGGGCGCCCTAAGATGCCGAGCCATGTCAGAGGAGGTCATTACCACTCTCCTGGCCTCTAGACGCCCTTCCACCGTGTGTATTTACGCCGCGACCTGGAAGGCCTTCTGTGCCTGGTGTGCCCAGGGCGGCATCTCGCCCGTTGAGCTCACCATTCCCCAGGTCCTCGCATTCCTACAGGCGGGCCTTTCCAAACGGCTGTCTCCCAACACCCTATGGTGCCAAGTAGCAGCCCTATCGTCTGTACTAACGGCTGGGTCCACGGGGCCGCTGTCGCACCACCCTACCGTACGTATGTTCCTCCATGGGGCGGCCAACCTTTCGCCGCCCGTCCTACATCGCTACCCCACCTGGGACCTGTCCCTGGTGCTGACTTCCCTCACGGGATCCCCGTACGAGCCATTGCAGGATGCGTCCCTGCGCCACCTCTCCTTGAAGGTAGCCTTCTTGGTGGCCATCACATCCGCCAGAAGAATGTCTGAGCTTGCCGCCCTCTCCGTACAATCGGACCTATGCGTGTTCCATTCCGATCGCGTAGTCCTCAGACTGGACCCAACCTTTATTCCTAAGGTTAACTCCGTATTTCATAGGGCACAGGAGTTGGTACTCCCCGCTTTCATTCACAGATGCTCCCGTTCCTCGAACGGACATGGGCACGCGCTGGATGTGCGTCGAGCCTTGCTGATTTACATCGAGCGCACGGCTGGACTACGCCGGACAGAGGCTCTCTTTGTCTCCTTCCAACCTGCCACTTCCGGCAGTAAGGTGTCCTCGTTTACCATAGGGAGATGGTTGCGGAGTGTTATCACCCAAGCTTACGAATTGCAGGGTCGGCCCAGGCCTCTCCGGGTGACTGCCCACTCCACCAGGAGCGCAGCTACGTCGGCAGCATGGGCCACGCAGGCCTCCATTGACGAGGTTTGCAGAGCCGCTACTTGGTCATCGGCGACGCCGTTTATTCGCCATTACCGCATTGACGAGTTCGCATCCCAGGATGCCGCGTTCGGGCGTAGGGTCCTTCAACGGACGGTTCAACCAGGGGCTCAGGGCGACCAGATTTGCCCTCCCTAGTTAACATAGCTTTGGTATGTCCCATACTTGGATGTTGGCTCCACCCACTATGGAGAATGGGCGTTGGTACTCACCTGATACACCCTTTCTCGTAGGGTGGAGCCAACATCCAATCCCGCCCACGATCGTTCTGTTCGGCGGAGCCCTGGTAGGGACTCATGTTGGTTCATGGTACTGTTATCTTATTAAACCCAGTTCTCCGATATATATTTGTTGTTGTATTTTTTGGTTTCGACTGGAGTCAGAATCACATATGTCGGGTCTGTTCTCGTTCTTCGCCGAAGAGGGGTTCCTGGAGGCGAGGAAGGGGATAAAAATTAAAACAGACTCAGTCATCATTGGCTGGCTGGACGGTGTCATCCCATACTTGGATGTTGGCTCCACCCTACGAGAAAGGGCGTATCAGGTGAGTACCAACGCCCATTCTAATTCGAACCCTATGGATACCCAATGGATATTCTGATTCATGAAACAGAATCAGAATAGCCTAACTTTTCTGATGTTGCTGCAAAGTGATTTTGTGAATGACAGAAAAATGACAGTGACAAATAATAATATAATTTCATATAATGATATTCTTCCATAAGTTTCTGGGCTCTAAAAGTCAAGATTAACATTTCTCTGTTATGAAAACAATGAAGAACCATTTAGCATCAAAGCCACAAAACACAAAGCAAAATTGGTAAGTGAGAAAGGCAGGAGAAAAAAGGAACCGATCCTTGTGGGCAATCATTCCAGATTTCAGTAATCATTCTTATTTAGTCATGCCCTGACATGTGCTGGGAGCCAAAAGGGGATTTAAAGCCTAACAGTTTAGCTAAATGATGCTCAGCCTGGTGCCCAGGAATGTCTTGCTGTGTTCTGACCCCATTAACATTTGTTTTAAAAAGTAGTTGGAGCTTCATTATAGATACATAAATTTTATACAAAGTGAAATGCAGTTGGATATGTTTTCTATCACAGCATATTTAGGGATTCATTTACTATCTAGTTTTTGTTATTTGTTATTGGTCATTTAAATTATGATATATTCTAATAAATGATATAATACTAGCAAATGTATTTTCTCCCTTTGGTTAATTTAATAATATGCTTTGTATTCATAGATTAAGGGTATTACTCTTTATAGAGTAATGTATTTGTGTTTAATGTAAGAACCCAAATAATCAAAACTCATTGGATTCACATTGGCTAAAGTGGATAAATCAATGTTTATCATATTTCCCCTCTGGGTTTTTATTTGTTTTCCTTTTTAAATAATTTTTATTTCACCGACCCATATCAGACACATGCCCTTCTCCAATGATAGAGTTCTGATACAGTACTGGAAAAACCGCTCTACAGAAAGGTATCTACAGGAGTTAACCCTTCAAGAATTTTTTTCTGCGTTTAGGAAAAAGATAAAAAATCCTATTGCTTATTTAGTCAACATACTTAGTTTTTAAATGTTAGTGGAAGCAAGTCTGTACTTCTATTCACAATAACTAATGTTCAATGGTATCTAAAATATTCCAGCTTGACTTTAGTCTTCAAGTTGATATAGAAATGTTTAATATTGTTACTGCTAAGTTTAAAGTGCTGTGTATTTAAAAAAATGATAATCCTGAAGTGTGATATTTATTTTTATTTACGCATTTCTGATTTCTGGGAAAACAGTTTCTATACTCTCACTGCAATTTTTTTTAAAATGTCATATTAGCAAGCTGTAAATATCTAGTAAAATGAATGGATTTCATTGGGATTTCATTTCATTATAATGACAACACTCTGATAGAAAATGGCTATATTCCAAACCATAATAGAGTGGAATATGTATGACTGAACAACCAGACTTACAAGGAAAGTCTTGTCATCAAGGCTATTTTACATTCTGAATGGCTTCACATTCTTTTTTTTTTTTAACAAATGGGAAGTGGACACACAACTCTCTCTCACATACAGAGGAATCATGTTGATTCTAAGCTTTATATAGGTTGGAGAATATGGGCTTTCCATTGATAGAGTAATGTACTAAATAAAAAATACCTATTATTTATTTTGTGCAAGCTGTACTTCACTGACTTTGTTCTACAACTGGATTCTACTTCTAACTTCTTCTCTAGCAAATGTCTGGCATCCACATACAAAATAAGATATCTAAAGCTTGGGAAAGGATCAGGTTTTGTAGAAAATAATGCATAATTATCTATATTCATATTGCAAATCCTTAATGGTTTGTAAAGTTAAAAGGTGAAGGACCTCTAACACTATCCAGTGAACACAGAATATAGTCAATAGGCATAGGGAATGGGAATTGAACATGCAGTGGAAGAAGCTGACAAAGGACATAGCTTGAATCTTCCTTTCTTGCAGTTCTTTTTTGCTTAGTCCAATCACCAGTCAAGATAAATTCTTCACACCCACAAAAATATCAGTGATCAAACTGGTATTTTAAAAATGGAGTCTTTGATTTGGGGGATAATTCACTCCATTCTGACAACCTAATCTTCACAAGCTTTCTAATGTCAGCTAGTGATATATTGTAGAATTCAAGTATACACTGCTAAGGCCATACTTAAACAGTTTGTTATACCCTTCAGGTATGCTTTCATTTAATCCTCAGCTTCTCTATAGTTCCTGCTTGGAGCAAATTCTTTCCTTTCATTGCATAGTGAGCGTTATTTATTTATTTATTTATTTGTTTGTTTGTTTATTATTTGTTTGTTTGTTTGTTTGTTTATTTATTTATTTATTTATGTATATCAAGTACGTGTTGGTAATATACATAGATATAACATTGTTTATATACATAAGATGGGTACTGATAAGAGGGAACATTAGGACAGGGATAGTAGGCATGCTGGTGCACTTATGCACACCTCTTACTGACCTCTTAGGAATCAGGTGAGGTCAACAGTGGACAGTTTGAGGGTAAAGTTTTGGGGATTTGGTGACGAAACCACAGAGTCAGGTAGTGAGTTCCAGACATTTACCACTCTGTTGCTAAAGTCGTATTTTCTACAGTCAAGTTTGGAGCAGTTCACTTTGAGTTTGTATCTGTTGTGTGCTCGTGTATTGTTGTGGTTGAAGCTGAAGTCGTCGTTGACAGGAAGGACGTTGTAGCAGATAATTTTATGAGCTATGCTTAGGTCGTGCTGAAGGCGACGTAGTTCTAAGCTTTCTAAGCCCAGGATTTCGAGTCTGGTTGCATAGGGTATTCTGTTGCGAGTAGAGGAGTGGAGGACTCTTCTTGTAAAGTATCTCTGGACACTTTCTAATGTATTTATGTCCGATATGCGGTGTGGGTTCCAGACAGATGAGCTGTATTCAAAGATTGGTCTGGTGAATATTAGAGTATTCTTAGAGTATTACTTCCTTAATAATAACAATAAAAAGACAACTCTACAATCTATTTGCTCTCTATTTTTCAGGAAGTAGGGAAGGATGAGGCAAAAGAGAGATTCCCTGCAGAAATTGTTTGCTTATTTTCCCATCCTTGTCCTGCAGAGGGAGATTGGAGAGAATGACAGATTTCAAGGGAATACTGTACAAGCTGTTGTATTGCACAACATTGACTGTGGGCTCTCTCATGATTGTATTGCTTTCAGCGTGAAGAAGAGCAAACAGATTACTTTCTTTTCATCCCTTTCTGTCCAATCGATCTACTCTGCAAGGAGTAGGTCAGGCATACGGTAGGTCAGGCATGGGACAATGCATGTAGAAAATATTTGACTTACGATTTATTGCTTTGCAACTGCTTGAAGTTATGAAGAATCCTCAAAAAGATACCTATGAAACTGGATTCAGAGTTTTCACATTGGCCCACATTTTTGGTGTTTGAGCATCCCAGAGCTATATGACCAATGTTCCCTCTAATTTTTTTCTGGTGTGAGCGGGAAAGTATATGGTCTGAGCGGCACATTTTCCATGCCTGAGCATGAATTTTTTTCACAGATGTCACCCAAAACGACAACGAAATCAGTGTTTTCTGTCTTAAGGGAATATTATACGTGAAGGAATATTCAGTTATGCAAACTTCCACTCTGGTCTAAAACAGACATCCAGATCTTCATCTTTCTGGTTTTCTTAGAATATATTACTGTAACAATAAAGGAGAATATTTGTAGCTCAGAGTTGAAATGAGGGGTCCTTGGTGCTCTCTGAGCTTGGTTGTTTTCTTGCAGACGTTTCATTACCCAAACTAGATAATATGATATCATCACTCCCACTAGCACTGATGATGTTACCTAGTTTGGATAATGAAAAGTCTGTAAGAAAACAACCAAGTTCAGAGAGCACCAAGGACCCCGCACTGTTGTGATGTTCAATATGTTAGAGAAAAAGCTTCTTTCCTTTCCTTTCCCTTTCCTCCCTCCCTCCCTTTCTTCCTTCCCTTCCCCTTCCTTCCTTTCTCCTTCCTTCCCTTTCCCTTTCCTCCTCCCTCCCTCCTCCCTTCCCTTCCCTTTCCCTTTCCTCCTCCCTCCCTCCCTCCTCCCTTCCTTCCCTTCCCTTCCCTTTCCCTTTCCTCCTCCCTTCTTGCTGCCTTCCCTTCCCTTTCCCTTTCCTCCTCCCTCCCTCCCTCCTCCCTTCCTTCCCTTCCCTTTCCTTTCCCTCCTCCCTTCTTGCTGCCTTCCCTTCCCTTTCCCTTTCCTCCTCCCTCCCTCCCTCCTCCCTTCCTTCCCTTTCCTTTCGCTTTCCTCCTCCCTCCTCCCTTCCTTCCCTTTCCTTTCCCTTTCCTCCTCCCTTCTTGCTGCCTTCCCTTCCCTTTCCCTTTCCTCCTCCCTTCTTGCTGCCTTCCCTTCCCTTTCCCTTTCCTCCTCCCTCCCTCCTCCCTCCCTTCCCTTTCCTTTCCTTTCCCTTTCCTCCTCCCTCCCTCCCTCCTCCCTTCTTCCTTCCCTTCCCTTTCCCTTTCCTCCTCCTTCCCACCTTCCTTCTTGCTTCTTCCCTTCCCCTTTCCTCCCTCCCTCCCTTTCTTCCTTCCCTTCCCTTCCCCTATAACAATAAAATCAGTTTGGTGTAGAGGTTTAAAGCACCAAGCTAAAAACTGGAATGTGCAAAGAGGTCTTATTTTCTGTGGGCCATGATGGCTCTTTATTGTTTTTCTGTTTGTCCATATGAACATAAGAAGGTAAAGGGTCCTTGTAGAACTGGATCAAAAGCTGACCAACAGTGGTATAAGGGTATAAGGAATGTGGGAAAAGGCAGATTTAGGGCCTTTTTCAGAGCACAAACTCCAATTTCACCTGCTGGAATTTACAAATTTGCTTTGCCTAAGTTAATGAATGAAATGTTAAACAGGCTTTCAAGTTTTAATATTGTTTGTGATAGACTGCCATAGCGAAATTAAAAAATGAACACTGAGTTTATCACCGAGTTATTTGCAGTTGCAAGGCTGGGTGTTTGAGGGGGGGTGAGGAGAGAGACACTGGGGAGACCGAGTAAGGAAAGCGGGGGTGGGGCCAGACCGGGTTGAATGGGAAGGGGAAGGAGGGGGGTGGTCACCCGGACTCCAGGAGAAAGAAAGCACCGTGAGTCATGACCTGGCAATAGGCAAGAATTTCTGTCTGCATAATTTGCAGTCTGTTGCCTGTTGGTAACGTCTTCTTCCTCGCCTTCTTCTCCTCCTCCCCCTCCCCTTCTATTTTTGACGAGTCCCAGAGAGGGAGATGCAGGCGCTCCAGACACTTAACTACTGTTTGGAGGTGTGAAGGTTGGAGATTTACGAAGAGTAGCCACAACATTTGGGCGGGGAGCGGGGGTGCGAAGGCTAGCTGAGGGGAGGGAGGCAGCCCGTTTGCAGGGCGCCCGGAGGCAAAGGAGGCACAGGGGACGGCTCCGTGCTGGATTAGAAGCTTCACGCCGGAAGTTTTTAAAATCTCCCACCACCACCCAAGCACGCACGCGCGCATACACACACCCTCCTCCTCCCTCCTTCCCTCTTTCTCTCATACTCCCCCCCTACACACACACACACATACACATTAGGAGACCGCCCATCGCAGAACTAAGACCCCATTCGATTTAAAGCCAGACAGCATTCAGAGGCTGACATTCATTCAATAGATAGAGCGATCATAAGCAGGATGGGTGACGGGCGTGCTCGCAGGGTGGTGCGCTGCACTTGAAAAGTGCTGCGCTGAAGTTTGTTGTTGCCTGCGCGCCTGCGCACCAGCACAGCTTAGAGGGAACAGTGCATATGATTATGATTTGCAATTTTTTTTCTGGAAACTGACAATTACTTCCAGCAAAACATGCCCATTATAGACAATGGGTTCATTTAATAACCATGGATTTGCTTAATGACCAAGGTGATTCAATTAACAACTGCCACAAAAAATATTATAAAACAGTCATGTGATGACTGTTTAACAGCATGACTTACAATCATAATTTCTGGCTCAATTACAGTCAGCAGTTGAGGACTATCTGCAATGGCTGTAATGGTGATAACATGACCGAGAGATGGTATGAAAATCATAATTGATTATAAATGGGTTATAAAGTTATTTTTTTCAGCCTTATCATAACTTTGAATTATTGCTGAATGAAGGTAAGCAAGGAGTATCTGAATGTTAGTTTCATTATTTATGGAATATGCAATGAAGTTATTGGTTTTTTTGTATGCCATGTTAAAATTTCAAACAGACAGCAGGATCCAACTGTATAAAAAATTGAATAAAGCTCTGACTATGCAGAACTTTAAAAGTAGTCTTTGGAACACTTAAACCTTTTTAGAAACCTGAAATGACAGGAGGAATAAGGAGCTGTGAAAATTCCATTACCTTTTTCCTCTGGTTTTCATTTCCCCAGTAATCAGTCAAACTTCTATAGCATCAGATTTCACGGAGCTCTTTTCAGATTTTCTCTATCTTCCCCTCTACTTTAATAGATTTTGGTTTTTTTTAAATACAAAATTGTTATGCATTTCTGCACTTCAGAATTTTCTTAAGCCATTTTCCTTGCATTTTGAGAATACAGGAATCCACTGTTGGAAAACAAATAACAAATTATTGGTTGGAATATATAAAATGGAGGAAAAGATACTTGCATTATCTTGAATAAAATCAATGTAGTTTTTCAATGGAAAAGCATTCATTATTGGCATTTTTTGGAAGTTCTATCCCCCGCACACACACCTGGCTGCATTGTCTTGGAATAATCCCACTGACAAAGTTCCATTGAGTTTTGGACTTTCTTCTTCAGAACTTGAATTATGCTTGCATAAAAGCACCAAACGCAACAGTATGTGAAATCTATTAAAAGTTTATTTGACTTGGGGACCAATGGCAAATGGCAGGATCAGGAATGGGGGGGGGGGAGCAAATAATACTAATACTAATACTAATACTACTAATACTACTAATACTACTAATAACTTATTATTATTATTATTATTATTATTATTATTATTATTATTATTATTATTATTATTATTATTATTATTATTATTATTATTATTATTATTATTATTATTATTAGTGCAGCAACTCATATCAACCATCTGCACCAGTCAATATTTGTGATACATTTTTAAATGTTCAGTTAACTGAGTTTCATGATTAATGAATAAAAGAGATAATAATAATAATTTTCCTGACCTAGCTTGTTTTTTCTCTGAGTGTTTTTAAAAAAATAAACCAAGGGAAGTTTGAAGTTGTGAAGTTCATTACTTCACAAGTCATGCATAAATGGGAATTACAGTTCAAAAATCTGGAGAATATCAGACCCTTAATTGGCTATGGAATGAGATGTGACCAAACAAAAATTGAACTTTTAGCACAGAGAAAGGGATGTATTCATTTATAATATATATTCGTTTCGTTTCTAAATCCATGAGAAAATCAAACTGTGTACAAATCATTTCCAATTTGTAATAATAATAAAAAAGCAGCTTCAGCAAAATGTACTATAGCATTTTATAAGATAGTTATTGTTTCCCCAGTTTCTTTTAGAACTATCTTAAAAACAAATCTGTCTTGCAGTATTACCTTTACATAATATTATTTTCATGGCACTTCACTTATTGGTTTCTAAATATCTGATATAGAACAACTTGTAGCATCAGCAAAGTTTAAGGATAGAAATGCGTATTCTTCATCTTCCTCAAAGATAGATTCCTTTGGGACCTTGTGCACAACTGAGATGAATAATTTCTATCCTCTAATTTCTATGCCATCATGTAACTGGAGACAGGCCCTAATATAAAAAGAGTGAATTCCTTGCCTCAAGCAACAGATGCTAGGGAGTAATAGTGGCAAGCTTCCGGTTCTTTTATTTATTTATTTTATTTATTTATTTGTCAAACATGTATAGGATAGTAGTAGTTTGTATAAATATAACATAAGTAAAAAGTAACGATAAAAGAGGATAATAGGACAGTAGGACAGGGATGGCAGGCACAGTGGTGCGCTTATGCACGCCCCTTATAGACCTCTTAGAAACGGGAAGAGGTCGACTGTAGACAGTCTAAGGTTAAAGTTTTTAGGGTTTGGGGAAGGAACCACAGAGTCAGGTAGTGCATTCCAGGCATTGATCACTCTATTGCTGAAGTCATATTTTCTGCAGTCGAGTTTGGAGCGGTTTACATTTAGTTTGAATCTATTATGTGCTCGTGTATTGCTGCAGTTGAAGCTGAAGTAGTCATTAACAGGAAGGACATTTTGGTATATGATTATATGTGCTACATTTAGATCAGATTGGAGGCGACGTAGTTGTAAATTGTCTAATCCCAGTATTTCAAGTCTGGTGGAATAAGGTATTGTGTTGTGAGCGGAGGAGTAAAGGACTCTTCTTGTGAAATATTTCTGGACTCTTACATCTCCTGTTTGCTTTGCTGTGTTGTGTGAAAACATTGAATATGTATTTGGCCATAAACTTCTTCTTGTCTCAAGATTGGTGAAAACCATCTCCAATACTGGAGTGGATTCAATAGATTCAGTTGCCAAGCCACTGGGTTCATCTACTGCTCCATAGTATCTTCCACTTGAGAGTGCTTTCTAATTTTAGGGCTCACCTTCACATATCCACCCGTTCACAGGTTGGCTTCATCACTTGCTACAATTATATATTTATTCAATATTTATTCATATCTTCCTTTTCTTTCCTATGCAAAAGGGACAAGAATAAAATAGGCTCAACGCAGAAAGCATGTTTCTTTTTTGGAATGTATGAAAGAATTAATCTGCAGTGCAACATTTTGTTGCAGACATTAATTGCAAGCCTATGTAAACAAATTGCTTTTCAATGTTTTTGTCTGATACTGTGGATTATAATCTGACAGTGCACATAAATATTCCATGTAGCATTTCATTCATATTATACTTGTTTACTCTTAATCCATCAGTAAAGGACAGGAATGGCATCATTTGAGTATAAACACTGTTTTATGTGACTAAATAACACGTCCTAAATTCTGAGTTGCTTCTGACATGGCATTTTCTGAGAAACCACTTATTTGTGAACCTATCGGCTTCAAAACAAACAACCCTGCTACTTTATGAAATAATTGATTGTTCTGTCAAAATCACAGCATGGCTATCCTGTCCTGTTTTCATAAGATAATATAATTGCAACTGAGAGAAAACTGCCAGATATAATCTTTCTGATCGTTTTTATATTTAGGTATAAGAGATTTTAGGGAGGAAGAAAGTGTGAAAATAATAGAAACGTCAGCCAACGAAGTGTGCTGCCATTTTTGTTTGCCAGGAAAGAAAAAAAAATCCAAATAGTTTTCTTTATATGCGATAGTACTTCCTATTGTCAACAGAGTTTTAAGGCTGTGCTTGCAGCTTCTATTTTGGACGCCCATTACAGACTTGGGTCCCTTTCCAAAATAACTAACCATCAATTATAGGTATAACTTAGCACTTTCTGAAGTTTGACATTGCAGTTTTCACACAGAGCAATTGAATTTGCCTCCAGACTTGAACACTGTCTGAATGATAATTACTAACATCCAGTGCCTGCTCTTTATAATCCATGAAGGTCATAAAATATCTCTGTTTCACATCAAAATATCTTGTTATTTAGGGGCAAATGGAGCCTGGTTTATTCCCTGCAGAGCATAAAAGAATCTAACAACAACAACAAGCATCAGAAGAAACCAGGTCTAGGGAGAAAACACTTATTAAACTTTATTTCCTACTTCAAGGACTCAATTGAAATGCAGAGCAGCATAAGGAATTCCATTTTGTCTGTTGTTTTCTTTCTCCTTCCTGGCAAGAATACCATAATTGCCAATGAAACATTTTCCCACAATTCCAAAATTTTGAACATGCCTACATGAAAGAAACATAAAGATAGGCTACATCACAGCAAACAACTGACAAAAATAATGCAGTTAAATGCAAAACCTGAAAGCTCTTAAAAGAATGATAATTAAAAAATTAAAAAATACATTCTAATGAACAGAGGACTAGAAATATGAAACAGGGTGGATCCATTCCTTGGGACTGATTCACCTAAGTTTTTATGCTACATAATGTGAAGGACAAAGTGGCATTTTCCTCTTTGCCCAGTTTTATGAAAAAAGCTAGCCAAAAAACCATTGAGATTCATTTCAATCCTAGGATGAGATGCTTTGCCCACCAACTAAGGGAGAAAAATTGCTTAGATAGAACAACCCATGTAGCACATACCGTATTTTTCGGAGTATAAGACGCACCTTAGTTTTGGGGGAGGAAAATAGGGGAAAACAATCTGCCTACCAGGTATTCATCTGGCTAGCGTCCTTAGTCTGGTCAGCTTCAGCACATTATTTTATCCCCTGGTTAGGGCTTAAAAAACCTTATTCCGAGAGAGTAACAATGAAAGAGCCAGCAAGCCAGTAAGAACTGGGAAGATTGTTAGCACCTCGTTAGGGCTGGAAAGAAACTTATTCGGAGCAAGTAGAGCAATGAAAAAAAGCCTGCAAAGACTTAGGGCTGGTAAAACATTCTTCGGAGAGAGTAACAATGAAAAAGCCTGCAAGGTAAGAGCTGGGAAGATCGTTAGCACCTCGTTAGGCTGGGAAAAAAACTTCGAAAAAGCTACATTTAGAGTATAAGACACACCCAAATTTTCAGCCTCTTTTAGGGAGGAAAAAGGTGCATCTTATACTCCGAAAAATACGGTATATCTCTCTGGCTATTCTTCTTTGTGTAATAAGAGGATTGGCTCTGGTTTCTATACAATAAAATGGGAATGCTGGCATAAAATCAACCTTTGTTATGGACAAAGACCGGCATATGAAGGATGGTATCTTTTTGTTCACCTCCAACCCCAGAAGTATCTTGACTTGTTGGAGTCAAGACCTGTATCTTTGCTCATGAATTGCATTTCAGTTGATACCATCATGCCAGATTTTATTCATTTTATTACTGAATCCAACATTTTGGAGGAAAGAGAAATCCACCTTATCTGCTTTATTTCCTCAGACTCTTCATTTTAATTTCTCTACTAGCCCAACTAGGGTACTGAAAGTGATGGATTTGACAAAAAGTGCTCAGAAAGAAAAGCTACAGCAGGATAGTTGGGTCTGGAGTTTTATATCTGTACCTAGAGGTAGGCCCAGTTCTGCCTCATCTCAGTATGTGAGTTGATTACCAGATTCTACCTAAGACAGGAGTGGCGTTGTTTGTTCATAGAATTCTGGTTCACAATCTGTGAACGGCAAAATATGTTTTAAAATAATAATAGAAATATAGCAGTTTATTTCAAATGGGATATCCCTGCTACCAAACTGAATGTTTTTCATTGGCTGCTAATATTTCCTACTTCATGGACATTTATGTTTGGGATTACAATCCAAAGGCCAGCAGATGCCAAAGTTGTCTGGCACTAGCATTTAGGCCAGCATAAATGCCTTAGGACAGTGATGGCGAACCTATGGCACGCGTGCCACAGGTGGCACGTGGAGCCATATCTGCCGGCACGTGAGCCATTGCCTAGCTCAGCTCCAGTGTGCATGTGCGTGCCGGCCAGCTGATTTTTGGCTTGCACGGAGGCTCTGGGTGGGCGTTTTCGGCTTCTGGAGGGCCTCCGGGGGGACGGGGGAGGGCGTTTTTGCCCTCCCCATGCTCCAGGGAAGCCTCTGGAGCCTAGGGAGGGCGAAAAATGGGCCTACCAGGCCCACCAGAAGTTGGGAAATGGGCCATTTCTGGCCTCCAGAGGGCCTCTGGGGGGGGCGGGGGAGGCCATTTTTGCCATTCCCAGGCAGTGAATTATGGGTGTTGGCACTCGTGCATGTGCGATAGCACACACGCATGCACTTTCGGCACCCGAGGAAAAAAAAGGTTCGCCATCAATGCCTTAGGAACACTATGGGACCATTTTTTAAAAAAAAAAACATAGTCAGATATTAACAGTTACAAGTTGAAGATTGGGTGTTATTTGTTTTTCCTTAAAATATATATTATCCTTTACTTTGACATAATGATATTAATCTCAAGAAATGTATCTTACAATAGGGCAAGCCATCTAAAAAATTGCAGACTCCTTGCTGCTGTTATCCTATATCTTTAAACTCTCTTTCTAGCCAGCACAATAGCATTGGCTATAAAAACTGGGCTGAGAAACAACTGGAAGTGTTGTTGTTGGTATGCATTCGTGTGTGGAAATAAAGCAGCCTAAGGCAACTGGAAAGATTTTTTTTTCAGTAGAAGACTCACAAGTAGGAATTGGAGGAACAGTAGTCTTAGATGTTGTAGCAGTGGGGAAGAATGGAATAATGATGAACAGTAAGTATTAGCCTTTGAATGCTTGGGTATGTTATCTACAGGACTGTGTTGTTGTGTTGGCTTTCTTGTGTTTTACAGCCCACTAAATTGGATAATTAAAAGACACTGTGACAAACTAAAGGACAAGTCTGTCTAAACAGGTGCTATAACTTGATTAAGTTCAGTATGCAACATTGCAATTACACTGTAGGTTTTAAATATTTATTGTTGTGCTGAAGCACAATTATCTAATTCTGTAGGGACTCTGTAAATTGGCATTGATACTGAGAATGAGCAAATGTACCTTGTTTATTATAATATAAAATGTAGATTGGTTTATTAAAAAGCTATATCTGACCTGGAAAAAAATTATCTATCCTCCAAAGACATACAAGCACATAAATGAACAGTATCCATTAATTAGTGAAGGTCCATATAGGCTTAAAAAATGCTCTGTATCCAAGGTTCTTTGTACTTATAAAATATACTGAGATTCCAGAAAGAGTACAGAGAACAAAGATGATTAGGGGACTGAATTTGAAACATATGAATAATGGTTGCAGGAATTGGGTATGTCTAGTTTAATGAAAAGAAGGACCAGGGGTGACAGGATACCAGTGTTCCAATATCTAAGGGGCTGCCACAAAGGAGATAGGTCCATTTATTTTCCAAAGTACCTGAAGGCAGAACAAGAAGCAATGAATGGAAACTAATCAAGGGGAGAAACAACCTGGAACTAAGGAGAAATTTGCTGACAGATAGAACAATTAATCATTGACTTGCCTCTAGAAGTTGTGGTGTTCCAACACTGGAAGTTTTAAAGAATAAATGACAACAATTTGTCTTAAATTTTATAGGGTTTTCTGCTTGAGGTTGGGTTGGAAGACTTCCAAGGTCCCTTCTCTCTGTTATTCTGTCTCTTGTTTGTTGTCTAATGTTCCTCATAATGTAACACATCTGTTTTATTGTATAATCTCTGCACTTTTTACACTGTTTACTGTAGAGATTATTCTTTTATTGGAACATTTCACATAATATCTAATGTGAGCATGTAATTTTTGTACCTCTACAACTCCTACTTCATCACTCAGTAGTTTTATTGACAATTAGAAATAATTTACCCTAAACTTGAATATGAAAGTATTGTCCAAATACCAAAGAATGGTCAAATCAGCTCCTATTACTGGAAAGAATAATGAAATAAACATTTCCAAAGAGAACTGAACTTTAATGTAAATCTCATACAGATATTATGAGAATTAAATAAATAAATAAGCTTCATATGTTTGTTTGCCAGCATTTGCTTTTCAAAGCTTAATCCTTTGCATTTCTTAGCAAAAAGGATTACAGTTGCAAGAATTTCAGCAATTGAAGTATTTCATCATTTAATATTTAAGATATATATTCCACAATAAAAAGTGAACAATTTCTCATAATATTCGCTTAAATATGAATTGGCAAAGTGATGGCTCTTTTCACTGATAACACAGGATCATGTAGATCGCGGGTGTCAAACTTGTGGCATCACATTGCCATCACGTGATGTTTTGAGATGTTTATCCCCTTTGCAGAGCTGGGCTGGGCGTGGCCTGTGTGTGATGCATCTGGCCCACCGGCCACTAGTTTGACACCCCTGATGTAGATGGATATTAATCTAACAGTGTATTTTATTAATCTGAAAATTAATCATTAAATTAAGAAATAACCAGGAATGATAATTAGAAAATCTGAGTAAGGAATGTTTTCTCTGGCTCCTATCATGATTTCCAGGAAAATTTAAAGGTGGTTGTCTGATGTTTTAAGAGTGACTATTGGAGAACCTAAAGATTTTGAAAAGTTAAGGAGGGCCAAAGCAAATTAATACTTCAGTGACACCATCAGGAAATATTGGGAAAAAACTTCCTGAAAGAAGGCAGTGACTAATTAGTTCTGTTTTGTACCAGAAAAGCTACATGGAGATGCTCTTAGGGTCAGCAGAGGTGAAATTAAATCTTTACTTTTTATTTCAATGGAAATTCTTTCTCAGAAAAGAAATTGTCACGAACATGCATTTTTCCTAAAATATGTCACAGGCCCAAAGGGATAACTTAGCTGTCTAGGCCCACTCTGATCCCATTAATTGTCAAACCTTTTCTCTCTCTCTCTCTCTCTCTCTCTCAACCAAAGCTCTTTGCACTTTTAAAAGCTTGTAGCTTTGATACAAAGTGTTTTAGCTCTAACTCCAACATAAATTCTGTCCCTCTTTACAAATGAACAACAGCAAAAAATATTTTGTTTGGTGCAAAGTTCAGGTGAAAAATAAAGATGAGTCAGAGAGACCAAGGACAATTTTTCTAGGGTGAATTACAAGAGACATTAAACAGATGTGTCAGAATTCAAAATTAGTGAAAACAGATCTAATAAAATCAATGGGATCTGAGCTGCTCAACTGAGTCGTGAGGGAGTAGGGCGGCATAGAAAAACTGCCAAATAAATAAATAAATAAATAAATAAATAAATAAATAAATAAATAAATAAATAAATAAATAAATAAATAAATAGAACTAGATCCCCTTTTCTAAACTAAAAAATAGCTCAATTGCATTTCCATCTCATAATAATCCATAATGTGTTGTTTGATTTTATAATTTATTTGATTTTAGGTTAGCATCAGTCACTGCAGTTTCTTAACCATGATATGACCATAGGGCAAAATATCTAAGGTAAGTCAATGGCCAGCATCCAAAACAGAGATGGCAAGACACCATCAACAAAGATATGCAAGCCTGAGCCCTGAAGATGCAGTTGACCGTGCAAAGTGGCATTCAGTTATCTGAAAAGCGGACTCTGCGCATGCGGAAATACACTAGGAAAAAGAAGAAGAAGATTCTGTTTTTTGAGCTTCACCCAATCACACAATTGAATGATCTAATATACTGTATTTTTCGGAGTATAAGACGCACCAGAGTATAAGACACACCTTAGTTTTGGGGGAGGAAAACAAGGAAAAAAGGCCTCTGCCTCCAAGCAATTTGCCAAACAGCAAACAGCACAGATGATATACACTGTTTGCTGTGTATTTCTGTGCATGTGTGCTTGACCCATAGAAATAGCAAAGAATTGGAGAAATGTACATTATGCCAGAAAGTTTTCTTAAATGTAGTCACACTAACTCCTCCCAATTATTTAAATAGATCTACTCCAAGGTAAGTCAGGATTTAACTCTAATACTAAACAGGACACTGTTACATTTCAGACTATACTTGTACAGAGATGTTAAAATTAATTAAAATTTCTGGAAGTATACATTATTCTCTATTATTTAAAAGAAGATACAATAGCACTGGACCTCTTCAGAGCAAGCATTTATTTTAAAAAGCTTCTTTATTTTGTTAAGTTGTCTAGAGGTCTCCAACGCTGGCAACTTTAAGACTTGTGGACTTCAACTCCCAGAATTCCACAGCCAACAAAGCTAACAAAGTTGGCTAGAACAATAATAAAGCAGTCTTTAAAAAATAAGTCTAATAATTTGAACATTCTACAGACATTTATAGTTATTCACTTACCCCCTTGCATCCAGCAGAAAATAAAAATCTGCGTATCTCTCCCAGCTATTTGCCTCTTTGCAGCTAGTTTCACTTTTGTTTTCCCATGTGCAAACCTAATCAGCTGTAGGTCAGGAAGTTGCTACTGACTTGCTTGGCTTTACAGGCTCTTCCCTCTTTCCTGCAAGCAGGTAAATTGCTGGAAGACAGAGGCCAAAGGGTGGGGTGGCTGGGTGGGTGGGGCTGCATTCGGTGTATAAGACGCACCCAAGTTTTCACCCTATTTTTTGGGGTAAAAAGGTGCGTCTTATACTCCGAAAAATACGGTATATGATCAGATACCCTTTTGATTTTCTCAGTAGTATAGTTCACCTTTAGTATAGTTCACCTCAGGCATACAATTCACCTTTAAACTAGATTTTAATTCAGTATCCTCCACTGTTACAATTCTTTGGACAAGTGGGAAAAGATTCCCAGTGACATGATTCTCTGACATTATGATTTGCTCAGTTTTATATTGCTAGCTCACTCATCTATGATTGTCAAAAAAGCACTAAAATATATCCTATAGTAGCAAAGACTACCATTCTCCTTTCTTTCTCATTACAAACCTCAACAAAGATAAAACAATATTTTTAAGTTCATTAATAGCAATAGCACTTAGACTTATATAGCACTTCATAGTGCTTTACGGCCCTCTCTAAGCAGTTTACAGAGTCAGCATATTTTCCCCAACAATCTGGGTCCTCATTTTACCCACCTCGGAAGGATGGAAGACTGAGTCAACCTTGAGTCTGGTGAGATTCGATCTGCCAAACTGCTGGCAGCCGGTGATCAGCAGAAGTAGCCTGCAGTACTGCACTCTATCCACTGCACCACCACAGCTCATTAACTTTTTTATGAATTATGAAGAATTATGACTTCTTCATGAATTAAATAACAAAACACTTCATGGAACTTGGCTACCAATGTTTTTTTTTAGTAAAAACTAAAAACAGAAATATGTCCCCCTCCCATAAATATAAATAAAGTTTTAAAATGATATGTTTGTGCATCTATATGCATTTGTACTTATTTCTAGTTTCTTGGGACATGAAGTACTTTTTCCCAAAGGACATGTTTTGCTAAAATACATAAGCAGCTGAAATTTTTTTGTTCCTTTGACTTTGATAAACGGAGCTGCATACACCAAATTCAAGACTAGGGATCTGTCCACCTGTGAAATCCCATTAACAAATCTGTTTTTTTCACCCTTAAAATTTATTGTGAATAGCTCACGTACAAATTGCAGGAAAAAAATTAAAAGAAGTGAACCAAAAAGGTTTGGGCTACCCCCAACTATTGAAACCCATAGCAACAATAAAAATAAATAAAATACTCAAAAAATATACATAGAAAAGAAGAATGTCTGTGTGCATTTCTAAGCCTGACAGGACTCTTTTGTCCCTATGCCAAATGGCTTTCTAATATATTTGTACAGAGCCCAGAGAAAAATCAGGGTAAGATTTTCTTCTTCTCAATTCAGATATCAATCTGAGTTGGAAATGAATGTATGAAATGTTACAATTATTCTTTCTTTAATGTGTTTTTACTTCTAAATGTTTAAACATCTAAATGTGTCTGCTGAGTGTTTGAATATTATCAGTAGCTTTGATGGCAATAATGTGACTCATGAAGAACAATAACATTCAAATGGAAGTGAGAGATGTGAAAACAGGATGAGCCGAGGTGGCGCAGCAGTTAGAGTGCAGTACTGCAGGCCACTTTAGCTGACTGTGATCCACAGGTCAGTGGTTCAAATCTCACCGGCTCAAGGTTGACTCAGCCTTCCATCCTTCCGAGGTAGGTAAAATGAGGACCCAGATTGTTGGGGGCAATATAAATATACATTGCTTAATGGTGTAAACCGCTTAGAGAGTGCTTGCACTTTGAGGCGGTATATAAGTCCCATAAATAAATAAATAAATAAATAAATAAATAAATAAATAAATAAATAAATAAATAAATAAATAAATAAATAAATAAATAAATAAATAAATAAATAAATAAATAAATAAATAAATAAATAAATAAATAAATAAATAAATAAATAAATAAATAAATAAATTATTTGATTGCCTTTCTTTCATTTCTTCATCCATAAAGGTACAGTATTATTGTGCATCTCTCAGAGATACTGTTAGTAAGATGGGAAACTATATATATTTTATTAATAAATAAAATAAATAAATAACAGCTATAAAAACTACTTTTGCTGTGTGTGTGTGTGTGTGTGTGTGTTTGTGTGTGTGTGCGTGCGTGCACGCGCGCACATGTACTTGGTGGCAAACCGAATGTTCAATGTTGTGAATCAAAACATGTCCTTCCATGAATGAATAAAATGGAAACTTCTATTTCTATAGAAATGAAGGTTGAATTTAGTGAAGACCAACATATAGGGGCTAGCTAATTTCAGCCATTTTCCCTCCAACCAACTGTACCATTTCCCATCTTATCAAAGAAGATCCCTTGTCCATTCAGGGCAGATTTTCAAGGACAGCAGAGGAATGAAGCAGGAAAAAAGAGCTGAAACCTAAAAGTATTCTGCATGTTCAGCAGTATTCTCTTTACTGTTTTGAATGAATCCCAACATCAAACAAACCCAAAATTTCCATCACTTATATAAGCCAGTTTTCCCATTGTGTGAATTCCAGATGGTCATGTTAGCTGGCTTTCTAGAAATTATAATCAAAATACATTTGCAGGACAGCAGTTATAGCATCTTGGGTTATTATGAAGAACGGGAAATATGTAAGAATAAATAAGATAGAAGAAAGAGGAGAATGAAAGGATAAGTTGTCTATAGAGGAAAAGGAGAAGATTCTTCTCTTGGTAAATATACGATTGCCAGAAGTATATAAAGGCAATAAAGGAAGATTCATCAAATAATGACAATATTGTTACTTAATTATATTTCAGAATTATTTTAAACTTTATAAATTGAAGAATTCCAAACACTTGATTATTTTTACAATTTATACCAGATGAATAGGAAAGTTATATGTGGGAGTTAAGCATTTTAGAGAAGTTAGTATTCTTACAGCAAGTCATCTTTATTGTACAAGGACATAAACCCAAAAGATGTTCTTTCTCATCAGAGCAAATTACAAAATAATAACAATAATAATCAGATTGTTGTTAAGATAAGACTAAACACAAAATACAAAGGTAAATAAAAGAAAAAAGACTAAAATTAAAATAATTATTTAATGATTCTGTATATATAAATAGAATTGGACAGCAACAAGCATTACTCTTCTGTTAATGTCAGTTGGTAGGAAAATTAGATAATAAATTAGATAATTAGACAAAACCAAAGACTTTCCAGACCAGATTATGAATTGGAGTAATAAATCTTTGTGCTACATTTAGAAACTGTGGAACAACACTCAATCAATTTATGATTCTACAACTTCTCATCTACAGAATCAGAAGCAACGATCCTATGTTGTACCCTTAAAAATCCAGTTAGTAAAGCAGATAGAGCTTTGACTTAGCTTTTTTTTTAAAAACACACTGGAATTTGATATGATTATGTCATTTACATAATTGGCACAGCTTTTGCTTATATTATAAAAGACCAAAATGAGAACAAGACGTACAAAATATTGCAAATAGCAATATTGCAAATCATTATCTCTGATGTTGAAGTTAAGTTTCTGCCTGGCAATGATATTATGGGCAGAAGTAATCAATCGACAGACTTAAATGTTGCAATTTTGAAGGCAGTGGTCCAATACTTATTGTAGGTGTCTTCACTAAGATATTGCATCAGCATCAGTGGTGAAATCCAATTTTTTTACTGCTGGTTCTGTGGGAGTGGCTTGGTGGGCATGGTGTGGCTTGGTGGGCATGGCTTGGTGGGCGTGGCAGGGGAAGGATACTACAAAATTTCCATTCCCACCCCACTCTGGGGCCAGCCAGAGGTGGTATTTGCTGGTTCTCCCAACTACTCAAAATTTCCGCTACTGGTTCTCCGAACTACTCAAAATTTCTGCTACCGGTTCTCCAGAACCTGACAGAACCTGCTGGATTTCAGCCCTGATCAGCATGCACACAGTTAAGCTTCTGTATCTTTGCATAGTATTATTATAATCATGGATTTTCTTGCAGGCTGAAAAATAAATTTGTACATTTGTGAAGTTTTCAAAACTGGATGACTATAAACTTAAATTGAACATGTGCATTTAAGCTATAACAGAGTATATTAATTTGAATGTAAGAATTGATCCTTGCAAATCTTTATGCATCACTTTTTTTTCTTCTGCTTATTTCTATTTTTAAGTGTCTTTTTATATTAATAATGTACAGATAGTCTTTGATTAAGAATGGAAATTGGGATTGGAATTGCCATCAGTAAGCTGTGACATATGACATCATATGACCGCATGCCAGGCTCCAAAAACTATGAAACACATGCTGAAGTTCTTCTAAGCAGTTTTCTTTATTGATCCTCACCTATAGACAGAAGTCTTGCTAAGCTAAAGCATATTACTTGCACCATAAAACATATACCCTGGGAACTCTTAAGTAGTAGTTGTCTTTATGCTCTTTCTCCTATACAAATTATCTAAATCTCATTGTCTTTTGTTCCCCAGGAATATAAACCCATTGTCTTGGGAATCCAGACTACATTCTATTACACTGTGATACCTTAGCAATGGCAATTCCAACATTCCCAGATACTATTAAGCGAACCATTTTATGATTTGAACCACAAATATTAAGGGAATATTTCTGCTGGCTTTCCCATTGAGTTTTCTTGTTGAAAACTGGCAAAGAAGGCTGTAAATGGCAACCACATGACTAAAGGAGATTGTAAAATTATGATTACAAGCCAGGCAATGAATAACCCAATAGCAATCACATGATTCTGACAACATTGTGAGAACTGTTCATAAGTACCACTTATTCAGTGCCATCAGAAGTTCAAATAGTCAGTAAATGAGTGGTCATTAACTGAGGACCATTTATAGTGACAATTTTGATTAAATGCTAGTTATGTCTAACCTTTTCCTACAAGTGATTGTGTAGTATTGTAGCATAAAGTATGAAGTCACTTGTTTTAATTATCTCATAAGATAAATTTATTGAAAGTAATGCAAAACTATGGCAGTATCAATTTGTTTTGAATTTCCTATTTTATTTCATTTTTTGGTAATGGCTCTGTTTAAAGAAAAGAATAAGGAGACAATGAATCTGAATTTCAAAGTGTAAATTGAAGTAAATTAATGTTACTTCTAAAGTCAATTTTGTGAATTTTAGTATCATTAATATGAATTTATATCTGCAAGTGTCAGGTGCATAAAGATATATACAGAATAAGAAAGAATATCATAACAAATCATATACCAGAAAGTTAGTTTGACTTTCATTTTTATTAATTTATGTTGAATT
Organism: Diadophis punctatus similis; assembly: GCA_023053685.1. NCBI lineage: Eukaryota > Metazoa > Chordata > Lepidosauria > Squamata > Dipsadidae > Diadophis > Diadophis punctatus. The sequence continues at coordinate 17,437,320 of JALIGW010000007.1, forward strand.
AATTTAGAATATGTTCTTCAGTAATAAATTATGTAAAAAAGGTTTTATTGAGCAACTGAGATTGAATTAGCGATATTTTAAAAAAAATTCAAGATGTTTGGAAAAAGCCTCTTTAGAATATTGGAAAGTATCACATTTGGATGTAAAATATTTGATATAAATTATATGCTAGTGCACATTGGTTACAAGCATTTTGCACATGTTTATTGCTTCCTACATGGGTATTCACAGGCAGATTCTCCTTGTTCTTATTCCTAATTTCTCCTTTCTTCTGAGCAGTTATCTTCAATAGAAGAAGGGCAGAATCCTTAGTGGTCTCTGAGATTGGTTGTTTGTTTGCAGTCTTTCATAACCCAACTGTGTAACTTCATCAGTTCTAGTGTGTATGGTTTGCTTATTTATCTTCAGTTTTATAGAATGGGGAATAAGTTAAAGCCAATTTCTTTGAAAGATCAACTATTTTTTTTCCCAGTGAAAATTTCATCAACGATAATCTGATCCTAGCTAGCAATTCAGTGTTTTCCCAAAAATAAGACCCTGTCTTATATTTTTTTGAACCCTGAAATAAGCGCTTGGCCTTATTGCCATGCACTCAAAAGCCCGATTGTGCTTATTATCAGGGGATGTCTTATTTTGGGGGAAACAGGGTATCAACGAACTGAGTCCACCTTCTTAATGATGATTAAAATAAATTATTGGAAGTCCTTGGAATATTTAGGGAATACTGCTGTGCCATAGGAACAGCAGATAGTTATCAGTTCTAAATAGTTCATTAGATTGGTGCTTGATGCTGAAAAATTTTCCTGAAATTACTGTGAATTCATCTGCTTGGCGACCTCTCAGTCACCAGAGTTAAGAAGCCTAACACAACTAGCTTTCAAAAAGACTGGTACAATCAGTGGTGGGTTTCAAATTTTTTACTACTGGTTCTGTGGGCGTGACTTGCTTGGTGGGCATGGCTTAGTGTGAAGTGGGGGCCACAATCCATTAGGCCTCAGAGCCAGGCCTGACAGGGTCTGGACAATGTCACAAGCAAGTAAACACGTATCTCAATAGCCATTAGTTCAGCAAAAAGGAACTGCCCTGTCAGCCCTAATAATATATGTATCCTTTCTAGATATGCTGACCATGAGAAAGGGAGTTTCGTTATGTCTACAGCATTATTTGGAACATGAGAACCATTGTGTTGTTCCTCAAAGTAAATGTCAAGGATAAACCACAGCATGGAAACATCTGTGCTAACATGTCCCATTTGCTTAACTGTCTATTCTAAGTTCCTTATATTATTTTAAGATAAGTGTACCTCATTGTATACCATACATGGACATAGGAAATGCATACGTAGACCAATGTATAAAAATCTGACCCTGACTTGTATTCAGGGTTCAGGCCTTTGTCTTTGCTTTGAACCTGCGCATTCAATAAACCTTTCCTTTTCTATCAAGTGCTTGCTTGTGTCCTGATTCATTCTACAACAGCTTTGGCGACTCCGCCGGGACGTTAAGCGAGGCGCTGTTGCGCTGAGGGCTGCCCGATCCCCTTGGACCCTGGGAGGGGCCACTTCTGAACATTCTCCAGGCGCCACGGGGGCTTACACCTCCGGGAGACGGCAGTGACACCTCCAGGGGGCCGACGGTGCTGAAGGCAAGTCCAAGAACCCTTGAGAGAAGGAAAGGAGGTCTGAACTGAATCCTGGCCAGGACAAGACGTCTCAGGTGAGTATATGTAACTGTGTGTTGTACCTATCTCATTTGAAGATAGAAGAAGGGACCTGATCTCTCCCTTGGGCTCGGGACTGGTGTCCTAACGAAGCCGTGTTAGGTTGTGTGAGGGGGGGGGTCGTTGCCGCGGTTCTGTCCAGTGACCGTGAGAGTCCGGGGCTGGCAGCCGGTGACTTTGTGTTAGGATGGGTGGAGGTAGCAGCGTTTCCAGCACCCCGCTGGAATGCATGTTAAAGGGATTTGATGATTACTTTAATCATGCTCAGTACAGGGTTCCCTATCCCAAGGTAACAAAGGATAGGTTACGTTATTTGTGTGAGCAGCAATGGCCATACATGGGTGTTGGCTGGCCTTCCGAGGGCACCTTTAAAAACCAGGTCATTGATGATCTTACCTCGTTAATAGCTGCTAATGAGGAAAAATACCCTAACCAGTTTCCGTACATAGATCAGTGGGGAGACGCTGTAGCTGGAAAAGCAGATGATTTGTTGCAATGTCAGGCTGAAATGGTTCGTTTGTGTGTGGCTAGACCGAGAGGGCAAAAGCTGAAGGTGTCGTCAAAGAAGTATAGGGATTTGAAGGTGTCTGAAACTAAGGTCTCTGACACTCGGAAGAAGGTGTTAATTCAGGGAGAGGAAGAGATTTTACATCCCCGCCGTACGCGCCGATACCTTTGATCCCTCCTGCACCCCCCCTAGGGCTGCTAGAAGCAGCTGGTGGTGCTGCCGAAAGAGGAAAAGAGGGGGTTAATGCTGTGGATCCAGCTGTTAGGAGAAAGAAGAAAGAGCAAAAACAAGGAAAAGCGAAACGCGAGGAATGGAGGGAGGAAAGTGCTTTTAGTGAAGAGGAATATGAGGAGGCCAGAGGGGGAGAAGACATTTCAGGGGGGCCAGTAACCAGGGCTGCAGCCAGGGCAGCGGCAGAAGCTGAAAGGGTTGCAGCTGAAAGAGAAGCGGAGGAGGAGGCTATCAGACCTAGTTTTGTAGCCCCCTTAAGGCAGATGGATCAGCAAGTTGTGAATCCACAGGGAGTGCTGGAATACAGACCGTGTTTTCAGTATGTCCCCTTCTCAACTACTGATCTTTTGAATTGGAAGCAGCATTACGGACCTCTGTCAGCTAAGCCGACTGAGATGGCAGATCTCTTTCAAACAATCATGCAGACGCATAATCCTAATTGGCAGGATATACAGCAGTTATTGAATGCTTTGTTGACACCAGAAGAGAGGGAGAAATGGAAGGCGGCTGTAAGGGGATGCATAAGAGATAGGTTCCCGAACTTACAGGATTTGAGACAGGAGTTGGCAGAAAGAGCTCCGGAGCAGGATCCTGGATGGGATCCTAAAATTCAGCCTCAGATGACTAGGCTGCGGGAATACCAGAATTTGACAGTAGAGGCATTAAGGAAGGCAGGAAAGCCCCCTGTGAACATGTCAAAGCCGTCTTTGATTACTCAAGGAGCAGATGAGAGTCCTGAAAGCTTCCTTCAACGTTTGATTGAAGCTTATGAATTATACACGCAGGTAGACCCACGGGCGCCCGACAATGTGCGAATGCTGAATGAAAGATTTATTGCTCAGAGTTATGATGATATTCGAAAGAAATTGCAGAAATTGGAGGGAGCATTAGGGAAAAACACCACGGAATTGCTGGAAGTAGCGAGGAAAGTGTTTGTTAATAGGGATAAGGTGGAGAAAAAGGAAAGAGATGCCCGTATGCAGAAAAAGACAGAATTGTTAGCGGTGGCGTTTTAAGGGAGGACACGGACCTTAGGATTCAATCAATGTGCCCATTGTGGCTCTGAGGGTCATTGGCAGAGGGAATGCCCACGTAGACTGATGAGAGGTAGATTCGTAAGAGGACGGCCCCCTTTTGGCCGCGGTTTCGTAGGAAGGGGGGGTCCACCCAGGCATTTGGCCAGAGGATGGAATCCACAGTATGTACAGGCTGGAAGAGGAATGTCTAGCTCTGAGAGAGAACCTGAGGTGGAAGGCATTGGATTGGCTGGCACTGGATGGACAGACTGACGGGGACCTGGCTTGGAACAGACCCCCCCTGAGCCTATGGTTACCTTGAATATTGGGGGTCATAATACTTCATTTTTAGTGGACACAGGGGCAGGCAGATCTGTAGTAAATAATCTTATCACCGCCCCGGGACCACATCAAATACAAGTACAAGGGGTCTCTGGCCAAGTTATAGGGCGGCAAGTCCTTAAACCAGTAACCTGCATCTTTAAAGGATCAGAAATCCAGCATGAATTCTTATATATTCCTGAATGCCCAATACCCCTTATGGGAAGGGATTTACTCAGTAAACTCGGGGCCACTATTTCCTTTGATGAGGGACAACAATTCATCACAGTCAAACACAAACCAGACACAATGTGGAGATTAATGGTAGTTAGACCAATGGAGCCTCTTGATGATAAATGGAAGGAATTTGATGTACCAGGATTATGGTCTGAAGACAACCCCCCTGGGTATGCTGCACACCACCCCCCTATCATAGTTGAGGTTAAACCATCAGCCACCCCAGTACACATTCGACAGCGCCCCTGCTCTAGAGAGGCTATTACTGCCATTTATGAGTGCATTCAAAAATACTTAAAGGCAGGGATTCTAGTACCCATACAATCACCATGGAACACACCTATTCTGCCAATTAAGAAGCCTGATGGTTCATATCGTCCAGTTCAGGATCTTAGAGTAGTTAACAGCATGACAGTAACAATACATCCAGCAGTGCCCAATCCATACACCCTTCTGAGTCTGATCCCCCCCCCAGGCAAAGTGGTTTTCAGTGATTGATTTAAAAGATGCTTTTTTTACTATCCCAATACATCCAGTGAGCCAACCTTTGTTCGCATTTGAATGGGAAAGTCCAATTACTGGCACCAAAATGCAATATACCTGGACCCGCTTACCCCAGGGTTTTAAGAATTCACCGACATTATTTGGAACAGCCCTAGGTCGTGATTTACTATATTATGTACCCAGACAGCAAGGAGATACTTTGTTACAATATGTAGATGATGTGTTGGTGACTGGCCAGACAGAAGAGACTTGTTGGGATAACACAAAAGCATTGTTTGTATTGCTGTTAGAGTGTGGGTATCGAGTCTCTAAGAAGAAGGCACAATTGGTGCAGAAATGTGTAAGATATTTAGGATATGATATTGAACATGGCCGGAGGGCATTAGGACCTGAGCGGAAAGAGGCAGTTTTAGCCATTGCAGCACCCTCTAACAGGAGACAGCTTAGAGGATTTGTGGGCTTGGCTGGCTTTTGTCGTATATGGATTCCCAATTTTGCCTTGATGGCTGCCCCCTTGTATGCTGCTACTAAGGGAGGCAATGCAGACCCTTTTGTGTGGACTGAAGAGCAAAATCGGGCTTTTATGGAGATTAAAAGAGCTTTAATAAAAGCACCAGCATTGGCTCTGCCCAACTTAGACAAACCTTTTAATTTGTATGTAGACACGAAACTGAATATGGCTTTAGGTGTTTTGACACAACAGCTTGGTAAATGGCAACAACCTGTTGCCTACCTCTCTAAACAGCTGGATGGAGTAGCTCAGGGTTGGCCACATTGTCTCAAAGCTTTAGCTGCTATTGCTGAATTGTTACAGGATTGTAACAAACTTACCTTTTCTTGCCCTATTAATGTGCATACTCCTCATGCTGTGCATGCTATTTTAGATCAGAAAGGACACTTGTGGATTAGTAGTCAACGATTAGTGAAATATCAGGCAATGTTGATAGAAAATCCTCATGTTAGGTTGATAGTTTCCAATAAACTGAATCCAGCTACCCTTTTGCCCATTGATGTAGATTTGCAGCACGATTGTCTGCAGGTATTAGAAAGTGTCTATTCCACTCGACCAGATTTGACAGACATTCCATTAACAAATGCAGATTATGATTGGTACACAGATGGCTCTAGTTACATCCATGACGGGATGCGGGTTGCTGGTTATGCAATCGTAGATGATAATGAGGTGGTGGAAAGTGGACCGCTTGGGAGAGGTGTGAGTGCACAAGTGGCTGAATTATGGGCATTGATTAGAGCCTTGGAAAGGGCTGCTGGAGAGAAATTGAATGTTTGGACAGATAGTAAATATGCTTTCTTGACATTGCATGCACATGGTGCAGTATATAAAGAACGAGGATTTAGAGACTCTGCAGGAAAATATATTCAACATGGACATTTAATTCAGCGATTAATAGATGCAGTCCAAAAACCAACTAAAATAGCTGTGATGCATTGTAAAGGACACCAACGTGGAGATGACAGGGTTGTCCTAGAAAATAGAGCTGCTGATGCTGAAGCACGAGCTGCAGCACTCAGGTTGAATGAGCCATTACCAGATCTGTCTATTCATGTGGCTATGGATTTAGGGGTAATACCACCGAGTATCAAACCGTCGTATTCCCAATCAGAATGTGTAAAAGCAGTGAATGACCTCAAGGCTATAGTAAAGGAAGGATGGTATATTCTTCCAGACAACCGAATATATGTCCCCTATTCAGTAACTTGGCAGTTAGTACAATCATCTCATGATGCAACACACATGGGGAAATCAGCATTGGAAACAGCATTAACCCGTGCATATTATATTGATGGGCTAGCTGGGATTGTAGCCAAAGTGGTTTCGCAATGTATTACCTGTGCAAAAGTGAATCCTAGGCAAGGACCTCTCTTGCCGCCTGGAACCATACCTGTCTCATATTATCCAATGGATACTGTGATGATGGACTTTACGGATATGCCTAGATGTGGATTTTATAACGCAATGCTAGTTATTGTTGATTTGTATACTGGATGGCCAGAGGCTTTTCCCACTAAGACTAAGAAAGCTCATGAGGTGGCTAAGGTATTATTGAAAGACCTGATTCCGCGTTATGGCTGTCCAACATATATTTCATCTGATAATGGTCCTGAATTTGTGCATCATGTCAATCAAGCCTTGGCGAAGGCAATTGGGGTACACTGGCGGTTTCATTCGGCATTTCACCCCCAGTCGGGGGCGCCGTGTGAAAGAATGAACCGCACCCTAAAAGAAAGAATTACTAAAATATGTACAGAAACACACCTGAAATGGCCTGATGCTCTTCCACTTGCTCTATATGCCATTAGAAGTGCTCCAAAAAGGAAACATAACCTCTCGCCATATGAACTCATGTTTGGGCGGCCTCCTACTTTACTAAGGAGAAATCTAGCTGGATGGCCTGATTTGGGCCACAAGGGGGGAGTATGGGCCATAGAAATGGTACAGGAATTAAATAAACAAGTTGAGAAGCTTAAGAACTATGTGCTTGAACAATCCCCTCCAAGATTAGTTACTAAATGTCATGGATTTCAACCAGGGGATCAGGTGTGGGTTAAACATTGGAAAAAGGAACAATTAGAGGGGCGGTGGAAGGGGCCCTATGTTGTAATCATGTCATCTCCACTAGCTATCAAGATTGCCGAATCCAAATCGTGGATCCATTGGACACGGGTCAAGAAAGCAGCCGATGAGAAGGGGACCATTCAAAAAAGGACTCATCCTATGCAACTCAGACCGAGAAAATAAGGAGATGATTAGAGACTTTATGCTTTGTTGCTTTGCTATAGACATAGAGTGATAGGCTGCATTGTGTGTATTATTTCTTTCAAAATAGAACGTTCCCTAAGTAAAGACTTTTATGCTGTCAAGGCCACTCTGCCAAAACCTTACCGGCAATAGGTTTTCTTCGCACAGTGATGAAGATAAACCCCTGCTGGGCCACTCCTGGAAGCTGGCTCTTTACGCAAGGGAGAAGAAGGGATGAAGATGGACGCTCTTCTAAATACCATATTTTTGATGTTTTTTATAGGTAGTAGTCATGTGCTTGGAAATAGTGTGTGCATTAGCAATTTAGGTCAATGGAGTCTCCCAGGTGACAGGCCTCACATTAGCCAGTCTTATACTGTAGGGCGAGGAAGGGAATGTGAAGGCCATCCTCCTCTTACATTGCGACCGGACTGCTGGATAGGAATATTACCACATCCCTGTCAATTCCCTCAAACGTTTGATAAAATTGTTAAGGAAACATGCCTTACAAGACAATCAGTAAACCCAGAGGTATGTCAATATGTGGGGTACATATTGCGTAAAGGCATGTGTACCCAAGCCCCATACAGAGGTCTAACACCCCCTGTTAGACTGGATTGTGGTAATCCATTGGTTTGGGGTTGGGACCGTATAACTCATATCAACCAATTAAAACCTGGTTGGGAGGGAATTTGTATTATCCGCTCCAACCCAGAAATGACCCCAGAATTTGGTCAAACAATAAAAGAATCAAGGCCAAGACGTAGAAAAGGTAAGCTCAGACCTGGTCGTGAAACTAATAACTTACCTTATGCATCTTCTTGTAGTCATCTCAACAACACATATATTAACCCTTCCATAACCCCATCCCTTAAGCGGATAAGACGTAAACGGATCCTGGGAGAGGTTATTGCTTATAAACAATGTCAGCATTGCATTCATGTTACTATGACAGGAAACATGATTACTCATACTTTGGTTTATCATACATCTGTTCCTCCCACCTGCGCACAATTCGACCTTTTAGATTGCACACTCAATGGTACATCATATAAACGATGTAATGGTTCCCATGGAATCCAATGTTATGATCCAAAGCAGGCTATCAAAATAACGGACTATCAAGTTATTCTCAGACACAAAGCTTGTGGGAGAAAAGAAGAAATCACTAGGGTAGTAACTCAAACCCTAAACCAGCAGGTTGCCTTAAAGTTTGATGCCTGCGCAGTTATTAATCAGGCTTGTTTTCCTAGAGGAGGTTGTGGGGGTTTAGCTTGGGAGCGCACATATATGTTCAATGATAAATACATGTGTCTAGAAAGAAATGGTCCTCGTAGTGCTGAGTGTCAGAATAGGGACTATAATTTTTGTCCCTATTGGGCTTGTGTTGCCTTTGCAACCTGGATGAAAGGAGCTATGGGACCCCTTCAAATACTTTTAACAAAAGGAACCGCTAACAGTAACTGCAACAAAGGTGAATGTAATCCTATAATTCTATCCCTCACTCCAACAAGCACTTTTAGGCCCATAGTTATGGGACTTCAAATAGACGGGAAGGGATCTGATCCCGGGATGCTGCTAGAATTAGAGGTAACTACCCGAACAACCTCAATAGGACGAAAGAAAAGTCTATTTTGGTCTTATTATCAGGAGATAGAGAAACTTAACCTTCAAGAACTACCTTCTAAAGTGGTAAACACATTTGTCCAATTAGCGGAAAATGTAGCAAATATCTTAAATGTCAGCAACTGTTTTGTATGTGGAGGCACTAATATGGGGGGAAAATGGCCTTGGGAAGCTCAGGAACTGAATTATACTACAGTACTTGAAATGGAAAACATAGGTAACCTTACTGCTACAATGGGAAAAGATGGAAATTGGGCTTTAACTTCCAATTTAGTTGGGTCTGTATGTTACACCCGGAACCATACCACTGGATGCCAGCAGGTAGGAGCTCTCAGATGTCTATCCGCCTGGAATAATGGGCAATGGTGGTCAGGTAAGGGTCGAGAAGCACCCCAGGAAGCAAAAGCCCTAGAATCAGTAAACATATTAAAACATTATATTTTGGATCCCCAAAACTATTCCCATAAATGGTTAGCACCAGATGGTATGTATTGGATTTGTGGTAAATATGCATATAGTCAACTACCCTCCCATTGGTGCGGTTCCTGTGTTTTGGGTCTTATCAAGCCAGGATTCTTCCTTTTACCTCTTCACCAACGACAAGTATTAGGCATCCCTGTATATGATGAAGTGGGAAACATCCGTACTGAACGGGCCATAGATACATCAGTAATTGAAGGTCTGAAAATAGGTACCTGGAAGGATGATGAATGGCCCCCGGAAAGAATTATTCAAGTGTATGGTCCCGCTACCTGGGCTGAAGATGGTACCTATGGTTACAGAATCCCTATATATATGCTGAATCGGTTAATCAGATTACAAGCTGTAATTGAAATAATTACTAATGAAACTGTTTTAGGACTAACCAAATTAGCTGTGGAGGGAGTTAAATCCCGTACATATATTATGCAAAATCGCTTAGCTTTAGATTACCTTTTAGCCAAAGAAGGAGGTGTTTGTGGAAAATTTAATCTTTCTAATTGTTGTGTTGAAATAGATGATAGTGGACATGTTATTCAAGAAATTACTAATAAGATGGTTAAAATAGCTCATGTTCCAGTTCAGACCTGGAAAGGCCTGAATCTGAAAGATATCTTTGGCCAATGGTTTCCTAAGCTCCCTGGCCTGTAAGCAATTGTAGCTCTGATAGGCCTTATAGCTGCAGGCTGTGTTATCCTTCCCTGTGTCCTGCCCATCTTTGTAAAAGCCATTACTAACAGCTTATCTCTATTAGCTGAACGAAAAGCAACCGCCCAAGTCATGGCAATGTGGGAATATGAAGGCTTACGCCAATCAGTCCAACATGAACCAGAATATGTAACTCTTCTTGCTAGTGATTCAGAGTTACAAAGGGGGGAATGAAGTGGGGGTCACAATCCATTAGGCCTCAGAGCCAGGCCTGACAGGGTCTGGACAATGTCACAAGCAAGTAAACACGTATCTCAATAGCCATTAGTTCAGCAAAAAGGAACTGCCCTGTCAGCCCTAATAATATATGTATCCTTTCTAGATATGCTGACCATGAGAAAGGGAGTTTCATTATGTCTACAGCATTATTTGGAACATGAGAACCATTGTGTTGTTCCTCAAAGTAAATGTCAAGGATAAACCACAGCATGGAAACATCTGTGCTAACATGTCCCATTTGCTTAACTGTCTATTCTAAGTTCCTTATATTATTTTAAGATAAGTGTACCTCATTGTATACCATACATGGACATAGGAAATGCATACGTAGACCAATGTATAAAAATCTGACCCTGACTTGTATTCAGGGTTCAGGCCTTTGTCTTTGCTTTGAACCTGCGCATTCAATAAACCTTTCCTTTTCTATCAAGTGCTTGCTTGTGTCCTGATTCATTCTACAACAAGTGGGCATGGCTTGGTGGATGTCATGTGACTGAGTGGGCATGGCCAACTCGACGTCATGGCAAGGTGGGACGGCACCTTGCTGTGAGTGACATCGAGTTGGTCACGCCCTCTCAGTCACATGACTGATACTGCAGAGACAGGGTGATTTCCTACGTACCTCCCCCCTTGGGCTGACAAAATAAAAGCCTGCCTGCTGAGCAGCCTGGACTGGAAAATGCATGGCTGGGGCGGAGGAACGTTTAACAAGCTCTAAACTGTTGCTGCAAGCCTGAGTTTTGTTTTGGGGTGGTTTTTTTTTGTTTTTTTTGCCAGAAGTCCCTTGGAGATGCACTATTTTTTATGGAACAATTTCTGCGCTGCCAAATCTTACTGTAACTTGTTGTTGTGGTGCTGCTTGTTGCTGCTGTGGCCATCGGATCTGCCCAAGTAAAGAACTGCACCGGCTCAGCTCAGGGCCACTGTGAGGAGCAAGAGGGGAAATCAAGGTGCTCACCCACAGCGGCCAACTTTGTGTGCTCTCACTCCTGTGCGTGCTTTCCCGCTCCGGTTCAGCACTTCCAGCTTGTGCAAGGAGTGAAGGGAGGCAGACACCAAGCCAAGAAGCTGAGAGCAAAAGTAGCGACCGTGAGGGCGACAGGGGCGTGTGACGTGTCCCTCCACGGTCCCCTCCCAGGTGAGAGCCAGGGCTTTGCTGACTCCTCCTTTTCTCAGAGGCGAGGTGTCTGCCTCCAAATCCTTGCGGAGGGAAACACATACACAGACACAGACACACACACTTCTGTCATCCCTGCTGCTGCTACTTTTGCTCTCGGCTTCTTTTCGGCGTTCTTAAAGTCAATCACCAGTGCCTCCTCTTTTCCTCAGAGGCGAGGTGTCTGCCTCCAAGTCCTTGCACACACACACACACGTCACCCTCGCTGCTGCTACTTTTGCTCTCGGCTTCTTCTCATGGCTCTTAAAGTCGATTGCCAGTGTCTCCTCTTTTCCTCAGAGGTGAGGTATCTGCCTCCAAGTCATTGTGAAGGGACGGACACACACACACACCTGTCACCCCCACTGCTGCTACTTTTGCTCTCGGCTTCTCAGCACTCTTAAAGTTGATCTTGAAGAGCTGGGAGATGTTTCCTTAGATCACCGCCAAACTCATCATTGGGAGACGTGTAGGCTAGCCACTGAATATATGAGAAGTCTTGGGCAAAGCTCTTCAAAAGTTCGGCCAAGTCTTCTCTTCCTTCTCGGCCTCATATCACAGAGCAAACACGCACAGCCTCACACCCTCACGGCACACACACCTCATGGTGTGCGTGTTTGGTCACACACGTTAAGGCCGAGAAGGAGGAGAAGACTTGGCTGAACATTGGAAGAGCTTTGCCCAAGACTTCTCATATATTAAGGGGCAAGCCTACATCTCTCCCAAGGATGTGTTTGGTGGCGATCTAAGGAAACATCTTCCAGCTCTTCAAAATCGATTTTAAGAGTGCCGAGAAGCTGAGAGCAAAAGTAGCAGCAGTAGGGGTGACAGGGGCATGTGTATGTGTGTCCCTCCACAAGGACTTGGAGGCAGACACCGCACCTCTGAGGAAAAGAGGAGGCACTGGTGATTGACTTTAAGAGTACCGAGAAGAAGCAGAGAGCAAAAGTAGCGGCAGCGGGGGCGAAAGGGGCGTGTGTGTGTGTGTGTCCCTCCACAAGACTTGGAGGCAGACACCGCGCCTCTGAGGAAAAGAGGAGGCAGTGAAGCCCTGGCTGTCACCCTGGAGGGGACCGTGGAGGGACAGGTCACACAACCCTGTTGCCCTCGCCTCTGCTACTTTTGCTCTCGGCTTCTCGGTGCGGTGTCTGCCTCCCTTCACACTCCTTGTGCAGTGCTGCCATTGCCATGTTCTTCATGCATGCACATCCCATTGGACTTACAAGGCAATGGGATGCATGTGCATGAAGAACATGGCAACGACGAACATGGCAGGCGGGGTGAGCAAGTGGCGACTGGGGAACCGGCCAGCCAGCCATTGCTACCGGTTCGGCGACCTTGGCCAAATTTCCGCCAATGGTATGCGTGAACCAGTGTGAACTGGCTGAATACTACCTCTGGGTACAATATATATTTTAGAACAAGCTTTTGTTCATTTTAATTGAAAATTTTGTGTGTTTAGCTCCTTGCTGTTTTAAGCCTTGCTTGTTTTAACTGCAACTTTAATTCTTTTATTTGTTTTTCCAAAAGTTGACAATATAAAGTTAGATAAATAAAAAAATAAAGGAAAATTTAAAAAAAATCATCCAAAGAATTGGGAAAATAAAATGCTGTTGACAAGATCTCACATATTTTAAAAGGCTGCCTTCTACTTTGAGTCTATGATTATTATCTATGATTATCATCTTACAATGCTGTTCTCTAAATATTGTCAGTACTGTTAAGGCACTTATGTTTAAGGCTTATTTTCCAGCAAGGCTGGAACATATATACAAAGAAGGACATTTTGAGAATGGTCTCTTCCTCTAGCACCATCTTTAAAGAGTTAAAGTAAATCCAGGAGTTGAGTTTGAGTCAAGATTACAGTACATGTTTTCCTTCTACACAAATATAACATTTTAAAAAAAATTGAGACAGTTTCTTCTACTTGTTCTATTTCCTTCCCCAAGGTGGGAGAGCTGAATAGCAACAATTCCAGACTATTAACAGCTTGCATTTGAAAGTGTACTCTGCCAATCTGTTGGCAATGTACAAACACCTTCCCACTTTCTAAGCTTTATTCATATGTGTGTTTACTATCAACTTCCGAATAGGAGCCAAGCAAGCTTGCTTGAAGATTTTTGGAATATCTGTAAAGCTGGATTTGGGAAGAAAACATGACAGGAATTATCCTTCCTCTCCTATTCCATGATAGTTCCAATCATATTCAACTTCCTCAAAGATTTGTTTTTCCAATATAGTATCTCACATCTTTCTTTCTTTCTTTCTTTCTTTCTTTCTTTCTTTCTTTCTTTCTTTCTTTCTTTCTTTCTTTCTTTCTTTCTTTCTTTCTTTTCTTAACTTTAATTCTTATGACTATAATAGAAATAATCAGTTAGAAAACAAGAAAGAATGGACTAAAAGTCTGTAGAGATTCTCAGTCATCCACGGTCATGGTTGTCCCAAAGGTGCTTTTTCAGGAGGCAACTGGACTTTCTTGTTTTTTCTTTGAAGACGTTTTGCTTCTCATCCAAGAAGCTTCTTCAGCTTTGACAGGATAGTGGGAAATGGAAGGATTGATATTACTTGCAGACACTGATCATCTGCATCCTTTTAGAGGGACATTGATGCACTTGGAGGTTTATCTGTGTCCTCAGGGTCACCTGAGTAGTGCTCCTGGTTCCTGTTGTCTGCAATTCCCCCCCCCCTAGAAATCCATTCCTACTCCCACACCATTCAAAGGGTGTTCATACCATATTGTATAGCTATAGCTATAGCTATTATATAGAAGGGATAGTCTAGTAAATATTTGAAATCTGCCCATAACAATTATACAATTCTCAAGCTTGTTCTCATTCTGTTCTAATAAAATTAAGGGGACAAACTCAGGGGCGAGTTGCTTACTTACTGAGACTTATGCGCTGCTCTGCATTTCTCCATGCTTTGTGTGTGTGTGCGCGCATTACGCACGCACGCCCCCTCGCATGGTTTTGCTTCTGCGCATGCGCAGAAGCAAAATCTCACCAAAATCTTGCATGGGGATGAGCGTGCGTGAGAGATTTTGGCGCGATTTTGCTTCCGCACATGTGCAGAAGCAAAATCTCACCAAAATCTCTCTTGCGCGCATGTCCCCTTGTGAGATTTTGGTGCGATTTTGCTTCTGCGCATGCGCAGAAGCAAAATCACCCAAAAATTCATAAAAAAGATGGCGATGCACGCGACTGCCTGGTGGAGACGGTACTGTAGCAGTCACACGCAAATTGCATTATCGGCGGGTCCCTACTGGAGCTACGCACTGGACCGCACTGGTAAGAACCCACCCCTGGACAAACTATAAGTTTAATAAGTATTTGACTCATGGCCTGGACAGAATGTAAGATATAGAAACATGGTTTGTTGCACTCAGAAAAGGAACAGAGGCTCAGAGGAAAATGAAGTACCAGAAACAGAACCAAAATAAGTAAAGCACTGAGATATATTTCTAATAAATTGTGCAGAGCTAAGGAGAAAATATGATGGCATTATATTTTACTAGTTTTGATTTGCAATTAAACATCAAAATATTTAATATGCTTCCCACCCTCTAGACCAGCTTTTTCTAAATTATCAATGATGACATTGATAGTATTATGTGGCAATATTTCTAATTAGCATTTGGGGGGAGGGTATCATAGAGATCTTGGAAATTTAGATTCTGAACTCTGTTTAAATGGATGTTATTACTCCTTATGTTCTCTACCGGATCATTTATTATAAGATCAGGCCCAAAGTATTGACGGAAAGTGAATCAGGGGCTTGGCTCTTTTCTTGCAGATGTGCTTCCAACTGTTATTACTCAAATTACTTTGTTTTTTTAAAAAACTTGGATATTTTAAAATTCTTAACCATACCCTGGTTTTATCTTACTCCAATATTTTTTTATATCTGGCACACTTTTAATCATTTTCTTTTCTCACATTATTTTGCTTTATCATATTTTATCCTGTGTTACATTGTTATGGCCACTGGTTACAGCAATAAACTTATTTTACTGTATATTATTCCTTTACAGTGTATAAGCAAGAGCAGATGTATTCAAAACAAACATAACTTTTTTGAGAATATAAGAAGTGATCTATAGGAGCAGGCTGTGTTACCGTATTTCAGTGGTGCAATTAGAGATCTCCAGGACTCAAAAATAGCTCAGGGACTACATATGGTCTGTGGTTGTTCTCCTTGCTGTATTCTAATATCTTGTCCACATGAATAGAAATTACGCAAGCAATAGCAAGATCAAGTACAGATCAAGAACAAATTTCAGTTCACATGGATGTGAGAAATTTTATCTGCAAAGTATTTAATAAACATGTAACTTATGTTTATACAAACTACTACTATCCTATACATGTTTGACAAATAAATAAATAAAATAGATAAATAAATAAATAAATAAATAAATAAATAAATAAATAAATAAATAAATAAATAAATAAATAAATAAATAAATAGAGTTCGATAGAAATGAATCATCCTATTCAAGGTGCCATTTTAACATAGCAGTTTAATCCTAACAGTGATTTCCTTTAGGGTTGTAGTAAGTTTTATAAGGCTTATGCAAATACATTTTCCTATTTCACATGAATCAGTGCTATGATGATTTTCTGAGTTCCTGTGTTCTAACTCATATTTTTGGCAGGAATTGCACAGATTTAAACATTATGACAGGATTGGAAAATTCTTTGTGGCTTGGACAGTTATTATTCTCAGTTTACTAAGTTATCATAATGTCATATACTACAGCATTATATCTTGTACTTTATTTCTTGTAACACAATTCTGTCCATGTTAACTTGACAAGATCTCAGAACTACTTGGCAAAAGTGTATCTTAACACCCAATTTAATCATCTGTTTTTTTTTCTAGGACCAGCAGCTAAGCCCGAGGTCTGAGAGACTTTTAGGCCAAAACAAGTGTAGAAGAACACTATTATATTTGTTTAAATTAAAGAGAATTGATTCCATAGAATTGCCAGTATTTTGAAATGTGAAACTAAGCCATAACCTAGCCAGAAAGCTGATGAGAGTTAATTCATCAATGAAAAACCTTGGCAGGCAAAAAGGCCATTCTTGAACCCTCACATCACAGCATCAACTAAGCATTTCTCCTGAGACATGCTTGTTTTGTGCAATTGTAGCTATATGTCTCACAGTGTAGCTTTTATAAAACAGATCTAAACTAATCAAATAGCCAAGAATCTCTCAAGATTTCTTTTACTGATTAAGAATGAACTGTTGACTTTTTGTTATATTCTAGCTTTAACACAGTCTCAAAGTCTCTTGGACCATGGTAGTCGTTTTGTGGGTGGGTGTGCCTTCCAGAGATTGACCAGATTATTTCCTTTTTTAAAGTAAGATTTGGAAGTGGTTTGCCATTGCTTCTTTCCTAGAGCTAGAATGAATGGTTGGCCTATGGTCAACTCAGCTGGCTCTGTGCCTAAAATAGTGTTAGAACTCATGGTCTCCCAGTTTATAGCACAACACTTTAACATCATCCCAAACTGGCTATCTATTCATTGCTTAGACCTCACAATTATCCTTATTTCCTACCCCAAATAGAATCTGGCATCTTTAAGTCAGGTTTTAAGTCAGGTCTCAACTGGTCTGCAAGATCTTTCCTCATGATCTTTTCTTAGCATTATGTCTGTTCTGATTTCTTCTAGAACTAATAACCCTCATTTCAGTTCCTTAACCTTTTTGTTACATTTACCTAAGGCAGGGCTGTAAAAAGTCGCAGCCCGCAGGCCAGATGTGTCATGTGCAGGCCACACCCATGCCCAGTTTAGCGAAGGGAGAAAAAAGTCATGATACATCACATGACACCACCATGATGACTCGAGTTTGGCACCCCTGACCTAAGGAGATCAAATTTACTTACAAGCAACAAAGTTTTCCTGATTCTTAAGTGACCATTGACTTCAAAGTTTTATTCCATATTTAATGTGCTTTAAAGCTATCCATGCAACTACAGTTTCTTTATTGTATGATGGGAGGGCATTCTTATGTGTGAGTTGTAGTTCTACAGCATTTTATGATGTGTCCAAGCAGGAAACTTGTTTTCTTATTTTGAATGGATCTTCTGCTAAGAATGAAAAAGTCTGAATCATTAACTGCAACAATACTTTATTTACTTTTTGGGGCGTTTCCTGATGCCATTATCTCTATGACAACATTATGACAGAAACTAGTCATTCTGAGATACCTAGGAAAAAGAATGTGTGCGATCTTCATATTTGCACAAACATAAATGAGAATAATAGCCCTCCATGCAATGACTCATCAACAAAATAATATATGGGGTGTCTGACAAAGACTGAAGCACTAAAGTATTCAGTAAAAAGCTACTTTTCAAAAAAAAGTAAGAATTTAATGGCGAAAAATCTGTATTACCCTTTATCTTTTATCTTTTGTTCTCTCCAAAACAATCACAAAATAAATTAGGATTTTTTAAATTATTAAATGTTTTTTTTTCCAGAAACTTAATTTCTACTACTGCTAATATAAACATATATGATCTGCCATATAAATGGCAGATCATACTTAAAGTGACCAGATTTATTTATTTTTAAGCAGGACGGGGGGGGGGGGGCGCCTGGGCACCGCCATTTGTTTTGCCCTCTGCGCATGCGCAGAACGCTGCGCATGTGCAGAGGGCAAAACAGCAAATGTCGGCATCCAGGTGGGGGGGGGAGGGGGGAGGGCGCTTGGATGCCTGGAGCAGGTAAGCTGCCGGCTGCCTCCTTTCCCCATCTCCCGCCTCCCGTTCGTTGCTTGCCAGCCCGGCCGAAGGGGAGGCGGGAGGCGAGGAAAGGCCTCCCGAAGGGGAGGCGGGCTCCCGAAGGGCTGCCGGCTCCCAAAGGGGAGGTCCCACCTCCCCTTCGGGAGCCGGGAGCCCTTCGGGAGCCCGCCTCCCCTTCGGCTGGGCTGGCAAGCAACGAACGGGAGGCGGGAGACGGGGAAAGGAGGCAGCCGGCAGCTTACCTGCTCCAGGCATCCAAGCACCGCGGTCTCCCGGTCGCCCGCCCGGCCCCAGGGCAACGGCGGCAGCGAGGCGACGGGGGGAAGAAAGGGGAGGGGGACGAGGAAGGGCTGTTTGCGCCACCGGAGGGGCCGCTCGTGAGCTCAAAGCGGCGACGGCTCCTCGTCCCTCACCCCTCCCAACAGCAGCGGCGCCTCCGAGGGCAGGGCTAGGGATGGGGCGGGGGAAGGAGAGGAGGAGCAGCCTCCCTTCCCCCTTCCCCCAGCAGGCAGCCGCCTCGCTGGAATTCCGCCCGACTTGCTTCCGCTACCTCTCTTTTGCTTCCCCTCTAAGGTGACCAGACGTCCCGCTGTTTCCGCATTCTTTTCAAAAAAAGCGGGACTTTTTGAAAAGAATGCGGGACGCGGGACAAAACATGAAAAAGCGGGTCTGTCCCGCCAAAAGCGGGACGTCTGGTCACCTTAATCATACTTCATGGTAGTACTTAGCTTTTTAATATGTTATTTTACTGAATAATATAAACTTAATACTTTATTTTAAACTACATTTCAGTTTTGTTTCTCTTTTTTTAAAAATCCTGACTTTTATTTATTTATTATATGAAGTATTTTTATAAATTTGGTTCAGTAGAATAAGTATTATTTAAATTCACATTTTTACTATATTGAAAATATTATAGTTATATAGGAAAAATACTTTTCACAACAGGACTATTTTGATTCCTATACTACTTTTCTTTCCAGCAATTGTTCTGCCAATAGAAGGACTTTCACTTTTCAAGAATATGCAATGTGATTGTGGCATGGAAGTGTGCTGCTTATATAAATACTATTTTCCCTGGCACCATTTGTTCTTAATGAATCTCCTCTAAGTCCAGCCAAAATTTCTAGAGCAAGTATTTCTGTTTCTGAATTGGCTACATTTTGTTACACAATTTTAATTATTTAAATGGATCCACAATGTGTTGGCTTACTTGATTGTGTTATCATTTATTATAAGGATGACAGTATGTGTCAATGAAAAGTTATCTTATTCTTTACTATGAAACACTCTTCAGTACTGATCCAATGAGATACTTTTCTTTCCTGGACTTTACCTCAAATGAAGATAGCCTTAAATTTAAAATGATTCTCATGTAAAGGAAGGACATACAGAGACTAAAATAGAAATAGACAAAATTCTACTGAAATGCTCAGTTCGGACAATTCCAGGTAAATCCTGTCCTACCCAGGCCCCTTAATAAATGTACTTATTCAGCACCCACATATTGATGTCTGCATATAGACATGTGTAAATATATAATATACTCATTTTTATATACACATTGACCACTACAATAAAAGGGCAGAACGAGAATAAAAACTATAATTGAATTAATTTGTACTGATTAAAATGTCTTTAAAATAAAGTACCACATTTCCTAAACTATTGATCCCCAATAGTTCCAACAAACCATTCTCTCTCCAGATACAAAGCACTCACAAAGAGAAATAAATCTTCACTTAAATTTTTGTTGCATTTCCTTCTTGCTGTAAAAAAAATCCATCCTGCTCATCCCTTTACAGAATGTGATAATATTAATCAGGCCGTTATTCTAAACTTTATGTATTTCCTTCATTGGAAGAATCACTTTTTAAATGACTGACTTAAAAAGAACATGCAAATATGAGATAACCTTTTATTTTAAATATGATTGGTAAAAGGTAAATACTTTACATAATTAATATTGAAATAGGTATTGTTTTGCTTAAAATACTGTTTTATATTACTAAAAATATTTATTGGCAGATGCACAGTTGCTCATCTGGGAAACCTCTAGCTACAAATTAGCTTAAGAACGAGAGTGTTCTTAGTAACTAGTGTCAGCAAGTTTAGTCAAACCATGCTTGTAGCGGGCATGCTTGATCTGCCTTTATCACTCAGCGGTTTCAGAGTTACAGCTCTGAACTTTGGCCTTGAGTAAAAAAAGTAAAGGAGTCGCTGTCAATTTTAATCCGCTAGTCATTGCCAACTATAAAAAACAGCATCTCTGTTTCAAGGCTATTTAGCCAGCACTTTCTGCAGACATTTTTGAAGTCATGACATCATAGAGCACTGTTACCTTTCCACCCAAATGGTGAGTAGATATATAATTTACTCACAATTCCATGCTTTCAAACTGCTAGATTGGCAGGAACTGGGGCAACGGCAGGTGCATTCATTCTGTGGTGCTTGGATCTTGAACATGGATGGCTGGTTTTCCAGCCAACAAGGCCAGTGTCTTAACTGTTGAGCAACTATATAACCTTGAGGATCTGAATTAATTGCACCACTAGTTTTAGAAAACCTAATCTGTTCACATCTATTGGTAAAGAAAGTCAAGAAATCAGAAATTTTTCTTCTTGCCTTTCAGGAAAAAATATTACTAAATATCACTAAAAAAATATTTCATTTATTATTTATAGCTAAGAGGCCCAAATAGCTACCGTATTTTTCGGAGTATAAGACGCACCGGAGTATAAGACGCACCTTAGTTTTGGGGGAGGAAAACAAGGAAAAAAGGCCTCTGCCTCCCAGCAATTTGCCAAACAGCAAACAGCAAACAGTACAGATGGTATACACTGTTTGCTGTGTATTTCTGTGCATGTGTGCTTGACCCATCGAAATAGCAAAGAATTGGAGAAATGTACATTATGGCAGTATATTAATCCCAGAAAGTTTTCTTAAATGTAATCACACTAACTCCTCCCAATTATTTAAATAGATCTACTCCAAACATGACTAAGTCAGGGTTTAATTCAGCTGCCTTATTTTAATACTAATACTTAATACAAAAACAGGACATTTCAGATTATACTTTTACAGATCTTTAAAATTGATGTGGCTTTCTGGAAGTATTCTCTGCTATTTAAAAGAAGATACAATAGCACTGGGCCTCTTCAGAGCAAGCATTTATTTTAAAAAGCTTCTTCATTTTGTTAAGTTGTCTAGAACAATAATAAAGCAGTCTTTAAAAACTAAGTCTAATAATTTGAACACTCTACAAACATTTAACAAAATAACATATTAACAGAATCTGCCTCTACCTAGGATAGAACTCACAACCTGATTGTGAGGCAAGAGCTCTACTTCTAGGCCATAGCAGTTACAGCTTACCTCCTTGCACTTTCAGCAGTCTAACATTGCCAGCAGTTTATCTCCCAGCAATTTGTCTCATTACAGCCACCGTAGTTAGTTTCATTTTACCACGTGGCTTGCAAGCCTCAGTCAGCTGTAGGTCGGGAGGCTGCTAATTAGATTCTTTTGCAAATCAGGCTCTGCTGCTGTTTGCTGCAAAGAGGTAAATTGCTGGCAGGCAGAAGCCAAAGGGTGGGGGTGGCTGGGTGGGGCTACATTCGGTGTATAAGACGCACCCAAATTTTCACCCTCCTTTTGAGGGTAAAAAGGTGCGTCTTATACTCTGAAAAATACTGTAATTAAAATATAAATCTAAAATGTGACATAAGAATAAAACAGTTTAACAAACAACATATTTTATAAATATTACACAAAAACCCTAAAACTCAACTTATTGATGTGTCACTATAGCCATTGTTGAAAAGTCTGGCTCTTGCCTCAGTAATTTTACTACATATTCATGCCTGTGAGAATGAATTCTGCCCAATATTGAAAGAAAGATAGAATTCTGACATATCTCATTGGGAACTTAACGTTGTCACTGCTACATATTCTCTAAACTTAACTGCATGCATCAACCAAATTTAAGCAAGAAAGATTCCCATATGTACAATATATTATGTCACATGGCCAATATAAACACTTGCAATATGAATTCCTAAATTCTTGTAAACACTGCAAATTGGTAAAGGTACAAGAACAAGAAAATTAGAAATCAAATAGCTTTGAAAACTTTTCAATTTTTTGTTTATTTTTTAACATGCATAAACAATAAGTAATAAATACAGTAGAGACATTAATATTAAGCTTAACCTAGTTTCTATTGATAAGCTTTAATGTGATGACATTAATAGTCCAGCTGCTTTAAAATACTTAGTTCTATTTTTAAAAGTTTTGTTGGATTGCTTCATATATTAGTTTTATATTCACTAAAATGCTAGGTAAGCAAGATCTTAATTGTTTTAATGACATCATTCATTCTTTCAAAGTATATTTTAAAATTTTGAGACAATTACAGTAGTTTTATTTGTAGCCATTAAGTCTGTGGCTGCTTCTGAGTGGTATATGATTTTTGGTTTATCAGCATTTATAATTTAATGTTCTACGGACAAAGTACCTTATAATATATTGAACATAAAAGTATTGCTGATAGAGGGGGAAAATAAAATAAATATAAAATTATTTATTATAAATTGATTTGAATAATTTTATGTTATTTATATTATTTATGTTATTTATGTTATTTATGTTATTTATTTATTTATTATTAAATTTATTTACATCCATCTACATGTCTTGTGACTTTGGGTGGCTTACAATCTGACAAAAAGATATTATAAAACATTAAAACAGCAAGAAAATAAATATTTTAAAATTAACAAAGAAATAGCTAAGATAGCAGGAAATATATACTGTAATAGAGTGGAGATGGGATCGTCTAATCCAGTAATCACCTCCAAGATAATATGTGTAGACTTAGGCCAATTGGCAGTGGCAAAAAAAATGCTATCTTGCCTAAGCCACAAGCTATTCATAGAATAGAAGCTAAGTAAAATGGTTTACTTCTGATTTGTGAAGATAGAGTCACAATAGGTGGCAAGATAGCATCTAGCTCAAGGGTGTCAAACTCATGGTCCGCGGGCTGGATGCATCAAGTGCTGGCCATGCCCACGCCCCCCCCCCCATTTCAGCAAAGAGGAAAATAGTTGCGATACATCATGTGTAGACAACATGTAGTCGCAAGTTTGACACCCCTGATCTAGCTGCTTGATGTTAGCTATGAAATAGTTAAGACAAGAAGCACAAACAGGATTACTAGGTCTGTCTTTATACTAGCTCTGTATTGTTAAGTTATATTAACAGAACCTTGCAAGACTGAAATTATTTATCTTCTCCTTTCCTTTTACTGCATGGAAGAGCTCCTCATGCCTTTCTCCCTCCTATGGCTGAGATATCTTTTACAAGCCGGTTGCCCATTTGCAGCTGTCCTCCTGTCTCCCAAGGTCATTTCACATACTATTACACTTGTCTGGTTTTTAAAAAGCTAAATAAGATTATATCTAGTTTGTACTTAAAAAACAGATAATCAGAAAAGTTAAAAAAACACAGTAGAAGAAGGCAATGCAAAACATTTCTGTATAGTTAACAAAAAAAGTAAAGCCTACGTGGGCTGTCCATAAAGTCAGTTTTGAGTTCAGTTCAAAGTACCTTTACTGTTTTAGGCAGTAATTGAAAGTTAATTACAATGATTTAAAGTAAATATACTTTTTATAGTATGTGCACATTGCCATGAATAACAAAAGGAAAATGTTAACATTTTAAAAAGATTTTTTTCAGCTTCTGCCTTCTTTAGTTGCTCTGATATAAATAAAAAGAATGTTCTACATCAATGAGATAATTGTAGCAGAGTGGGGATGATAAGTTATATTTACCCCAGACAATTAATATTAACTATTTTCTTTTAAGCTGAAGCCATGTGTAATGTTAAGATATAGTGCACATAGCTAGTATATAGCTAGTATTTCTCACTTCCAATACTGATGGGTCCTGTTACATCAGAGGTGTCAAACTTGCATCGTCACAGTGGGGTCATGTGACGTATTGGGACATTTTCCCCTTTGCTAAACTGGGCGGGGGCGGGGCCAGCATCTGATGCATCCGACTCGCGTGCCGTGTGTTACATCTTTATTATACATTATACATGTTTAAACACAGTAGAAAACTTGTTTAGGGTGCCAAGAGAAGGGCACATGACATGACACAAATAGATCTATCATTCAGAATCTTACCATTGCTCTCAGCTGTGATTACAGGTCCTCTCATTCTCTGTTTAACTCTACCCAGTTACTGGATTGTCTGAGATTGTGGCTAGTAAATATGGTGTGCTTTCTCTTAATACAAAAGGCTTGGATTCAGCCTTTATCTGATTAGACACTCTGCAAAATTGGAATCTCTTCCCAACTTATTTTACCATATATTTTCTCCAAATACATAGTAAAATTCACATGATTTCATAGTGGACGGAAAACGTACTCTAAAGCACATTGATCATTGATGCTTACCTTTCCTAAAATAAGCTGCATAAGATATTGAGAACCGTTTTCATCTTTAAAATGATAGAGAAGAACCCATTCCATCCCAAAATAGTTAAATATTCAGTTTTAGTGATAATTTATGCATAAAGGCATAAATATGTGTCCCGGGATAATGTTGCAGGACCCAATCTGGATCAATCACCAGGAGCAGAGGTTTAGTCTTCCAAGTATCAATATAATTTAGTACAATTAATTTCTGTCTGTTGCATTAAAAATTGTAATATGAGACAACTTTTATGGGGATACATAAAATTGCATTCCTTCAGTAAAAAGAAGGGAATCAGAAAAGAAATGTAGGATAATCAATTAGTCAAGATCTGTAAAGGCAAATATCCATCCTCAAGTTTCTATCTTCCAGTGGATGCCTGTTAGTTTTTTCTTCATTTTATATTTTATTTTCCCTTTAAGGATATGCTTCAGACTTATACTGCAGACATTTCACATCTTGTAAATGTATTTTAGTATTATCAAACATTCTGTATGCTTCATTTGTGTTAAAAACACTTCCACCCCCAATCTCATTAGAAGTACAAATAAGCATTTAAAACATTGATATTGCTTCACTGTGCAATGCTATGTAATTTGTTTGTTATGTGTAACTTCTCAACATTGGCAGTGTTAAATAATTCATAAGTACATTCATAACTCACATCTGATGCTTCTGTCGAGCAGCCTATTGTACTATACGTGGTACTCTGAATTACTATCATCTTTTCTTGTAAATTGTTCCAACAATACATGGAATAGAATGCATTTATTTGTTATGACCTGATAAATTTTTAGAAATCCTCCCCCTCTCAAAAATAGCAAATACACTTAAACCATAATATAAGAAAACTCTAAGTGTAATTAAATTCTGAAAGTCTTCCTTCCCTAGCAGAAGGAAGTTTATTTCATATTTATTGTTAATTTTTTTTAAAAGGCTAATAGTCTTGATAACATTTAATATATCTCTTTTAGCAATTCAATTCCCCTACAGTATAGCATCAAATATCATAATTATATAGGTTATGGGCCTACATGTTTTTTTTAACGGATAGAATATCTGTCACTTCAATGGAGTACCAGTTTCTACTGATAACTCAAACTGATACATATTGAGCCAATACATATATCTAGGAAAGGCAATTACAGATGAAAAATTAAAATCTGTAATTTAATAACTATATTTGTATACCATATGTTTGTAGAGAATTTATACCCAGCATTCTTGGTACATAGTGTTCTGATCTAATGAGAACTAGTTTGGTCTAATGGTTAAAGGATCAGGTTAGAAACCAGGAGTTCTTGTTCCAGTTTAGCGATGAAAGCTGTCTGGGTGACCATCAAAGCACTCAGCCTATCAGTCAATTCCTGTTGCAAGCAAATGGATTAACACTTGGTTAATCCAAAAAAATGTGGAACTTGCAGGAAAATATAAAAAAGAAAGAAAAAGTGGTCTGATCTAATACAATATATAACACTGAATCATAATATTCTTTATTTTGCCTTAATAGGAGGAACCATCCATAATATATGTGTGACAAAATCACTGTAATTTGTTTATTTTTGAAATTTATTTGCTGCCCATCTCATATCCAATAACTCTGGGTGGCTTACAACATAAAAGCACTGAAAGCATTAAAATAATCCATCGTAAAAAACATAGCAAATAAAACATTAACAGATAAAAGCATGGACTTGAGATGGCAAAGAGAGGAGCCGGATACACAGGGCTGGGATTTGAATTTTAATTAGTCAACCACCTTCAGTTTGAGTGGGTCCCTAAGCCATCTGGCAGAACCAACGAATTACGAAATAACAGGAGGTAAGATGTTCCATAGGGCAGGAATCACAACAAAGAAGACTCTTTTCCTGAACCCAACCAGCTGAAATTTCTGATTAATGGTACCACAGGATGCCCCTCTGCCAGTATAGGTGGGATGGGCCAAACTCATTGTGGTAAAGGGACGTTGTTACTTACCTGATACGTCCTTTCTCATAGGGTGGAGCCAGCCTCCAAGAATGGGTACTCCAGATCGTGATCTTCAGCCACAGAAGCCCTGAGCTTGGGTGGCCTGCGTTCCCCTCCAATCGGCTTGAGTTTGTCTCCTATAAGCCAAACTAGCGTTCCCCTCCAATCGGCTTGAGTTTGTCTCCTATAAGCCAAAATAGCGTCCTTAATGGACTTTTGGAGCTGACATCGGCCGCGATCGATCGAGCGGCGTCGGAAAAGGGCGCTTGCAATTTCAAAGCTTGCCTTGCATCGGGAGGGAAGGCCTCGGCAAAGCAAACTGACAGGCAGACTTCAAATCATCTTCGTTCAGATCGGCTGCTTCCTTGCCTCAGAGCCTGCCTTTGACCCCTGTTGCTCCATAGTTCAGCCAGAATGGCTGACAAAGGCCATAAGCAGGGGAAGGCAAAGCAGAAGACCCCCAGGGTCACTCCTGCTGAGGACATTTGCCAGGGGGGGGGATTAGAAACTATGAGCCCTGCCAGTGCCAGGGACAGGTCACCTCTACGCCATCCTCCCCTTCTGAACGCTCCAAGTCATCCAGCACAGCTGTTTTTTTGCTCCGTCTTGTGCCTGCTCGCAGAGGAAGCTGGCAATCTGGGTGCTGCTTCCTGAGGGCTTGTTTCCTCTTTTTGTTTGGAACTTCAGAAATCAGTCAGTCTGCTCCAGGAGACGCAGAAAACTGACAGTTAGTGGCTAGGCCTTTGCAGACTCCTTTCTCCTCAGGAGACAGTCAGCAAGTTTAGGAGTGCCTCGTGGGTGGCCACCATTTTGAATTACACAGGACCGCCCACTTCAAAAAAATTCTTTTTTCTTTTGAGGCCTCCTTTATTTAACTTGCCTTCTGTGCAATGGGTGACAAGAGCCAGCAATCTGGCAAGGCTCCTTTGATCCAAGGCCCTGTCTGTACCTGTCTCTAGTGCCTGGTCCGTATGCTTCCATTTGAGCTTCTCTGCATTGCTCTGCTTGTCTTCAGCCAGGTAAGTGTGCAGGCACCTTTGAGAGTGCCAGTGGCCATCTTGAAGCCTCCCACAGGGTGGCAGCCATTTTGATTGCCCTCAGAATTGAAGGCACTAAGGGCGTGGCCATTTTGTTTCAAATACCAAAAGTGGGCAGAGACCATTTTGAAGCCACATCAAGGATGGTGGCCATTTTGGATGCCCTTTCTTGCCGGTGGCCATTTTTAAGGCCTAATATGGGCAGTGGCTATTTTGAAAGACCAACTAAGGGCAACTGCCATCTTGTTGGCCTCTTTTAAGGGCGGTGGCCATTTTTAGTGACTGTTTGGACCTACTAATTTACCCAGGCCTTTCTGAGGCCTGCCTTGTTGGCAGAGACCTTAAATAAATATGGATACTGTTATTCGAATTGAGCTGACAAAACTTCAGACTAGCTGTCTGTAGGTCTGCCTCAGGAGTACCTGTTAAAGCATGTTCAGGTATTCATATATGACAATAACAAGCTAAACGTATCAACTTAGAATGAAGATTCTATCTATATTTTAAAAATGGCTTGAACAAGGGCTTTCAGCAGAATTTAGAAGTAGTAAGTTACAGATCTCACATAAAAGGAACAAATGAGCCTAGTGAGCTCTCATTCCAGTAACAGTTTAAAACCAAGCCTTTTTCTGGAGTCTATGAGCCCAGCATAACTGGAACTATATACAAACTATCAATTTTTTTCCCTGTATTTGAAAATATCAGGCTCTTATGAACTGAACTTTAATGATGCCTTTTACAAAGGAAATTACCCTATCCAGAGTACTCTACCCTACTCATTCCTACCTAGCATCCCCCAGGGAGGGGGACCTAGTGGACGGGAGTTCCCTGGATGAATTCTCATTAGCTCACTCTGGCATTTGGAACCAGACAGCTCCATTCACAAGCCAAAATCAACCTGCTGCTCAATCATCATCAGCTCAAGCGGCTGTCTAAGCCAGGTCAATGGGGTCCACCTCCAGATGGACACTTGCTAGGTGGAGCTGCCTTGGAGCTGCCTAAGGTTTTTGCCCTGAAGAAGGACTTGTGTCCCTCAGCAGCCTTGTGCCCCTCTGAGACCCTAGCAGTCTTGGGGGGAGGAGGAGAGTTTCTAGTCAGTGGTGACCTGTCCTTTGCCTCAGTCAGTGTGCCAGGGGCTGACTCCCCATTAGGGTCTTCCCTGGGACGTGGCTTAGGTGATTTTGCCTTACCCTTTCCCGATCTACCTTCGGGCGGGTGGAGAGCCATTCTTGATTTAAAACGCCTCCATAAATATGTCATCTACAAGAAATTCAAGATGCACACCCTGCAATCAATTCTGGCGGTCATTAGGCAAGGTGACTTTCTCGCCTCAATTGACCTTTCGGAGGCTTACCTCCACATTCCAATCAATTCATCTCACCGCCAATACCTCCGGTTTTGCCATGCAGGGGTGCATTACGAATATCTGGCATTGCCCTTCGGCCTGTCTTCAGCACCTAGGGTGTTTACCAAGGTATTGGCCGCCTTGACCGCCCACCTGCGGGCTATCCCCGTGCGTGTCCAGTGCTACCTGGATGACATTCTCATCCAGTCTTCCTCTCTGTCCCAGGCAGAGCAGGACACCCAGGTAGTCCTTAACTCCCTTGGGTACCACGGGTTCCTAGTCAACATGGGAAAAAGCCAATTGTCACCTTCTACCAGGATGACTCACTTGGGGGCCATCATTGACTCTCTGGAGTGCAGGGTGTACCTATCTCAGGAGCGGAGAGACAGCCTATCGGATTTAGTCCAGCATGTTCTGGCCCAAACAAGGGTTCCCCTGAACCAGCTGTCCTCCCTCCTGGGGAAGATGATATCAGCCATTCACATCACTCCATGGGCTCACCTGCATTCCAGAGACCTCCAATGGTTTCTTCTCCCTTTCCAGAGATCCGGTCGCAGCGATTCCCCAGCCAGGGTCCACCTCCCGACAGGGGTCCGGAAATCCCTCAGATGGTGGTCTTCAGCCACTCTCACCAAAGGCACCAGCTTCCTGGAACCACGGAGGCTGACTCTGACCACGGATGCCAGCACCACAGATTGAGGGGCTCACATCGAGTCCCAGGTTGCCCAGGGCACTTGGTCCAGTGCCGAGCAGAGCCTCCCCATCAACCTGTTAGAACTGAGGGCAGTCAGGTTGGCCCTAGCTCACTTCCAGGGCCGTCTGTCGGGCAGTCACATGCTTGTCTTGACAGACAATGTAACAACGAAGGCCCATATCAATTGCCAGGGCGGGACCATGTCCAAGGCCCTCATGGCCGAGGGAATGACACTGGGGCTCTGGGCAGAGCGGCATCTGCAGTACATCGCAGCAGAACACATCTTTGGGGTGAGCAACACAACCGCAGACTGGCTCAGCTGGAACTCCATCGGCCTAGAGGTAGAGCTCTTGCCTCACAATCAGGAGGTTGTGAGTTCAATCCTAGGTAGAGGCAGATGTAGGGTCTCCTGCTTGGGCAGGGGGTTGGACTATATGACCTGTAAGGTCCCTTCCAACTCTGTTAATCTGACCCGGCAGAGTGGTCTCTTCATCCGGACATTTTCCAGCAGCTGGTCGGTCGGTTCGGTCTGCCAGTCATGGATCTCTTCGCCACCCCGGAGAATGCCAGGTTGCCCAGGTTCATCACCAGGTTCCGGACATAGGGGGCAGCGGACACAGACACTCTTCAATGCGACTGGCCACAAGGGCTACTATATGCATTCTTTCCCCTCCGCTTGATCCCCAAGGTCATCCGGAAGGTCCTGCAGCTGAGGGCGGAGTTGCTCCTTCTAGCTTCCCACTGGCCCAGATGGGCCTGGTTCGCGGACCTTATGTCCCTGTCCATGTCACCTCCTTGGCGGATCCCGCCGACAGAGTGGTCTCTTGCCCAGGGGTCAGTCCACCATCCAGAGCTGCATTGGCTAAGATGTTCCATAGGGCAGGAATCACAACAAAGAAGACTCTTTTCCTGAACCCAACCAGCTGAAATTTCTGATTAATGGTACCACAGGATGCCCCTCTGCCAGTATAGGTGGGATGGGCCAAACTCATTGTGGTAAACCAATTCTTCAAGTAAGCTGGACCCATGCCATGCAGGGTTTTAAAGGTAATAACCAATGCCTTGAATTGCATCCAAAAGCAAACAGGCACTCAGTGCAGCTCACAGCAATGGAATAACATGGGCCACTCCAGGGGTCCTAAGAACTACCCACACCGCTGCACTCTGTGCCAGCCCAAGCCTCCGAATGGTCTTCAAGAGTAGCCCCATTCAACAAACTGTAGCTGAAAAAATCCTGTAATGTTTGAGAAAGATGTTGATATTGTGGGAAGCCACTCCCCTCCCAGAAGAATGAAATATTTTAGGAAATATTAAAAAGGCAGAATATTATATTCCCTAAAGGAGAAATAGAGAAACATGCTCTTGGAGATAGAACGCAGCCCCCAAGTCTTTCTTAATAGCCCCCAGAAGATATTTTGTGTCCATTGAGAAAGATTGGGCCAGACTATCTCCAAAACAAAAGACCTCCAGCTCCAGGATGATGGGATTAAGACATGACCCCTCAGGACATAATACGATTAACCCGCTATCATCTAGCAGCAGAGATCACCACATTGCACAATCTCCTGGGAACATTGCATCACCATCCAGGCTTCAACCAAACTTAGCTCAGACAACCTACAGAGCCAGCCATAACCCCTACAACAGCCAATAGAATACATGTTCTTGCACAGGAACAGGAAGTTCAAGTGCAAAACCCAAGAGAAGGTATAAAAGCCCCTCACTCTCAACTCCATGTGGTCAGCTACCCAGAATTACATGTGCTTGGTGGTTCTGTTCATCATTAAACCATCTTTCCAATCAGCCTCCATGTTTCCAGTGACTTCAGCTTGGAACTGGACCTGGATATTTCTTACAACAATACCTCATTTAAGAACTAATTATGTGAATAATATAAAATTAAAATAAAAAATATGGAACCTGTTCTGATGTCTAACAGCCAGCGTTTGCCAAATGTTATGGAACAAATAACACACATATATTATATAACATATAATATTATATTTGAAAGTTTAATGAACCATTTGTCATGCTATATATTATATAGTATAATATGCTTCTTGGAAACCAACCTCACTATCTTGCTCCTGTCAATAGTGACTCACTGAAAAACCTTTTCTGATTCTTTCTGATCATTAAAATAGAGGAGTACAAAATTACTATAATTTGAGGTTTAAATCTATGACACTGCTGCCTTTTATTTGCCTGCTTTTGGGGATAAAAAGGTTATATACAGAATCTATAAATAGCACACAATCTAATTGGAAGAATTGTCTGTCTTTTGCTCTTGGGAATCATTGACATTTTCTGTTCTTGATACTGAATTCAGAAGCTTTGGATAAATGTAATTATAGAAAGGAATGAATCCTGAATTGATTGTCTGTCACTTTATACTTGTCTCTTAAATTCACTATACATTAAAGTCTATGTTTACAAAAGACCAAGTTGCTGAATCGCTACTGCCGTCTTCTATGTTTCTTTCACTGCAACTTCTATCAACATGGCTGCTGTAAAGAATGACTTGAATTGAAGTTCAACAAACATTGGACAAGTATGTTTCCAGCAAATCACAGAAAGAGATATTTTATGTAACACAAATGGCCCTTTTGCGTTCCCTGAAGTCCTGGCTGCATGATGAATAAATGATAGCTTTGAACCAGAACAATAGCAATAGCACTTAGACTTATATACCACTTCATAGTGCTTTACAGCATCATCTGAGTAGTTTACAAATATCAGCCTCCAACAGTCTGGATCCTCATTTTAACAATCTCGGAAGGATGGATGGCTGAATCAACTTTGAGCTTATTGTATTCCTGGCTATAGGCAGTGTTTACCTGCAATACTGCATTTTATCTACTCCACCACTACAGCTCCATATCTTTATATGATGCATATTTTCCTCAAATCAGTGAATTTGAGCATGAGAATTGGGGGGAGGGGAGAGAGAAATAGTCAGAGAAAGAACAAGTAGTCTAAATATTTGCCAGGTTATATCAGCAGATGTGTTGGACTGTTCCTTTCTGGTTTATCGATGTTTTGTTGTGATACATATATTTCCTCATATATACAGAATCTGCCTGTGGTAAGAAGAAGAAATAATAATAGTATCACCTCATCTATATATAATATCTATTAAATCCAAAGTAGTGGATATAATTCTCCAAGGCACCTGGGGGTAGAACAAGAAGCAATGGGTGGAAACTAAACAAGGAGAGAAGCAACTTAGAACTAAGGAGAAATTTCCTGACAGTTAGAACAATAAATCAGTGGAACAATTTGCCTCCAGAAGTTGTGAATGCTCCAACACTAGACATTTTTAAGAAGATGTTGGATAACCATCTGTCTGAAGTAGTGTAGGGTTTCCTGCGTAAGCAGGGGGTTGGACTAGAAGACCTCCAAGGTCCCTTCCAGCTCTGTTGTTGTTGTTGTTGTTGTTGTTGTTGTTGTTGTTGTTGTTGTTATTATTATTATTATTATTATTATTATTATTATTATTATTATTATTATTATTATTATTATTATTATTATTATTATTATTATCTATGTTTAGCAGTACATTTACAGTGGTGTTACCTTGAGAATGCCATATTGAGAGTGCCTTATATTTCATTAGACAAGTGGATTTTTTTGTATTTTCTCTATCCATCTCACTAAATCTATAAAAAAAATTGTATTTTCTCTTTCCATCTCACTAAACCTATAAAAACTTGAACTTGGAAATCAATATCCAAACTAACCCCTCAAGAAGGGCAGGAGAAACTCAAGAGTTATTTTCCCCCTCTGTTCTCACTCCAAACTGGGGAATAGGAAAGTTTCCTTATAATTGTTTTTACCCCCCCCCTTTTTTTTGGGCCAAGCTAAAAGAGGAATACATACTTTCTGTAAATGGGTTGAAGATTTTTGAAGCCATGACGTCTGGCTCTTGCAGGCCTGAATGAAAGCCACTGTTCTTTCTCGAGTTTTATGCTGTTCTTTGTCTTTCCCTATTGCCTTTCTCCCTGGCAATCCTTTATCACTGCCTGGTGTTCCTTTGGACTCTTGAGTAAAGAGTTACTTTTTACAAAAACCTGAGAACAGCCTTGCTTTAAGAACAGAGTGTGTGCTTTTCTAAGGCTCTCTTCTTTATTTACAAAATGAATTTCAAGATACTCTAATGCTAAGTAAGAAATTGCTTGAATCTTAAATTGCAGGTCAAAATACTGAGCTTGACTGTCAGAATCACTATAATGCTGCTTCCTATTTTTACTTATTGTATTATTTATTTATTTTTATTTTTATTTAGGATTCTTATATGCCACCCTACTCCCTGGGGACTCCCTTCTTTTTAAGATTAATCCTCTATCTTGAATTTAGACTCATCTGTGTACCGTATATTCCGCCGTATAAGATGACTTTTTACCCCTTGAAAATCTTCTCCAAAGTTGGGGGTCATCTTATACGCTGGGTACTAAAACTTCCAAGCCAGGGGAGCTCAAAAACGGCCACAGCTGCATCCCTGTCATTCTCCAGCCAAGCGGCCGAAGGAGCCCCGGAGCCCCGATGCTTCCCTGCGTGTCAGTCGCCTGTTGGGAAGGCTGCAGCCACCACCATCAGCTGGCGGCTTAAGGCAAGAGGCGGGCAGGAGATGCAAGCAGGAGCTGGCGATGGCTGCAGTCGTGCCGAGGGAGCACGCAGCTGAGAGGCATCTCGCGCGGGGAGGAACCTTTGTCTGGCTCCGCTTCCAGAGCGAGCAAGTGAGCGAGAGCAACGCAGCTACAGTGGGAAGGGAAGGGAAGGGAGGAAAGCAGCCCACTCTGCCACTCAAGCCAGTGGCTGCCGGAAGCAACAAGGGCGTTAGGAAAAGAGAAGGAGGAACGCCGCCACTGCCGCCAGCACTCTTTCCTTCATTTCTATCTTCTCCTTCTCTTCTCCTAACGCCCTTGTTGCTTCCGGCAGCCGCTGGCTTGAGTGGCAGAGCAGGCTGCTTGCCTCCCTTCACTTCCCTTCCTGCTGTGGCTGCGCTGCTCTTGCTCGCTCACTCTGGAAGCGGAACCAGATGAAGGTTCCTCCCCGCGTGAGATGCCTCTCAGCCGTGCGCTCCCTCGGCGTGACCGCAGCCGCTGCCAGCTCCTGCCCGCGTCTCCCGCCCGCCTCTTGCCTTAAGCCGCCAGCTAATGGTGGCAGCTGCAGCCTTCCCAGCAGATGACTGAGACACAGGGCAGCATCGGGGCTCCGGGGCTCCTTCGGCCGCTTGGCTGGAGAACGGCAGGGATGCGGCTGCGGCCGTTTTTGAGCTCCCACCAGCCGCCACCAGCACTCTTTCCTTCACCTGGGAAAAAGGATCTTGTGGTGCTGAGGGCTAGGAAAGAGGGAAGAAGAGAAAAGGGAAGGAAGACCAGAGATGAAAGGAAGGAAGGAAGGAAGACCAGAGATGAAAGGAAGGAAGGAAGACCAGGAAGGAAGACCAGAGATGAATGAAAGGAAGGAAGGAAGGAAGGAAAGAAGGAAGGAAGGAAGGCCAGGAAGGAAGACCAGAGATGAAAGGAAGGAAGGAAGGAAGGAAGGAAGGGAAAAAGGAAGGAAGGAAGGAAGGGAAGAAGAGGAAGAAGAGGAATGTTAGGTGGGAGGGTGGGAGGAAGGAAGAGAAAAAAGTGAGGGTGGGAGGAAGGAAGAGAAAAAAGTGAGAGGGAAAGAAAGAAAGAAAGAAAGAAAGAAAGAAAGAAAGAAAGAAAGAAAGAAAGAAAGAAAGAAAGAAAGAAAGAAAGAAAGAAAGAAAAGATGTTAGGAAGGAAGGAAGACAGAAAGAAAAAGAAAGATGGTAGGAGGGGTAGTCTTATACGGAGAGTATATCCCAAACTCTATATTTTAATTGGAAAAGTTGGGGGTCATCTTATACGCCCAGTCGTCTTATACGCCGGAATATACGGTATATCCTACATGCTAATCAAACGCCTCTTAATAAATGAGTGAACCTTAGGGTGTCTGTTATGTATTAAGGTTCACTCTGAAGTTACACTGTTTACACCAAGGTCCGCTTTGCAGAGCGGGAAAATGAAGATCGCTGATTAGTTGAACCAGCCTCTATTTAAGAGAGAACTTCCAGGCTGGTTCCTTTGCTGGATCCAACTGTTATTTAATAAAGAGCTGTTAGTCACAATACTGCCTCCAGCCTCTTCAGTACCAGAACTTAACAGTGTCTATCCTGTATTATTAAATATACTCATATCACTTCAAAAGAAGTCCATATTATTATAATAGGATGGGGTTTTTTTCAGAGAAAACATATTTACAAAGGTTATTGAAAAGGTCAATAGCGTCTCTAATTGTCCAATTACTATATACTAATTTTTCTTTAGATAAAAGCAAATAAAAAGTTATAAAATTTATACTTTAAAAAATGGGTAACTAGCATGAATGATATAAGGCTAGCATGGTACAGAGAGTTGGCATAAATGAAAGTGTAATGATTAATTGAAATAATTCTCAAAACAAAAGTACAGAAAAGACCATATATGAATTAAGCCACATTATCTTTAGTGAATACAGTGATTGTTACAGAATTGCAGTGAATTTAACTGACTTTCATCATTTAGCAAACTTAAACATCGGGCTTATATACATAGCATGCCACTGGATACATCGGTTTTTGTTTAACCTGTATTCTTCACCCATAATTTCATGTGATGTACCAACCCAGTAATAGGAGCAGAGCAGTGTAGTATCCACTGGCTGCATATTTAGCGGCCATAATTTCATCAGAACATTGGAACAGACCTACATCTAAATAGTGTTCGATGTATATTTGTTTTATATGCGTAATGTGTAATCTAAATTTTATAATTTCATAATTTTATTTTAGGTTGGGGTATGAATTGATAAAATATAAAATTAAAAAAACAACTTATGCATGCTTGCAGAGGAATGGTTTTTTTTTAACTTTTTCATGTCAAGGCATAAGGTGCTAAAGTGTAGTGTCACACATCTTATAACCCTAACCGTAACCGTAACCCTAAGTCCCATGGCATCATAGGCTGAGTGGACTCAGGAGGAGAAATCACGATGAAGTTCTGGCTGTGCATCTTCACAGCACTTTCTATCATTTACTTGTGGGTCAGTGATGTGGCACCCCTTTTCACAGACTTTTCAGAGACTTTTCACAGAATGCTAAAATGCTCCAGCACAG
The DNA here is from genome assembly GCA_023053685.1 of Diadophis punctatus similis. NCBI lineage: Eukaryota > Metazoa > Chordata > Lepidosauria > Squamata > Dipsadidae > Diadophis > Diadophis punctatus. The sequence goes on from JALIGW010000007.1 coordinate 17,474,245, forward strand.
CGGTTGAAAACTGCTGCTGTGGCACTCAGCTGGATAAAAGAGTGGGTAATATTAAGAAATAATAGAATCCTAACTTTAGAAGATTTCGACTTACAGGCTGGGTGGCACGCATTCCTATGGGAGGGAAAGCAGAAGGCACATGCCTACTTCCAGAGGCACTATATAAGAGGGTCCCTAATTGAAGTCTGGCTTAAAATAAAGAAAGAGCACTATCCTAAAATCCCTAAATGGCTCTCCACCACTGAAGCCATTATTTACCCTAATTTACTAAATAATAAAAAAAATCTTCACCTATAAACAAATTCTAGACGACCACGACAATATCCAATCAAGGCAGGAACTTAGAACACTTGGAATTGAACTAGACTGGTGACACTATCTACAAATAAGTACGAGGTACACTAAGGATGTGATACAACCCGGCTTTCAAAATGAACATGCCCTAGATAAAATCCTACTAGGACCAGATGGAAAAATAATTTCTCGGCTTTATAACTTTATGATAGAATATAAACTCTTTGAAGAAGTGGTGAAAGGAAACATGATAGCATGGGCACAAAATTTTGGCTATCCAATTACACTTTCAGAATGGGACAAAGTTTGGGAATTAAATTATAAACTTACATTAACGGCCTCATACAAAGAAAATCTATATAAGATGTTCTACCGCTGGCACCTCCCCCCTGCCCGACTGGCAAAAATGTTCCCAACAACCTCCCCAAAATGTTGGAAATGTAAAAAGGAGAGAGGAACATACTACCACCAATGGTGGACTTGCCCTAAAGCCAGAAATTTCTGGAACAAAATTAGAGCTTGGCTGGAAAAAATATTACAGAGAGAAATTGCATTAAAACCTGAATTGTTTTTATTGGGGATACTGCGCACAAGATACTCAAAAGAAGAAAGATATTTAACTTTACACATAGCAGCTAGATTAACATATGCTCAGAATTGGAAACTAGAACACACCCCCACTGCCTCGATGGTCGTCAGAAAAATACTGGAGTGCGCAGAAATGTGCAAATTAACAATGCAGATACATGGAAAAGATGACACGGATTTCTACCAAATATGGAATAAGGTATATAATTGGATTAAACAAAACCCAAAATTAAAAATTTGGCAGATGAATTGAGATATATCTATAATTATTTTCTTTACAAGTTGTAATTAAATAAACTAACCTATGGATGATAACCACCGATACCTACGACATGGAACATACTTAAAATGTATATATAGACTTTGATACAAAACGAATTCTTTAATAACGCTGTTAAAGCATTGGACTATACTGTGTTGTTGTGTGTAAATATGTGTATCCGTTTGTGTTTCGTGTGTTTCGTTTATGTGTTGTTGTGTGCTGTTTGTGTCTTTTTTCTTATTGTAAAAATTTAATAAAGATTTTTTTTTTAAAAAAAGAAAACTGCTGCTGTAAGAGAGTGCTTGTTGAGAGTACTCACTTCTTGTGAGTGCAATGAGAGGGATCTGAGGGCATGCATTCTCAGCAGGAGCTCTCCTCCTGTGGAATTCATTCCCATCAATTTAAAGAACTCACTCCTAATATTCAAGAAGCTTTTACAAACTTTACTTTTAAAATGCATACTTAGAAACTGAAGTGAGGATAAGAGATGTATCTGTTGAGATTAATATGGTTGCATGATATTATGGTTTTTTATATGATTATGATGATAAACTTATGTTATTTATTATTTTTATTAATATGTGTAATAAATTTGATAATTTTTAATCTGTTGTGTTCTATATGTGCAGTATGGTGTAGTAAATTTCTATGGCAGGGGGGTCAAATTCTATTTCATTGAAGGCTGCACCAGGGTTGTGTTTGACCTTGGGGGGATGGGGAGGGCGTGGCCAGGGTGGGAATGACCAGCTCAACATCACTTGTGTCAGGGGCACCTGTGATGTCCCAAGTGCTCTACCAGAGAAAATGGGCTCCCGAGCTCCATTTTCAGCTGCGACGGCCTCTTGCAACTATCTGCCAGTGAAAATGGAGCTCGGCAGAGGGTTGCAGGAGGCTGTTGCAGCCAAAAACAGAGTTTGGGAGCCCGTTTTCACTGGCAGAAGCACCGCGGGCCGGTCCTTCACTTTTTCCAGAGCAACCCTGCAAGCCAGATCTAAGTACCACATGGGCTGGATCCGGCCTCCTGGCCTTGAGTTTGACACCCCTGGTCTATGGAGATTTTCAGTCATCAAGGTCATGGCTGACCCAAAGGTGCTTTTTCAAGAGGCAACTGGACTTTCTGGTTTTTCTTTGAAGAAGTTTCACTTCTCATCCAAGAAGCTTTTTCAGCTTCTTCTTCACCTGAGAACTGTTGGATGAGAAGCAAAATGTCTTCAAAGAAAAACTAGAAAGTCCAATTGCCTCTTGAAAAAGCACCTTTGGGACATATGATTTAGTAGTTAAGGCACCAGGCTGGAAATTAGTTGATCATAAGTTTTAGTACTATTTTAGGCATGAAAGTTGGTTGAAGTGACTTTGGGCCAAACATACTCTCCCAGCCTGTGATATCAGCCTTGGCAAGAAGCTGGTTAATAAATACCTGTTGCAATTTGTCGATCAACATATGGCAGATTTGAAAAAAAAGGGGGGGGGAATGTAAGGAGGAGAAGGAGGAGTTCTATGTATTGCATGGTAAGCTCCTTAAAGTCAGATGATCAGAGTTACATAGGAGCATTTTGAATTAAAGAATTAATTCTAAAAGCTAAAATGATTAATACAGATAATGATATAATAGACTTTGTATAATTTTAATCAGCATAGAAAAAAGAAAAGCTTGTGCATTAGAGCAGATATGGTGAGAATTCTCCACAAAGTACATTTCATAACTAAAGGGTCAATCCCGAAAAATGGGTAGCAAAGAAAATAATAATTAAAAAAACACACATGACATTCCATTAAAAGCAACCCCCCCAAACCCTTGCCAAATCAAGACCCCATTTTGGGTCCAGTAAAATTGAACTGTTCTGACTAGCTTATAACCTGCATGCCTGATTCTGGTTTTATGTTGTTTTTTGTTACTGGGGTACTGATACTGTTTTTGATCGTTGTGACCGGCTCTCATCTCTGCAAGTGCAGCCACGGGGGGGGGGGGGAGTTTTGCACATAAGTTTTGGTTACTGAGGAAATGACGGCCTGCCCATCCTTTTCAATATAGGTCCTGGATAGATCTACTCGGCTGCTCTAGACTGCCAAAACAATTTAGATAAATTGATTCAGAAGTACCCTTGGCCAGTGGTCCCAACCATTAAACTTAATGCTTGCGGTTACACAAGCACCTGCATGTTCGCGGGTGGGGCAGCGTTTCCACTGGACATCTGCCTGGCGGACGGAGCCTATACAGAGACGGAGCATCATTATTGTTCGCGGAAGAGCTGAGCCCTTTCCATATTCTCCCACCTCCCGAGATTCGGGGGCTCTTATTTTGGGAGGCACGGGTTCCCCCTCCCCTTTTCTCCGCGTACGCGAGGAGGACGGAGCGAGCGCGCGCTCCCAACCTCAAATGCTGCCCAGTACGAAGCGCCGCCTAACTAGAAGCGGCATCGAAGAAGCTGCAAATGGACAACAGGTAACTACGACAGGTCTTTTCGCTTCTCTTTTGACAGGATGACCCGATCTTTGGAAGAAGCAAGGACGACCTGTTCGCTTTTTCAAGGTAGCTGGAAAGATAAGCGCTTAGCAGCTGGTTGTCTAACCAAACCTAGCCAGCTCTGGAGTGTGGGAAAGGCTTTGGAGATGTCCCGCTCCCGGCCTGAGTATAACCTATAAAGCCTGAGCTGTCCGGTAGAGATACGCGTGCGTTTTAAGAGAAAAAACATCTAAGAAAGAATAGTACATGTTCTCCTGTCTTTGCGCGCGCGTGTGTGTGTTTATATATGTGTATCTGTATATGAGCCCGTGCGCGGCATCACTGCGCGGTCCCGAGGCGCTCTTACTGCAAAACCAAAGAGATTGGATGTTTGTCGCGATTATGTCTAACTGCTATTACTTCCCCCTGCCCGCCCGCCCCCATATGTTATGTTCAGAGATGCCCATGTCTTTTCGTTCTGCATTGCACTGCAGCTAGTTAGAAAAGCTGCTTGGTCGGCTAGATTGAAAGCAGCCTCAATAGCCTAGAAAGCATCACTTAGGAATATGCTGGTTAAATACGTTTTAGATTAGTTTGAACTAAAGAGTAAAAGGGATAAAGGTTAAAAGCAACCAATGTAGTAAGATTGCAAAACTGGATTTAGTTACATAAAGATATAGCTGTTAAATTGAAATGCCGTTTTTTTTCTTTTGTGTATTAGTGTTTGTACTTTTTTTTCTCTTTTCCCTTTTCCCCCTTTTCTTAATGTTTTCTTTTTTCTTTTTTCTTTGATGTTGTGTGTTATTATGTATGTTCTTTTTAAAGATTAAAAACCGAATAAAGATTATTTTTTAAAAAAAGGAATATGCTGGTTAATATAGTTTTTAGCCATGATTGATTATCATTTATACTCTTAAATCCATTAATTCATCTATGGTTTAACTAGGGGGGGGGGAAATAGTCAGCCTATTGACACTATTACTTTCTAATGATTGTTTATAGTTGGTATGTTAAATTGTTATTTAATAACAAAAAAGTTATTGAGAATACCATTGTGATTATAAATTAAATGTAAAATAAAGCCTGGAGTTTGGTGCAGTGGTTAAGGCACTGGGCTAGAAACTGGCAGGTTGTGAGTTTTAATCCTACCTCAGGCACAAAGCCAGTGGGGTGACCTGGGGCCAATCACTCTCTGTCAGCCCCAGGAAAAAAGCAATAGCAAACCCCTTTTGAAAATCTTGTCAAGAAAACAAGAAAGTCTTGCCCAGGAAGTCACTGGGAGTCCAAAATACTAGAAGGTGGTCAGTTTTCTCCCAGTCATAATATTAATCTGAAGCTGGTCAACTTTTTATCAATGGACCTAACGATGATGAGGAATAAGGGAAATATATTCCAATAGCATTGGGGGATGGGGGATATATTGCCTGTCTCTATCCTAAATAGAATGATTTGATATATTCTAACATTGGATTTATTTCTTTATTTTGATTTTTTGAAAGGAAAAGTGTCTGTATTTTATAGTTTAAACAGTTTAAATAGTATTAATTATGCATAGTATGGGGGGGGGGACTCCTTTTAAAGCTTTGTTGGAACTAACTGTTGATTTGGGGCATCCAGGGGGTGGATGTGGGTGTTGATAATATCAAAATGGCAATCATGACAGGCAATCATAGACTCATCCCATTTCTAATATGAGCACTAAGCATCACCCATACATACTAAAGGATAGGTTTTTGATCACCCAGCTGCAGATGCCATTTCATAATCAGAGATTTGTCCTCCTTAGAGACTGCTGTATTGAATGTAGATTAAGAATGGACACATCTTTTCAGGAATAGTTCTACTTTGTGAGTTTCATGGGAATGGAGTCTAAATTAGGCATTTTAAAATCCCAGTTATCTCAATGTGATGGATATCTAGGTGCTTCTAATAATTCTTTTTACATTGCTTTTAGTAAGATATACTGAATAGTGTCAGGATTTCAGACACTGTTAAAAAAATAATGAAATGCATTTTAAATATAAGTTTTAAACAGGAAGAAATGAGGATGACAGAAATAGTAATTATAAAATAAGGTCAGAAGGTTTGAACAGTTTCTCATAGTTTTGTTTTTATAACACTTAAAAATGTGGCTCTTATTTTTACTGATATAAATATATCAACTATTTTATATAGGTTATTTGATACAGTGATGTAGGTACACATCAGAAGAGCAATCTAGTAACAATCCTTCAAAAGGTTTTTGACTGTTGCAAAAATTTAGTATTCTGGGAAATTAAAAGAAAAAAAATTACTTTTCATTGGTAACTTTTTCATTAAATGTGTAATGTAAATAAATAATTCACTGATAATTTCATCCTGGTGTACGGGAAATGTAAAACAAGATATAGTAATTCTTAATTTAAGTTTATTAGGAAGTGATCAACAAAATATAATACCTAACTGGTAATGATATTAGTGATAAAAAATACTAATTGATGAAGAAAAAACACATTGATGAAGAAAGTTAGTGATGCAGGTTCCTACAATGCATAGGTTTTATGTACCCTGATCACATTGTCATACACTTCATACCAATCTGGAAATTGTATGAGTTTCAGAAATGGATTGGAATTGGATGAGTCTTTTGTCTGTCTTTGAAGAGTTGTGGTAATTGAAAACTTAGATCCAGTTTTGATTCATTGTGTTCCAAAGCCAGTTACATCATTCAGCTTTTCCTGTTGATGTTGCCAGGGATCCAAAGAAGCATGCTGCTAGATCTGTGCAAATCTCTTGAGAAGATTTTACGCTTTTCTGCTTTGAAAACTAGCCTTATTTCTGACAATGTAATATGGTGAATGTATTTTAAACTTGAAGAGACTCTTGTGTTATAAATTACTGTAACATGAGAGAATGCTCTTCTTCTGGTTGCTTTCCATCTTCTTCCCAAGTGAGGACGGTTTAACTACTTTTATTAAACCTTTGAAAAACTCCCATAAGTTTGTCATTGCTCACTTCTTGTCTGCCTCTTCTTCTTAGCATTAATTTATCTTTGGGAAAGAGAAGGTATGGTAGGACTTCACACACACACACACACACACACACACACACACACACACACACACACACACACACACACACACACACACACACACACACACACACACATATATATATATATATATATATATATATATATATATATATATATATATATATATATATATATATATATATTTCCCATTGGCATTCTGATACTATACACATATATATGTGTATAGTATCAGAATGCCAATGGGAAAAATATATACAGAAAAGAAGATCTATCCATCTTCTCTTTCAATTTCCCTAGAACAGGCAGTTTGTATTGGGAAAAAGACAGCAGGCATTTAGAGCAAGGTGAGGAGAATAAAAAACGAATGCTTATTCAATTTTGCTTGCTAGAAAAAAAATACAAGAATGCTTTTCTATGATGCAATATGAAGTCTTACCACGTCTCTGAGGTATATTTTTGAATCTTAATCACAATATGTAGACATTTTTCTAATTCAGTGTGGTGCCTCAGGGCTATACTTTATGGCTGTTACCATTTGGTCAGAAGATGAAAAATATTTTGTTGATAATTTTTAAAGTACAGCCTGCTTTTAAAGATGTGCTTCCTGGTTCTATTCTGAAAAGTCTGGAAATGGAAATAGTTTAAGAAATTAGCAATTCACGTCAATTAATTCAGCTTGTTGATTTTTTATATAGGTAATTAGTTTGAAATAATTTCTAGCACAACAATATAGTAGAATATCATAAGAGTATAATATGAGCAGCCAGCTTTGCTGAAATGCAACAGACTGCATTTTGTTCCATAAAAACACGTCAACAAATATCTTTCATTTGCATAATATTTTTGAAGTTATTTTACAGTCTTAATTTGTGTCTTGCATTTTTTCAGGAGATAAAAAAAGTAAATATTTTCAGCAATGCTCTTGAGGGAATGCATAGCTTTGTTAATTTGAAGAAATTTACAGTCTTTACAAATAGATTAGGTAAAGATTGTAATCAAAGAACAGCATACACCAAAACAAAACCTAAATAATAACATAATATACCGTATTTTTCGGAGTATAAGACGCACCGGAGTATAAGATGCACCTTAGTTTTGGGGGAGGAAAACAAGGAAAAAAGGCCTCTGCCTCCCAGCAATTTGCCAAACAGCAAACAGCAAACAGCACAGATGATATACACGGTTTGCTGTGTATTTCTGTGCATGTGTGCTTGACCCATAGAAATAGCAAAGAATTGGAGAAATGTACATTATGGCAGTATATTAATCCCAGAAAGTTTTCTTAAATGTAATCACACTAACTCCTCCCAATTATTTAAATAGATCTACTCCAAACATGACTAAGTCAGGGTTTAATTCAGCTGCCTTTTTTTAATACTAATACTTAATACTAAAACAGGACATTTCAGGTTATACTTTTACAGATCTTCAAAATTGATGTGGCTTTCTGGAAGGCTTTCTGCTATTTAAAAGAAGATACAATAGCACTGGGCCTCTTCAGAGCAAGAATTTATTTTAAAAAGCTTCTTCATTTTGTTAAGTTGTCTAGAACAATAATAAAGCAGTCTTTAAAAAATAAGTCTTATAATTTGAACACTCTACAAACATTTAACAAAATAACATATTAACAGAATCTGCCTCTACCTAGGATAGAACTCACAACCTCCTGACTGTGAGGTAAGAGCTCTACCTCTAGGCTACAGTAGCTGTAGCTTACTTTCTTGCAATTTCAGCAGTGTAACATTGCCAGCAGTTTATCTCCCAGCATTTTGTCTCATTACAGCCACTGTAGTTAGTTTCATTTTACCACGTGGCTTGCAAGCCTCTGTCAGCTGTAAGTCAGGAGCCAGATAATCTCTTAGTGTGCTAATAAGGCTTCTGTTTCTGTTCTGTTTGCTGCAAAGAGGTAAATTGTTGGCAGGCAGAGGCCAAAGGGTGGGGGTGGCTGGGTGGGGCTACATTCGGTGTATAAGACGCACCCAAATTTTCATCCTCTTTTTGAGGGTAAAAAGGTACTGTATTTTTCGGAGTATAAGACGCACCATTTTACCCCCCACCCAGCGTCTTATACCCCCCACCCAGCATCTTATACACTTGGGTGCATCTTATACACCGAATGTAGCCCCACCTAGCCACCCCCACTCTTTGATCTTTGCTTGCCAGCAATTTACCTTTTTGCAGCAAACAGCAGCAGAGCCTCATTAGCCTCTGATTATCTGCCTCCCGACACTCAGCTGTTGCCGGCAAGCCCACGTGCTAAAATGAAAGTGAAACTAAAACTGCACGGAGTCAAATTGTTGGAAGGAGTCAAATTCTTGTGCTAACCAGACTGTGCTGAAACTGGCTGTTTTTTGCTGCAAGAAGGTAAGTCAATAACTATAAATGCCTATAGAATGTTCAAATTATTAAACTTATTTTTAAAGATTGTTTTATTATTGTTCTAGACCAGGGGTCTCCAACCTTGGCAACTTTAAGGCTTGTGGACTTCAACACCCAGAGTTCCTCAGCCAGCTTTGCTGGCTGAGGAATTCTGGGAGCTGAAGTCCACAAGTCTTAAAGTTGCCAAGGTTGGAGACCCCTGTAAATCTAGACAACTTAACAAAATGAAGAAGCTTTTTAAAATAAATGCTTGATCTGAAGAGGCCCAGTGCTATTGTATTTACTTTTTGAGTAAATATAAATAAGAATTTCAGTTCATTTTTCAGTCTATTAGAAGCCCAATTGTTACTTAAGATTTACACCAATCTTCACTGTATCAGAAATTAGTTTGTGGCACAAGATGGGCTACACTGAGCTTTATAGTAAACTTCAGAAGATAACAGCACTCATTCAACCATGTCTTATCTCAGAAAAACTTAGCAACGTTAGCACTGATTACAGTTTAAATAGGAAAGCACCAGGAAATCTGAGATTTAGATTTATTATTAGAGTTGGAAGGGACCTTGTAGGTCATCTAGTCCAACCCCCTGCTCAAGCAGGAGTTCCTACACCATTTGAGACAGATGGCAGTCCAGTCTCCCCTTGAAGGTCGCAAGTGTTGGGGCTCTCACAACCTCCGCTGGCAAGCTGTTCCACTGGTTGATCGCTCTCACCGTCAGAAAGTTTCTCCTCACTTCCAGGTTGAATCTCTCCTTGGTCAGCTTCCATCCGTTATTCTTTGTTTGGCTTTCTGGTGCCATAGAGAACAGCCTGACCCCCTCCTCTCTGTGGCAGCCCCTCAAGTATTGGAACACTGCTATCATGTCACCCCTGGTCCTTCTCTTCGCCAGACTGGCCAAGCTCAGTTCCTGCAACCGCTCTTCGTATGTTTTATTTTCCAGACCCTTTATCATCCTGGTTGCTCTCTTCTGCACTTTCTCTAGGGTTTCAATGTCTTTTTTGTAGTGTGGTGACATGGGAAAAAAGACAGTGCCACTTCTGCACTGAAACATCATGAGTCACAGTCATTTTTCATTTACTTCTTTATTCAATCCATTTTAAACTGTTTTGTATTCTTGCTTGAAAATTGCCTGAAAATTGTAGATCATAAATTGTAATAGGTTTGGTTTGTAAACAAATGGTAGAAGTCGTTACATGGCATTTGAACGATATTCAAGACCAACTCATCTTCTTTCTGTAACGCCTTTTTCCGGTTATTCTTTAGCTTCAGTCACATCAGTACCTTCCTGTTGTTTCTTCCAGGTTGTGGATCTCTGGCTTCTGGCTGTCCCAGTCATTTTCTTTTTGTTAAATGCATTGCCCAGTTGTCTCTTGAGCTGCATCTTCTGCCAAAACCTCTTTTGAACCCAATGTGCCAGCAGGTGTTTCAATTTTAATTTTCTCTTCATGCCCCTAAACTGACAATCAGTCCACTGCAGAAAAAGAAGGGGAAAAAAACCTGTTTGGCTCACATCCTCCTGATCTGCTGCAAAAGTCTGAAGACTTTTGCCAGTTGACCTGGGACCCAAACGGGGCATACCATGCTGGAGTAGGCTGATGGACTAGTAGTAGATCCCACCTCCCCTTCTATGCATCTTTCTTCCTCCCATCTTTTAATCATAATTTTGTTTTCTTTTAATCATAATTCAGTATTTGTTTAATTTTGTATTATTTTATTGATATTCTTATGGTTATAGTTTTATATCTTTTAATGTTAAGTCCCCAACTTTTCTAGCATTGCGGACTGGTGGTGGTGGGGAGAGGTTTTGATTTTGCGTGAATGGCGGGCAAGTGTGTGTGTGCACGTAGCTCCATTTGCCCAAGGAGAAGGCATGCACACCTGCCACTCATACACATGGAAATAATTCCAGCCCTAAGGTATATAATTATGTAAAAGTTCTCTTCTGACTAATATGAAAAGTACTCTGTTTACACCCTACACTGATTTTTTTTCTTTTGTTTTCCCCATTGTACCATTGATTGATTGAACTTTTTGTTTTTTACTATTTGTTGTATCTATGGATCAAGTATTAGGGTTTTTAAAATTCTGATTTGCAGTCTAGTGATTATCTGGACTTGGCCGTGAATTTGACACCTCTGCTTTAAGTGGTCCAGTTGACCAACTCATCTGAAAAAGAAATCAAAGGAGCTACACAAACTGGAGTTCCAATCCCCTTTGCAACTTAAAGAGAGGCTGGGTGGGACCTAAGTAAAAAGCTGAGGGATAAGACTGAAGGGAATGGTCCTGCAGTTGTCAACAGAATCAGTTGAAGCCCCAAAATTCAACCTGGGATGGAGTGTGACATTTCAGGCTGACTCCCTAATGCATGTCAAAGTACCTAGATGCCTGCATATACTGCATATTTTAAACTGAAATATTTGGGGAAGTACTAGTTCCACACCTGTATTCCCCAACCTGTACTAAAATTGTCTCAGCTATGGAAGGCAAATTGAGATTCAGATAGAGACACACAGATACATGCTTGGAAAACAGTTCTTGGGCCATTTTACTGCTGGACAAAGAACCTGCATGGATTTGTTCTCAATACTTTCATGATGGGATTTAGAATTTAAATAATAGGATTGGAAAGCTTGAAGATTTGAATCCAGAATGTCAATGTGTCCGAACCTCCTCCCCCCAAACAAACAAACAAATTTGGTTCTAAATGTTCTTATAACCAATTTAAACAATTCTCTGAGAATGGGTAATTTATTCCTGGAACTAACCGCATATGCATCTGGCACTGAGTGGGTTTACAGTTACTTTAAAAGACCTTAATGCACAATTTAAAAGTTCTACATTTAATACTTAATAGGGAGGTGTATAGATAGCTTGCATGATTCATTGCTTTGAATTATCTTTTGTCAGAAATACGTGCTTCATATGAATCCTGTAATATCTTTTATAAATTATTTTGGAAATCTCAATTGATGCTCAATATTGCACTTCTGTTCTTGTACAAATTTCATATTGGTTTATGTTTATATTATATGATTACGACTTAGCTTTTATTTTGTTTCTGTATGTAATTTAAGATACTATGGTTAGAGCTAAATTATTTAGAATCAGATTATTTAAATGGTAGCCTTTTGTTCTAGGGATACCTGATACATTTATTTATCTATGTATTTTAAATTATTGTTTTACAATGATCCTAGGCAACAAATAGAAGATTAAAACCAAAAACAGCAATATGATTTAGATCAGTAATAGTAACACCCATAAGCTGCCAAAATAAAATGAAATATGCCAAAAAGTTTTTTTTAAAGTCAACACACTGTCAACCAATAAGGCGAGACTTACTTCTACTAACAGATTTGCTTAACTTCATGGGCCAAGGGCCTGAAGCAATAGCCAAGTCTTTGATGTGCAAAAGACCAACCGGTTTGGATTCTTCTGGATATCTGGGGAGGGAGATGTGTGATTCCATAGGCATAGTGCTGAGACCAAGAATTCACAACTCTTGTCTCCCACAAGATGATATTACTTAACAGAAGGTACGTGGAGCATGGCAACCCTACTGGAGTGATTAGAGATGATTGGAGACAGGCTGTCTGCAAGTAACTTGTTCTTGTGCCATGTAGATGTGATGAAAGCATTGGCTGAAGATGAAGTACCTCAACCTGGGGGAGTAAAGAGATATTCCAGCTTGGAGTAGATTTGGGAAAGGAAGCATCTGAGATCAAACCTTTAGGATCTATATCTACCATTTCCCAAGGGAAGGCAGCCAGCCAGTTGAGATTGTTGAAGGGATGGGTTCTACTTACCTTCCCCACCGGTTCGCATTGCGATGGAAGTGCGTGTTCTTCCATGCAATTTTGCTTCCGCGCATGCTGGAAATCAGCCTGAAACACAGCTGAGGAGCTGATCGGCTGGGCTTTGGAAGAAGGAATAAAGGTCAGTATAAGCCCGGGGGCAGGGAGGAGGGCCCTGTTTCAAGCAGCAGAACAGGAAAAACCTTTTAAAAAGTAAAAAATAAAAATAAAAAAGATGGCGGCACCCATGGACCGGCACCGACCGATCCAGTTCAGTGACATCACCAGCGGGTCGCTACTGGTTTGGGCAGGAGGAACCCACCTCTGGATTGTTGTAACATAAAATATCTGTTTTAGCCTATTTGGTAGCCGTAATAAGCAACTGAGTCTGAAGATCATATAAAAAGAAGTTTATTAGGGATAAGTGGGATCTTTCTATGAAAAAAGAAAGAGAGAATTTCGAGCTCCATGTTTCGCTCCTTTTTATAATTAACACAAGAAAATGCAAGAGGAAAGTTGATTGGACAGGGTAAAAATAATCCCCCTTTGCATAGGAAATAGTTACATGTAGTCAAACACGTTACCAATTTGCATCCCATAATATCTCATATGTTCATTAAAATGAGGTCTGACATCAGAAGAGGCATAATTGTAAGGAAAAAGATTGTTTGGAGTTCACAAAAGAGATAAACCAGACCCCAATTTGTACTAACAAACTTTTTATTACTGATGGAATGATAATAAGAAAGGTTCTTGAGTGTGCAGAGATGGGCAGGTTATCTATGGAATTAAAGGATAGAGAAGAAATGGAATATTACAAAATTTGGAATATATGGTATAATTGGCTAGAAGATAGGCGTAAAACTGTCAAATAAGGAATACGTAAGATCTATATTAAAAAGGGAAAATATTGTATATTTATTTATATATCTATATTGTATATATTTGTAAACACGGTTATAATTTAAAGGTAGATAATTAAATGATTACACAATATAGGGAAGAGTAATTTATATAATGAGAAACTATGTTAATATGAGCGATATTGATACTGAAATACTGTAATAAATGAAAATGTGGTTTTTAAGGTTGAGATATGTCTAATAAAAATTTATTTAAAAAAAGGGGGGGGAGACAGTGGGACAGGGATGGTAGGCACGTTGGTGCGTTTATGCACAACCCTTACAGACCTCTTAGGAATGGGGTGAGGTCAACAGTAGATAGTCTAAGGGTAAAGTTTTGGGGGTTTGGGGAAGAAAGGCAGGCAGAGGCATGGAAGAGGTTAGGCAATCTCAATGTGCTGCATGGTCTTCTGCCCTGTCGTGGCTGCAGGCAAGCTGAGAGACAGTGGGATGGATTGACACCCAATTTAATGGAGGCAGGCGATTCTTACGTGTGGCGACACCAGCAGCAGACAGATGTGTGTGGGGGAGAGGTAGGTGATTGGAATCACTTGCCTCACTCTCATACCTCTGCCTGCTGCTGGTGCCACTGCACATCAAAATCACCTGCCTTTATTAAATCAAGTATCAATCCGTCCCACAATCTCTTGACTTGCCCGTGGCCATGAAAGGGGAGAAAACAGCAAGACACATCTGGATTGCCTGCCCTGCCCCTATGCCTCTGCCTGCTGCCTGCTGCCGGTGCTGCTGTGCATCAGAATCATTTGCATCCCCCTGCACCTCTGCCTTCTGCCATTGCCACCATTAGTCAAAATCACTTGCCTACATTAAATTGGGTATCAATCCATTCCACTGTCTCTCAGCTTGCCTACATTGCCCGTGTTTCCTCAAAAATAAGCTCTAATGCATCTTTTTGCCCCCCCCCAAATATAAGACTGGGTCTTATTTTGGGGGAAACATGGTACAATGCACATTGCTACTATATAACAATAAACTAATGGGGATTGAATGAGTTAGACGGCTGGAAAACACAGCAATAAGATCTGCAGTGATCCTGTATTTTTGCGGCAAATCAAACAAACAGAATTTTAGTACAACATTCTGGGGTTATCCAGCATTACATGGATAAAAGTATGCCTTAAAGTAAGGTTCATCAACATATTTAGTAAATCTTTGAGCAAAATAGAAGTATATGTAAAGGATCTTAATCTGGCTGATTGATGTGAATGGGACATAATGTTTTTCCTAAATCTGGGTTGTAAATTTGATGAAATGCATAAATAATTTGTATCAACATAATCATCAGTATGGAAATACTATTCTCTTCATACATTTAATAAACCAATTAATTGAGACTCTAAAAGAGTGCAGAGTGCAGAGAAGAGCAACAAAAATGATTAGGGGACTGAAGGCTAAAACATGAAGAATGTTTGCAGGAATTGGGTAGGTCTAGTTTCATTAAAAGAGTAGGTGTGACAGCTATTTAGCTGTGTTCCAACATCTAAGAGCTGCTGTAAAGATCAGAGGGTCAACCTATTTTTCAAAGAACCTTCAAAGAAGGGGGCGTGCATAAGCGCACCAGCATACCTACCGTCCCTGTCCTACTGTACCCATTTGTATGTACTCATTTTTTGTGTTTATGGCTTTGTTTTGCTTCTTTATATCCATTTATTTGTGCCATTTTTTCATGTGTCCTGTTTCCTTGCACTTGTTGACAAATAAATAAAATAAAATAAATAAATAAAATAAACCTGAAGGCAGGACAAGAAGCAATGGATGAAAACTAATAAAGGAGAGAACCAACTTAGAATTAAGGAGAGATTTCCTGACAGAACAATTAATCAGTGGAATGACTTGCCTCCAGAAGTTCTGAATGCTCCAATACTGGAGGTTTTAAGAAGAGATTGGACAATCATTCGTATGAAATATTTTAGGGTCTCCTGATTGAGTGGGTGATTGCACTAGAAGATCTCCAAGGTGTCTTTCAACTCTATTATTCTGTTATTAATCCCTTTGTTTTTCAGATGTATACCACTACAGTATATACTGTAGTATATACGACCATAATTCATTCCATAACTTTGGTCACAACCCGATTTGGTCATGACCTGAACCTAATTTTGGAAATTTGGCGCTTACAAAAAAAAAAGGCGTGGAAGGGGAAATCAACCGCAAAAAAATAATAATTGTGATTTGGTCGTGGTCAGAAGCATTTGTGACCAGCGGTTCTACTGTACTTTGAGGAAAGAATGAGTAATACATTATATAGGAGTAGACTTGATTACAGGCATCATGAAACCATATAACATAATAATCACGCACTAATTATTCAGAAATAGTTTGGTTGGTTATAAAGGGACACAATTTTGTTTTGTTTCATTTAGTCATGTTAAATTGTCAGAGACTGCCTGAAAAGTTCTTGCAGTTTTCTTGGTCAGTTTTACAGAAATGGTTTTCCATTGTCTGCTTCCCAGGGATGAGAGAAAGTGATTAACCGTAGGAAACCCAGCTGACTTTGTTCATAAGGCAGGACTAGAACTCTCAGTCTCACAGTTTCTAGCCTGATGCTTTTAACCGCTTGATCTTTGCAGGCTTTGTAAAAGGACACATAGGGCGACTTTTTGTTCTCTGTTAAAGCAAATCTGTAGATGGACTTTGCTTTATTACTAGTTAGGAAAGTGAATTCTCTATAGGTGGATGTTTAACTATTCTCTTTCCATGTCACCAAGCATGTTTCCAACTGGCAGAAATTACTGAATGTATTTTAAACGGATTTAAAGCAGCTTAATCTCTCTGGGTTGCATAGTGATAGTTCTGTAAATCTCATTCTTTTCAGTGAATTTTTCTTTTATAATAAATGCAATCAAAAGCTACAGCTGCTGTCTAAATTTATTGTTGGCATTAAAATTTGTAATTTTTAAATATAATTAGGGTATCCAAAAAGGAGATATATCTGAGAGTGCATTAGTCCTACAAGAGCAGCATTTTAATGATGCTGAATATGGTTTCATAATTATCCAGAGCCATGCATACAGATAAAAAATAGAATTGTTTTGCTTCTTTATATTCTAGATCAGTCCTTTTACATTAAAGTATTTATAATTCTGAAAGCAAGTACCTTGAAACTTTTTGTAAAAACCTCCTGATTAAGTATGCACATGTAACAGTTAGTCTAAAAGTCTTGATTAAATTATTATCCAGAAGATGCTCCCAACTGATAACAAATAATAAACTTTGAGAGTTCAAATTTTGGATGGTATTTTATAAACCATCCAAATTTAAATTAATAATTTTAGCTTTTTCTAAGGAATATATAAAAAAATATTGGATTAAATTAAATTTTGCTTTGCAGTGTGTTTTATCATTTTTTAAAATTAATTTTATTAATGTTGGGAAACAAGGACATTTTATTTTATGTTAATAACTTTTATTTCATTTCATTTCATTTCATTTACAATTCATTTTATTTTTACTTAGGCTCTGCAATAACCCTATAAAGTAGTTTGGGCTGATGAATTGTGGGCAATCCAAAATAATTCATTAAATTTCATTACTTTTATCTGGTTTTCCAACACCTTTATTTCAATATCTCCAAACCATCTTCCTCTTTTTTTTCTTTTTTTGGCTGGCTGACACATTGAGAATTTTGACAGCATATTATAGGCATTTTTATAGATTGATCCATAAAATGGGAATAGCTGGTTAACAAAACAGCTGTTCACCAGATACCAGAAGGCAACCTTATGATATGCTCCTTACTATGTCTACAGATTCCCACAGTTTATATTACTATCTCAGTTTGGCTCTATTTTTGAAGCACACTTTCAAACAGAACATAGGGCAGTAATCCAATTTTATTTCTAATATATTCCCAGGATAAATATGTGTAAAGAATCTTTTAAACTGGTGATTATCAATATCAGTTCCTGGGGAACATACAGGGAAAGTTCTGTTGTATTCAAATTATGTTTGTGTATATTTGGTATTTTTTGGGAAATGCAACAATCAATATATAACAGTGATGGTGAACCGATGGCACGCATGCCACAGGTGGCATGTGGAGCCATATCTAAGGCACGTGAAGCATTGCCCTATGTCAGCTCCAGTGCGTATGCGCATGCTGGCCAG
Organism: Diadophis punctatus similis; assembly: GCA_023053685.1. Classification (NCBI taxonomy): domain Eukaryota; kingdom Metazoa; phylum Chordata; class Lepidosauria; order Squamata; family Dipsadidae; genus Diadophis; species Diadophis punctatus. Next base: position 17,492,070 of record JALIGW010000007.1, read on the forward strand.
CTAATTTTTGGCCTTCTTTTCAGCCATTTTCACTCTCTCCAGGCTTCAGGAAAGCCTCCTGAATCCTGGGGAGAGTGAAAAACAGCCCAACGGGCCTACTGGAAGTGAGGCCTGTGTGCATGCGTGGGGGGGCAGCACGGGAGGGGTTGTGCGCATGCTTGGGGGTCAGGGTGGGGGTTGCATGCATGCGCAGGGGGAGGGCATTACATTATGGGTGTGGGCACGCGCACGCACGCTATCACGCACACGCACACCCTTTTGGCACCCGAGCCGAAAAAGGTTCGCCATCACTGATATATAATAAACAGAGAAAAATACAAAAAGGATATACAGTAAAATAATTAATATATAATAGTATTAATGCAATACTAATAATTATTAATAGGTATAATAAAATTATAATTATTTTAGCAATAATAAAGCAAACTTAAACTGAAGAAAAGGCAACAATATCATAATTAATCTTTTAAAATAGTATTAAATCTAGATCAGGGGTGTCAAAGTCACAGGCTGGATGCGTCAGGCACAGGCCACATCCACCCTAGCTCCATGAAGAAAAATCTTCCCGATACATCATGTGACAGCAAAGTGACTCTGCGAGTTTGACACCCGTTATTTGATCATATAAAAGTATGTTGCTCTATCCTGACAGTTTTACATTAAATATCAGTGTTTATATAAATATAAAAATGATCTGGTCCAGGTCTATTCAGTATTTTGAACCTGAATATTAACAACAGTACGTGTGAGAGGGATTTGCATGTCATGCAAGTGTCTTGCATAAACCAGCACTATGTCACAGCTTCTAAAATAGCCGCTGCAGTTTTTGGATTGCATCAACAGAAGTTCACTGTCAAGATCAGGGGTGTCAAACTTGATTTCATTGAGGGCTGCATCAGGATTGTGTTTGACCTTGGGGGGCTGGGGGCTGGGCATGGCCAGGATGGGCGTGGCCATCTTGATATCACTTATCAAGGCTCCATTTTCGGCCACAATGGCTTCCTGCAGCACTCTGCCAGCAAAAATGGAGCTTGGGGAGGCTCCATTTTTGCTCACAGAGGCACCGTGGGCCTTCGCTGTTTCCGGGTTGGCCCACGGGCCAGATCTAAGTACCCCATGGGCCGGGCTGGGCCGCAGGCCTTGAGTTTGATACCCGTGGTCAAGATAATCAGAAATGATAGTATCAGCCTATACTGGAGTGTTCTGGTGGCACCTGGGATGCTGCATCCAGTTCTTTTTGACATAAAACCAAATAAAATGGAGAAACCTGGAAAAATATTCAGAAAAGGGCAACACAATAGGAGGTTAAGTTCTATGAAGAGTGGTTAAATGTTTAGCTAAAAGAAGATAATGTTAAGGGAAATATGAATCTTCTAATACTTGTTATAAGGTAAAAAGTGTATATTTATTCTCCATAGATCCAATGGACAAAAGGTTTACAAAAAAAGATTCATATTTGAAATACAGAGAAATATCCTTACTATGAGAGTTATTATGTAGTGGAAAAGCTGCCTCCTGAAAAAACAAGTCATTTTCCAAGAAAGGAATGGAGAGTCATTTTTTTAGGATGATGTGAGGATTTTTGGGATAAGGATAATCAAAAAGACAAAATCAAAAATCCTGGGAATGCTTTGGAAAAACATTATCAGATAATAAGAGATCAGTCTACAAAATGTTTTTCAGAGTAGTCAAAAGTAGACAGAAAAGAGAGGACAATTATAACCCCACAGAGATAATCCATGAGAAGAACAGAAAGCCATTAGTAGAACCATCAGAATTCGTAGAAAGGTCATTCTACATTTCAAAGAACTCCTCAATTCCTTAGGAAAATATTAAGAAGAAACCATGTAACAATACAACAGCACTAGAACCAGAAATATTGATTGAAGAAATAGCATGAATTGTTAAAGGGCCACCTAAATATAAAGCACAGGGAATAGCTGGGCTGCCAATAGAAATAATCCAAGCAGCTGGGGAAAGTAATATCAGATGGATACACAGAACCTTTTAATGCAGCATGGACATAACTAACTGCACCTACTGTTTGACAATAAGCAATAATAATAATACAATGTGGAAAAACAAAGGGAGCAAATGAGAATGAATGTAATGTTGAGGCATCTCACTCTTGAGCCATGTAGGGGAAATGTATGAAATGAAAAAATAATAGAAATGAAATTAAGACCAATTGTAGAACCACAACTAGCAGAAGAGCAGATGGTTTTTAGAAGAAATAGAAGCTGCACATATGCAATTTTTGTGTTTGAACAATAGAAAAGAATATGGAATACAATAAGAATCTCTTTGTCACATTTGTAGACCAAGGTAAAGTATTTGATAGAGTGACGGTAAATTGCTATAGCAAACACTGACCCAATATGGAATAATGAACATCTTATTAGCGTATACAAAAGCTTATTCAGTGATTGCAGAAGTGTAGTTAGAACAAACCAAGGCACAATGGAACCCTTCACAATAAAATCTGGAGTAAAAGAGGGATGTGTATTATTGGCACTATTGTTTATCACCTACATTGATAGCATAAGCAAAGAAGCCAAATCCAAGAATGGAAATAATATCAACGAACTATTATTTGCAGACGATCAGGAATTGATAGCAAGTACAACTAAGAAACTGCAGCCACATCTTATATCCAAGAACCAAGAATGCAAGACAAATAAGATGAGAGTCAGCAAAGAGGAAACAAAAGTGATGGCAATCAGAAAAAAAAGCATACCTTAAACATAATAAAAGAGGGACCAAGCATAAAGTAAGTATCAAAGTTCAAATATCTAGGAGCAACATTCACCAAAGATGGTAAAATGGACAAAGAGATTAATGAGCAATGCAGTAAGGCAAACCAAGTATGGGGACAGCTAGTTCCACTCCTACAACTTAAGGCAGTACTAATCAGCACAAAGAAGCATCTCATACAAAGCATATTAATCCCCAATCTATGTTATCAGTGTAAATAGGGACACTTACAATAAAACATAAACAAAATTTAATTTACCACGGAAATGACATATTTGAAAAAAGCTGCTGGAGTGTCCAGCAGAGATAAATCAGTAATAAGAGAGAAAAAAATTGGCATAGAACCAATCCTAAACTACACACAAAAGTAACAAAATTGTTTGGTTACCTGCAGAAGATGTCTTGGGATTCCATACAAGGCATATACCAAAAGAAGAGAAGGTCAAAGAACTTGAGGAAAATGCAGAGGAAGATCGACAGACAACATCAAAGATAGACTAAACAACAACAATTAATGATGGTTGTGGCTGACAGAAGAGCAAGAACCAGAACTTTGTTTCTCCCTCGACACCTGAAACAATAAAAGAGGAAGTAAAGAAGATTGCTCAGCAATGGAAATTCCAGGGCCCAATTACCATAGTTAACCAAGGACTATCTGTAGTGGAATTAGAATTAGAATTAATTAGAATTAGAATTCTTTATTGGCCAAGTGTGATTGGACACACAAGGAATCTGTCTTTGGTGCATATGCTCTCACTGTACATAAAAAGACAAGATACATTCATCAAGAATCATAAGGTACAACACTTAATGATAGTCATAGGGTACAAATAAGCAATCAAATCATACTGGGAAACAATCAATATAAATCGTAAGGATACAAGCAACAAAGTTACAGTCATGCAGTCATAAGTGGGAGGAGATGGCTGATAGGAATGATGAGAAGATTAATAGAAATGCAGACTTAATGCAGACTTAATGCAGACTTAGTGAATAGTTTGACAGTGTTGAGGGAATTATTTGTTTAGCAGAGATGGCATTTGGGAAAAAACTGTTCTTGTGTCTAGTTGTTCTGGTGTGCAGTGCTCTATAGCGTTGTTTTGAAGATATGAGTTGAAACAATTTATGTCCAGGATGTGAGGGGTCTGTAAATATTTTCACAGCCCTCTTTTTGACTCGTGCAGTATACAGGTTCTCAATGGAAGGCAGCTTGGTAGCAATTGTTTTTTTCTGCAGTTCTAATTATCCTCTGAAGTCTGTGTCTGTCTTGTTGGGTTGCAGAACCAAACCAGACAGTTATAGAGGTGCAGATGACAGACTCAATAATTCCTCTGTAGAACTGTATCAGCAGCTCCTTGGACAGTTTGAGCTTCTTGAGTTGGCGCAGAAAGAACATTATTTGTTGTGCTTTTTTGATGACGTTTTTGATGTTAGGTGTCCATTTTGTCTGGTTGTCTGGTTATTGGGGTATTATCTACACAATACTAAAACTCTTCTGTATGTAACCTTTAACTGAGCAAAATGGTGCATCATCATTAAGAGCCGAGGTGGCGCAGCACTTAGAGGCAGTACTGTAGGCCACTTTAGCTGACTGTGATCCGCAGGTCAGCGGTTCAAATCTCACCGGCTCAAGGTTGACTCAGCCTTCCATCCTTCCGAGGTAGGTAAAAAGATTGTGGGGCAATATAAAATATACATTGCTTTCTGGTGTAAACCGCTTAGAGAGTGCTTGCACTGTGAGGCAGTATATAAGTCTCACAAACAAACAAACAAACAAACAAACAAATAATAAATAAATAAATAAATAAGGTAAAACATTTTCAAACTAGGCACCTCAAATGATCTAAGTTACAGAATGCTGGAATCTATAAATCCCATGGGAGTGAAATTTGGGGAGTTCTGGCTGTGCTGTGATGCACTTCCAAGATCATAGGGTTAGGGTTAGGGTTAAGGTTAGGGTTAGGGAGGAAGGAAGGAAAGGAAGGAAGATTTCTGACATTTCCTGCCAGCTTCCCAAAAAAGAAACTCAATGGGGAAGCTGATAGGATTGGAAGTTGCTCCTGCTCCTATTGATATTTGTTTAATTATGATCATTAAGTTTATCTATTTAGGTAAGGAAATATCTCTGAAACTATGACCCAATGGCTCATAGATTTTCTAGTTATATCTAGTAATATCTAATAGAGACATATTATATTAGTAAACATAAATAAACATAATAAAGCTTACACTTATTTCCTATTGAAATCTGGAACGTAACAAAGGTTTCATGGAAAACAAACAGGAGAATGTATGGGACTGACTAAAGGAAAAGTTTTTTGTCCTTTATTTCAAATTCTTAGACTCAACAATTATTTTTTCGTTTATGTAAGAGTAAAGGTAAACTAATTAGGTGAGTTTTCAAACTTGTCATTCTAAAAGTCTCCAATAGCAATTAGTATAGTTAAATAGGCAATTTCCAAAATCGATTAGAAATTGAGGTTAGCAAAGGCTCCTTTAAAAAGCTCCCTCAGGATGCCTTGATCCATTCATCTCCCAGGACTCAGACCTGTGGGAGACCACTGTCCTATGATTTCCTCATGAGAAGCAGCCATCCAGAGCAGTGGTGGGATTCAATTTCTTTACTACTGGTTCTGTGGGCGTGGCTTGGTGGGCGTGGCAGGGTAAGGATACTGCAAAATCCCCATTTCCTCCCAATCAGCTGGGACTCGGGAGGCAGAGAATAGCCAGTCAGAGGTGGTATTTACTGATTCTCCGAACTACTCAAAATTTCCGCTACCGGTTCTCCAGAACTGGTCAGAACCTGCTGAAACCCACCTCTGATCCAGAGCACATGTCAGTAAGCTCCCATCCTCTCCTTGTCCAGAGAGTTTCCTAAGAATCAGTCCACTTGTTGGTTCTTCACTCTTTGCCAAGGTTGTTTTCTCAGCTCTGTTGGAGATGTGCTTAGTTGCCTCTCCTGGAACTCCTGTAAATAGAACTATTTAGAAGGAACATTGTGTGTTGGCATCTTCTCATTGGATGGGTATTTATAATAGTTCTAATTGTATTATTGCTATACAATGTAGTGGTTAGTTTATTACAGGTATATTTATTGAGTTATTGTAATGTGTTCTTATTTTTGATACTGTACTATGTAATATCAATGGATCCTATGAAATCTAGCAAAATGAAAATATAGTAAATAAAAATATGCATCTCTTTATATAAGTATAGATACATATTAATGGATACATTTATACATACAAAAGTGCTGTATGCATGAAATAAAGTTTTACGTATAGTTCAGAAAATCCAAACTGATAGATGAACCTAGTTATTAACTAGGGTTAACCTCGTCATCCTCCATATTCACCAGATTTAGCTCCTTCAGACTATCATCTGTTTGGCCCCATGAAAGAGGGTTTGAGAGGCAAACATTATTCCAGTGACAAGGAAGTGAAAACTGCAGTGAAGAAGTGGCTCAAAGAACAGTCAACAAAATTTTACGAGGCAGGGATACATGCTCTGATTCGAAGGTGGAACATTGCTATTGAGAGAATGTTGAGTATGTGACTATGTTGAGAAGTAGGGATGTGATCCACAGAGGACCAGCTTCATTTTGATTTATGCTACATGTTCCTGTGTTGGTAATTATACCTGTCCTAAAGAAAATGGCATTACTTTGTGACTCACTCTCGTACATTGACATGCTGATATTAATTACTTGTTCATATTGTCTTTTAATACCAATCCAATAGTTCTAAAAACTTATAAGATTTTTCTTCTTAACTACCTAATTTATATAGAAACTAGATTGAAAAGTTGGAGTATCTTCATAGCCACCAATTGAAATGGCAACACCACAACTGTTTGGAATGTAAAACTGCATTTTAATGTCATGATGAACCAGGAGAAGTGGGCTAATCTGAGTCCTTCTGAGTTTTCTCAGCTTCAAAAATATGCAGAATGTAAGTACTTTTATATTTCCATAATGTCATAATGAATTATAAACTTATCAAACTATAATTATAAACTTACAAAAAGTAATAGAAAAAAGTCCAGTTATATCTAATTTAAAATCTATGTTCTATATTGTCTTTTCAAAACAGAAAAATCAAGACATTTTAAAAAATGAAGTAATTATCAATAATACACAATAAAATTAGTAAATAATTATATTATTGATAATTATTTCATTTTTTAAATGCCTTGACTTTTCTGTTTTGAAAAGAGCCTGCAGAACATAGATTTTAAAATTAAGGAACTTTGCAATGATTGAATATTCTTCATGGTATGTTCTTCTAAAGTCTGGAAACTAGATAGTGCACTAAATTATATATTTTAGAGCATTATTGTTATCTATTCTTAAATGTAAGTAACCCTTTTCCAAGAATGATTTCTTAAACCATAAATAAAGCTGAAAACCTGGCAGACCGTCTTTGATTGTTAGATAGCTCTGTTACTACATAATACCCTGTTTAATAAACCTTGATATAATAGACCATGTGCAGTGCAGTGGTGGATTGCTGCTGGTTGGGACTGGTTCTTTAGAATCGGTAGCAGAAATTTACCGCCACTCGCCAAACCGGCAGCGATGACCGGCGGTCCACGTTCCTGAACTGGTGCTCCGGTCGCCGTGGCTTGCAATAAAAACCTCTGTGCATGCGCAAAGGCTTCTGCGTATGCACAGAGGGTCATTTCTGGGTGTTTTGCATGATGTGATGGGGGCGATGCCGTCATGTAGAGAAGGTAAGTGGAACTCACCCCTGGTGCAGTGGTCTACATAATATTGATAATGGTATAATTATACTGATGCCAAAATCATCATGACATACTTATGCATTTAACAAATATTGAATTGAATTGAATACTTTGTTTGGCCCAGTGTGATTAAATGCACAAGGAATTTGTCTCTAGTGCAGAACCTCTCAGTGTAAATGCAAAGCAATAGAATAATGATCATTATCTTCATAATAACAATAATATCAATAAAAGGGGAGAAATAAAGAAGATGATAAGATAAATAATAATACTATAGCCATAAAAAACTTTCATTGTATGATACATACATTTGTTTTTTTCTAATTTAATAATTCTTTTGCAGCTTCTCAAACCTTACAGGATATATAATCTTCACCTACTGTATATGTCTAAAATTACAATATACAAATTTGAACCATTGAAAGTTATAACTATTGTTATAAAAATGTATACTTCTCTGCTAGGTATTGCTTTCTTGCCAGTATGATGTTTTATAGACAAATACAACATTTTTGTTGTTGACATAATACTGTATGACTGACATATGCAATTCAGTGGTGAAATCTTCCCAGTTCGGCCTGGTTCGGGTGAGTAGTGGCAGAGGCGGCTGATTCGGAGAGCCAGTAGTGATGACAGCATGAGGCTCCGCCCACCCATCCCGACATCATCACTTTCTGCTTTTCTTTAACTTTTTAAAGACATTTTTCCCTGCCGGTTCGCCTGAAAGAAAGAAAGAGAGGGGGGGGAGGGATAGAGGGAGGAAGGGGAGGGAAGGGAAGGGAGAAAGAAAGAGAAAGAAAGAGGGACATATTAGAAGGAAAAAATCAGGACTCACTTTCCAGCCGAGAGGTCCCTTGGCAAAGAAGAAAAACAAATTCTGTCACTTTAAATCAGGAGTCTCCAAACTTAGCTGCATGGCTGGCTGAGGAATTCTGGGAGTTGAAGTCCACAAGTCTTAATATTGCAAACTTTGGAGACTCCTGCTTTAAATTGAAAAGCCTTCGGAAGCTGCTCAGAAGGAGGTTTTTAATTGCAGAAGCAAAGTGACATTCAGCAGTGGATAAATGGAAGGATTTTTATACGGTTCTATGTTTTTGAAGTTTTGGGGTTTGTGCAATATGGGCTTTGTGTTTCTAAAAGGGTTTGGGTGATTCCCATTGTGGCTAAATGACTTTCATCCTATGTCCGGGTGTGGGGCTGCTTATTCTGATTCTACTATTCTGTTTTGTTAGCTGCCAAATCTTGCCATGTGGAAATTTCAAAATATCCCGTCTTGAATGGGTTTTCTAGGGAACTGTTTGCCTGCTTGTATGAATGGAGCCAAACTTCAGGCTTCCACTTTCTATATGGTTATTATCTCTTTATCTCTATTGGGCAGGAATATGGAATGAGCTTCAGGCAGGTTTATTTGTTAGTAACTTGATTTTCCCTTGTTTTTCTGGGATCCTTTTCTTACAAGTAATATGTTATTTGGGGGAAGGTTGCTTCTCACTCACAGAAGAAAGAAAGAAAGAAAGAAAGAAAGAAAGAAAGAAAGAAAGAAAGAAAGAAAGAAAGAAGGGAGGGAGGGAGGGAGGGAGGGAGGGAGGGAGGGAGGGAGGGAGGGAGGGCCACAAACCTGGCTGGCACTAGACACAGCTTCAGAGGATGCTTTGAAACAGCACAGCAAAGGCTGGAAGGGACCTCAGAGGTCATCTAGTCCAACCCCCTGCTCCCTGGCAAAATGGTCTGATAAATTGGCCGCACCCACCCAGTCACATGACAACCTGACCATGCCCACCCAGTCACATGACCACATGACCACATGACCACGCCCACCAAGCCACGCCCAGAGAACCGGTGGCAAAAAAAGTTAGATTTCACCACTGATGCAATTGCTTTCTCATCCTGCTGTTATTCTACAGGGATCCCCAAACCCCAAACCCCAACCTGTACACTGGTCCATATCCTGTTAGGAACCAGGCCATGCAAGCGGTGGGCAAGTTAATGAAGCTTCATCTGCACATGTGCAGGTTCTAGGTTCTGTGGGAAACCATATCCCCTGATCCATGAAAAAATTGTCTTTCATGAAACCAGTCCCTGGTGCCAGAAATGTTGGTGACTGCTATTATATTGCATGGTGGAAAATCTTGGGAACATTAATCTGAACAAATTTTCCATGGAAGTTTATATATGCTTTCATATATGCTGTTTTACTTAGATGCAATAATTGGCAGATTTGTGTCAGGGATGGTGGCAAGAATTTTGAAGAACTGGTCCTGGTATTTTGTAATATCTACTAAGCATTTTGTAGAGTTGCTCCAAATCCACTCTAATGAAATAAAAACAATTCCTTATTCAAAAGTCATGTTGTATATTTGTGAATGTTTTCCTGATAAAAGAAATCTGAATTTATTCATACTCTGCTTCTACTTTAATTAAAATAACAGTCTTTAAATTAGCATATATGATTGTTATAGGAAGAGTTTATTAGAAAAGGTGAAATGCTCCATTGCTAAGGCAAGTGTGTTTTTAAAAAGTGCTTTCACAATTTCAAACCAGGCTGAGTAATACCGGTGGATCAGAATGCTTTGTTTGTATGTAGATTTTAAATGTGGATTTCTTTTTGTAAATCCCAGATAGATAATTTCATTATAATATCAAGAATGTGCATCTTAATTGCTTATGTAGAATTCAACATTTTAGATATTAAAAAATTCTAACATTTAATTTCATGCTCTTTCAAAATCTAACTAGTTGAAAAAGAAGAGAATTTTAACAGGGTAGTTTTGGAACGGAGTGTGTTACATGTTGTTAACATTTGTTTATTAATTAAATTGCAATTACAAATTAAAATTTGCAATATTCCAATGGTATAGTGAATAAAATTAATGAGATTTATGTTCTGAAAGGCGTTATTACAATTGGGATGAAGTAGACAATGTTCTGGTGAAAATAGTATATTAAATTATTAGTCATGGAGCCAAGAAATAAATGCTATTTGTTTAGGAAGCCAGTTTGTTTCAAAAAGTAAAAGATTTCGAACACTATTTTTACAGATTCAACAAAGAAAATTAAGGATGTTTTAGAAGAATTCCATGGCAATGGTGTGCTAGCAAAATATAATCCTGAAGGGGTAATTTTTCTTTCTTATCTAATTTGTTACATTATTATTGTTGCTATAAATTCACTCCATTATTTTCGTGTCCTCTGCAATCATTATATATATATGTTCCAGTTGCAGCCCATTGAGGGCGCAACTGGAACATCAACATGGAGGGTACTCCCATACATACAGGGGGTGTCCAAAACTGCTGCACGCATTCTTGCACAACATGGGGTCAAAGTGGCGCACAAACCTGACCAAACGTTGAGGAAGAGAGTAATGCGCCCAAAAGAAGCTCTGCCAAAAGAGGAGACTTCCTCAATAATCTACCGTATTAATTGCAGCAATTGTGCAGGTCACTATGTAGGAGAAACAGCAAAACGACTAGGAACTAGTTGCATGAACACAAACTAGCGGTCCGTCGCAAGGAACAGCACTCCCAGATTTTGATGCATATGGAGGAGCATGGTCATGAGTTCAACTTCCAGGAGACCAAAGTCGTTACCTACGATGAAACAAAAGGAGGACGCCTCTTGAAAGAAGCCTGGTTCTCTAACAACAACTCTCTCAATAGACACATTGACATACCACCGGCATACCATGCATTAAGACACCAGGAAGGACTTAAGGGGGGTCGATCACTATGCTTGAATGGAGATATAAGGCAAATTACCCCCTTTAGGCATAGAGATTGCCCCAATGAAGGTGTGACAACCCCTAACTGCACACAAGAGAGCACAGTAGAGGAGCAGCAGAATGAGAGAGACAAGGGGGTGTGAAGAAGAACAACACAGACCCATCACAAGATCATGGGCAAAACAGATGAATTTAGAGCAGGCAACGTGTGTGCCTAAAAGGGAGAGGAATAACAATGAGGGGGAGGAAGCCAGGAGAAACACCTTCAAAGCAATGCCTGATAGCCCTGCTTTACCCCCCAGGGAGAGAAAGAGGCAATACACAATGGGGAAAAAGGTAAAAGAAATTGCATCATCATCTATCAGCATGACTAAGGCAGAAACAATTAAGTCAATTAAAGGAGAGAAAAAAGGGTGTGGACTGGTTACATGTGCAAAGTCTAAATTGATAGGCATTACATAAATTGATAGGCATTCTATAAAAGCAAACATCTCTTCCATGGGGATTTTACACTCTGACGAAGTCAACAGGGGTTGACGAAAGCTTAGCAATTTTAATAGTAGTTTTAAATAAAATTTTATTTTATTTAATTTATATATATAAATTAAACACCTGTGCAGTGCTCCAGAAGTTACTAGAGTGTTCATTTTTCTTCAAATGATTTCACTTTAAGCAAATAGTAATTATCAATAAGACATTTTATTTCAGCTGACTGCTCATGCTGTATTAATACCCCAATTCTTAGAGTGGTAATATGTAAATGGCAATCTGTAGATAAAATGCCCCACTTCATAAGTTTTTTAATTCTTGGTTTCATGCTGCAATTAAATGTTATTCACACTTGCCAATAATGAATTCTAATCTAATTTAATCTAATCTAAATGTTGAGAACATTGTTGGATTATTGTTGCTACCACCCTCTTCTATGGCGACGGCTGTTTTGACTTTGACTTTAGCTGGTTTTGGCAACAGGAGCGACCTGGCCAGTTGAGAAGGTGCTTGCCTCTCTCCCAACATTGCAGTGAGCTGTCCTGGGCTGCAGTATTCCCATTGCGGTGGAAATTAAGCCTGGGGAGGCCTTTTAAAACTCTTTGCCGGACAGTCTTCCTTCTTCAAGAATGGCGGCGTTCTTATTTAAAACCTATTATTTACGCTGCAGCTGTTGTGGCCGTGAGGCCTCTTTTGACTGACGCAGCCCTGGCCGTTTGCCTGTCTTTTTGGACGAACTTCTACTTAGACAGGCTGTTCTTCTATTACCATCGAAGTGCCAAAGGAGAAGAAGAGTTTATCATCAAGACTGTTATGTTTATGTGTGTTGGGAATACTGCTAGGGGGCTGAAGAAGAAGAAAGTGAAGAAGTGTATTTTGGGGGGACTTATTAGATCTGAGCCCCATTAGTATTAACTTGAGAAGGGACCCGACCCCGGGAGAGAGTATCGGTGAGCATGTGTATGTATGGATAATATGAATAAATGCTTTGTGGTCTGACTGTAAGAATACATGAGTGAGCTGGGTGGCTGGACCTGGCCCCCCTCTGCTGAGTGTGGAAACAGAAGCGGAGGGGGGTTTTGGCCCACCCCCAGGCTCAGTATGAATGGTGTGTATGGCCTGCCGGGAGAGTGGGGGACCAGCGGGGTGAGGGAGGGGATCTCTGGGGGGGCGGGGAGTAAGAGCATTACGGTCGTAACGGGGAGAGGCAGGTATGGCGGGAGCAGAGGGGTAGGCCGCTCTCGGGGAACGAGAATTCACTGTTTGCAAGCGATTCCTTGTTCTGGCCCCTCTGGTCTGGTTCGATCTAGCTCAACCCGAGTGCCTGGTAACCAGGGATGTCAGGGCCCCGGGCTCAAGCTGCTGCTGTTAAATGCCAGGTCGATCACCAACAAGGCCCCCCTTATTCGGGATTTAATCCTGGAAGAGGGGGTGGACCTGGCGTGTATCACCGAGACCTGGCTGGGCCAGGAAGGGGGAGTGCCCCTTTCGGAAATATGCCCGGACGGGTTCTCGGTTCAGCATCAGCCGCGACCCCAGGGAAGGGGTGGAGGAGTGGCTATTATAGCTCGCCAGAATCTGTGTCCTCGAAGGAGCCCTGCCCCAGAGATTGTTGGGTGTGAGACGCTCCTTCTGAAGTTGGACTTAGGGGTCCAGGTGGGCCTTTTGCTAACGTACCTGCCTCCTAGCTGCGTTGCAAAGGCCCTGCCTGTTCTGCTCGAGGCGGTTGCAGGGCTGGCGGTTGAGTTCCCCAGGTTGATGGTGCTGGGGGACTTTAATCTGCCATCGCCCGGCGAAGCCTCAGGGGCAGTCCAGGAGTTCATGGCTTCCATGACAACCATGGACCTGACCCAAGTAGTTCAGGGTCCGACTCATGAGGGTGGTCACACACTTGACTTTGTGTTTCTCTCGGGGCAGTGGAGAGATGATCTGAGGCTGAGGGGTTTAGTCACAGTACCCTTGTCGTGGTCAGATCATTTCCTTCTGAGGTTGGATTTCATGGCACCACTCCTCCACCGCAAGGAGGCGGGACCGACTAAATGGTTCCGCCCCAGGCACCTAATGGAACCGGACGGATTCCAGAGGGAACTTGGGGAAATACCTGAATCCCTGGTACACAGTTCATCCGAGTCGCTGGTCGCAGCCTGGAATCAGGCAGCAACGGGGGCTCTGGATCGGATTGCGCCTTTGCGACCTCTCCGTGGAAGTGGATCCAGGAGGGCTCCTTGGTTTACCGAGGAACTCCGGGAGTTGAAACGCCACAAGAGACGTCTAGAGCAACGATGGAGATCTAGTAAAGCTGAATCTGACCGGACACTTTTAAGAACTTTCATTAAGTCTTACTTAGTGGCGATACGGGCGGCAAAATGTTCGCATTTTTCCGCTCTTATTGCGTCTGCTGACTCCCGCCCAGCCGCCCTGTTTAGGGTGACCCGCACCCTTCTGGCTAAGGAGGAAGGCGGAGATCCCTTGCAGGGTAGAGCTGAGGAATTTTCTCGGTTTCTGGCGGATAAAGTCATTCAGATTCGGACAGACCTGGACTCCGATTGGGCAGTACAGGCCGAGATGACTGGGGCAGGTCTTAGTCCGGTTATCTGGGACAGGTTTGAACCGGTGACTCCTGAGGATGTAGACAAGGCCATAGGAGCGATGAGCTCCGCCACCTGTTTATTGGACCCGTGCCCCTCCTGGCTGGTTTCGGCCACAAGGGAGGTGTCATGCGGCTGGCTCCAGGCATTGGTCAACGCTTCCTTGAGAGAGGGGTCCATCCCACAGCCCTTAAAAGCTGCGGTGATGAGACCCCTCCTCAAGAAGCCTTCCCTGGACCCGGCGGATTTAAAGAATTTCCGTCCAGTCTCCAACCTTCCCTTCGCAGGGAAGGTTGTTGAGAAAGTGGTGGCGCTCCAGCTCCTACGGCTGTTGGATGACATGGATTTTCTGGATCCCTTTCAATCAGGTTTCAGGCGCTGCTACAGTACGGAAACGGCTTTGGTCACCCTGATGGATGATCTCTGGCGAGCCCGGGATGGAGGTCATTCCTCTATCCTGGTGCTACTTGACCTCTCAGCGGCCTTCGATACCATTGACCATGGTATCCTTCTGCGTCGTCTCGGAGAGGTGGGGGTGGGCGGCACTGTTTTGCAGTGGTTCTCCTCCTTCCTCTCTGACAGGACGCAGTCGGTGCTGACAGGGGGGCAGAGGTCAAGCCCTAGGCCCCTACTATGTGGGGTGCCTCAGGGCTCGGTCCTCTCGCCCATCCAGTTTAACATCTACATGAAGCCACTGGGTGAGATCATCCGACGACACGGGGTGAGGTATCAGCAATATGCTGATGATACCCAGTTGTACATCTCCACCCCGTCTCAATTCGGGGAAGCCGTAGACGTAATGGGCCGCTGCCTGGATGATGTTAGGGTCTGGATGGGGAAGAACCGGCTAAAACTTAACCCTGACAAGACTGAGTGGTTATGGATACTGCCTCCTAAGGACGTGACCAACTGTCCCTCCTTGGTTCTTGGGGGAGAGAAATTAGCTCCCTCAGAACGGGTCCGCAATTTGGGTGTCCTCCTAGATCCACAGCTTAAATTGGAACAACATCTTTCAGCTGTGGCTAGGGGGACCTTTGCACAAGTACGTCTTGTGCACCAATTGCGACCCTACTTGGAGAGGGAGGCACTTCTCACAGTCACTCATGCCCTCATCACCTCACGGCTGGATTACTGCAATGCGCTCTACATGGGGCTACCCTTGAAGAGTGTCCGGCGAGTGCAACTGGTGCAAAATGCAGCTGCGCGAGCTGTGGTGGGTGCTCCTAGATGCACCCACGTAACACCAATTCTCCGCCAGCTGCATTTGTTGCCCATTAGTCTCCAGATCCAATTCAAGGTGTTGGTCGTTACCTTTAAAGCCCTACATGGCTCAGGGCCAGGTTACCTTCGGGATCGCATCCTGCCACATACCTCCCTACGACCGGTCAGGGCCCACAGAGTCGGCCTCCTCCAGGTCCCGTCGACCAAACAATGTCAGTTGGCGGGGCCGAGGGGGAGGGCCTTCTCTGTGGGAGCTCCCTCCCTGTGGAACCAGCTCCCCCTGGAGATCAGGACTATCCCCACCCTGCTGGCCTTCCGGAAAGCAATAAAAACTTGGCTCTTCCGGCAGGCGGGGTGAAAGCGTGACGATACTCTTTTAATTTTTATATGTTATATGTTTTTTAACTATTGTATTTTATTGCACTGTATTGTCGAAATGGATTCGAATATGTTGTGAGCCGCCCAGAGTCCCTAGGGAGTTGGGCGGCATACAAATCCATTTAATTAAATTAATTAAATTAAATATCTGGGAGATGTCTTTCGCTATGGACATTACCCATCATACCAGACCAGATAGGATGAGCATGCTCCTTGTTCCTTTTTATCATCTAATAGAAATTAGGAGGTGTGCCTTTTTCTTTAATTAAAGTAAAAGTCCCTGCACTATGAAACAGTCTGCTCCCTAAAGTTTAGCAGGCTTTTATCCTCTCTCTTCGTCTTCCATTAAGCTTAGAAGACCTGGATTTCTCTCACCCCCCATCCCCCAAAGTGCTGGAATAAGATTGGATAATTATGCGTTAGAAGATTGACTTGGTGCCAGGCTTTTGTTGTTTTTAATTCTTCAATCTGCTTAGTTTTGTAATGTTAATATAATTTTATATGTTGTTGGAACTTTTGATTGGAAGCCACCCAGAGTTAGTTGGAAGATGGGTGGCTATATAAATGTTTAAAATAAAATAAAAAATAATAAACAAAATAAAATATCTTTAGTGAGCTGCTATTCCATGGAAGAAAATTTAACTGCCTAATAGAACTTTATCCAAGACTGATCAAATCTGAGTCAAATAAAGATTTATATGGTGTCTAAATTGAGCATCTAAACTGATATTGTTGGTTACTACAGCTATTTGCTAAAACTATTCCTTTGCAATTTTATTAATACTGGAAACTATTTTATTGCATGATTTCTTTCTAAGCTAATCAGTAATGAAATCAAAATTTCAGCAAAATAGGCTGGTTCTAAGAATAAGTCTGAGGAAATTTTTTCACTGTATAATTTGATCAAAAATATTTCCTTTCTTTTCCTGCATTCCAGAAGCAAGATATTCTTAAACAAGTAAGCATATCTAGTATATGTGTTAGCTGAGATACCTGATCAATGCTATTAATTTATGTAGATTTATTTTATGTTCTTTTTTCATATTTAGATATTTATTGGTTAATAACCTTTATACAGTATAATATCGCCTCTTTTTTCTTGTTGCATGACATCTGTAGGTATAATGAAAGTTGACAGTAAAAAAAGATAGTGAAGATAAAGAAAAAGTAAAATAAATTTGATACTTACTGCAGTTTTTTATTACAAAATATATAGTATGAAGGAAGCATATGATTAATATTCAAAAATGGTCTGGAAACAACATTCTTTGTACTGTGATTTGATTGTGCCTGTGGGATTGACAAATATTCTCTGTACCTCTGTATGTTGATAAATTGAGAAATCCCTGCCATATTTAGGTATATGGCTGAAAACATGTCTGAAAAATGAAGGAGAAGTAATCTTGCATGCAGGCGACATTAATAATTGGAGTGGCATAAAAAGTATTAAGTAGAAAGCAAAAAGAAAATAAACGGTGTATACTGTAGATGATCAGCAGCCTAAAGAAGCAATACTGACACTGAATGTAAGAAATAAGACAAATTCTGAAACTATATGGGGAAGAAAGTGAAGCAAATTCAGTCTGAGAGAAACATATACAAATCTTAAAAAACAAACTAACCAGAAACGGAAGGGGAGGATTTGAAACCGACAAAAATAAAGGATAATACATCTTACAGCTCAATTTTGGGTATTTAATTTATAGCCCGACCTTTATTATTTATATAAATATTTATATAAACAACTCAAGGCAATGAACAAGCTTGCACTTTTTTCTCCTATTTTCCCCACAAGAATAATCCTGTCATGTGAGTTGGAATGAGAGAGAGTGATTGGCCCAAAGCCACTGAGCTGGTTTTTAATGGCTAAGGCAAGACTAGAGCACACATCTTCAAATGTCTTGCCTGGTGCCCTGACTACCAGATGAAACTGGTTCTACATCCTACAATGAGTTAAACCCATTGATTACAGATGAAAAGTAAACTGCTTCTCCAAGGAGCTTCCTTTTTTTTGCTTAAGCTTTAGCTTAAGAATGAAGATGATGATGATGATGATGATGATGATGATGATGATGATGATGATGATGATAATAATAATAATAATAATAATAATAATAATAATAATAATAATAATAATAATAATAATAATAATAATAATAATAATAATAATAATAATAATAATATCCAGCATATAAATCTCGTTTGCTGTGTATTACATTTTTTGTGAATAAATAATAATAATAATAAAAGAGTTGAAAGGGACCTTGGAGGTCTTCTAGTCCAACCCCCTGCTTAGGCAGGAAACCCTACACTACTTCAGACAAATGGTTATCCAACATCTTCTTAAAAACGTCCAGTGTTGGAGCATTCACAACTTCTGGAGGCAAGCTGTTCCACTGATTAATTGTTCTGTCAGGAAATTTCTCCTTAGTTCTAAGTTGCTTCTCTCCTTGTTTAGTTTCCACCCATTGCTTCTTGTTCTACCCTCAGGTGCTTTGAAGAATAGTTTGACTCCCTCTTCTTTGTGGCAACCCCTGAGATATTGGAACACTGCTATCATATCTCCCCTAGTCCTTCTTTTCATTAAGCTAGACATACCCAGTTGCTGCAACCGTTCTTCATATGTTTTAGCCTCCCCTAATCATCTTTGTTGCTCTTCTCTGCACTATTTCCAGAGTCTCAATATCCTTTCTACATCGTGGCAACCAAAACTGAATGCAGGATTCCAAGTGTGGCCTTACCAAGGCATTATAAAGTGGTATTAACACTTCACGTGATCTTGATTCTATCCCTCTGTTAATGCAGCCTAGAACTGTGTTGGCTTTTTTGGCAGCTGCTGCACATTGCTGGCTCATATTTAAACGGTTGTCCACTAGGACTCCAAGATCCCTCTCACAGTTACTACTGTTGAGCAAGGTACCACATATGCTGTACCTGTGCAGTTTGTTTTTCTTGCCTAAATGTAGAACCTTACTCTTTTCACCATTGAATTTCATTTTGTTTGATAGCGCCCAATGTTCAAGTCTGTCAAGATCCTTCTGAATCTTGAACCTAAACTTCTGGAGAGTTGACTATTCCTGCCAGTTTAGTGTCATCTGCAAATTTGATGAGTTCCCCATCTATCCCCTCGTCCAAGTCATTGATGAAGATGTTGAAGAGTACTGGGCCTAAAACAGAGCCTTGGGGTACTCCACTGCATACTTCCCTCCATGTAGATGCTGTTCCATTGAGCACTACTCATTGAGTGCAGTTGGTCAGCCAGTTTTGAATCCATCTGGTGGTGTTGCTGTCTAACCCACATTTTTCTACTTTATCTAGTAATAGGTTATGGTCTACTTTATCAAATGCCTTACTAAAGTCCAAGTAAACTATATCGACAGCATTCCCCTGGTCCACTAGTTTTCTCACTTTGTCAAAGAATGCAATAAGATTAGTCTGACATGATCTGTTTTTGACAAACCCATGTTGGCTTTTGGTTATTACTTTGTTTGCTTCGAAGTGTTTGTTGATTCGTTGCTTGATTATCTTTTCCAGAATCTTCCCTGGTATTGAGGTCAGGCTGATAGGTCTGTAGTTTCCTGGATCTATTTTTTTCTCCTTTTTTGAAGATGGGAACTACATCAGCTCTTTTCCAGTCCTCTGGCAGTTCTCCGGTGCTCCAGGATCTTTGAAAGATATAGTTCAGTGGTTCTGAGGTCTAGTCTGCCAGTTCCTTCAGAACCTTGGGTATAATCCATCCAGTCCTGGTGATTTGAACTCATCTAGGGTAGACAGGTGTTCACTTACCATGATTAATTCCTATTGTCTTCAAGAGTTCCTTGTAAGCTAAGCTACAGATTTGTAAAAATAAAGTTGTAATTTTAATGTATAAATTATGCACGGATCTCCAATGAATTATGAACTCTTCATCTAAAAGAAATAGAGGTAAATATGAAAACTTATATATCTCTTAGGGAGAGAGATTTATTTATTTGTATTTTGCCTTTATTATTTTTACAAATAACTGACTGGCCCAAAACCAGCCAATTAGCTTTCAAAACTAAGGGAGAATTTGTATTCATAGTCTTCTGCTGACTAGCCTGGTGCTTTAACCACTAGATCAAACTGGCTGCCAAGATATTTAGGAGAACCAAATTAAAATGCAGTTATATGCTATCAGTAAGAATTGTTATGTTTGTCTTAGCTCATGTATGCTTTAACTTTGCTTATGTCTCCACATTTTTGTTTTTTTAAATATCAGTTTTATTAAAGTTTATAAGTACAAAGATAAAAGGCTAGTTACCACAAGCTACATCATATATATTTTAACCCTACTCAAATAAATTACCTTTATGGTTCTTCTATTCACTTTTAACAGATTGATCTTTAATCATGCCCATAAGATGATCTCTTATCATTTTGATTTTGTCTCATTTTAGAATCCTTTTGTATCCAAAATAAGAAAGCTTTCCGAACCATTACTCTGATTATTATTATTTGGATGTTGCTTTTAACTACGGTATTAAAATATCAACAGGTTTCATTTGTAAATCCATTGTGTCATCATTTTCACTGAATTTTAAAATCCATTTCTGGATTCACTGTATCATTTTCCATGTCATTTTTATAATCTGGCATTTTTTAAAAGTCCAAGTTCACATTCAAATCTCAGGCTCAGGCTCAGTTTTATCCTGTAAAATCTTGTGCTCTTCTATATCCTCTGTTATAGTATCAGATGATCTTCTAAGTAATTTCTGAGTAGTTTATTCCTATGATAAATGAATTAATTTATTCCATGGTCAAATATTATTGCTCCATTTTATTAATGAGTCACTTCTCCTTAATTATATTTATTTTCCTCTGGTTCCCTCTAGTCAAGGATCGAAGTTCTCTATGTCATTCTTTTTCAAGAATATGAAACTCCCATGGGAAGATTTCATATAGTTAATTCAAAAGTCTTCATATATTCTTTTATGAAATTTTAAACACACACAGTAATATATTTATTGAAGCCCCTTCCAAAATCTACATTCTACTCTCTCTTCTTCTGTTTTCCCAGAATTAAAGAGGTTTTTTTTAAATCCTTTGACTTACATGTAGCTTCTTTCATCCAGGGTAACAGTTTCTCCCAGCATAATAAAAAAATATCTTTGGAAGGTTCTTAATTTCTAGTAAATCAGTAATGAGCAACTTATTAATTAGTAAGCGAAGAAGTGGGTGAATTCAATGTCTCCTTGAAGGTGCTGAATTGTGGCTGATGTTTTGCCCCTACTTTCAGAACCAAGTATGGCAACTATTCTCCATAGTGGGTGGAGCTAGCCGCCAAGATTGGGTATTGGCACAGCCTTCTAGCCAATTATGACTGAGTCTGGAAAAAGTATAAAAGGTGGCTCTAGGCCTAGATTCCCCCTCTTTTGACTCAGTCATAGCCATTGACTAGTGCCTTTTTTCCAATCCAACTTCTACTCAAATTGCAATTGTAAGTTTTTTCTTGTTATACTTATTTCTAATTTTTCTTTCCCTAATCGAGCTCCCCTGGTTCTTTTTCCAGCAATACATACCAGGGTGGAGGCAGTTGGCCGCAAGTCTGACTGTCGCTCGCCCCTCCAGCCGAAGGCCCAGTATAGTTTTTGTTTTTTTCTGCTCCTTTTATCATTTTTACTGCATGATCAATTAACTATATAATTTATACCGGCTGCTGAGGGAGAGGGAAAGGGCCCCTGGATATTGGGGGGGGGCAGCGGTGACCTCACCGCTTATCTGGGCTTATATTGAGGCCTTAATACCATCAGGCACTGGGTCTGGTCAACCAGGGGTTAACTACACCCCCTTGACCCACGAACTGCCGTTGGGAGAGCCGAGGCATACCGACCCAGGGAAATCTTTATTTTTCTCCCTTTTTGTGGTGCCATTGCTTCAGTCGGCCCAGCGCAAGCAGGCCGAGCCGTCCACGAGCCTTCCGATCCCCAGCTGACTGTCAAAGGGATCGGAAGAGCGGAAAGGCCTCGTCAGCAGATCGGGCGGATAGCGCAAGCCATCCGCGCCCTTTTTCAATTGCCGACAGTCAGCTGTAGCCTTCCGGGTCCGCGCAAGGTGCCCAGAGGCTATTAAGGCCGCAAAACAGCTGACTCTCATGGGACCGACTTGCGCAAGCCGTCGGCAGCCCTTTGATCGTTTTTTGCTGGCCCAAAGCGCTCCGTGGCTGCGGAAGCGCGAAAGGAGCCATGCCCTTTGATCCCAGGTCGGCTGCAACCTGTCTGCCTGCCTGACCGACGGAGAGCCGTGCCTTTATCTCTGGGGACTGACAGCGTTCCAGACAGCAGGCCTCACAGCAAGACGACCCTCCAGAAGTCTGCCTTGCCAGGACTCGTGAGTGCACTTGACAATTAGCTGCTAGCACTCCCTAAAAGAAAAAAAAAGAAGGCTAAAATTACAGGCTGTCTCTGTAATAACAGCCTTCTCTGTCATTCTAATCTGCCCAGTGACAGGCGGCCATCTTGCCCACACTGAGACATCTGTCATCTCCTCAGACAGCCCTGTCAGCCATTTTAAGTCAACCTCGTGACTGGTGGCCATTTTGACTGCAGTTAATTAAGTGAACAGCCATTTCCTGCATCATGGCTGATAAAGTGCAAAAGTCCGGCAAGGTGAAAGCTAAAACTCCAAGGGCTACGGTGGATCAGGCCGATCACACCAGGGTGGCATCTCCCTCTCCAACCAGGGATCGATCCCCCATTAGGCCCCAGTCCCCTGCTCTGCCTGCCAAGGATAGGCCCTCTAAGACCAAGCATTCCTCTCAGACGGGAGACAAGAGCCTCTCAAAGCATGACAAAGGAGCTACCCCACGTCACCGGGGAACCTCCCAGTCCCACTCCCCTGATAACGTATCAATCGATGGGGCAAACCTACGTAGGTCTGAAGGAAACGTTTGGGGCCCAAGGGTCCCCTCCAGGGGTGCCTCACCCAGTGCGGCCTCCAACTTGGATCCTTTACAATCAAAAGAGATCCAAGATAGGATTAATAAGGCAATCAGGAAGGGGGTGGAGGCAGGAATTAGGGCAATGGCAGGGCAGTCCACAACCCAAAGGGACTGTGCCACAAGAGAACAACTAAACATGGACAGTCTAGAAAATTCTGACCTAGAGGGTAACGACGAGGGGGATGAGGAGTGCTCCGATCCCCTAGCCGACCTCCAGGATGACAACGACCAGGGAGCAGATCTGGGGCCCATTCTTCCAGAACTGGCCATGTCCGATGATGAGGACTTAGCCCCTGAGCCAGTGGCCTCCTCTGCCCTGTTTCAGCCTGCCTTGTTCAGGTCACTCTTGCACAAAGCAAAGACCACGGCCAACCTGTTACCACCCACTGGGTCAACACACAAACAGCTGAGCCGGACCCTATATTCGAACCCACGGCCTCACAAACTGATGTAGTGCCTGCCCCAAAGCTCTTTGTTGAGACTGTACTCAAGCAGTGACAGAACCCCACTTCAGGGTCAATGTCCACCGCCCTTGACAAAAGATACTTTAATGTTGACTCTGCTTTGGCCCAGCACCTTGCAGTGCCTCCTGTGGACAGCCCGGTCCTGGCTCTGTTCTCCAACGCCATGATGTCTGGCGAACCAGAGGAACTTCTCCGCCCGGAGGACCGTAAGACGGAGGCGATGCTCTCCAGTGGCTTCATGCTCTCCAGGACCACCTGCCACCCTCCGACCTCCGTGCCCACCAGGACCTCAATAAGCTGCTGGCCGCTGCACAATTTACTTCAGATGCCACTCTTCAGGCGGCCAGATTTTCGGCAAGGGCCATGGCATCCGCAGCAGTGGCGTGCCGCATGACCTGGCTGTGCAACTGGTCTGCGGATGTCAAGTATAAATGGAAGCTGGCCTCCAGTCCTGTAGCGGGTCAGAGCCTATTTGGTGAGGCTCTCAACCGAATTTTGGTCGAGACAAAGGACAAAAAAAAAGTCCTTCCCTCAGGTGACCGTCCTTTCCGGGGGAACCAATACAAGCGGCCCTTTAGAGGGGCCGGTGGTCGCCCCTTCTGCCGGAATAAGTAACTCTCCGGCCGTCCCTCCCATAGGGGATCGCCTGGCGCTCTATGCCAGTCGATGGGAGGAAATCACCAATGACGCATGGGTTTGTGAAACCCTGAAGTTAGGACTTACTCTTGAGTTTCTCTCCACCACCACCCCCGAGGTTTTTCCTCCGATGCCCCATCTCATCAAACTCACAAAAAAGGTCCTCATGAATCAGGCCATCCAGCACTTGTTGGAAATTCGAGCCATCCAACAGGTGCCTGAGGACCAACAGGGGCAGGGCTTCTACTCCATCTTATTTGTAGTGCCCAAATCCTCGGGGGGATGGAGAGCAATATTGGACCTTAAGCGCCTCAATAGGTACATAGTCCACAAGAAATTCAAAATGCACACCCTGCATTCCATTCTCTCAAGTATTAGGAAGGGAGATCTACTGTCATCCATAGATCTCTCGGAGGCTTATCTCCACATTCCAATTCGGCCATCTCACTGCCAATATTTGCGTTTTTGCTATGCAGGGGTGCATTATGAATATGGGGCACTCCCCTTTGGCCTGTCATCAGTGCCAAGGGTCTTCACTAAGGTCTTAGCGGCCCTGACCGCTCACCTCAGGTCCATTCCCATCAGGATCGATTGCTACCTGGACGATATTCTCATCTCCTCGGCCTCTCCTTCTCAGGCTGAGAGAGATGTTCAGGTAGTGCTTAGCACCTTGGACCACCTTGGCTTCTTGGTCAACCGACCCAAGAGCCAGCTAACCCCCGCCACCAGAATTGTCCATCTGGGGGCGATCATTGACTCCCTGGAGTGTAAGGTGTACCTGTCCCAGGAACGGAGAGACAGCCTATTGGCTTTAACCCAGCAAGTTCTGAGGCAAAACTCAGCCCCACTGAATCTGCTGTCCTCCCTCCTGGGCAAGATGATCTCGGCCATTCATATTGTCCCATGGGCCCACTTAAACTCCAGGGATCTCCAATGGCTTCTCCTTCCCTACCAGCGTAAGGGAAGAGCCCATTCCTCAGCCAAAGTGAAACTCCAGACCTCAGTCCGGAGATCGCTGATTTGGTCGACCACCTCTGCAATCCACCTCTGCTTCCTTCCACCACGGCTAATCTTAGTCACCACCGATGCCAGCCTATCGGGTTGGGGGGCTCACACCGAAACTCAGGTAGCACAGGGCTCCTGGTCATTAACCGAGACACTCTGAGCATAAATGTTTTGGAGCTACGGGCCGTGTTCCTTGCCCTGCAGCAGTTCAGGCCCATCCTGCAGAACTCTCATGTGATGGTCCTTACTGACAATGTGGCCACCAAGGCCCACATAAATAGACAGGGTGGGACCATGTCTGCACAGTTGATGTCAGAGGCCATGCAGTTGGGGCTATGGGCAGTGCAACACCTACTGTCCCTCTCTGCTGAACATATTGCTGGGGTGGACAACACCAGGGCGGACTGGCTTAGCCGGAACCAGATTGACCACTCAGAGTGGAGGTTACACCCAGATCTTTTCCACCAACTTGTGGGTCAATTCGGTCAGCCTGTAATGGACATCTTCGCCACCCCAGGGAATGCCCAACTGCCCAGGTTTCTGTCCCGGTATCAAACTCAGGGGGCGGAAGGGGTGGACGCCCTTCGCTGCACCTGGCCTCGGGGGTTACTTTATGCCTTTCCCTCCATCCCCATCATTCTGCAGGTCATCTGGAAACTCCTGGAAGAAAGAGCCGAGGTGGTACTTCTGGCACCCGACTGGCCAAGGAGAGCCTGGTATGCCGACCTGGTCTCCCTGTCGGTCTCGCCCCCATGGAGGATCCCTCCGACAGAGTGGTCGCTGCTCCAGGGGTCAGTGCAGCATCCAGAGCCTCACTGGTTGCAACTGACCGCCTGGCGCTTGAGCGGCTCACTCTGAGGAGCTGTCAGATCCCCAAGGACGTCATGGAGGTCTTGCTTGACTCCCGCAGACCATCCACACATTGTATTTATGCAGCCTCTTGGAAGGCTTTCTGCTCCTGGTGTGCTAGGGAGGGTCATTCCCCACTGGACCTATCGGTCATAAACGTCCTTCAATTCCTACGCCAGGGGCTAGCTAAGGGTCTTGCCCCAAGTACCCTCAAACACCAGATTGCCGCCCTGTCCACGGTGTTGTCTTGTCCTTCTCTGGGGAAACTCTCCGCTCACCCCCTAGTCTCCAGGTTCCTGAAGGGTGCAGTGAATAGATGCCCTCCTGTAGTGCATAGGTATCCCATCTGGGACTTGTCCAAAGTGTTATCAGCACTCACGGGGGGCGCCTTTGAGCCTTTGGATTCTGCCTCTCTGGCCCACCTGACATACAAGGTGGTTTTCCTGGTGGCTGTCACTTCTGCCAGTCGCATATCCGAATTGGCAGCCCTTTCCATCAGAAGTGACCTCTGTGTATTCCACCAGGACAGGGTGGTATTGCGTTTGGACCCCACCTTTATGCCAAAGGTAAACTCTTACTTCCACCGGGCTCAGGAGGTGGTATTACCTTCTTTCTACCCTTCTCCATCCTCAGACAGTGAAAGACAGTGGCACCTCCTGGACGTGAGGCGCGCACTGGACACTTACATACAAAGGACTTTTGCCTTTCGCAAAACTGAGGCCTTGTTTGTCTCCTTTCACCACACTTCCTTGGGGAGGAAAGCATCCTCTGTCATGGTGGGTCGGTGGATTCGAACTGTCATTAACATTACATATGAACAAATGTCTCTGCCACGACCCACCAGGATTACTGCCCACTCCACACGCAGTGCAGCCACCACTGCAGCATGGAACACTAGGGCTTCCATCGAGGAGATTTGCCGGGCTGCCACTTGGGCATCCCCAATGCCATTTGTCCGGCACTACAGCCTGGACGCCTTCGCCTCTCAGGAGGCTGACTTTGGGCGCAGGGTGCTGGAACAGGTAACATTGGATGGCGGTGGTCCCAGCCAGAATCCGGAGGCCCTCCCTGGGGACTAAATTACTTTGGTATGTCCCAATCTTGGCAGCTAGCTCCACCCACTATGGAGAATGAGACGTTGTACTTACCTGAGACGTCCATTCTCATAGGGTGGAGCTAGCCGCCAAGTCCCTCCCTTCTACACGTGTTCTGGCTGGACAGGTATTTATTACTTGTATGGTTCATTAGGTATCTAGGCATCTTAGTGTACATAGTTATCTTCTGTATCTAGGTAGTTAGGTTAGGTCTTTAGGCTTTTCACTCATGTATAGTTTCTTTGATTAGACGGTTAATAAACTTGTTGGATTGATGGCACTTGAGTCTGGCATTTATCCCTCGTCAAAAGAGGGGGAATCTAGGCTTAGAGCCACCTTTTATACTTTTTCCAGACTCAGTCATAATTGGCTAGAAGGCTGTGCCAATACCCAATCTTGGCGGCTAGCTCCACCCTATGAGAATGGACGTCTCAGGTAAGTACAACGTCTCATTTTATATATATTTGGAGAGGGGGGTGGGATTTGAAATCCTGAATTATCTAAAATATGCATTGTGAGTTTCTGTTTACAATATGTAAATAATTTAACCTGAGTCCCCAGGCATAATTATCTATTTTTGTTTGCAGACAATTGATTTAGAAGGTTTCAAGTTATTTATGAAGACCTTTCTTGAGGCTGATTTACCAGATGAATTTTGTGAACATCTCTTTGTATCTTTTGGAAACAAAGCTCCTCACAGCAGTCCATTGGTAAAGAATAAATCACCATTCCTTCCAGGAGGTGAGTTTGATTGCCTTGAATGGACCTACCACTTGTTCTGGGACTTAATAGAAAGCCTTTAATGATCCTTAATGTCTTCATTCTTTTGTAATGATTTAAATTTTTTGTAGTGGGAATGGGAGAAAAATAGCACTTTTAGAAAAGGGAAGGAAATTGGGTATACTGTAAATTATGAAGTCTAGAGACAAATATCACAGGGATATTTGAATAGAGAAAAAGTTGGCAAACAGAAACATTAAAAGACTCAACTCTTAATTCTTCCAGATCTCTTCTTTCAAAGTAATTTTTCAAATGAGAATAGACCCATTATGCTTTCATGTGTATAATTTAAGTTGATCTTAGACGTTTACTGAACATCCTTTAATAAACTGTGGTTATTCGCTATACATTTTTCAATTGTTTTTATATTCATAGAAACCACAATTTCAAGGACTCTTTTTTATGAAAAAAGAAGATAAGAACTGATTGTATTTAAATATATTGCTAAGTTATTATTTAGATATTCTTTTTCAACCATCATCTGGTATCTTAGTTATTCTCAATTCAAAGCCTATTAAAACAACTGGAAACTAATTGAATTTAGCTTAGTGCTTTAGTTTTTTTACAAATATAATTATGACATTAAGCTTGGATCATATTCAGTTCAAGAGATTACCACATTTGGATTGATTCCTCAGAGTACAGCAAGAATCTGTGTTTAAACAATTGAAGAAGAGTGATAAATTGAGTGAGAATGAAAGCATCTTATAAAAATAACTGAAAAAATAGATGAATTATTATTAATGATATTGTGCCATAATTTCTTTATTTAGAAGTTCACAGCAAAGTGATCAAAACTTTGTGCTCAACAAACATTGTGGATGTTAAAAGTAGCATCCGAATATAAGCAGAAAATGTTGCTGTACAGTATATGATGAAAATGAAATAATTTCAATTTCTGTTATAAATGTGCTTAGAATTTTAGATAATTGAATACAATCGTACTTACAACCGTAGTAATGAAATATGTATATGTATTGAAATAAAACAGTGGCTGAGGCTTGGACCCAATTGTTCCAGTAGAATCTCTTTCCTCTCAGTGATTTACAGACGAGCTGATGCAGATGAAATAAGAGAAAATACATCCAGAGTGTTATTGGCACTCAATAAAGGATAAACTCAACCAAACATGGATTAGAGATGATAGTTGTATTGGTTCCTGGATCGATAGGCCCTTCTTACAATCACTCATTGTCACGGTGTGAATATTGCCAGTTGTATGTATATGCAGGGTGATGCATCCCTATCCTAATATTATGGTACATTCCAATATAAGCAGGACACGTGATGTGATCTTCTGCGCATGTGTGCATTCCTGATTCTCCATTATTCTCTTCTGCCTTTGACTCTGACCGGAGCGGTCACGATTTATTAGCAAGGATGTAACTATTCATGATTTATTGTTTTTGTACCGAAATAAATATTTTCTATTAGACTTTTAATCTCAGCTTTATTTCTAAATGTCTGAATTCCAAGAAAAGATCCACATCGCCTCTATGAGATTTATTCTCACCTTAACACTCATGTCCCAGTCACTTCCAGACTGGACTACTGCCATGTACTGAGCCGAGGTGGCACAGTGGTTAAAGTGCAGCACTGCAGGCTACTTCAGCTGACTGCTAGTTCAGCAGTTCAGCTGTTCAAATCTCATTGGCTCAAGGTTGACTCAGCTTTCCATCCTTCTGAGGTCGGTAAAATGAGGACCCAGATTGTTGGGGGCAATATGCTGAACTCTGTAAACCGCTTAGAGAGGGCTGTAAAGCACTATGAAGCGGTATATAAGTCTAAGTGCTATTGCTATTGCTACTGCCCTTGAATATCCAAGATCCTGAAGTTGCAATTGGTGTGGACTACAGTGGCACAGGCAGTTATTTGCACTCCTAGAACAGGGCATGTTAAACCTCTGCCCTGTGAACTGCAATTGCTCCCTAGTTGAGTTCAAGGTTTTAACTTTTTATGTTCTTCATGGCATGGGATCAGGTTATCTGAGGAATCACATCTTCCTGATTATATTAGCCAAACCTCATTAAATCTGGCAGAGAAGGCATGCTTTAGGTACCGTCTGCTAAGGACCTATAGTTGGTGGGTCCCAGGAGATGTATTTCTCTGCCATGGTGCCCACCTTAAGGAACATCTTTCTCCCAATAATTATTTATTTATTTAAGAAAATTTATATATCTGCTCAACTCATGCTCAGGGATTGTGGGCAGCTTTCAAATTAGATTAGCATCATCCATTTCAATATTTCAAAAGGCTCTCAAGATCTGTTATTTTATCAACCCTAACCCTAACTTTGATAGTCTTATTCCCTTTTTTCTATGGTTTGTATTTTTGGTTTTTATGCTATTTATTAATTTGTACTTTTATATGTTATATCTGGTTTTTTAAATAATTATTGTTTTATCTGAATGTTGTGCAGTGCCCTGAGTCACTTTTTGTAAAATGGGTTACTATATAAATTTTGATTTAAAAATAAATAGCCTAATTTATCACCTTGAATTATCTTTTGTGCAAAACGATGTCCATTTTCTCAATTGCTACAGAGAGAAAAAAGTGTTCTATAGATGATATCAGAAATATGGGCAGGTGAGAAGTTTCAAATATTTTGTTTCTTCTTATATAAACAATATGAATATTATTTCAGGTTTGCGAATTGCTAAAAGCATAACTACACATCCTCAACATCTTTCCACAATGCACATACCAGAAGTAATCCAGTTGAAAGATATTGTTTGTTATCTTTCCCTTCTTGAAAGAGGGAGACCTGAAGACAAACTAGAATGTATGTATTTCATGTAAAACAATCTCATATTGTTTGTTTCCAGTCACTTTCAGTTCGTTCATATATGTATTTAATTGTCATAACTTTGAAAATTAAAATAAGTTTTAGACATTTGAGAGAACATAATTTTAGAATTGTTATCCACCCAGGGTCACTGGTTTAGTTGCCAGGCTATAGAAGTTAATTAATTAATTAATATTATCTATCTGTTTAGAAGTCAATTTCACTGAGTTCATTGGATCTGTCTTCTAGATTATTATGTTGTATCCTTAGTGTTTAACATTTTTTCAAGGAATAAATTTATTGTATTCAACTTCTATTCAGCTTTGACGGTCAAATAACTTGCATGCCTCTCCATTGGTTGTCAAGAATGTTTCATAGTACAAAATGCTTTTGTGAAATTTGTCAGTGACTTACGATGAACTAACAGTTTTCTTCAATATTATGAAATGGCTTTGATTTAGTAAACATAGGAAAAATGGCCATTGTAATTAATATTTGTTTTTATTTTAATGTATAGAAACATTCTGAAACATATGTTTTAATTTTTTCACCAAAAAGTTAAATTTGGAATACTAATATGTTTCAGTTGTTTTCAAAATGTAGCTGTGCACAGTTATCAATGTCTTATCATGAACAGGTACAATTATGACATCTGGGTTATTAATTATCTAATGCTGTGTTGGTAGAAGGAGTGGCAGAACATGGGTGTTCCTCCAGGTTCTGCTACTCCTTTTCCTGCATGCTGTTGCAGCTTTATTTTCACATAGTAAAATGTGAATCCAATCCAAATAAAACCCCTAAAAAAACTTGTAAAAATGTTATGTTATTGGTATTGCAGAATTTCATATATTATTTAGAAGAGGAAAAGTGAATTATACAGACCAACATTTTTATTATGACACAGCAAACATAAATCCATGAAATGTGTTTAGTATTTGAACTTAATCAAGCCACTATTTGTTGATTTATTATTATTAAAAATTTTATATGGCTCCCCATCTTGTTAAACATTAATCTGGCTACCCCACAACTATAATAAAATCACAAACAAGAAAACCAAGAAAACCAGGCCTGTAATCCATCATCTTTATCCATGAAATATTAAGCAGCACAGTGGTCCCATTTATAATAAGTTATGAATGCCTACATTTCTCTTTCCCATTAAACACATTAAAAGTTTAAATATATAATGCTACAAAATTGCATCCATTCATTGTATTCTGAAGTTACAATGCATAATACTTCTTGTTTTCTTTAGATTCCATATTGAAGTGTAGATAAATTACATCACCAAAAAAGCTAGCTTTTGTCAAGGCCATAGTTTTTCCAGTTATAATATATGGTTATGAGTACTGGCCTATAAGAAAGACTGCATAAAGAAAGATTGATGTCTTTAAAATATGATGCTGGAGAAGAATGTGGTTCTTGCCTTGGACAGCAAGAACAAATTGCTCAATACTTGAATTATACCTATACAGCTTACTGAAAGCGTTAATAATGATGCTAATACTTAATTATTTTGGACACCTAACGTAGAAACAAAAATCTTTGGTGAAGGCTCCAAAATTTAGAAAAATCCAAAGACATAAAAAATGACAAAATGTCATGATTATTGAGTTATTGACAGACCACCATAACAAATATACAGTAGTTCATTGGCTTACAAAGAATCAGAACAACTGAGCAACAGCAACGAGATATGTCACATTCACTAAGTTCTGAAATGCATAACTTTTCTAAGACATCATTGTACATTAAAGCAGCAGCATACAATATTTATAACTATGCATGCTAAGATATAGACAGTAGGCTCTATCTGCTGGATATTCAGTTCCATTGCAAGTTGAGAGATCAGATTTCAAACAGTGTATTTTCTGAGCAGAATAGTATCTTTAATACAAATATGCAACATATAAATATTAAGATTGATTTATGCAAATCAGATTTTTCTCATCTATATTTTAAAGAATAAATTATATCAGTTGGATAATATTAGATGCAAATAATATGTGAGAAAAATAATACATAATTGTTTCTTTTTGTGATCATCCTATTTAGATATTATCTAGAAACATGTATACATTTATGACAATGTGGTGTATTCTATGAGGAAAATTTTGTTAGCTCTTTGCAGTAATCCATTCTCTTCCTTTGAAATACTGGACGTTTTACCAACTTGGAATTTGCTATTTAATTACTAATTAAATAATTTCAATATATTCCTGAAAACTAAAGAGAAATTGTATGTACATGTATTTTCCCAACAATCCTGTCTCAGTTAAAATCAAAGACTGGATCTTAGGACTGAATCTCTACATTACTACGCTACAAAGTGGTGATGAATAGAAAGACAATATGTGTTACTTTTTCTGTTAGCATCATTTATTTCTCAGAATTTATTTCCTATGTAATAGTTGCTATATTACTTACCGGTATGTTAGAAATATGGTTTTAATTCTTTACCACAAAATGATTTTAATATATTATTTCTCTTTAGTTATGTTTCGCTTGTATGACACAGATGGAAATGGCTACCTGGATAGTTCGGTAATTTTATTAATTAAAACAGCATATTTATTTATTATTGTGCTTTGATTATTTTTATAAATAATTCAAGGTGGCAAACATACCTAATACTCTTTCCTCTTCTTATTTTCCCCACAACCACAACCCTGTGAGGTGAGTTGGGCTGAGATAGTGTCTAGCCAGTTTGCCATGCCTAAAGTAGGACTAGAACTCACAATCTCCCAGTTTATAGCCTGATATCTTAACCACAAGACCAGACAATCAATACTAAAATAACAAATCAGGAAGTATACCCTGGAAATACACTAAACAGTTTAATAAAATGTAGATTTTGAAGTTGCATTGGGGAATAGTTATACTGTTGGCATGTTCTGTTTACCATTGCCAGAATGGTTATCCACGTGTTCCAGAGAGCAGGAACAATGCTGTATTCTTCCCAATCTCAGCTAAATGCTACCTCTGTTTCCTAGCTGGGATTCAAAAATAATGTTTGTCTTCCATTTTATGCTCTTCAATGTGAACATTTTCAAGTGTTCCATTCTGATTTAGTGAAGACACAGCTGCAGTTATGACTTCCTGCACTAATTTCCCTTTGGGTGATCATTGCCCTGGGTTGCTTGTATTTCTGATATTTTTTTAATCTTTTTTTTTTTAGTTTATAGCTTCAAAGCAATTTCAATGTCTGATCTATAGTCATCTTTAACAAAAGTCTGAGATATAAGTAGCTTAGACTGCTGCACAGAAATGACTTTAGTTCTAACTTAAATTAACAGCAATTGTTGATGATAACAATTTAATTTTAAGTTTATAGCCCATATTGCCATCTACAACAAAAGGATGAGTTAAAATTCAAAACACATTAAAAGCAAAATAGCATAACAAAACATCAGATAAAAGCAGCAATCAAAATAGTCAGATTAAAGCAAACATCACAGAACTATCATAGAAATAAACCACAATATAGGATATACAAAAAGGGTTTAAAAATCTAAATATTGGATTGTCTTTTACTAACACCTAAAATTAACTATGTAAGTGTTAGGGGATCTCTGGGGATCTCATAATTTTGTAATTAGAGACGTCTATTAATTGGTTCCATTAAGTTCGGCAAGATGAAAGAGCAAATTAGTCTGGAACCATGATGTGATGATTAAAAAAAGACAGCGTCCTAATATTAATTACTTTCTAAAGTACTTAAGAGTTTTATTTTTTTATTTTTATACTGATTAGTATAGTATAGTATAACATCAGTATACATATTTCATTTAAATAGGCTTCCAAAAATAAATTTATATTCTATCACATATTCCCAGCTGGTGTTTCAAAAAATTTATTTTGGAAGAGAACAATATTGTGTATTTATTGTATTTTTCTATTGCCATAAACTGCAATTCCAGAGGGTATATATCGTATTGTATGTGAAACAGCGAGTTGTATGTGCAGCTTCTACTTTTACAGCTTTGATTTAATTAATTACAAAAAAAAATCGTATGAGAATAAGCATTGCAAAATATATATGTATCAAAATTAAATTTGTTCTCTTTACTTTTGTAATATGTGAAAATGAGATTGGGAGACTGGGTGAAGAGAAGCTTCCTAGGGAATGGTCAGAGAATAGAGAGTGTCCTGTCCTGCTCACACATGCTCACACCACAAGTCTGTATTGAGACTTTACCACCCCAAATGGTACTCCCCAGAATTACTCATGCAGAGCAAGACCTATTGAGTCCAATATTCCAAGTCATGAAAAACACAGAACAAATCCATCAAACACAAGTCCATGGTTCAAAATACAAATCCCACAAGCCAAAATCCAATTCAAAGGTCCACAAGGTAAAGTCCAAAGTCCAGAAACAAAGGCGAAGTTCCAAGGCAAGATACACGGTGGCTGAACAAACACACAATCCGAAATAGAAGAGGTGTTCTCAGTGTCTCTCTGCTCCACATGCAGGGATAAATAGCCGCCAGTCGATGCAAAACATTAGGAGGGGCAAGGCTACCTCCTCATGATTAGCCTCATTGTCCCTACATTGCACCTCTTTCCTCTTGTCCCTGCCTGCCCTAGGATCTGTGGAGGAGGCAGCTCCTCCTCATCCCTGCTTATTGGTTACCTTGTTGTTGTTTTTAAAGATTTTTAATTTTTTTAAACATTATACAACTATTTGCTTAATGTTAGTGTGTTCTAAAGACTCACATTAGAACTTGACAATGATATGTCTAAATTTAGCTACTTCTAAATATTCCTAACCCAAAACATTTAAAGTATGAAGTCCTCTTTTAGTTTATATTATTATTCAGTTGAATTATTGAGAAAGAAAATGACTTTTAATTAACAAGATTCTTTGTGTTTTGCTTTCATGTCCAGGAACTTGAAAACATCATTACTCAAATGATGCATGTTGCAGAATATCTTGAATGGGATGTCACTGAACTCAGTCCAGTAAGCATCTTGGCAGGTCATTTATTTAGTTAGCAATGGAAATATCAAAGAACTATTCTATATAATTTGATTAAATTAATATCATGTTTGTAACAGCTTTGTTTGGTTTCTTCAGTGTTGAAATGGACATCAAAAAACTGGGAAAATATGTTTGTTCATCATATTTGAGCCTGAAGATTGAAGACAAATAAATATGAGTAATCAAAGAAGGGTCAAAAATATAAAGAAAACTATGGAAAATGTAGCATTGTTTAGATCAATCAATAACAGAATTTATTTTCTTAAAATAAAATGGATTATATTAATACGGAGAACAAAAGTGTTTAAGCAGAACAAGCATTCAATAAATTTCCAGTGGAAAGTTTGTGGATCAGTGTAGTAAACAGGATTAAACAGTTTTTGTTTGATTAGTTTTTTATAAATGATACCAGAGGTGGTATTCAGCCGGTTCTATCCGGTTCAGGCGAACTGGTAGTGGCAACTGTGGGTGGCCCTGCAGCCCCCCGCCTAGACGTAATGACGTCCCATTTATCCACGTTTTCAAGGCTCAGCGCATGTGCGGAAGGCCATACAAATGTGCGAAGGCGGCTCGTGCAAGCGAAGTGAGCGCACATGCGCATGTGCTCACATTTACGAATGGGTAGGGAAGGTAAGTGAATACCACCCCTGAATGATATGCATATACTAACTCTATGCCAGAGCATTTAATGAGGCTTACAATTCATTGTAAATCTTTATAAAGATTTTTTCATGTTGTTATATATATTAACCATGTAGAATTGTCACAGATGATGGGCAGGACACCTTGGATGAAACTTATCGAATCTTTCTTGACTCTATCACAGATTAAGAAAGACATATATATAGAATAACAGAGTTGAATGGGACCTTAGAGGTCTTCTAGTCCTACCCACTGCTTAGGCAGGAAACCCTACACCACTTCAGACAAATGGTTATCTAATCTCTTCTTAAAAACTTCCAGTGTTGGAGCATTTACAACTTCTGGAGGCAAGTTGTTCCACTGATTAATTGTTCTGTCAGGAAATTTCTC
Organism: Diadophis punctatus similis; assembly: GCA_023053685.1. NCBI lineage: Eukaryota > Metazoa > Chordata > Lepidosauria > Squamata > Dipsadidae > Diadophis > Diadophis punctatus. The sequence continues at coordinate 17,528,552 of JALIGW010000007.1, forward strand.
CTTAGTTCTAAGTTACTTCTCTCCTTGATTAATTTCCACCCATTGCTTCTTATTCTACCTTCAGGTGCTTTGGAGAATAGTTTGACTCCCTCTTCTTTGTGGCAACCCCTGAGATATCGGAACACTACTATCATGTCATCCCTAGTCCTTCTTTTCATAAGACTAGACATATCCAGTTCCAGCAACCATTCTTATATTTTTTATCCTGGAGTTCCCTAATCATCTTTGTTGCTCTTCGATGCACACTTTCTAGAGTCTCAACATCTTTTTTACATCGTGGCGACCAAAATTGGATGCAGTATTCCAAGTGTGGCATTACCAAGGCATTATAAAGTGGTATTAACACTTCACGTGATCTTGATTCTATCCCTCTGTTTATGCAGCCTAGAACTGTTTCAACTTTTTTGGCAGCTGTAGCACACTGCTGGCTCATATTTAAGTGACTGTCCACTAGGATTCCAAGATCCCTCTTACAGTCACCATTAGTGAGCAAGGTACCACATAAACTGTACCTGTGCATTTTGTTTTCTTGCCTAAATGTAGAACCTTACTTTTTTCACCATTGAATTTCATTTTGTTGGATAGCGTCCAATGTTCAAGTCTGTTGAGATCCTTCTGTATCTTAAGCTTATCTTCCGGAGTGTTGGCTATTCCTGCTAGCTTGGTGTCATCTGCAAATTTGATGAATTCCCCATCTATCCCCTTGTCCAAATCATTGATGAATATGTTGAAGAGTTCTGGGCCTAAAACAGAGCCTTGGGGTACCCCACTGCATACCTGCCTCCATGTAGATGCAGTTCCATTCAGGACTACACGTTGAGTATGGTTGGTCAGCCAGTTACGAATTGATCTGATTTTGATGCTGTCTAACCCACATTTTTCTATTTTATCAAGTAGTAGGTTATGGCTTACTTCGTCAAATGCCTTACTGAAGTCCAAGTAAATTATATCGACAGAATTCCTCTGGTCCACTAGTTTTCTCACTTTGTCAAAGAATGCAATAAGATTAGTCTGGCATAATCTGTTTTTGACAAATTCATGTTGACTTTTGGTTATTACTTGGTTTGTTTCTAGGTGTTCGCTGATTCGTTGCTTGATTATCTTTTCCAGAATTTTCCCTGGGATTGAGGTCAGGCTGATAGGTCTGTAGTTTCCTGGATCTATTTTTTTCCCTTTTTTTGAAGATGGGAACTATGTACATCAGCTCTTTTCCAGTCCTCTGGCAGTTCTCCGGTGCTCCAGAATCTTTGAAAGATATAGTTCAGTGGTTCTGAGATCTCGTCTGCCAGTTCCTTCAGAACTTTTGGGTGTAATCCATCTGGACCTGGTGATTTGAACTCGTCTAGGGTAGACAGGTGCTCACTTATCATTTTCTTCCCTATTTTAACTTGTGTTCCTAATCTGTTTTTTGTGGTGCTGTTTTTGATACATAGGTTGGACTGTTTTTTCCCTTTGTGTAAAGACAGATGCAAAAAACTGCTTTCTCCCTGTTGCTTGTCACCTTCTTATCACTTTCTCCCAGCAATGGACCAATTGTTTCCTTGACTTTTTTCTTGTTTTTAACATATTGGAAGAAGCTTTTTGTTGTTGTTGTTATTTTTTACTTTTGTTGCAAGACTTTGTTCGTTGTGAGTCTTAGCTTTCCTCACTTCATCTTTGCAGGCTTGGGCTATTTGCTGATATTCTGCCTTAGTTATGTGCCCCTCTTTCCACTTTTTATACTTGTCCTTTTTGTCATTCAATTTGTCAGAGAGTTCTTTATGCAGCCATAAAGAACTTTTTTTGAGAGCTGTTATTTTCTTCATCATTGGTATTATGCTAGACTGGGCCTTTATAATCTCACTTTTCAAAATTTCCCAAGCTTCTTGAGTTTTTCGCTTGAGAATCTGATCCATGGAATCCTTCCCAAGCTCCCTCTAAGTTTATTGAAATTAGCCAAGACTCTAGTTTGACTAAATATTTATATGTTGCAAACATATATTTACTGTATATTTATATAATATAAATATATATTTGCAACATATTTTTCCATCCAGTTTTCTTTTTCAGCATGTAATGTGAATTTGGGTGTGGTAAAATAACATCAAGGCAGCATTCCCACTTTAATTTTATTTGAAAATTACTTTTTTCATCCGCTAATATTAAGTATATAAACATTGTATACATTAAATATTTTGAAAACATTTAAGGTTTTTTAAAATCATATTTCTTCTAATAAAAATCTCTTTTAATTTCAGAGGTAATATTTAAATAAATACTGCTACATCAGAGTTAGGCAAACTGTTTCAAGTTGACATCATGCAATTTGTTTTGATGGTACATGTACACATTACACATAGGCTGAAATTACATGAGAATGCCAACTCATGTAGAATTAGTTTTTTCTGCCCCAGGATCACATATTCTTGTCTATAAAATCTTGTTCCCCACCAAACACCTGTGGATGATACAATCTATTTAGTGCTATATTTTCAAGCTCTATTAGAACATTAAAATAAAATTAAGGTTAGAATGATGTACATCATTGGATTTATTTTGATTAGACTTACATAGGGTTGCACTAAAATAATTGAAACAAATAGAGCGATACTTCCTGATATTTTTTTTAATATGAAAATATTTTAGTGAAATTTTACAAGACATATTATCTTCTATTTTAATGTGAAACAACTATTAGTTTTTACATATTATTTATATCAAACATTTTTTTAAAATTAAAACAGATTCTTCATGAGATGATGGAAGAAATTGATTATGATCATGATGGCACAGTTTCCTTGGAAGAATGGATCCAGGGGGGAATGACTACGATCCCACTTTTAGTGTTGCTTGGATTAGAGAATGTAAGAATCATCATAGTGGTAATAAACTCTCAAACTTAAAAACATGTATGTATTCCAGCATTTTGGATGCACAAATAGATAAATACTAAATTCATGAAAGAAGAGTATAAGCATAACTTATAAATATTTCTTCCCCTGTTACATTCCTCAACATCCCTGTTTATACTGTATTAGAGCTGCTATATAAAAAAACTATTGTTATAAATCTGAAAACTGAATTTTAAAAAATTAATTGATTTTTAATGTTTTTTCTTTTAAAGAATTTGAATTTTAGGGACTGTTTTCAAAATAGACATAGCTTGAAAATGCTAACAGATCTTTATAAAAAGTCTCTCTGTTCGATCACATGTTCAATAAATTGTAGCTTCCTGCAATTTCATTTTTTTCAAGCAAATATTATTCCCACCTGCAGCTTTTGAAAATGAGCCCAATCTAATCAGGGTCAGATTCATTTGAATTGGATTGGCTATTTCCATTTGGATCTGGCTTTTTCCATTTGGATCTCAGATTTAAATGGGTTATCCTTGTAGTGAACCAGATTTGTTTGTTTGTTTGTTTGTTTGTTTGTTTGTTTGTTGTTTGAACCAGAATCCTTCTGATTTGAGACTTTATTTTAAAATGTTACAATAGGTTGATTCACTTCAACAGACTGTTTTATATTGAAATTATAATTTATAAAAAACATTTCATTTTCTAATTTACACATTTACACACATATACTTGTAATTTATGTATTTCAAAAGGTAATCTCTCTCTCTCTCTCTCTCTCTCTCTCTCTCTCTCTCTCTCTCTCTCTCTCTCTCTCTCTCTCTCTGTGTGTGTGTGTGTGTGTGTGTGTGTGTGTGTATCCCCAGTACAGTTCACCTTTTGAAATATATAAACTATATAAATAAATAGAGGCATATATGTTATTACTGGTTTAAATAAAATAAATGCAGTTACAAACTTTTATTCTCATATCCCTTTCATTATTCTTTTTTGTATGCACTTTTCCAGTTTCTCAGCAGGCAAAACTCATTCTGAAATAAATGGAAAATCTTTCTGCAGAGCAGCTGCAAAATTAACTGATAATAATAGTAATAATTATTATAATTGCATTGATATGCCACCCTTACTACTGCAATTAGGACGTAGAATAAAATTAAAATTCAATACAATTGCATTTAATTGATTAATTAACTAAATCATATTTACATAATGCAACTACTGTCATAAAGTATTTTTCTACCATGCTATTAATAAATGTCAATAGAAAACACCCAGACCAAAATTCACAAACTTAATTATATTCATTTTTTCTCATATTTACCAAATAAATCCTTACAATTTCCCTTATACAAATATAAACTCTTCAGCTTCTTGTGAGATTTTCAGCATTCTGAACACAATTTATTTACATAGCCAGATATATTTGGTGTTACTTGCTAGTAGAAAAACACAGTTTGCATCTACACAAATGCCCAGGTTGTTTAATTTGGAATTATTGAGATCAAATACCGTATTTTTCGGAGTATAAGATACACCTTAGTTTTGGGGGAGGAAAACAAGGGAAAAAGGCCTCTGCCTCCAAGCAATTTGCCAAACAGCAAACAGCAAACAGCACAGATGATATACACTGTTTGCTGTGTATTTCTGTGCATGTGTGCCTGACCCATAGAAATAGCAAAGAATTGGAGAAATGTACATTATGCCAGAAAGTTTTCTTAAATGTAGTCACACTAACTCTTCCCAATTATTTAAATAGATCTACTCCAAGGTAAGTAAACTCTAATACTAAACAGGACACTGTTACATTTCATACTATACTTGTACAGAGCTGTTAAAATTAATTAAGATTTCTGGAAGTATAAGCTGGCTAACAAAGCTAACAAAGCTGGCTGTTGAATTCTGGGAGTTGAAGTCCACAAGTCTTAAAGTTGCCAAGGTTGGAGACCCCTGGCTCTAGAACAATAATAAAGCAGTCTTTAAAAAATAAGTCTAATAATTTGAACATTCTACAGACATTTATAGTTATTCACTTACCCCTTTGCAGCCAGTTCATCAAAAATAAAAACCTGCGTGTTGCTCCCAGCTATTTGCCTCTTTGCAGTTAGTTTCACTTTCATTTTCCCACGTGGCAAACCTAATCAGCTGTTTGTCGGGAAACTGCTACTGACTTGCTTGGCTTTACAGGCTCTTCCCTCTTTCCTGCAAGCAGGTAAATTGCTGGAAGACAGGCCAAAGGGTGGGGGTGGCTGGGTGGGTGGGGCTACATTCGGTGTATAAGACGCACCCAAGTTTTCACCCTCTTTTTGGGGGTAAAAAGGTGCATCTTATACTCCGAAAAATACGGTATGTTTCTTTTGAAAATATTAATTTATTTACTAAGGCAAAATCTAAGGCAAAATTTATTTACACTGCAAAATCAGCCAGCCAGCTTATAGTTCTTTGCTGGATGGATGAAATAATGTCAAAAGATTATGAAGGCTAATTAATTTGACAGTGGACATTCTTGCTGGACAAAATTTATTTTATAACAGCTATTTTTTTATAAAATAACAGGAGAAGGGCATTTCTCAGAAGTGATGCTTTTTTCATGAAATATGTGTGGCAGCTGTGTACTGTGGTGTGCAACTGCTGCAGATTTTTATGCAAAATAGGATCACCAAAAATTGTGAACTATGTTATTGTTGATTTCATGTGATTTCTGGAGATACTGAATCAGCTGTATTCGTGTGCAATATTCTTAGAAGACTGGTTAGCCTTCCTAGCTCATGCAAGGTCTTCTTTACTGCTGACACTACAACAGGCCCGTCATTTGAATTTCACATGCCACAAAGAGAGGTTATATGGTTTGGACCAAGTAATCTTGCATGGGATGATCTTTATGCCAGTTGGAAGGCCAGTTTGTTCTAATGGTTAAGGTACCAGACTAGAGAGTAAGAGATTGTAAATAAAGGTCCTGCCTTTGCTGTAAAGCCAGCTGGGTGACTTTAGGCCAGTTACTCTCATTTGTCCAACTCACCTCACAGGCTGTTGTTGTGGGGAAACAGAAGGAAGGAAATGTGTTGGATATGTTTGCCCCCTTGAGTTGTTTGTAAAAATAATAAAGGTAGGATATAAATAAACAAACAAAATAATATCACTTGACTTTGCCTTGAATTGGACTCTGAGTGGATGGGTCGAATCAAGGTACCCAGACCAGGCCTTCTGTAATTATCTAGAATGAGTTTTTGGTCCTGTGTTCCAATGAAGTAAAATCAATTCTCCAGTCAGTTAGCTTGTCCACCAATTTGTTAGATCCAGATGGTTAAAATCACTCAGGAGATCACCTCCAGGTTTGTCAGTGCATTGATGTCTACTTTTTTGAGGGAAGGGATAATTTATTCAACCTTGTACCTTATTTAAATAAGACATTGCTGGAACTAACAGTTCTGGAAAATGATTGTCTGGTTTCCATTTTAGGGAAGGTGAAAAGGACGGTCAGACTTAGTTCCAGTGAGCTCTGGAGGGAACAGATTGTATCTGTTTTAATTGGGTTTCAAGCCAGAGTTTAGTAGCAAGATTCCACTAGTCATATTTGTTGATACCTGTAGTAGAATTGAGATGAGTGCATTTATACTTGTGCTCCCAGATATCTCAATAGCTTTTAATATTGTTGACCATGGTATCATTTTGGACCAGCTTCAAAGTGGAAGGTTCCAATTTACAGTGATTTTTCAATTTCTGTGTTCAGCTTTGATCAGGGTTGACAGGCAGAGAGAAATAGCACCCATGGCTCCTCACCTTTGGGGTGGTGCAGGGTTCTACACTTTTTGCCCAACATCTGCATGAAACCATTGGATGACATAGTCTGCTGGTTTAACATGAATAAAAACTCTTTTTTTAACGATCTTGTAATTCCTTAATTTGGGGTGACTAGATGGAGCTGAGCATTTACTGGCCCAAAGCCCTTCCTAACACTACACAGAGTTCACAGGAGATGTTTTTTCTTTGAGCCCTAGGAAACCAACATCTGCTGCTACCTAAGATTGAACCCTCAACCTTCTGAGTGGGAGGTGAGCGTCTTCACCATTAGGCTACCATGCCGCTCTAGTTTAACATAAATATGCAGATGAAATCCAGTTATACCTCTCAAATCCTGGCAAGTCAAGTGAGTAGGCAGGAAGCTGTGGCTAAGATAGGTACATCTTGTTCACAAGTTGTACCCTTTTTGGAAAAGGAAGCCCTTCAGACAGAGATTAATGACTTCATCATCTCATGGTTGGATTACTGTAATTCACTCTACTTTGCTGCCCTTGAAGTCCACCCTGAAGCTGCCGCTGGTCCACAATGTGGCAGCACAGGTGGTGATGGGTTGTTTTGGTTTGACTTTGGTGTTGTACTTCATACTTTGTTTCATTAATTAACTAATGTGGACATTCGATTTCTACAGCACTTTTAGAACAATTTTAATTGTTTTTTTAATCTGTTGTATTTTCTTCTAATAAATGGCTTTTTTTGTTTTAACCACCCAAATTTGTTTGGGAATAACCTATGTTTTTATGACACTAGACTGGACTTGAAAGGGACTTAATTGTTTCTCTCTCTGTGTATATTCCAGAATTGTTCTGAGCTACCTATTTCCTTATTAATTTGCTTATTAAACATGTCTGTGTGAAAATCCTCCACAAGTTTTCGACAACATCTATTTTAGTTTGGTAAAAAAGAATATATAACTTTTTAAATGTGCAGTAATTTTTGGAATGAATATGTTCAGAATTTCAACTGTTTTCTCCACTACCTTTTCTCCACTAGATGTCAGGGTTGTATTGCAGCATATTTTGCTGTAATAATGTGTTATTTCAAAAGCTGTAAGAAATACATTAGCGATGTTACCTTATAATCAACCAACTGAAGCTTTAAACAGAGGAAAGGGAAAAAAACTTATGGAAATTTAGGCCCAAGTATAAAAAAGATTGCAGGTGAATTGGTCCATAGAGAATGATCTAGCTAAGCAAGATTAATGCCACAATGATTGTCAATGTGCATTCCCTATGGAACACTCAACACTGCTTTGTTAGATCATAAATTTGGCTAGAATAATGGAGAGTCCTACTTCATTTGGCAGGAAATATATTTAAAGAACTGTAAGTGTCTACATGTTCAATATAAATACCTAATGCTTATATGCTATATAGTAAATATTGTGAGTTCTTAAAGAAATGGGAATACCAGACCATCTTATTTGTCTCTTGAGAAACCTATAAGCGGGTCAAGAAGCAACAATGAGAACTGGAATGGAACCACTAATTGGTTAAAAATTGAAAACGGAGTTCGGCAAGGCTGTATACTGTCACCTTGCCTATTTAACTTATATGCAGACCACAACATGAGAAAGGCAGGGCCAGGACTTTCGGCAGTGATGTCAGCGCGAACTGGAATGAAGAAACGGGGCTCCGTTTCCGAAGTTCCCTTTTCCCAGCCTGTAAACCTTAAAGAGGCACTATCAGCCCTGGAAAGGCAGATAGAAAAAAGGGGAAACTCCAAGGACCTCGGGGAGAAAGGCAATCCCCCCAAAGGTTCAAAAGAAACCTCTTGATTCCGTCCTGGAAGAACCAGCCATTTTGGCAGGTTCAAAGCACTGACAGCCGAGGAGCAGGAAGTGAAGATTGATCAACACAAAGCATTGGTGTGAGAAGAGACATCAAAAAAGGAAGTATAAATATTGGATTGAATGGTGGAGCTGAATCGGTGTGACTCTAAAATTTGAGGCAGAGTGATTGCCAGACAGCGGTAGCAATTGGGAGGAGAAAGGAGCAGAAAAAATAGTTAGAAGTGACAGTGCAAGGAAACAAAGTAAGGGGATTTAATCATATATATTTAAGATATTTATACTGATAGTTGTTCCTAGAATATTGTATATGTTATATCCTAAGTAAAAAAAAGAAATATAGAACTGAAATATAATATACATATATTGAGATTAGTAAATTAATAGATGTATTTATATGGGTAATTATACTTATGTAAACAAGACTATTATAGATATAAAGTTAATAGCTAAGATACTGTAGGTCATTTTGGAATAATATACTTAGAATAGGAAAAATGACAAGCACTACAACAATAACTAAGTTAGGTAAGAAGCCTGTTCAAAATCCCATCATCCTCATCAACACAACAACACTCTATAGAAAGTATGCTTGGAATGGAGAAAGCAGGTTCAGCATTTAACATACAGAGTATTCAGGCCACACTACAAATAATACAGGAGGCAATGACTAGAACACAAATGTCCATTGCTAATAACCATGAGGAGACAAAAAAAAAAACAATGAAGAGCTAAAAAGTAATATAAGTGAAATGAAAGGAGACATTAAAAATATGGACGACAAAATAGGAAATATACAGCAAAATATTCTTAAAATGAGCAGAAAATCAAAAAAGTGGAGACAAAAATAGAGCAAGTAGTTTAAAAAATGGAGTCAATGCAACAAAAATATACAACAATTAACAGAGAGTTAGAACAATCAATTGTGTTTCTGGAGATAGAAAAAGTGTCCCTTTTTTAAGGTTTCAAAACACCATGGAGGATAAAGAAGAAGAGCTAGGGGAAGTTATGTCAGAATATTGGCAGTGGCGTTACAAATAGATAAACAGGATATATGAAAGGATATTGATGAAATATATAGAGTACATACGAACTATGCACGTAGGCATAAATTACCAAGGGAAGTACACATACGTTTTACTAAGAAAGGGTTAAGAGATGAAATATATATGAAAATGAAAGAGGAGATGATATCATATAAAGGAAGGGAAATAATAACATTAAAACAAATCCCGAGACGGGTGAGAGACCAAAGAAAGAATTATCAATTCCTAATCTCTCAGCTAAATAAGGAAAATGAGCAGTTCCGATGGTTAATACCAGAAGGTATTTTAATTACATGGCAAGAGAAATTTTTTAGAATAAATACACTAGACAAAACGAGAGAGTTTTTTGAACACCACTTTGGAATTGAAGAAGAACAAGAGTAAAGGGAAGAAGAAGAGAAAGAGGGAGAACAAGAAGAAAGGAGAGAACAGGAAAAAGCATGAATAGTATAGGAAGGAACAAGAGAAAAAGTACAAAGAGAAACAAGATATACTAGGAGATTAAGAATGACTAATAAGTGAATAAGGAGATAAAATGGTTTTAATATATATAAAATATAAATATAAATGGGTTAAATTCACCAATCAAAAGAAAGTAGGTATTTGCAAAGTTGTAAAGATTGGATATGGATATTGCAAATTTGCAGCAGGTACATATTATAAAACATCAAAGTAAATTATTAGAGCATTCAAGATTAGGTCAATTATATGTAGCTTTAACATAACAAAAAAAAGAGGAATAGCAGTTTATAATTAAAAAGGATTAAAATCAAAACAAATGTATACAGATGAGGAGGGAAGGATCTTATTGATTGAAATAGAAACAGAACAAAAGAAAATATTATTGGTCTCAATATATGCACCCAAATGACAATTAAAGGGAATTTTATAGAAACATACATAACGTAATAAGGGAATTGGAATATGAACACATATGTTTGATGAGCAACTTTAATGTAATTATGGAAATGGGAAAAGATTATAAAGTGATAAACTGAATGCTATAAAATATAAGGAAAAGGGTACGAGTGGCTAGAAAAGAGGGCTAAAAGATAAGAGAATAAATTGAAAGATGATATTGGAGTCAAAAGCTAAGAAAAAAGGAATGTAAAATTGAGAGGATATAGAAGGAATGGTAGAAATAGAGTATATTAATATGATGGATAAAAATTGATTTATGAATAATATGTATAATATGTATAAAAGAAAATGAAAAATTGGAGAAATATTGTACAAGAAAAAGTGTTTTAACAATGCAAAAATGTGGATAAGAAGGAAATTGTATAAATTTCTGTCTGGGTTTATCTAATAAAAGAAAAAAGAGAAAGGCGGGGCTGGATGAATCACAAATTGGAATTAAGATTGCCGGGAGAAATATCAATAACCTCAGATGATACCACTCTAATGGCAGAAAGTGAAGAGGAACTAAAGAGCCTCTTGATGAGGGTGAAGGAGGAGAGTGCAAAACTTTGCTTGAAACCATTAATAAAACTAAGATCATGGTATCCGGCCCTCTCAATTCCTGGCAAATAGATAGGGAAGAAATGGAGGTAGTGACAGATTTTATTTTCCTGGTCTCCAAGATCACCACAGATGGGAACTACAGCCAAGAAATTAAAAGACACTTGCTTCTGGGGAGGAAAGCTATGGCAAATTTAGACAGCATACTAAAAAGCAGAGACATCACCCTGCCAACAAAAGTGCGTATAGTCAAGGCTATGGTTTTCCCAGTTGCAATGTATGGCTGTGTAAGTTGGATCATAAGGAAGGCTGAGCACCAAAGAATTGAGGCCTTTGAACTATGATGCTGGAGAAGACTCCCGTGAGTCCCTTGGAGTCCTTACTGCAAGGCGATCAGTCCTAGAGAAGATCAACCCTGACTGCTCTTTAGAAGGGCAGATACTGAAGATGAAACTCAAATACTTTGGCTACCAAATGAGAAGGATGGACTCACTGGAGAAGAGCCTAATGTTGGGAACGATTGAGGGCAAAAGAAGGGGACGACAGAGAATGAGGTGGCTGAATGGAGTCACTGAAGCAGTTGGCGGGAGCTTAAATGGCGGGAGCTTAAATGGGGAATGGTAGAGGACAGGAAGGCCTGGAGGAATGTTGTTCATGGAGTCGTGATGGGTCGGACATGACTTTGCTACAACAATAACAAATATTGTGAACACTGCTTGTTTAGTATTGGAAAATGTTAGCAGTATGTGCTTTTTATTCAAATTTGAAAATGAATAATTCTGTGATGAAGATTATCCACAGATATTCTAAAAGGAACCATAGACCCATTTTTCCCTCTCTTGTTCCAGTCTCAGAGTATGTCCAGACAAGACATCTATTACAAATTCCTTTATTCACAAAATTTTCTCATCAGTATCCTTTCCAGTATTCTCCCCCCCCCCCAAGGTTTTTTTTTTTTGGAAAATAGGAAACATCCATTAAAAAGTGAAAATTAAAACGGATGAAAGCTAATAACTAAACTCTTTTTTTGAACAATAATAGCCAAAAATTGCTTAATCAAAACATATTGCTTTATTGCTATTCTTTAGGTTTTCCACAGGAGGGAGCATTTGCCATTCTTTTAGAGAATTTTCAGAAACTATTAGATGAAGATGTAATAAAAATAATATGCTTCTTCGTTTTTATTTTAAATACACAATGATACTAAATGTAAATCATGATAGTAAAGTGAAGAGGAAAGCCTTGCTTAGCAATTTTAATACAATATGATTTTTGTTTACAGAATTGAAACAGTATTTTATGCATACATCAGTTGGTGCAAAATGCGGCTGCGCGTGCTGTGGTGGGTGTGCCAAGGTACACCCACGTGACACCGATACTCCGCCAGCTGCATTGGTTGCCCATCGGTCTCCGGGTCCAATTCAAGGTGTTGATCACCATCTTTAAAGCCCTTCATGGCTTAGGACCAGGATATCTTCGGGACCGCATTCTGCCTCATACTTCCCTCCGACCGGTTAGGGCCCACAGAGTTGGCCTCCTCCAGGTCCCGTCGGCCAAGCAATGCCGACTGGCGGGCCCTAGGGGGAGAGCCTTCTCTGTGGCTGGCCCCGTGCTCTGGAACCAACTACCCCCAGAGACCCGGACTATCCCCACTCTGCTGGCCTTCCGAAAAGCCATCAAGACATGGCTCTTCCTGCAGGTGGGGGGGACAGCTTAATTCCACCTGAGCCTACCCCCCAAGTATGTATGTGCTGAATGGATGTTGTTGTTTTAAATAATTGTTTTAAATTTTGTATTTGTTTTTAAATTCCATATAATTTTGTTTATTCTTGTATTTCTTCTTGTTGTAAGCCGCCCTGAGTCCTTCGGGAGTTGGGCGGCATATAAGAATAACAAAATAAATAAATAAATAAATAATACACACAGACACACAGAAAAAAGAGACACATACAAACATATGAGTCCCATTGATATAAATATCCCCAACTTTATGTGCATGGGAGCACTGTCAGATGTTCCAGAACACCTATTAGAATCTGCAGAGTGGTACCCACATGTACCATCCTAACTATTTATAACTTAAAAAAAATAAATAAAAGCAAGTGTCAGCTGCAAGTAACAGAAACAGGAGTTGTTCCAAGCACTAAAAGTTTATTATATGCTAGCTGCACAAGAATTTGATCTGCAACTATCAAGCAAAGTTGATAGATAAGGGCCAATGGAATTCACAGGAAGCTGAACTTGGATTTCTTGTTGAAACACAATGACTCCAAACTGATGGATGATATGTTTAATTCTGTACTCAGGTTGAACCTGCTCATCTCTTTGAGAAACTAAAGACAATCCTGCTATTATTTATCTTCTTTTCAAAGTTTAAAAAAAAGAGGTTGACTTGTACTTTTTAACAAAAATTACCAAGTTGTGTATGTGGATTTTAACTGCTTTGTTTTGGATTTTGTAAGCCACTCAGTCTTCTGGAGTGGGCAGCCATACCAAATCAAATAAAGTGTATTAAATTAAAATGAGAGTTCGTTATATTTCTCTGAATGCACTTTGCAGAGTTCCGATTGAGTCAAGTAAATAAGTTCTATTAACAGTCTTAACTATTCCTTTAAGTTGAAAAAGGAAAACATAACTCAACCATTAACTTCAGTCTATAATGTCCGAGTGTCCAAATGTATCCAGAGATTGAACACTCAGATATGGAAATAACTTATTGCATGATCAAGATCAGTGGTGGGTTGCTGGGCGAACCAGTAGCGGCGGCGGGGGTGTGCGCAGAAGCAGTGCTGAGAGAGAGAGCGAAGTGAGCACATGTGCACAAACATCTCCGAACCGGTAGCAAAGATAAGTGAAATCCATTACTGGATCAAGACCTTATATTTTTGAGGCACGAAACGTTTTTACTACCAGAAATCTTCTCAAATCCATATCAATTGACTATGCGTTAAATATTTTAGTGCAGTAGTTTGGCTCAAGCATATTTCCAGTAAGCTTAACAAGTAACAAATAAAAATATTACCATCGATAAGGAACCACACACAATATGTTTTTTATAATATGAGACAGTTATAAAAATCCATATTATAGCATTGGCATTTGGCAGAATACAGTCTCTGGGTTAAGAATATCCAATTTATGGCAACCCAAAGGGCTGTATACCTCTGAAAATGGTGTCTGGCATGCTCCTTCCTTGAGTAAAAGTGGCTAAAGCTGTGCAATATTTTCATGAGCAACTGAAGCTGTGCATTTTTAATATAAAGCCTGCTTTTAATGGTTTTCAGCAGTTCTTGAAAACATTTCATAGTTTCAGAGATTCATTAACTCAATGAAGTAAAATGTTGTCTGCCATTAATGGTAATAAATACCAGTTCCGATTAACATACAAATTTGAGTTAAAGACAGATTTAGGAATGAAACCTGTTCTTAATCTGGAGTCTGCTTGTAAACTTTTTTTAAAAAGTTGATACATAATTAAAATGTATATTATAGTAAAACAACATTTTTTGTGTGAAATAGAATGACAAAAACACAGTAAGTAGAATACAAACTCTACATAACAAAATATGTTTGGTGACATCATCGTGACATCACTAGTGGGTCGGTACCGGTCCGGGCAAACTGGTCTGAACCGGGAGGAACCCACTCCTGATGCTAGGCTTAAAAATAGCATTTTATTGTATTTATTATTTTGAATTCCAGACTGTATGTAAAAACACAAGTTGTTTTTTTAAAAGATCTGATTGAAAAAAGTCCCTATAAGCAGTTTCAAGAGACCATTGTCCCTTGATTAACACTTTGACAGGAAGTCTAATATGCTATCTTCTAAATCAGTGGTTCTTAACCTGGGATGTGTGTACCCCTGAAGGTGCGAAAGAGCATTTCCAGGGGTGTGAGAGAAATTTCAAAAATTAAAAAAACAACAACGAATGAGGCGACCGTGTTTTTATGTTATAATATAATATAATATAATATAAATATAATATAATATAATATAATAATATAATATAATAATATAATATAATATAATATAATATAATATAATATAATAATAATATAATATAATATAATATAATATAATATAATATAATATAATATAATATAATATAATTATATTATATTATATTATATTATATTATATTATATTATATTATATTATATTATATTATATTATATTATATTATATTATATTATATTATATTATATTATATTATATTATATTATATTATAATATATGTGTGTGTGTGTGTAACATTTTTTTGCTGATAAATGAAAATAAAGGGAGACTATTATATATATAAAATATAATAATGTTATATAGTAATATATATTGTAAATAAACACGGCATTTGTTTATGCAATAAATGTTTTTTCTTAAAAAATATACACACATTTTTTAAGGGGTTTTCAAGAGCTTATTTTCAGATTCAAAGGGGTGCGGACCACTAAAAAGGTTAAGAACCGCTGTTCTAATGAATATATTGTATTTTATGTCAACTAGATAGGTCCATATATTCTGTTCATATATAGTGACTATTCTTTTGAATAAATAGCAGCAATTTACTAGTTATAGTCATATAGTCCTCAATTAATTCAAGTTCTATTTAATAGACAAATACTTTATTATGAAAGCCTTGTCTTCTTGACTTTTTATTTATTGTACTTAGTTTTACCTAAATAAAGATGTGACAATTTTAATTAGGGTGTTTTCATTAAACCTTCATCATTATTCATTCATAACCTGTGATAAAGATAAAAGCCAATACTAAAATAATATTTTTTCAAAAAGCCCTATGCAGCAAGGGACCCTTGACTTTGTAGCTGTAGCAGAATAAACCCTAAGCATTTATAGCTTATGTTTTGGAATATGGTTGTGTGCATGTTACCTGGGCAAATCATTTTATTAACAATTTATGCTAAAAAGTTTTAGAGTTTTCAGCTCCATTACCACACACTCCCTGTCTTCTGTTTTGCTACCATATCTCTACATGTCTGTTTGGAAAAATTATGTTGTAATCACTTGAAAATTAATAAATGAAGAAGCAGATTGCCTTTTATGTTCTTGAGTCAATTTCAATTTTTATTGGCACTTAAAGGTTTTTCTGTTTGTGCCATTAAATGAAATCCATTTCTTTTTATGTGTTCTGCAGAATGTGAAGGATGATGGGCAGCATGTATGGAGACTAAAACACTTCAACAAGCCTGCCTACTGTAATCTCTGTTTGAATATGCTCATAGGATTAGGCAAACAGGGTCTCTCTTGTTCGTGTGAGTATGCATCCTGGTTGATTCTGCTAATGCTTTGAATGTTACCTAGACAGAATGATTGATTAGGGCACAGAGTTTTTTTTAACCAAGAGCTTTTAGATTAGCCCATAGTGAGTAGTCTTAAATGAGACACTGAAGACAAATATTGTACTTGAGTGCTGCCCAAACTTGTGTGTGCAGTTGTTCACACCCTTTGTAAATATTCAGTATAGCACATCAATAAAACAATTACTGTATATTGATTCATGTGGATGTAACAAATAGACACACACAGAAACACACACACACACACACACACACACACACACACACACACACACACACACACACACACACACAGCTAAGCAATATGGGAAAACATATCTTAATGAGTCTAGAGGTCATACTCAGCAAACTATATGGAAAGAGGCTTAAAGTTCAGTTTGACTCTGCCAGAGTAGAATAATTCTGCCAGCCAAAAATTAGTTTCTGTATCATGCTACATAGAGGACTAAAACCAATATCTATTGCTTGGTATATTTTAGCATTTAGATCAGTGGTTCTCAACCTTCCTAATGCCGCGCCCCACGCCCCGCCCCTGCGCCCCACCCCGCCACACCCCACCGCCACACCCACCGCCTCGACCCCCACCCCGCCGCCACCATTTGGGTTCTTTTACCCTCTGTGCATGCGTAAAGCATTCTGCGCATGCCAGGAGGGTAAAAGAACCCAAATGGCAGCATCTGGGCAAAGTCTCCCGACCCCTGTGAAAGGGTCATTCGACCCCCAAAAGGGTCGCGACCCCCAGGTTGAGAACCACTGATTTAGATGGTACTGCTGAGCTAGAAATCATGACTCTGCAAGCTTAGCCATTGCCTCATTTTGTGGAACTTAACAAATAATGTCTATATTTGTTAAAGTGCTCAGATCAGATTTTACTGTAAGTAAGTCATCTGCCAGGGTTTGTTTTACCCTATATTGTATTTCTTTATTTTCAGGCTTTTTTATTGTCCATCATTTAGCTTTGTTATTTATTTGTTTTGTTTTAGAAATGTTTATTTCTTATTCCATCCCATCATGATTCATTCCCTCATTTTTAAATGCAAAGGTGGGCAGAAGAAAAGTTTCTGACTTTAATTGAATTAACAGCAGTACTGACAAAATAGCTTTCCTTCCATTCTTAATTACTTGTGAAATGAAGGTAGCTTCCACAATTTCATTAGTGCAAATTGTTGTATGAAAAGTCTGTGAGCTCAGTTCAATTCTGGTACTCAAACTCCAGGACCAAGTGCTGTACATCTTACTAAATGGCTCTTAAACCAGATTTTGCTTACAGGCACATTATAGTCTACTAGAAAATAAAAACAACATAGATCTTCTAGTCCTCTTTTAATGCTTACTTTTTATATTTACAGTTTTATTAAGTTTCAACAACATGAATAAAATTAAACAAGCAAAGAAAAAGAAAATAGAAAAAGAAAAGAAAAATTAGACAAAAAGCAAGATAAATGCAGAAATAAAAAGAAAAAGTAAAGCAAGAAGTAAAGGGGAAACTTCCAACTTTCTTTGGTATAGATATAGATAAAAATACATCCAACTAAAATTAACAGTAGATTATGTTACTTTATAATTCCATGAAATTCTAATAATCAAATGCCAAAATCAAAGTTTCATTTCTCTCAGTTTCTTGCAAAAAGTCGAAGAGACTTTTCCAAGTAAAATTAAAATTGGTCGGTCTTGGAAGTTGTCAATTTTACCATCTCTGTCAATTCCATCAGTTTAATGGAATTCCATTTGTCCAATGTAGACATTTCTAAATCCTTCCCCCTTTGCACAGCAAGTCTAATTGCTGTTATCATATATAAAAACAAATTTCTACAACATTTCTCAATCTGTTTGTTCATTAATCCCAAAAGGAAAGGCCTTGGTTTCAGTTGTATATTTACCTTTAAAATCTTCAGACTCAAAATACATAATTGGTCCCAATATTCTCTAGATTTCTTACATGTCCATGAAAGATTTTAAAATGTACCTTCAGATTGATAACATTTTCAAGAAATATATTGTACCAAAATTTTACCCAGATTATCATACTGTCTTTTACTTGTTCATCCTTTTTCCATTTTTTTTAGTTTTTAGCAATAGTATGATCATCATTTGTACCCAATTTCACAGCAAATTCCATTTTACTAATTTCTAAATCTTTCTATTAGCTGGGCACACCAGAAAACCAATGACATATATAATCTTCTAATTCAGGATCTCCTCTTAAATTCTCCTTAAAAGAAAGACAGGTTTTAATGCTTATTAATAGTAGACAGGTGAGGTAGCTTTGATTTATTTCAATAAGTTGTGTTTTACCATTGATAATGTAGTACATCAAATCAATACAAAAATTCAGCATAATCTGTCCATTGAGGCATTTCTCATGGTCTCACATAGCTCATAGCTTTCTATGGCACTTACTTTTTTCTTGTCCCTCATTTGCTTTGTTATTTTATTTTATTTTATTTTAATTTTACTTACAACTTTATTTCTTATCCTCTCCATGGCATTCCCCTGATGAAGCATGAAAAAAGGCAAAAGTTTGTTCTTTGGTACAGATATAGATAAAAATACATCTATTCTTAGAAGAAAGGGAACTAATTTAAAATGCAGCTTCATAGGGAACTTTGCTTGAATCCCTGTCAACATTGTGAACACAGTCACTTGAAGAACTGCCGTCCTTCAGCGTTATCCATTTTAGAGTGCAGCTAGAGGAAGGAAAGAGAGGGAACAAAATGTTATATTCTCTCTCTGTTTTCATGTTCCTTTTGATGTTGTGTTAAATTTTTGAAAATTAAAATACACTATTAAGTGCCTTCCATCCATCTATGGGCATCATTGGCTAAGGATAAACTCCTCTGATTCCTTATTGTCAGTTGAAATAGTCAATTTATTATTTCTGAGGTATTGGTAGAAATTTTATTATGCTGTGGTAAACAAAACATCCCAGAGACTTTAGGGATGGCCTTCTCTGACCATCAACTAAGTTGCTTCCTTTGGTCTATTGGTTAATAACTTTTCATAGTATAGCATTTCCTTAGGTTTTCTTTTTACAACCCTATAGTTCCTTAATTTGAGTCAGGCTGGGGTGACTGAGTGTAGCTGAGCATTTAAAGACTGGATACTCTTCCTGATACCTTAGTTTCCTTAGTTTCAGCTGAAGAAAAAGAAAAGCAGCAGCATTTGTAAACGGGAAGAGATATTTTATTATATCATACAATTTTACTTTATTATTTTAATTTAGGTTGGTTCTTCAATAATTAAGGCAATGATTCCTCTGAGATAAACTCAACTGCTGTAATTACACTATTCTTTATACAATATAGTGTTAAATCTTTGTCGCAGAGATACATTAATCTTAACTTCCATCAATTCAAAAATATAATGTTGATGTTTTGTAAAATCAAATCTGAATCTTATCAGAATGGAAAAGGGAGATGATATTGCCTTTCTCAGAAAATAGTAAAGTTTGCAATAGTTGGAATTAATTTCCTGAAATGAAGATATTGACAACAAATCAAAAATAAATAAATAAGTAAATAAATAAATAAATAAATTACTATCTGGAAACAAGACTAATTAGCCATTTAGAGAAAGACAAACTCATTGCCTTTCATATTCAGTTGTACCAGCTGCTTTCATGCCTATAGTTTAGAAAATATAGATTTCTTCATCTTGGCAAATGACAGGAAAACATTTGGCATTTGCCAATTACATTTCTTCTATTTATTTGATTTGATTTTGGAATTATTGTGAACAGCTTAGTGAGGGCTGATTTAATCAAAAGTTGCTATTGAAGAGTACTCTTAGATTCTTTTCCAACTCTGCTAATGTTATTTTCTTTACTGGACCATCTTTTCTCTTTTAGAGTTAACTGAATATAATTCTTTGTAGATAAATTGTAGAAGAATGAGTACTGAATAGGCCATTGAAAATTCATACTTATTTAGAAAAACTTTTCATAATGATTATATTTTTCTCTTAGTTTGCAAGTACACTGTTCATGAGCGATGTGTCTCAAGAGCACCAGCATCTTGTATCAAAACATACGTGAAATCAAAAAAGAATACTGAAGTAAGCCTACATTCATGTTTGTGGAATTCTTGTGGGCCTCTGTATATGTGTGTTTTTGTATATACAAGGCATTTGTGACTATAATGTACTTATATATGTATGACAATGTATATATCAGTAGTGGGTTCTAAAACCCTTTACTACCGGTTCTTGTGTACACTTGGCGTGCGCGCAATGCTTCTGTGCATGTGCAGAAGCTTCTGCACATGCCCAGAAGTGTTCCAGGTGGGTGGGCAGAGTCTCCCGCTGCCGGCACTATAGGTTCTAAGAAACAGGCTGAACCGGGAGCAACCCACCGCTGGTATATAGGTATATGAATATGAATATATCAGTCATGTGTGCCTAATATAGCTTTGATAGCTTTGTAAGTAGCTGCATAACATTCTTTATGATCTTTTACAGTAATCTAAGACATAATGTCATTGAAGATTCCATGATAATTCCATTACTGAACATTCCTGAAGATTTGGGGTTAATCCTCATACCTCCATAGCTCTGGCACTCATATATATCAGCATTCATTTTTTTATAATGAAGTTTCGTCTCATTTCTAGCCCTCAGTTGAGGCACCTTAAAAAAAACCCCTTTACTCTCCTTCGGTTAAAACAGTATTTTGCATCTTCTGACATAAAATTGTTATAGATGTTGTCTAGCATGCTTCATGATCAATGATGTGACTGATTGCATTCAGGGGTATACCTGGTTTCTGTTGGTCATTTTCAACTTCATGACTCCACTCTTCCAGTCTCTGGACATTGATCACTATGCCTATTTAGTTTTGGCTGCAGGAGATGCTGAGTGCCAGGTTTCTGCAGAGCATCTGTCTGCCTAATGTCTGACCAATGCTTTTTGAAGTGCTGGCTAGATCTTGTAATTTTAATCCTTAACATACAGCAATTTGCATTCTTTTTAAAGAGCACAAGTCCCATGTTTTAAAAATAAGACCAGAACTCTGAAAGCTAATCTTCTGCTGCAATGAAGATCAATTGACTAGGAAAGGGATCCAGGTCTGTCATCTCAGTGTTGCTGATTCTGTCAACAATGACTGCATTACATTTTTATGCTGACAAGAGATTTTGTGTGGCTTCTACTTTTTACTATTTTATTATACTGGTGGAGGACAAAGTGCTACAACCTTTTGCCTACTGCAGAGACTACTTCTTGGTGCTGCCATTTCTCCTGTTCCCTTATAGAACTGGTTGTAGTGGTGCTCTCTCTCTTCCATACCAGTGACTTCTCAGCCTGCTATTTTTGGACATGAATTTCATAATTATTCTAAACCTGTATTCCGAACTAGCCCAGATGCAAGCATCTATGTAGTTGATACCAAATAGTGTGGCAACTTTACTAAACCAGTTATTCTAAATATTTACCTATGTTTGCCAAATCTGTACACCACTTCCTGTTAAAGAGAGCATGGTGGACTTATTTCCTCTTCCATCAAACATCACTTGCTGGTGATGTTTGAGGGAAGAGGAAATAAGTCCACAAGTTAAATGTGCTAAGTTGTTGCATGTTAAGTCAATAAGGGCAACCCCTCTTTCCAGCCTCAATTTAAGACATCAACAATGATTATCCAACATATGTTTATGCCAGTTAATGAAGTAGACAGTTGCACAATGCAGCTATCTAGATGTGCCCTTGGACATTCTTGTTCAGGATGCCTTCCTAGGAGTAGTCCATGTAGCCAATGTTCCCTGTAACAACAGAAAATGGTGTGCGGCAGTTAGAAACTGCCACGCAGCATTCTCTTTTCAAGTGTGTGGCCACGCAGGCGCGCAGCCTTTGCCATTAGAAAATGCTGCGCAGAAGTTAGAAACTTCTGTGCGGTGTTCTCTCATTACCTGCGTGGCTGCCCGGCCGCGCAGCTGCGCAGCTTAGAGGGAACAGTGCTGGTAGCTAGTTTGAAATTTCTTTATATCCCATGCATATAGAAGCACAAGTCTAGATTTTGTACTTTTTTTGAGCAAGTTGTTAAATATCTGAAAGTATGGACCTCTAGAAGGTTAGGATTAGAAATTGGAATTCTCAGAATTGCCAATTTGCATGTTTTTTGAGGAATTATCAACATTACTGAAGAATATAGATTGAAGAAGACAGGCTGCAATAGTTCCTACCTTGTAATAGAAAAGAAAGAATGCTTTTCTGCTGCTATTGGGAAAGCAATGTTGTCTCCAATGTCAATTTAAAGTTGTTACTTAACTCTTTTATGCTCTAAATATTACAGGATATCTAAAGTATAGCATCCACTAATTTTTTAAAGGTAATTTTAAAAAATTGGAACTGTTATTTGTGAGACCCATTTTGGGGAAGAAGCATGAAGAGATACTCAGGATTAATAATTTTATTTGGATAATGTTTTCTCCAAAACAGTGAAAGGCAAGTGAGAGCTTTACTATTTAGTAAGGTGTATTGCTTTACTATTTAATAAGGTTTATTGCTATACTATTAACAACTGGGTATTAATCTGCTGTTTATTTCAGTGCATTAACTATTGAACTACATAATATTTCTTTATCTGGCGGTAGTTTATTTTGTACAAATTAGCGTAAAAATAATCTCATTTGTCCTTTTCTAGGTTATGCATCACTTTTGGGTGGAAGGAAATTGTCCAACAAAATGTGATAAATGTCATAAAACTATTAAATGTTACCAAGGATTGACTGGGTTACATTGTGTATGGTGCCAAATCACAGTAAGTATTAGCAATAGTATCGATAATAGTGATAGTAAAAGTTGAGATATTATAGCACTGTATTTAGCTACTGCTACTAAAAACAATTTAAGTAATATTTTAATAGTGGCAACAAATAGGACTGATAAATAAACAAATAAACATGCTTAAATGTTAGCACCAAAGTATTTAAAAATAATTGCACATGTACAATCGTAGCATGACACAAATTCCTTATGATGATATTAAAAAATGGAGCAGCCTCTCTTTATTGTTAAGGTGAGTTTTAATTCATTTGAATTTTTAAAAAATTGATTTTAGGATGAACAGATTTCTCATTTACACACACAAAAAGGCCTCTAAGACTGCTTTAATCATTCATAGTTATAATAAATACCATGTTTCCGCAAAAATAGGACAAGTCCTGAAAATAAGGCCAAGGCTGATTTTTGGGGTGAGTGTAAATATATGCCCTCCCCCGAAAATAAGCCATAATGAAGGATTGGGTGTGGGCAGCACAGGAGGCAGCCCTTCCCTTCCCCAGTCAGCTAGTCGCAGCTGGGCCCCTTAAATTGGGAGCTGCCTCTCTGTTCTCTCTCCCCCAGTGTTTTTGGTGCTTGCTCATCTCCCATCCATCCCCCTTGCCTGCAAACTCCCACCCCACTTGCTATGGTTCCAGCTCTGTGCAGGGCTGCGGCTCCCTTCACCCTTTGCTGCCTCTCTGCCCCGGCTGCTAGAAGACCCAGCAGCAGGTGGCTAGCCCGACCGGCCTCTTCTCCACTTCAAGGGGCTTCTAGCTGGGATTGACGTCTCGCGGCCCACTCCATCCCCACCCCACCTGCCACCCCCAAATTGCATCCCTAAAGGGGGCAGGTGGCTAAGCAAGGGGAGGATGCTTGGCGAGGGGGTGGAGAAGAGACGGCAAGGGGAGCCATGTCTCGCTCCATGCATCTCGCTTCTCCTCTGGCTCACCTGCCACCCCTCTCAATAAAGAGATGGCGGGGAAGGGAAGCAGCCAGGCTGCTGTTGCCATTGGGTTGGGGTGGAATGTGTTGGGCCGCAAGACACATGTCTTACCTTTCTAGTGTTCCTTGCCGTTGTGTCCAGGGAAAAACATTGTAATAAAAAACCTCCCGAGTTCAATCAAACTTCTCGAACTCGTGAGGTTTGTTTATTACAACATGCTCTCCTGGACACAATGGCGAGGAACACCACGGAGCTACAAGTGTCAGGTAGAACACGCTTCTTGCAGCCCAACAAGTCCCACATGCCAGAACTGAGTCTCTGTGAGACTCATCATGCCACCACGGCTGCCTCATGGAGCAGGACTCTGCAAGGCTTGTTGTGCCATTGCATGCATGAACAGCAGCCCTACCGTGAGGTTTGACATACTGGCATAGCCGTGAGTGGCAGGACGTCAGCTGTGCCAGTATGGTGAAGCTTGTGGCAGTCCTGCAGTTCATGCGTGCAATGGCATAACAAGCCTTGCAGAGTCCTGCTCCACGAGACGGAGGCGGCAGGCCAGCCGCTTGGCTGGCGCAAAGAACAGGGAGGGGAGGTGACGGTGATGGGACATCCAGTCCCACACTCACTGCCTATGGCACCCCCAAAATAATAAGCTCCCCCCGATAATAAGGCCAAGGCCATATTTCGGGGGGGGGGTCAAAAGACCCTGTCTTATTTTCAGGGAAACCACGGTACATACCTAGCAGACAAAAATAAAGTACTAATAAAATACAAAAATCAAACAGTAATATCATAACCAAATGTCAGATAAAATACAAAGCATTCTGTACCCTAAAATTACATTTTCAAACAAATCTAATACTTGCCATTCCCACATCAGAATAAATGCTCCTTTACACATGCACAAATGCAACACAGGTTAAAAACCTTTCTACCTCATGGATTCCAAGATAATTTCTTGGAATTATCCAAGATAATTTCTACTGGATATATACCGTATTTTTCGGAGTATAGGACGCACCGGTGTATAGGACGCACCTTAGTTTTGGGGGAGGAAAACAAAGGAAAAAAGAAATTCTGCCTTTACCTACCACCATCTGGATCAGCGGGGTTCTCACTTCCACTCGGATTTTGATAACAAGCAGCACAGATTTTTTAATCTGTTTAAAACAAACCCTATCACCTTACTTTATCTGGAGTGAGTGAATGGGGTAGGGGATAATTTTCATGGGGGCAGAAGAGGGACTTGGCACTGAAGGCTCCACTCCCGCGACGCCCCCGTCTTCCTACCTATAGCCATAGGAGTTGAAAGCCTGCCATCTCGTAAACATGGTGAGTGGTCCAGGGAAGTGCAGAGGTTGTGACTTGGTGGAGAAGCAGGCGCTGCACAGGAGGTGTAAGGCAAGGCGGCTAGTAGCGTGTTTCAGGCAGAGGATCTGGCCAGGAGGAAAGAGAAGTCGGGGGGATCTGCCCGGCGGCTTCGGCGAAAAAGCAATGTGAGGAGGCGCCGCCACTGCCTAAGCCCTCTCCGTGCCTGGGAGCCAAGCCAAGCGGGAGCCCCAAAATCAAAACATCCCTCCTTTCCAGATCGCTGCCTATTGGCCCAATTCTCCGATGTAATTTGACAGCCGTGCGCCCTCATGAAAATGTGGGGACGGTGGTTTTCGGCCGGTTTCAAGCACTGCCAAGACCGAAAACGTGAGGCTTGTTTTTGCCAACCCCCGTTGCCTGGAACAGCGTGTTTCAGGCAGCAGATCTGACCAGGAGGAAAGAGAAGTCTGCGGAGAAGGAGGAGGAGGCCACGCGGCTCTGCAATGTGCATCAGGGAATCAAGGGAATTGAGGAGGAAAGCATTTTCCAGTGGCAGTGCTGGCTGGAACTGGCCACCACCTGAAACACAATGCACTTTTTTTGCCTCCGCACGCCCCGTTTTTGGAATCGGGAAGGGGACCATGGGTCTGCTGCCCGAAAACACTTTCCTCCCCAAAAACGGGGCGCACGGCTGTCAAATTGCATCAGAGAATTGGGCCAATAGGCAGCGATGGCTGGAAAGGAGAGATGTTTTGATTTTGGGGCTCCCGCTTGGCTTGGCTCCCGGGCACGGAGAGGGCTTAGGCAGTGGCGGCAGCTCCTCACATTGCTTTTTCGCCGAAGCCGCCGGACAGATCTCCCTCCAGACCATCCCGAAGAGGTTCATTCCTCAGGCTGTTCCCTGACCGTCCTCCCAGTAATCTCAGCCCTCTTTCCCAGCCTTGTCTCTAAGGCACATCTTGCTTGCTGGAGGAGGGTGGGGCTACATTCAGAGTATAAGACGCACCCAGTTTTTGACCCTCTTTTTGGGAGTAAAAAGGTGCGTCTTATACTCCGAAAAATACGGTATGTAGTTTTTTTCTTAATATAAAATGGAAATAGAAATAAAGACTGAAAAAAGAGGAAAAGGAAAGTGGATAAAGAAGATAAATGAAAAAGAAATAAAAAAGAAATAAAAAGCAGTGACTTCCAATTTTTTTAGTGCAATAAGGTACATAATAAAGTTATAGTATCAACTTTTCAGTTACACCAAATAGTAATTATGAGTCATTTCTATAATAGTAACATTTCAGTTTTTCCTCAGAAGCAAGTAACCACAAAAGTATTTATATTCTTATCCCTAACTAGTGCAGTTAACTTTGCAATTTTTGCCATCTACTAAAATATTTCAAAATGCATCATTGGATTTCCATTCTTCATTGTTTTTAAATTAAGAATCTTTCTGAAACGCAAGCAACACTTATAGTTTTTTTTGTAGAAATAAATAGTGTATGAGATCCTGGTGGTTTTTGTGCAGCTTGTCAGTGTCTTGGATTAAGAAAAATAAATAAAATTAATTAAAATATTTTTTTTTATAAATTAGGAAGAAAACATTCAAAGGGTTTTTTTGAAAAAGTAAAGAATATATCTGGAGTACTTGTGATGGAAGCAATAATTGCAGTTACATATTCTTTGTGAAATAACCCATGAGTTTCTGTAATGTTATTCTATGATATTGTTATGCATTCTGTAATCTAATATTAAACAACTCATTTTATATCTTACTTGTTTTCTCAAAGATCAGTTCTGCCTAATAAGAAGATTAAGCTGTTGATAGCATAATACTAAGTAGGAGAACTGTTAATTATCATCTCATATGTAACAATGTTTCGATTGGATGGTACATGGATTAATGTACATTAATTATGGTAAATGTGGTTTCACTACTAAAAATGAGAATTAACATAACAATGTTTTAGATTATAGGGCAACCACAATAAAACTTCAGTGTTGAGGGTGGGGAAATTGCTATACCTCTTTTTGGTTGCTAGGAAACTGCCAGAAAAAGGTATTTTTGCAGTAATGATTAATGTATACAGGGGTGTTATTAGTTGCCAATCATTTCAAATTCAAAAATATAGCAGTCAAATTATCTTTTGCTAGATCTCTCTCTCTCTCTAAAGAATATGTAATTGGCAAAAGGTGTATATTTCATATTTAAACTAATATATCATAAGTTTGATATATCAATCTTGTATCATAAACATGGATAAATTATCCAAAGAAAATTAAATCATTCATTCAAACCAGAGAATAGTGATTTATGGAACAGCTGCTAGACAACTTATTTTACTGTATTGAGGAAGATCACCTGTTAAAGCAAATACTTATGTGCTACCTATTAACTATGTTGTATAAATGAGAAACATCCAATTTGTATGACTAATTTGTTAGGATATTTCCCAGTAATTAAAACTGGCATATCTGATAGCAAAAAATATTGATATAAAACTGTGCTAATTAATGGCAAATGAACACAGAGGCTAAATTATCTACCTCATGTTAGTCAACAATTATTTATTTCCATATAATTTTATTTGGATATTAATGTGATAGACATTTAGTGCTATTATAATATTTAGTGCTATTATAACATTGAAAGACAAAAAGGACAAGTATAAAAAGTGGAAAGAGGGGCACATAACTGAGGCAAAATAGCAGCAAATAGCCTGAGCCTGTAAAGATGAAGAGAGGAAAGCTAAGGCTCACAATGAACAAAGGCTTGCGACAAAAATGAAAAATAACAAAAAAAAGCTTTTTCCAACATGTTAAAAACAAGAAAAAAGTCAAGGAAACTATTGGTCCATTGCTGGGAGAAAGTGACAAGAAGGTGACAAGCAACAGGGAGAAAGAACTACTTAACTCGCTTTTTGCATCTGTCTTTACACAAAGGGGGAAAAAAACAGCCTAACCTATCAAAAACAGCACCACAAAAAAAGAGAGATTAGGAACACAGGTTAAAATAGGGAAGAAAATGGTAAGTGAACACCTGTCTACCCTAGATGAGTTCAAATCACCAGGACCGGATAGATTACACCCCAAGGTTCTGAAGGAACTGGCAGACGAGATCTCAGAACCACTGAACTATATCTTTCAAAGATCCTGGAGCACCAGGGAACTGCCAAAGGACTGGAAAAGAGCTGATGTAGTTCCCATCTTCAAAAAAGGGGGGAAAAATAGATCCAGGAAACTACAGACCTATCAGCCAGACCTCAATCCCAGGGAAGATTCTGGAAAAGATAATCAAGCAACGAATCAGTGAACACTTAGAAGCAACCCAAGTAATAACCAAAAGCCAACATGGGTTTGTCAAAAACAGATCATGCCAGACTAATCTTATTGCATTATTTGACAAAGTGACAAAATTAGTGGACCAGAGGAATACTGTTGATATAATTTACTTAGACTTCAGTAAGGCATTTGACCATAACCTACTACTAGATGAAGTAGAAAAATGTGGATTAGACAGCATCACCACCAGATGGATTCGTAACTGGCTGACCAACCACACTCAACGTGTAGTCCTCAATGAAACTGCATCTACATGGAGGCAGGTATGCAGTGGGGTACCACAGGGCTCTGTTTTAGGCCCAGAACTCTTCAACATTTTCATTAATGATTTGGACGAGGGGATAGATGGGGAACTCATCAAATTTGCAGATGACACCAAGCTGGCAGGAATAGCCAACACTCCGGAAGATAAGCTCAAGATACAGAAGGATCTTGACAGACTTGAACATTGGGCACTATCTAACAAAATGTAATTCAATGATGAAAAAAGTAAGGTTCTACATTTAGGCAAGAAAAACAAAATGCACAGGTACAGTATATGTGGTACCTTGCTCAATAGTAGTAACTGGGATTTTGGAGTCCTAGTGGACAACCATTTAAATATGAGCCAGCAGTGTGCAGCAGCTGCCAAAAAAGCCAACACAGTTCTAGACTGCATAAACAGAGGGATAGAATCAAGATCAAGTGAAGTGTTAATACCACTTTATAATGCCTTGGTAAGGCCACACTTGGAATACTGTATTCAGTTTTGGTTGCCACAATGTGAAAATGATGTTGAGACTCTAGAAAGAGTGCAGAGAAGAGCAACAAAGATGATTAGGGGACTGGAGGCTAAAACATATGAAGAACGGTTGCAGGAACTGGGTATGTCTAGTTTAATGAAAAGAAGGACTAGGGGAGACATGATAGCAGTGTTCCAATATCTCAGGGGCTGCTACAAAGAAGAGGGAGTCCTTAGAACTAAGGAGAAATTTCCTTAGAACAATTAGAGGAACAACTTGCCTCCAGAAGTTGTGAATGCTCCAACACTGGAAGTTTTTAAGAAGATGTTGGATAACCATTTGTCTGAAGTGGTGTAGGGTTTCCTGCCTAAGCAGGGGGTTGAACTAGAAGACCTCTAAGGTCCCTTCCAACTCTGTTATTCTATTCTATAATTCAGTTTTGTGCTATTTATTTTATTTATTATAAACATTTTACATCCCTAAAACAAAATGAAGACAATATAAAACTTTAAAAATAATAGAATATCCACACTATAAATACTAATAAAATCAATGAAGCTCCATACACTAGGAGGAAACCTGAGCAAATTATACATGATCCAAAGTTGTCAAAAAGTATTGTTTTCAATTTTATAATGTATTTGTCTATTTACTCAATTCAAGTAAATAGTATTTAACTTTTTTCAGGTAAGTGAGTTAAGAGTTCTCTATCTTTAATCTTCAGTACCATTTGCACTATTTTAGCCATAATTTCATTTGACCTATGCAGGCTTTACTTCTGAATAGAGATGCTTAGGATTATATTGTAAGATTGCAATTAAAACATCAAAATAAATTTTAAAAAATTCAAGAGTTTAATTATGGGACTAATTTTTCGTTAAACATTTTGAAGATTGTGCTAATAGCATTTGTTTACTTGTCTTTTAATCAACAACACAATACATTCTGATTTTCCCCCTATTGATTTAAACTAGGTAATATTATTGAACATATTTGCATATCCAGAAGACCTATAAATGCTATTTCCTCCCTCCTTTCTCTGTATATCTGTGTATGTGTAATGATGTTTGTGTACGCAATATTTTACCCAGTTGGCTGATGAAAAATGTGGACTGGCAGCAATCTTATCCCGTCTGTGAGTTATTTATTCACAAGGATAATAGCATTAGCTATACACATAAAACAAAATATTAACTTCTAACATGTTACTGTCAGCAGCAACAGCAAGAACAGTTACAGAAATAACAATAATTGAGAAAAAGCTAAAAATCTCAAAAAGCAATTACTAGAATGCAAGGGATTTTATTTTTTACTCAGCCTTCCATCCTTCTGAGGTTGGTAAAATGAGGACCCAGAATGTTGGGAGTAAAATACTGACATTTGTAAACCACTCAGGGAATGCTGTAAAGCACTATGCTGCACTAGTATTTAAGTCTAAGTGCTATTCCTCTTAAAAAAGGCATGTCGATTCTGTTTGAGTAGCAGCTTTCTTTTTCAGTTTGTTACAATACACAAAAAGTCCTTTGTTGTAATCATCTCTTAGTCATAAAAACTCAGTAGTCACTTTGTTTTTTCTCATCACAATGTCTCTCATAGATTTGTTCTGGTCTTAAATGAACTTACCCCATGTAAATTGCCCACAACTTCTATGCAAAAGGAAGATTACGCAGAGATACATATCCTAAAAAAAAAAAAAGATACAGAAAATATAGGAAAACATAAAATAGAATGTATGGTAGTTCTTTTAGTTTTATGTCATCATTGTTAACAAGAGCCTTTAAAGACACTAACTTTATAATCTTTTTCCTTTATCAGTTATGCTTTGATTATAAAAATAATTATAATTATTTATAATTATAATTATAAAAATAAAAATAAAGATTTCTGTGATTGTTGGCTTTGAGTCTTTTTAGTAATTTGAAACATAGTACATTCTAATGTTGTTTTGGCCATATTTAAATTCATTGATGTTTTAATTCATAGTGATATTTTTATCTCTTTTTTGTTACAGCTACATAATAAGTGTGCTTCACATCTAAAGCCTGAATGTGATTGTGGTATTCTGAAGGACCACATTCTACCTCCCACCTCAATCTGCCCAGTAGTATTGGTAAGATGTCCTTGTACATTTTAACATATCATGTTGCGTTTAAATCTATATCATACATTTTTACTGGTAATAGATAAATATTAACAAAATAGTGGTTCACCAGCAATGAAAATTACAACATATGAAAAACAAATTAATGTTCTTTTGATACATAACTATCATGGTAGCCTCTCAAATGCTTTTTTGCAGTCCCTAGATGCTTTTCTGCCTATGCTATCAAAATTCAGCAAACACTGAGAATTAGAGCACGTGGTGTTCTTTTTTCTTTTTCTTTTTGCAAGTAAAGCAATTCTTTCCCAAAAGGAAACAAAAGTAAGAAATTCCATAACATAGTCTTGTCTACTTGCATATCTACATATCTACTTGCATGACAGAATCTTGCTCACTGTGGTTGTTAGATATGAAAACAAACAAAACAGTAACAAATATATAATACACACCCACAGAAAGAATGCCTGCCTCTGTGAAAATAAAGCCTATTGTGCTTTCATTACTTAAATTTACCAGCCATTGTTAAATCAAAATGTGTATATATCCTTTGCCGTTTATGGAACCAGCTTCCCAAAATGTCTAATTTTCTAGAATTTTATAAGAATATTTTGTTTGGAATTGACATTAACATTGAGGACTCTGATTTCAACCAGAGTTAATCTAGAATAATGACATTGTCCTTGCAGCAAGCAACATATCCACATTATGTACTTTATGTTGCTATATACAACAATAAATTTCATTGTTTACAAAATAATTATTCGGTGCATTGTATATTGTGATCAGTGCTACAAAGGTTTTTTCATGTCAGAATACACAAACAGACAAGACACTAGGATTTAATCTTAAATCTTTAAATCAAGACTTACACAAATCACAGTAAAAACACAACAAATTGATGACTATTGTTGCTTGGCCTGCAATAAAGTATAAATCTTTCCTTTTACATTTTGTAAATGACACTTTATAATGCTGCACGTAAGTCATGTTAATGTAATAAGTACAAAATCCGTGGATAAAGTAGAGATAATCTTTGATTTACAAGTACAATTGAGCCCAAATTTCTGTTGTTAAATTAGACATTTATTGAGTTTTGCCCCATTTTATAACCTTTCTTCCCATAGTTGTTACGTGAATCACTGCAGTTGTTAAATTAGTAACATGATTGTTAAGTGAATCTGGCTTCCCCATGGACTTTGGTTGTCAGAAGGTTACTAAAGATGATCACATGAGCCTGAAACACTGCAACTGCCTTAAATTTTCAACCATAGTTGCCAACATTTTGAATTTTGATCATGTGACCACAGGGGATACTGCTATGGTCGTAAGTATGAAAAATGGTCATAAATTACTTTCTCACAGCCTGTTGTAACTTTGAACAGTCATTAAACTATCTCTTGTAAGTATAGGACTACTGTAAATATAATTTATAGATGTATAAACCTAAATCTATAGGATTAGACTTAAATGGTTACTTTAAATGAGCCTTAGGGCAAATAAAAAAAACTGAAAAAGCTTCTTGGATGAGAAGTGAAATGTCTTCAAGGAAAAACAAAGAAAGTCCAGTTGCCTCTTGAAAAAGCACCTTTGGGTTATCTCCCGCTTAAACTAATGTAATCTAAACATAGCCAGAATCTCTGAAAATATAAGAGTGCTGCTATTCTGAGTACAGTATATAATTGCATGGCAGCAAATTTGATTTAAGAATGGTAATCATTGGGAGATAAAATAATTTACTAAGATTCTGTACCCATTTCTCAGGTTATGCTGTCACCCTAAAATAATTTATTAAAGTCTAATGGACTACTTAATTGGGGATAAGTCACTTGTCTCAGTTGCATAGAATTCAACTGGCTAACCAACTATAACCAAATATATTCTAGGAAGCTTATAATATGGTATCCCCTTGCATATGGAATTTAAAATTGAGATACCCTTGAATATAAGTGCCTGGGTATTAAAGCTAATTGGAAATTATTTCATAGATGTATTTCTTTTGGAGGCACAAGCCAGTCTTAATTATGTGATAAATTATTCTGTATTTTTGGAATAGCATATTATTTAGCAAAAGTATATAATGCTTAACATTAGGAAACATGTTGTTTTCACCAAATGGAAATATGAAATTTTGAATAAATGAGCAAAGCTGCATAATATACATTTGCCAGGTTTTTAACTTCACTGCACAATATCAAACCAGCCCTTTTTCCCCCGTCACATATATTTAAGCGAACAGTGAACAGTTAAAATGTGCTCATTTTAAGTATGAAGACTTAAAATTTTGTGGGTTTTTTAAAGTACAAGAAATACATATAATGCACTGTTGCTGTGCAGTTCTCTTATGGTCTTGATCCTTCATATTCAAGATGTATTGTGTGTAGATCATATAACCAATATGGTTATGTTACATACCATAGCTAAATTACTTCAGGTCACAGATATAGCAGTGCTATGCTGAACCATACGGCTAGTGAAACCAGCAAATAATGGTGCAAATACTGAGGAAAATGTTATAAAAATAGAAAAGTGATGTTACCCCTAGACTGATTTCATAATGACCAGTAGAGCATTCACTACACCTTTTCTCTGCAAAGTAATAAGATGTCATCAGGACACATCTAATGATGTCATTATTAAGTGTGTTCTTGTCAAAGCCCTTTGAGGAATCTTCTTCAGAGGAAAAGGAGGAACTTATTAAATGTATCTCACTCTAAGATATGACCAGGGAGAGAGGCAACATCATTTCTAACAACCTGTTCCAAACCTGTAAATCAAACAACTGCTCCACAATGATGGCATTGTTGCAGGATAATGCAATGTAAGTGCAAGGATTTAACCTTGGGTTCTTTGACAATAAAGATTTGTTCAGAGTCAGAATTTTTTCATGAGAAAGTTACATTCCATTAAGGGCTAATCAACTGGGTCCAAGTGCAGTCATTTGCATTTAAAAAATCTTGATTAAAAAATGATGTGGAAAATGTA
Source organism: Diadophis punctatus similis (assembly GCA_023053685.1). Lineage (NCBI taxonomy): Eukaryota > Metazoa > Chordata > Lepidosauria > Squamata > Dipsadidae > Diadophis > Diadophis punctatus. Next base: position 17,562,926 of record JALIGW010000007.1, read on the forward strand.
TTGTAGTCTTCCATGTGTGAAGCCTACAAGGTTTTAGTATATAAATCCTAATGTTGTCTAGCTTCTTCCTTGAACTCCTGATCTCTAACTTACTTCTTTACTATTGTTTACAACTGCTCCATTAAATCTGTAGTGTTTGCCTCTGTTGTTTTAAGCTTCTGACTAGGATTCATCTTGATGCTCCTATTCACTGTAAGTGATGTTTGAATACCTGACTATGGCTTGCAGACATTCCATTTGACTTACACATTTCAGACCAAACAGCAACTTTTTCCTAGGGCTGATGTTCTGCCTAATGTTATATCAACATAATTTCAAAAGAAACTCCATGTTTTCTGAGTTTCTGTGGGACATGAAATGAGTAAAGAGAAACTAGTGTGAAGAAAATTGAAGTGTGAACTCCATTTTTTAAACTATACTGTGGTGATAAAGATGATAAAATATTCTTATTCCTCTATTCTTACTGCGCTTGTCAATTAATATCTAGAGGCGCATTTCAGATACCTACCCCTTCTCAGGAAATGTGGGAATGAAGATTCTTTCTATAGGCTACTGTGATATATTTGTGAGTTATTTTGCAGATAAAATCTTTTGCTCTACCCCAATTGAGGTGTCTACCCCAATAGACACTTGAAAGAAGATCAGCATTTTTTTTGTTTTAAACTTCTGGAGACCAAGGATATAAATAGAATTAATCTATCTATACCCTTGGTCCATGCCCTACCTAATTTTAATGTTGTGGTGCTAGGATCAGGTAAAGTAATACCCAGTTGATACATTTAGGTCTAAATGGAGGTAATTTCTGGTTAAATTGTGCCTTCTTCAGACTGACAGCAAATATTATAGTTTGAGGCAATGAATTACAGTGGTTCTGTTGTCTCTTAGACAGGCAGTTCCAGTCAGTTTGTTTGAGAAAAAGAGCAGTTGCATGATTTTTACTCCAGTATGAATCTTCAATGGTTAACCCTTTCAACATGTTGTTAGGATCTCTTTCAAGCCATTGAAAGAAGTCAGTGATTTTCCATGAGATATCATCAATGTGGTCAGAATACCAACATAGAATACTATGGTGTGTTATCCCATGTCAGAGCAGAGGTGCAATGGAAATCCTGGCCTGGTGCTTATGGGGCCTGGATGATTAAACAAAAAGCTTGTGGTTTAATCCCACCAAGAGAAAGTTGTTAGTGATTGATCTGGCTTGATCATGGTTCCAGCTTTCTTTTGGATGAGATCCAAGGTCCTCCTAGGTTCATGATCCATGCTAGAATAGTTGCAGTGAATATGTTAATTGCATGCCATTTTCATCGAACCTGCTAGGCAACAATTACCCATGCCTTTGTTAACTATTGCATAGAGTATTGTAACACAGTTTATACAGGGCTTGAAGATGATTTTCTTATTCAAAATATGGCAGCATCAACTAATAAAGTATCAAGTTAAACACAGGTTCTTTTTAATGCATTGGACTTTAGGGGTACGAGACTTAGCTTCAAGTGTACTTCTTGCTTCAATTCAAGGTACTGCTTACAACTTCCTGCCTAAGCAGGGGGTTGGACTAGAAGACCTCCAAGGTCCCTTCCAACTCTGTTACTATTACTATTACTATAACTTTAAACTCTGCATGGCTTGAGACCAAGTTCATACAGGTCATCTTTTCCAGTCAGACTATGCCTCTTGTTGCCAAAAATATATGACTGGCTATATTCTGCAGGACCTAAGGGTCTGATGTGAAGAGACTGTGTGCCTTCTCATTGGTGCCTCATGATTTTGAATATCCAACCACCTAAAATTATGTTTCAGCATGGTGTTTCAATAGTGAAGGTGTAAAAGATTAGTAAAAGATGCCTAGATTAGTTAGATTGTGTTTGATTTTATTTTTATGCTTCTGTTAGATAGTTTACATATTTTACACTGTGTATGTAATATATTATGAAGTTTGTGGCTGAAATGAAATTATTTTCAGATATAAATTGTGCATGCAGATATCAAATGATAATTTTTAATAGATGTCAGATCCAGTTTATTGCTATCCACCTTTTATATCTGTAACATTTTAATTAATTTATACAGATCAAGTAAGAGTACATTGAGATTTGTTTCCTAATGAGGATGCACTTAGAAGAAAGGTTTTGCATCTTTCTGATATCCTGTGGGTAATTATGTTCTAATTATATGGGAAGGGGGAACATGATAACTCAGTTCTGAAATTGTTCATTGGATACAATTAATTGCATCCATAAAATGAACACTTACAGTGAAGGTGACTGGCAATATCTTTAAACTTTAATTTAATTCAATCCTATATTTTGCAGCAGAATTATTTTCTAACAACACTAAAGGCAGAACATTATCCTAAGATAAATAGGATTATTAGTGAATACAGTATATAGCTCATTTTATATAACTGAATGCAACTGAAATGGTCATGGATAGAGTACATGGATGTGTTCTTCAATCTTTTCCCATTTACAATTGCTCTTTTCTATTCATGAATATAATCAATAATTCTTCAAAATAGAGAACTCAGAAAAACATTTTTTGTTTTTTAGTCAAAACTAAACTGACCAAGCTACACAACTTTCATTAACTTCTTTGTCTATGGAGATTCTCAGTCATCCAGGTCATGGTTGTCCCAAATGTCCAATCAGAGCTGAAGAAGCTTTTTGGATGAGAAGCAAAATGTCTTCATGCAAAGAAAAACAAGAAAGCCCAGTTGCCTCTTGAAAAAGCACCTTTGGGTTAACTTCTTTGCTTGAACAAAGTTTAATATTTAGAACGAACCTAAAATGTTAGACATTGATCAATTAAACTAAATTTTACCCAGATTGATCAGTTTTGCAGGACACAATTAACTAATGTTTTGATACAGTTTATAATTGAATGATTTTCAATTCACATGTAACCGGAAGTGCAACATGAGCACTAATTTAGTGGTAGAATAATAAACTGGGAGAAATGTTAAATTGAGACCTGATTCATATTTCTGAAGTATTAGTGGAACTGTGATTCCATGAAGTAATCATGCATGTACCTATCATATTTCTAAACCTTACATTTTATTTGTTTAAAAAATCGACTATGAGAATAAGACAATGAATAAAAATGCTTCCAAATAATTATGCCTAATATTTGGTGAAACAAAGAATAAGAAAACAAAGTGGTACAACTGTAGGCTTAAAAAGTAACACTAATAGAGCTTATGTCTCATGCAACAATTAGTAACATAAAACTATAAAAGTAACTGACTGCTTCTGTTTTTATCTGTCTTTTAGCTGTAAGCAATCTGAAGACAAAAATAGAAAATGCATACCAGGGGTGGGTTCCTCCCGGTTCAGACCGGTTCACCTGAACCGGTAGTGACCCGCAGGTGATGTCATTGAACCAGATCTGTCAGTGCCGGTCAGTGGGCGCCGCCATCTTTTTTTTGAAATTTTTTTGAAATTTTTTTTGAATTTTTTTCCCTTTCTATGCATGCGCAGAAGCTGAGTTTCCGGCACTGTGCATGCAACACCATTTTGTTTTTGGTGGTTTTAAAAAAAAAATCAGGGTTTTTTGCACTGTGCATGTGTGTGCGTGCAAAGCGCACGTGCGCCCACAAGGCACGGCCACGCAGCTCGGGAGGAAGCGAACCGGCAGCAAGGTAAGTTGGAACCCACCCCTGATGCATACCAGTTGCATCTGTAACTCTTCTTTTTGACTAAAATGTTCAGAAAACATTATGTGCCTTAGTGTACAAAAATCATTCTTTTACAGCACTTTAACAGAAAACATTATGCATTCATGTGCATTCATGAATGATGCCGCTATTCTGATGAATTTTACTTTTTTCCCTATTTTAATTTTGTGACTTTTGGAAACGTGCTAGAGCCATCAATAAACATTATCTTAGGAGGGAATGGAAACTTAGAGCTATTTTTTAGAAACTATTTTTTATAAGCATGGTTGGAATCCTTTTGGATAAAGCTGAGAAAATCACTGGTACGCTTGGATTTTGATAAATGTTTTTGGAGTTATATTCCCCTTGAATAATATAGTTCTCTGATATACAGGCAGGATTGTTTACCAGGGGTGTTTATAAGTTGATTTGCTGTCTAGTCCCTCAATATTTGAACAACATGTTATTTTAATACTATTTATGTTGAATTCCCTTTAAAAATAATATATTTGATGATCATGTACTGTCTTCACAAGTACATTAGTGGTCATACTCAACAAGAACTATTATTAGCCTAATCCTAATTTTTGTAGGTGATATTTAGAGCCATGGGTCTATATAAAACATTTTGAACTCCAAATTGTCTTCAGATTTATTCTTCCCAAAATTCAGATGTAGATTCTTTTCAGACATTTGTAGATTAATTAAATTTTTTATGATGTAGTCGTCTTTTCATGATCTTTTTGAATTATTCCTTTTCTATTTTGTGCTAAGTTGTGCACTATGTTAAGAAAACAGTTATTTTTATATAAATACATTCAAAAACAACAGGAATGAAAAAAACCTGTGTTATCATTCTGTAATTTATTTATTTATTTATTATTTGTTCTTCTATGCCGCCCTACTCCCAAGGGACCCAGTAATTACTTAATATGTATGGAAGAATCATACTGGAAATGCTTACTTGTTCAACAGGTTGGCTGCATATTCAAAATCCTTTACAGGAATGTTTTTAATTAGTGTGTGTGTGTTTTCACAGTTTTAATCTTGTAGCTGAAACTGTTTTTCTCCAACAGACTCTACCCCCTTTAGGAGTTTCACTTCCTGAGGTGCGTAATGTAAAAGTGTTCACAGATGCAGATGAAAGTTGTTTGGATGTTGTGATGCATTTTAGAACTTTAAAATCTTTGTTTATGGTTCAAATAAACTTCAGTCAGATTACATCGTCTCCTTCCTTCCTTCCTTCCTTCTTTCCTTCCTTCCTTCCTTCCTTCCTTCCTTCCTTCCTTCCTTCCTTCCTTCCTTCCTTCCTTTCTTCCATCCTTCCTTCCTTCCATCCTTCCTTCCTCCCTCCCTCCCTCCCTCCCTCCAATCTTCCATCGATCCATCATCTCTCTCACTTTCTCTCTCTCTCTCTCTCTCTCTCTCTCTCTCTCTCTCTCTCTCTCTCTCTCTCTCTCTCTCTCTCTCTCTCTCTCTCTCTCTCTCATCTATCTATCTATCTATCTATCTATCTATCTATCTATCTATCTATCTATCTATCTATCTATCTATCTATCTATCAATCATCTGGATATTCTTCGTTGCTATACCTGAATACAGCAGATGAGCTTAAATAGGCTCAGGAAAAGCTATATGGGATTTAGCTATCCCTTTTTTAAAAAAAATCTGCCATATATTTCACTTTGAAGATATTTGTTTCACTCTGCCTAACAGTTGAATAGACTTTGATAGCAGAAAAAGAAAGCTGGCTATTGTTGAATCTCAACAGTATTAGAGGTTGAAGTGAAAGATAGATAATAAAATGTTTGCATGATATAAAAGTGTCTTGAAGTCCATGTTATGCTCCAGTAATGAAAAGTAGATAATAGATTTGATAGTTCGGGAAGGCTTTTGAAGGGAAACAAAGTCCATAAGAGACTTATTTTAAAAATGTATGACAATCTGTAGAATAATTAGAAAGGGTTAGTCCTCCAAGATTAAATCAGCAAGGGTAGAACTCAGGAATTCAGTATTCCCTTGGGAATAAACAATACTTCTAAAAGTAGATGGAAGAACACAACAACTTAAGTTTCTAGCCATCAAAATATGCATTAGCTTTTCTGTGTTATATTGAGTAACTTTCACCCAGCAGTGGATGAATCCATGAGACAAAATGATTACAGCTGCATCAATCATTTTGTACATCCTAATAAAATAGTCATAACTAGAACATATATGTCACTCAGAAAATAAATGTCTGCATTTTTGCAGTGTCATTTATTTTCAATAAATGTCAACTTCACATCCATTTAATACAAGTATATTGTACTATTACCCTGAGATTTTGTTTAGTTCTTGCAAAAAATGCCAGATGTATTGTGAACTTCTGATTTGAAGATTTTGAAAGCATTGTAATTGCACCCTACAAACTTTTTCTTTGGATGCATTTGTTCTAATTTTTTTTAAACTGTCTTTTCAGTTAAAACTCAAAACGAATCAAAGTTATAGAATTAAATAAGTAATTGGCAAATAATTTCAAACTAATTTCAAATTTTTGAAATAATTCAAAGTAGCAATAATCTTAAAGAGATAGTACATAGACTATATCAAGATTGAATTAATATAATCCAATTATTTACATAATAAACAGATTTTTTTCTTTGTTATAAGTTTTTATTTTGGTGATATGTATTATATTTAATATGTTATGGGTCTTTGCATTTGGATAATCTGAACTTTGGAATAAAGAACTTTTGGACAATTTATTTGGAGATAGAACTATTTCTTTATGCAGACTTCTATTTTTCTTTTGAAATAACAGAATAGAATTCCTAAGTATCATCAAACCTATTCACATATTGCTGTAATTCTTGACCATGTTGAGAATTCTGAAAATTTTGTATCCTAATCTTATGAAGGTGTCAAATTGAAGAAAGAAAACCTGGATAGTAACAACTGCAGTGTCATCAATTCTTTCATTTTTTTGCATAACTAAATATATCTATCTATGAATTACCTGCATAACTTTCTCCAATATTCCTTGAGATACACTATAGCAAAATTAACCAATCCAGTCACACTTTTAGAATTTCCATTTCTGATAATTAATGATATGTCAAAAGGTTCCAATTGTATTTTCACATTAATAATATGAAAAATATATTTTACTATGTAGAGTATTAGGAAATAAGATCTTGAAATATAAGTCTTGTTGAAATAAATGAGTAGATAGTTTCAGTGAATGTCTTTCTGCATTATTTGGCATAAATACAAGCAAAGGAAGAAGTTTAGTTGAAACACAGCAAGCCTGACAAGGAGTTGGTCTGAAGACATGTTATTTGTACCATTTTCCTATCTCTCATGTTCTCTCTGACCAAACAGTGAGAGGAAGAACCCATTGATTATTTGAGGGACTTTTGTTTGGAGAGATGTCTACCTTACAAGCATAGGCATCACCTCCCTTTACATGGAATTTTAGTAATTTCACATTATAGGAGAACTTTTGATTGAATGTAAACAGGATATTTTCTTCAAAACTGCTTTGGATACAGTAGGAAAAGGATCTGTGATCCTCACAGGACCAATGTGAAAATATTGAACATTGTGTATCCTGAAAGCTGCTCTGCTACATTTTAAAGCATTGAACTGAAACAAAAAACAAAAAACAATAAGCTTGCTTTTTATGGTGTAGTATATTTTGCTCTTTAATAATTCTTCCTTAAATTTGGAAAAAAAGACTAATCACTGGAACAAAGAATTAAAAACTTCCTCCTCTGTATATTTTCTTCCATTCAATTGTGTCTGATTCTTGGATACTATACAGTTTTCTGCAGTTTTCTTGGCAAACATTTTTTTCAGAAGCAGTTTGCCATTGCCTTGTTCCTAGCTGAGAGAAAGTGACTGGCCCAAGGTCACCCTACTGGCTTCATGCCCAAGGCATGACTAAAATTCTTAGAGTCCCAGTTTCTAACCTGATGCCTTAACCACTACACCAAATTGACCAGGCCTAGGAAGAAGGAAATGGCAAACTGTTTCTGAAAAAACTTACCAAGAAAACGGCAAGACTTGTGGCTACCTTTACAGATATCATATTTCTATTAGAATATATTTAGACCTAGACCAGGGGTCTGCAACCTTAAACACTCAAAGAGCCATTTGGACCTGTTTCCCACAGAAAAGAAAACACCGGGAGCCACAAAACCTGGGTGGACATGGCCAACTCAACATCATTCACTTCCACCAGTCACATGACCCCCAAGCCACACCTACCCAGCCGGTCATTAGGGCAGAGAACCGGTTGTTAAAAAACACCGGGAACAACAAAACCCTTTTGACATCTCTTCCTCTCTCTCTCCCTCCCTCCCTCCCTCCCTCCATCTCTCTCTCCCTCTCCCCCCCTCTCTGTATCTCTCTATGTCTCTCTCTCTCCCCTTCTCTCTGTATCTCTCTGTCTCTGCCCTGGCCACTTCTCCATCCCTCACCGTCGCCCTTACCTTCTCAGGCCAGGCGACGAGTGACTGGGAGGGGAAGGCGAAGGGCGGGGCCAGCCAATGGTGGGATCACCCGACAGGGAGCCACAGCAGAGGGCTCAAAGAGCTGCATGCAGCTCTGGAGCTGCAGGTTGCTGACACCTGACCTAGGCTATATAATAATTTCACATGAATAAATTCTAACAGAACTGTTCCGTGCATTTTTATTGATTTTGGGTTTTCTCTTGACAAAGCATGAGCTTCTACAATCTGTTGTCCTTTGGATCAGTTTGAGACTACCACTCCTGCATTCAGACTCAGAACAACATGAAAATGTTGATATGTAATCCCAATATATCAGTTGGGAGACATACTGTTTCAGCACCACAGACTATAGCAGCAGAAAAGATATTGCTATTACTTTACTGACAAAAGCAATTCTTTTTTTTATGTCTTCTTGCATCAATTTAAAAGCTGCAAATGGTTCACAATTACCACTTCTGTTTCTATTTTCCCTGTATATTCAACGAAAGGATTTCCTTATGTTCACATATGCATTCCTTGAATTTAACAATGTTATGAATTCCAACTTGGAAAATTGATAACACTGCTATTTTTGTGTTGATTATAATAGGAGTATTATGATCAGTTTTTTATTATATTTATAGAAATAGCTTTAATAATAAACTCTATGTCAGAAGAAGACAGGGGAAAAAAGAACAGAGCATCTTGTTTTCAATGAGAATAGTTCCATTATAGTCTAGGTCTTCCTGCTTGCGAAGATTAAGATATAATGGAGGAAAGGAGCTTCACCAGGATATAGGCAGGACATCTGACTATTCTAGAGTCCACTACTGCAATAAGTAATGGAAAATATATTATGAATATATGAGTAGCTATGACATGAATTGCTTTGATTTGAAGTCTATTATTCTTGTGCTCAATTGCTGCCTGATAAATTTCAGCCAGCCAAACAGAACCCAGACTTCAAATATTAGCCTTCAATATGAAGTATTAAGATCAATTAATATGTATTGGCCAAGGTGTTGGATTAGGAACGATGAGATCCAGAATCTCCCTCAGGAACAGAAGCTGTCTCTGTTTCAACCCCATCTATCTACCAAACTGTACTGAACAGGCATGGTTGGTGGCAGACCATTACTTTCAGTAGAGACTCCATCCTGCAATGGATTGATTAAAGTTAAAACTAATAACATATAAGATCTTGGATTTATGAATAGATGAATAGATCATGTTCAAATGTTTATTTTTATACTGGTAATGCTAAAGGAGGAAATTCAGTGTATTTTTCATGTATTACTATGAGTCTGGTTCTAATGCAGCACCCTTGCTTCTGCAGAACAAGACCATTGCTGCATACTGTATTGGGATTGATTTAACTTCAAATAACAATTAAGTTTAGTGCTAGTATTGTTAATAATCACTTGGCTTACAGATCATGACTTGGTAGTAATGCAGAAGTAGATTTACCTGCAATATACTATTCTATAATATTATTATATTTCGTCATCTCTTTTTGAAAAAAAAAGAGATTTGGTTGACACTTTCTAGCCACAAAAAATACTAACATTTATGGTATTTTTATTTAATGCTTTTCTGTTTCATAGACTTGTTTTGAACTACTTTGGTCTATATAATGATTACAAACTATAGATATTTCAATAAACAATTTTTTTCTATTGATGCATACATATTGTGCAGTTGTGTTAAGAATAAGAGGTACTTTAATCCAGCCACTGTCTCCTAGCACAAGTCTATTGTGGAGATGAAATTTAAGAAGTCACTAGCTAGCTCAAACCCCCCTCCCCCCAAAAAAAGTCTGGATTTAAATCAAATAATGTGCAGCAATGTTTACTTTGATTTTTTTTTCCAGTTTGACACAACATTTTACTCAAAGCATGATAAAATACAGCCAATGCCAGTTATTTCCATTGATACTATTATTTTGTTCAAGTTTACTTGCCAAGGTGTCAAGCAAATCTAAACTATCTCGGTTTGCAAATAGAATATTTTTTTTTGAAAGCAGCTGCTAATTTTTCTAGATAAGCTAAAAATAAAAACTTTTTATCATTTTTACATGCTTTTAGTTTAAATTATTTCAAATTTTACACACACACACACACACACACACACACACACACACACAGACACACACTTGTGCTATATGATATTGAAAGGAGATTATATTGCAATAAATCTTTTTGAAGTCTTCAGATTATAAAACAATTGTGATCTTCAGTGTTTTTGTTGTCGAGATAATAGGGTAGACTTTCTCTAATTAATTTTATTTAAGAAGCTTGATCATGGCCTCACATGGTATCACCAATTTCACACCATTGCATAAGTTCTTATTGTGAAAAAATAATTATCATCTATCTATTATCTAACTGCTATTATGTCTAGATACATAAATAGATGTATGTGAATTTGGACTTCATTTAATTTGATTGCAATCACTGAACTCATTATCACTGGAACAGTGGTTGAATGCATTATTTTTGAATGAGATTTTTCCATTTCTACCACAGTAACATATTTAACATATTAATCTATTATTTCTGACCTCCTTTTTAGGAACGCCAAGCAACAATGAAAAAAGAAAGAAGTAGCTGTCAACAAACAAACAAAGTAGCTGATCTAAGCAAGATGCAGAGAGCAAATTCTCTCACTATTGATGGTCAAGGCCTTCAGGTGTGGTTTGCCATTGTCATTTTTAAGTATTTGTATAGTTACTATTAAAATGTTTTCTATAGTTACAAAATGAAAGTTAAATTTGGTCACCAGTTAGATCACAGATAAAAGCATGGCATCTATACACTGAGCAGTATCACATTGTACAGTGAACATTCATCTTCACTTTCTAAAACACTTTCCTGAGTTTGTACACAAAAGGATAACTGTATGATTCTGCATGAGATCTGCATGAGATCTCTATTGAAAATATTGGTGGTATGTTTAATAATGTAGATGCTAATGTAAAGAATGGCTGGTTTTTGTATCTGTAATATTTTTGCCATATGTCTAATTATAACATTATTTATAAAATTACATTATTCTCTTGTACTTAAAGAACAAAATAACCTCCAGGTGTCTCCATGGATCTTTTGTTAGAATGAAAGAAATATAGACTAGTAACATTTTTAAAATAATAGTTTATAAATGGTACACAGTGAAACAGATCTGGCAGATTCTATAGTTCTTTTTCTAGGAATGCCATCTGCACAGGACTTTCATGCCTGCTTTTCGAAATTGGTAGAACATCTTGCTTTCAAACTTATTAATTAATTACTTCTAATAAGGTAAATTATTTCATGGATGTCATTCACAGCTGTATTGGCATGTACATTCTGATCAATTAATTTATTCCAGCTGTTGTCTTGGATATTGAATATTTGGTAAAATAGGGCCTCAGTTAAGATATGAGTCACATTAGAATATAATTTATGTCCTGCTGAATTACACCAAATAAAATTTAGTTTAGGTCAAAATCTATTTAGTTTAGGTCAAAATCATATGGAATAAATGGGTGTATTCAGGAAGCTTGCAGTCATGGACAGCAAGGCAATAGGTATTTCTTGGTTAATCTTTATTATAGCCTTAGAATCAGGAAACATACCTAATAATATACAATTAATATATATACCAGATGTACAGAGAAACACATGCACCTAAAATCTTTAGATATAAATAAATACATATAAAATGCAAAACTAACAAAGCATCAATAATAAAATACAGGTATTCCTTGATTTATGAACACAATTGAGCCCAAAATTTATGTTGCTAAGTGAGAAATTTGTTAAGTGAGTTTTAACCCATTTTACGACTTTTCTTGCCACAATTGTTAAGTGAATCAGTGCAGTTGTTAAGTTAGTAACTTGGTTATTAAGTGAATCTGGCTTCCCCATTGACTTTGCTTGCCAGAAGGTTGCAAAAGAGGATCACATGACCTCAAAGACATAATAAATCTCAATCAGTTGCCAAGCATCCAAATTTTGATCATGTGACTTTGGGGATGTTGTGATGGTTGTAAGTGTGAAAAACAGTCATAATTCACTTTTTCCAGAACTATTTCAATGGTCACTAAATGAACTGTTGTAAGTCAAGGGCTACCTGTAATACAAATAACGTTGATTGCCAAGATTAGTATTATTCTTCTGTCTCAATGGATGAATAAAATAGAGGCACTTAGAACAATCTGTGATTGTACGTCAGAATCCTATTCAGTCAAAGAAACAACAGTTAAGCTTTGTAATGGGATACAATATGAGAGGATATGAGATTCCCTGTAAAGAGAGTAAAATAATTGCTTGTTGTACAGGGATTTCTTAGAGTTATTCCCATATGGGTATAAGAACTGGTGCAGAAGGGTATTCTTTTATAAGGCCCCACAGGACTGAAAAGTGTGGCTATGTCCAACTTGATTAAGGCAAAGTCTTGCAAAATTGAATGGAGGAAAAAATAGAATGATGACATGTGCCCATTTGAGAAAAAAATATATCAACTGAATGACTAAACCTAGACTATTTTGGACATCAGCATCTGTATCAAAATGCCTGATTGCTTTCAAGTCCAATTCAAAATGCTGGTTTTGACTTTCAAGCCTTTTATGGTATGGGACGGAGCTATCTGAGGGACTCTTTTTAAATGGTTTTGAATAATTTTATTGTTTAGTTGTTCCTTAAAATGTACGCCGCCCTGAGTCCTCAGGGAGTAGGGCGGCATAGAAGAACACTAAATAAATAAAATAAATAAACGTTCTATCCATGATTCTATATGCTTGTCCCACCAGAGCAGTATGCTGTGGGTCCCGTAAGCTGTTGAATTACTCCTAGGTACTCCATACCTCCTAGGCCCCATGAGGTATGCTTTCTCTGCTATGATGCTCACCTTATGAAATGTTCTCCTTCTGGAAGTGAGGTCAGTTCCATCCCTTTCAACATTTTTCAAGACACCCAAGATTTCACTATGGAATCCTGGAATGTCCCAGGGGACAGGACAGATCTCTCAGGTCTAGTTATATTTTATTTTATTGGTGAGATTTATATACTGCCTCATAGTGCAAGCACTCTCTAAGCGGTTTACACCAGTAAGCAATGCATATTTATATTGCCCCCAACAATCTGGGTCCTCATTTTACCTACCTCGGAAGGATGGAAGGCTGAGTCAACCTTGAGCCGGTGAGATTTGAACTGCTGACCTGCTGATCACAGTCAGCTAAAGTGGCCTGCAGTACTGCCTCTAACCGCTGTGCCACCTCGGCTCTTATTTTGTTGCAATTCACATCATCCTATATTGCTCCTATGCTTTTATAGTCCAATACTCCATAAATTTCTTCAAAAGCATATAATTTGATGGCTGTGGAATTTCTATTTTTAAAGTGCACTTGCACATCAAATTTGTTCTGCCATCCTACACCTAAGATTGTATCACTGGCTGAATTATTATTTGATACAAATATTTTTTTAAAGTACTCATAAAATAACTGCCCTAAATAATAACCCCTTAAAAAAAGTTGATGTAGGGATTAAATTGTGTACTCGAAGCCCACAATTTATGATCATTTAGTGACTGCTTGAAGTTACAATGGCACAGGGGGAAAAAGTGCTTTATGACCAGTGCTCACTTTTATGACCGTTGCAGGTTCCCTGCTGTCACATGATGACTACATGAGCATTTGAAAAACAGCATATGTTTATGACAGTTGCAGTATCCCGGGATTGCATGATTGCTACTTGTGACTTTCCCAGCTGGGTTCTGAGAAGCCGAATCAATAGAGGAAGCCAGATTTTCTTAACAACTTCATGATTAGCTTAATGATAATAAAAAAGATTGTAAAATCCAGCACAACTCACTAAATGAGCACATTGTTTTGTGACAGAAGTTTTGTTACAAAATTGTAAGTAAGTCAAGGGAGGTGACATGCGGCTGGCTCCAGGCTATTGTGATCATATCCTTGAGAGAGGGGTCCATCCCGCAGCCCTTAAAAGCTACGGTGGTGAGGCCCCTCCCCAAGAAGCCTTCCCTGGACCCAGCGGATTTAAAGAACTTCCGTCCAGTCTCCAACTTACCCTTCGTGGGTAAAGTTGTTGAGAAAGTGGTGTCGCTCCAACTCCTGCAGTTATTGGAGGACACTGATTATCTGGATCCCTTTCAGTCGGGTTTCAGGCGTGGCTACACTACGGAGACTGCTTTGGTCGGGCTGATGGATGATCTCTGGCGAGCCCGGGATGGGGGACATTCCTCCATCCTGGTGTTACTTGACCTCTCAGCGGCTTTCGATACCATTGACCATGGTATCCTTCTGTGTCGTCTTGAGGTGGTGGGAGTGGGAGGCACTGTTTTATGGTGGTTCTCCTCCTACCTCTCTGACAGGATGCAGTCGGTGTTGACAGGAGGACAGAGGTCATCCCCTAGGCCCCTGACTTGCGGGGTGCCACAGGGCTTGGTCCTCTCGCCCATCCTTTTTAACATTTACATGAAACCGCTGGGTGAGATCATCCGACGACACGGGGTGAGGTATCAGCAGTATGCTGATGATACCCAGTTGTACATCTCCACCCCGTGTCAGTTCAGTGAAGCAGTTGAGGTAATGTGCTGCTGCCTGGATGATGTGAGGGTCTGGATGGGAGTGAATAGACTCAAACTCAACCCTGACAAGACTGAGTGGCTGTGGATATTGCCCCCCAGGGATTATGTTGACTGCCCCTCCTTGGTTCTTGGGGGAGAAAAATTGACTCCCTCAGAACGGGTTTGCAATTTGGGTGTCCTCCTAGACCCACAGCTAAAATTGGAGCAACATCTTTCAGCTGTGGCTAGGGGGACCTTTGCACAGATTCGTCTTGTGCACCAATTGCGACCCTACTTGGAGAGGGAGGCTTTGCTCACAGTCACTCATGCCCTTGTCACTTCACGGCTACTGTAATGCGCTCTACATGGGGCTACCCTTAAAGAGCATCCGGAGACTGCAATTGGTACAGAATGCAGCTGCGTGAGCTGTGGTGGGTGTGCCGAGATACACCCACGTAACACCTATTCTCCGCCAGCTGCATTGGTTGCCTATTAGTCTCCAGTCGCAATTTAAGGTGTTGGTTTTGACCTTTAAAGCCCTACATGGCTCAGGGTCAGGTTACTTCAGGACTGCATCCTACCACATACCTCCCTACGACCAGTTAGGTCCCACAGAGTGGGCCTCCTCTGGGTCCCATCAGCCAAACAATGTCGGTTGGCGGGCCCACAGGGGAGAGCCTTCTCTGTGGGAGCCCCATCCATCTGGAACCAACTCCCACCAGAGATCCGGACTATCCCCACTCTACTGGCCTTCCGCAAAGCCATAAAAAGATGGCTCTTCCGGCAGGCAGGGTGAAGATTGGATTCCCCCAGGAATGAATGTTCTTTTTAAAATTATGACATGTTTTTAAATTTTGTATTTTATACATTGTTCTTATTCTTGTTGTACGCTGCCCTGAGTCCTACGGGATTGGGTGGCTTATAAGAACTTTTAATTAAATTAATTAAATTAAATTAAATTAAGAACTACCTATATCTAAGTAATTATCTGAAGCATACAATTGATCCTCAATATAAGTGAACAGTTAACAACCAGAACAAAATCTTTGAGGAAGGAAAAGAATATCATAACTAGGATTCTAGGATAATTTGTATTTTAACAGAAAAAAATATCACAGTATAGATGCTGTAATATCCTCATTGCAACAAGTAAAAAGAATAAGTTAATTTTTTTAAATGCTTTGATTAAGTAGAAAAGAAAAAGGAGAAAAAGAATAAAGAAAACAAAATAACAACACACACACACACAAAGATTTTATACAAGCACATAATGTGTTTATGTTTCTATACAACCATTAAATAAAGGGTAATATTATATTATATGAATCTTGATTTGAGTTTTGGAAAATCTGCCACTGTTTAACTTATTTAATATATTTAAATTATTTAAATTTTGCTTAGAAAACTTGCAATAAATTGAGTTTTTCTCTTCTGCCAATTCTTCATTGCATATAAAAAACAGATAATTTTCTGTTCGTCTATTTTGATAATATATTTTCTTTTAGTAATATTCACTATGGAAGGAATATTTTATCCATGAAGCTTTTTAGTATGAAAAATATTAAAAAGCATAGTCATAAAGGACTATGCAGGCAACTCAGTGGCAGAGAGGATCACTTCTTAGGTGCAACTGTTATTAATCATAGTTAAGCACATTCATCTTATTTCTTTCCAGCTTAACCAGCATAATGATCAGGTTTATTATTTCTAATTAGAGGAAGTAATATATCATGTATAAGCTTAAGATGAGTCTCATTAATTAACCTGAACCCATAGAGGTTTCTACGAGACAGTCAATCTTTGTCACAATGAGAACCACTGGTTTATGCTTCATTCACAGGAATAAACAATCCTGGAATTAAACTAAATAAATAACATTGATTAAATTTCTAAATAAGCATTAAAGAAGTGACAGTTGTTGAAAAAGGCTGTGATTTTATCTACACAGAAACATATATGCCTCATAGATCTTCCTCTCACCAATGCAGTGACTGCCCACATTATGTCACTGAATCCTGTCTGAATTCCCTGACCTGTAGTTTTTTTCACTTATTCAGAAAAAGTCAGGGCTTCCATTTTTATTTGGATTTAAAATAGACAAAACTGTGTGTAAACCCATTAGTAAACGCAAATCTGTTTTGCACCAAAAAAAATTGTCTTATCTTTGGTAAGCTCTTGATTGTCTGATTTGGTTCGAGGAACCTGAAGAATAACATTTATAGAGGATATTTTTGCTGTTTTCTTATGTAACATACTTCTGTTCAATACCTGACAAAAATATTTTACTGGAGATGTTCAAAATGGTGTATTGTGTAATATTTGGTGCAAAAAGTAGATGCCTACATTTCTGAACAATCAAGTTGCTAGAAGTTATACTTCAAGGATGTATGAAGGGCAATAGCTTTAGGCACACTCTTAAAATTAAGGTTATTAGAAATATATTTCATTAATACTCTTGATATTTATGATTTTTTATAAATGGATGTGCTAATTGAAAATATATGGAGAGACAGATTATAATTTATGTGGTATATAAATACACATACACACATATATATCTGCCTAGGAGTCTAATGTGTATGTGTAGAGAGCTTAGTGTTTACATTAGTAATATAATTAGTAAACATTACTAATGTTTACATTAGTAATATAATATAAAATATTGAAGAAAATTGAATTTTTTTCTTTGAATTCTTTAAATTTAGATCACACCAGTTTCAGGTACTCAACCACTTCTAGTTTTTGTTAACCCTAAAAGTGGAGGAAAACAAGGAGAAAGGTATGTATTTCTTGATGATCTTTCTAAGGGTTACTTCAGTTTGATTTAGGAAGAAAAGCAATTCATTTAATTACTTTTTGAAGAGAAAAAAAATGAATGCATGTATTTTACATTTTATTTTCCAAAGCTACTTAACGCTAATTACATAGAACAATATTAATAATAAAATGATGTTGAACTATGACCAATTTGTTAATTAGATTAGGTTATGTTTCTATTTCTACATTTATTTATTTACCTACAGTTATATACTTTTCTTGTTTGGAATATGTTTCAAATTGAAAAACTGCCCCATCCTTGGTAAGCTCTTGGCTTATTGAAGCAGTTTTATTTTATATACCACAATAAATATAGCCTATAAAATAAATATTGTGACTACAGTTATGAAGTTCCATTACAAGTGGGCTTTATTAATTATAACTGTGTTATTGGGGTTTATGTTTCAAATCTTTGGAGCCAGTAGTGCGTTCTAAAACCTTTTACTACCGGTCTGCGCATGCGCGCATGCACAGAAGTGTCCCGGGCAGGTGGCCGGAGCCTCCAGCCACCAGCGCTACCGGTTCTAAGAACCAGTCCGAACCAGGAGCAATCCACCACTGTTTTGTGGTGGATTATCAATTGATAATGCTATTGGATTTGTGACTTCTCTGGACTTTCTGTTCCTTTTGAATATTCCAGTTATAACACTATTTCGGCCTCCTTTCCTTTTTTAAAAAAAAAACTTCGGATACTTTCCATGACTTGAAATATTGGTTGATTCTGCAATCTTCCTTTTAAAGGAAGAATAGATAGTTTATCTAAAGGATAGATAAACTATCAGCACTTTAGTTTATATTCTTACTATTATTCTTTCTTTTTCCTAATAACAGATCTCTATATTCCTTTGACTTTTTTTTCTTTGTCCAGGACCATATTATCACAAGAATTATTGCGTATTCATGGGGTGTATGTGTGTGTAAAGTAAGCAACAAAAAAGATGGCATAGTTTCATTTCCTCCTTTCCTTTTTTTCTTTGTTTCTTTTTTCTCACTTAGAAGATTGTTAGGGAAAGAACAGATATCTTTCACCAGAAACATGATTTTGAAAAAGTCTTTTTAAATTTAAACTAAGGCCTATATGGAAGTGCTTAGTTATCCACTGCTACTTTAACCTTACCTAACTATTTTGTTCTACTTTATTTAGTCTGCCATGATTCTGTGTTTTTTATTTAAAATCTCTTGCTAAATTCTAGCTTTTAGTTGTCTGGTTCCTTGATCCCATTGTCCAAAAGACATAAAAGTACATTATGTATGCGGACCAGCTTGTAACTTTCTAGATATCTTGCAGAAACTTTTTCCTTGGAAGGCTTTATTAAGCAAAAAAAAAAAAGAGTAATAGCTTAAAATAACAATCAACCATTTTCTCATCAAAAAAGGAAAAAGAACAGGTATTAGGGTGATGTGTTGATTTGATCTAAAATTGCAAGCAATTGCTCGTGTCAGTTGTCTGCTGCGGTAGTCATGATAGTTACAGTTCATCCAAAAGTGAAGTCACTCACCTGACTTTCTTTTCCCTTTTCCTGGACCATATTCAGAGTAGGAATAATGGATGCATTTAATTTCTGAAAAATCTAATTAACATTAACCAATGAGCAGTCATTGGCAAATGTAAAATGTAAAATATATAAGAGCTCCAGCTTCATCTTTTTATATTTAAATATTATACAGGTAGTGAATTACAAGAGTTCATTTAGTGACCATTTGAAGTTACCATTGCACTGAAAAGAGTGACTTATTACTTTTTTTTCACACTAAAACCAGTGCAGCATCTCCATGGTCATATAATCAAAATTTGGACGCTTGCCCACTGACTGATATTTATTAAAGTTCGTTGCAAAATCAAAACCAGAAGCACACACAGATGACTGATTCAGCTGGATTCAATAACTTCTTTATAAACATAATGATATATATATTTACAATACCAGATTAGCAGAGTTCTTCTTCAATGTAGCAACAGTTAAAAGTAAAACACAAGCAGCTTCTAGTTCAGAGTGGAAGAGAGGAGACTGGAGCCACGCCCAGCCTTAAGCTTAAGTTCCAGTTTTGATTCTCTGCACAGACTCAGAAGTGGTTAGCTTCTATTGGCTGATTCAGTTGCTATGCTTATTCATTGGCTGACCGTGTTACCCATTGGCTCTCCCAATTCATGAATATCTTAACAATATTTATGATGGTTGCAGTCTCCTGGGGTCATTTGATCACCTTTTGCGACATTCTGACAAGCAAAGTCAATGGGAAAGCCAGGTTCTCTTACCAACCATGTTACTACCTTAGCAAATGCACTGATTCACTTTTCAAATATGGCAAGAAAGGACATAAAAAGGGGCAAAATTCATTTAATAACTGTCTCACTTAGCAACAGAAAATGTGGGCTCGATTGTGGTCATATGTTGAGGACTACCTGTACACTTATGAATTCTTTAAGAAATAGATCAATCAGATGCTTGATTTATTTTGGTGAGGCCTTTTTAAAGAACAAAGAAACATGGTTAAAAGATCTAAAGTAATACAAGATACATTTGTAAAACATCAGTTATGCTTGAACACCCGCTTATTATCACATATTGTGCCTTTTAAAGCATTTCACTTCTGAAGAGTTTATGGAATGCAGTCAAAGATGTCCTAGTGTCACAAGAACGGACAGGACCAATTTAGGATTTTGGGAAAAGAGGGTATCTTGAATTTGCTAAAGCTTAAGGCACTCATTTTGCTTCTTAAATTCCAATCCAACTGAAAAAATTCAGAACATTTTGTGTTGACTTTTTTGTGTAATAATATGACTGCCTTAAATTTCTGCATGCCTTACACACACATCTTCATTTTTGAAGCCTTCGAAACAAAAATGTTCCAGACATTTGGCCCAACCATTGTGAGGGATCAAAAAAATTACACTTTGGTATTTGTTATTCATGATGGCATATTTTGTCTTATACATGAAAGTGTGATTCTTGCAAAAGAGTCAATGATATTAGTTCTTTTCTGATTCTGCTACTTTCAAGGGAGCTACACTTCAACAGGTGTTACCTAAATAAGACCAAATTCAATAAAATCTTATACTGAAAGTAATATTTATGAACTACAAGCTGTCTTTCAATTATATTTAAATCATTATGGAATCCTAAATTGTGACTCTTAGATTTGTAAAAATAGAGAAATGTTCATTTAGTGATAGAATTCCAAAATGTTTGATTGAGCAAAATTTTAGGCAACAATAACAAAAGTGAAGTTGTAAGGCTCAAGGGTATGCAGGTATGCTATCTTTGCCATAGACAGGACCAAGATTTAAAGTGCTCTGCAGCTTGGTAGGCTATTGATGTATGGCAAATAGATTTTGAAATGGACTAAAATTTGAATAGCAGTTTGCAGTACAGTACATCATGTAAAAATGAATTTAAGGTCTTTTTTAACTAGTTCTTGTTTAATATCTTATTTACTTGACTTTGCCCATGTTTACAAATTATACAGAATAAATGTGCTCATCCGTCTATATATCCTGAAATATTAACATTGGTAAGCATAGTGTGGGATGCAGTATGACTTTGTTTAATCCAACATATTATTATGTGGTAGAACTGCCAAAACATAATTTGTTGCCAATAAAATTCAAATATTTTTCTATCCTCACCATAGAATTTATAGGAAATTTCAGTATCTTCTGAATCCTCGTCAGGTTTACAGCCTTTCAGGAAATGGACCAATGCCAGGGTAAGTCTGTATGTTGTCAAATATGAACTTATTAAATAACGTAGCCTAAAACACAGTGATATTCTAGAAATATTGTATAAAGAGAAATTAACTGAAGAAATACATTGCTGTAACTTGATGACATAGTTGAGGGTTCTTCCAGATTTTTAAATACTTTTATTTGATATATATTAACAAAAGGCTTACAGTGCTTAAAAATAATGAATAATCACACATGTATGCATAGTAGTATAATGCCACAAGAGGGTAGTGTTTTGTGAATATTCATTTTTGAATGTAAAGATCATTTCCCATTCTCATTTTCTCCATTTAAGAAACTGTTTAGTCTTGAAACATTAGAAAAGAAATTGCAAAAACTTCTGATTAATTATCTGTCCAATATTGGATAGCATTGTTTGTTTCTGTTTTTCTTATGCAAGTTGATTTAATTCTGACTTTCCAGAACATGTGTGTACATGTGCATATATTTGTGATGTTTATTTCTTTGTCATGGCAATCAGTTGGATGCAAATTTCTTTCAGTAACAAAGTGACTTTATAAATCTAGTTAGTTCAATTAACATAGGCTTACAAATAAGAAGCCAAGGGGTCAGGGCCACATATTATTTCTACTGACTGTATCTCTGTCTTTCACCTGCCAGTTAGGATTTCACCCAAAAGACCTATCCTTAGAGGCCTGAGTCACTTTTAAAGGCAGCTATCATGGGCCAAGCTAGGTTTCAAAACTAGAAAGCATAGTTAATGGGACCAAATTCTACAGATAAAGCTCTGAACACATATTTAAATATAATTGAGATATTCAACTGGAACATTTCAGTAGCCAGCTGGAAAAGGGGTTTGTTAGCTTGCCTCTGGCCAACCCTACTTAAAAGGTCTAATATGGCTGGAACTGTTGCTCCATTTTTCTATCGTCTTTTATCATTTCTCAGTCATATTTCTTTGCAAATATTCATGAACTTTTGAAAAGAAGGTTAATGTACTGCTTCTTTGGTCATTATGACTCACTGAATATTTTCCAAAATATTGTTATTTTGATAGTTTATCATATCTCTGTCTGTATTGTAGTTCATTACTCAGAAATGAAATAACTGTTATCAGATTCACTCCATTTGAAAAGGCAGAACTATAGAATTCTATGGAGCACATTGTGAAAATCTTGGTTTAGTAGACTCATTTACTTTAAGTCAGAGGAAAGCAGGGATGAAATCCAGCAGGTTCTGACAGGTTCTGGAGAACCGGTAGCGGAAATTTTGAGTAGTTTGGAGAACAGGCAAATACCATCTCTGGCTGGCCCCAGAGTGGGGTGGGAATGGAGATTTTGCAATATCCTTCTCCCAGGAGTGGAAAGGGAATGGGGATTTTGCAGTACCTTCCCCTGGAGTGGGGTGGGAATGGAGATTTTGCAGTATCCTTCCTCTGCCACGCCCACCAAGCCACACCCACCAAGCCACACTATGCTCACCAAGCCACGCCCACAGAACTGGTAGTAAAAAAAATGGATTTCACCACTGGAGGAAAGGTATAAAGACAGAGGTGGGTTCCTACCGGTTCGGACCAGTTCTATAGAACCATTAGTAACTTAGCGGCCTGGGTCGCAGGAACCGGCAGTGACCCAGGCCTGCCACACCCCTGAGCTGGTTCTCTCTTCATAGGTGCCACCATCTTGTTTTTTGCTTCTGTGCATGCACAGAAGCTTTTTTTAGTACTGCACATGCGCGCACCCACCCACACGGCACATCCCTGAGCGAACCGGCATTAGAAGAATCCGGAACCCACCCCTGAATAAAAGGTGGTGTTGGCAGCATGCCTTAGTGCCTATTAGTTTTCTTTTCAAGTGGTAAGAGGGCAATCAGAAAAGGAACATCTCTCTTCCTACAGCAGTTATTAAAAATAAAGTTCTTTTGAGCCTTTTTCTCAAGTGCTAGAAGTTTTAAAACAGACTGAAACAGAACAATCTGAAGCAAACTAGTCACATTGTTATTTGAGCAAAGCAGCTTTAAGGAGACTGTTGGGCATCCCTAATTTGTCTCTATGTGTATTTTGTTGCAATCAACAACAAAAGAAATACCTTTTGTTTCACAATGTTTGTGCAAAGACTACAGTATACAATTCCTTTCCAAAAAACAGGTAGAGCAGGGCAAGAAATTGAGAAGGAGCAGGACAAACAATACATTTGATTTAATTGAAATTGAAATTAAATGAATTTAATTACTTTAATATTACTGAAATTACATTTTAATTATATTATTACTTAATTTAGTATAATTACTTCTCACATAATTTCTGCTTCTATCACATGCAAATTTACAACTTGACGGCATCCTTGTTGTAAAGGTCTGCTCTGTATATTTACTGAACACATTTATTTAAAAAAAATGGGAGTGGTGATGGGAGAAAAAAACTGCAAGGGTAGTTTGCTACCTATTCTTCAATACAGTATATCTTATTTCTCTAAGGACCAAATTCAGTCCAACTTTAATGAAACAGTAAAGTGGGCTCTCCTGTAAAATCAAATATCTGCCTTTGCAATGCTTAAATATATTTTCTTGAAGCTTAACTTTAAGTATTGGCTTTATGGATTTATTTTTTTTCATCAATAATTTGATTGACAAAAATTAATTGTTTGGTTAATATTACCTTGATATTAAAATTCCAGCAAGAGAAAATGAGTATAAATTGGAGATTCTGCAATGCAGGCTCTACAGCTGAATGTAAATGTAAAATAAAACAATACATTTTGAAAAAAGTCTTATTTAACAAAGTGACATGAAAATTGCCATTCTGGTACACTGTGCAGTTTGTAATATGCACCTGTTTCATTTTTAAAAAGAGTTTCACTGTTTTGTAGGAGCAAACCACTACACTTGATGTAGTTATATAGAATAATCTGAAATTCAGACAATATTCATATTATAAATAAACAATTGTGTAAATAACAATTCAGTGGCATGTTTCTGTGAAAAAGCAGAAAGTTTTCCTGGCAAGAAAAACTTCTAAATTATGCTATTTTAAATCCCCGCAATTGCTTTTCTTCAACTTTCTCATATCTTGCTTTTATATTAAGTTCTTTAAAGCTGTGATAGGATATTTATGCAATTCTTAGTTTATTTCTCAAAGCATTGCTTTTACTAACTTGCTGTCTCATAAACTATCACCTGTCCCTACTGACCATTGCTACAGTTAACAGAATAACCAAATTGGAAGATTTTTGGAGTCTTCTAGTCCAACCCCCTGTACAAGCAGGAGATCCTATACCACTCTAGACAAGTGGCTGTCCGGTCTCTACAATCTGGGTAGAGTGCTATTACTGAATAGATGGATGAATCCAGGGTCATCCTAGGAATGTTGCTCACTGAAATGCCCACATCTATCAGGAAAAAGCATTCCCAGAAACTGGCCAGCTTAAAAAGAGTAATACACATTGTAGCAGGTAATTCAGTCTAGTTTTTATATTGATTGCAAAAATATCTTGAGATATCTAATATGATATTTTGCCTGAAATTAGGACTTCTGACCTGATGCCTCTCACGATGCAAGATTGCCTGGTAAAATACTTATGTTGCCACTTTAAATTCTTTAGTAACCAAAGCAGTCTATAATCTGACTATAATGGTAACTATAACTGTAAACATTATCCTTAGGTAGATATTTGGGAAAAGGAAAGATAAATTTGAATTGCACGATCCCGAATAGCTTATTTCTTTTAATTATATTGTACTTGAACTTTTATCAGTCCCTAGCAAAATCCTTACCGAGATTCAGCACTTCTAGAAGAAAGCAAGTTGGGCAGAACTATCTCAAAGGTTTATAAGTATTTAGTTTCCCAGGCAGGAATGAGCAGAATTCTTCAAAACATAGCTGCTTACCATTTTAGTGAGCTTCTTTTAGATAAATAAAGATCACTCCTAATATCTAATTTAAATATTTATTATAAACCATATTAAAATTTTCCCATTGGCCAGTGGATCTTCCAGTAGTGTTTCAATACTAGTTCTGTTTCTGTATAGAATAAATACTTCCCACCCCCAAGTTTTACACTTTTGACTGCCATTGAAGGGTGTTTTCTATTTTATGTCTGCAGCAATACTTCAATGAACTGTGAGCATAATGGCTCTGGAAGTGATAACCTACTTTGCTTTCATACCTAGTGTTTTCATGTCTTTTTTGAAAAAGTAGTTACTATATTATGCCTAAATCTGTTTGTCATTAACTGGGATTATAAACATTTGTTACTCATCTATTATAAATATACTTCAGTTTCGAACAGTCCAAATAATTTACCAAAAATGAAAATCACAGCCTATAATGTGCTACTTCCATTTTTCCTTTCACAGGTTAATGTGCTCTGTTTGTCATTTATTTTATGAAAGTATTCACATATAGAAATATTCACTTCATCATACTCTAGTATATTTAATTGCTTTTGTGGTGCAACATTCATATACATTTTTATATAACTTGTAAACTGTTGATATAATTTAAATTAAGAATTATTAACTAAGATATTGTTTTAAAAGCAGACATCATCATTACATTAGAGAATTATTTTGCAATGGAAGTACATTACGTCTACTGTATAGTGCAGATTTAATTTGGTTCTAATTTGTGTTTAAAAACTGTTACAGCTGGAGATTGCAAAGATCCCCATCTGAAAAATTATGATCTTTACAACTGGTTGGCAACTGGGGTGGGTTCCAGATTCTTCTACTGCCAGTTCGCTCAGGCACGTGCTGCCCAGGTGGGCACACATGCACAGTACTAAAAAAAACCAAGATAGCAACGCCATAGGCACCGCCAAGAGAACCAGCTCAGGAGCGTGACAGGCCTTGGTCGCTGCCAGTTCGAGCCATCCAGGCCGCCAAGTTACTAACGGTTCAATAAAACCAGTCTGAACCGGTAGGAACCCACCTCTACATACCTTAAAATATATTTTCCCAGGAGATGAATATTTTATTGCACACCATAATAAACTTCATGCTATAATGGAACTAATTTTATTATATCCTTTTGCAGTAATTACCATCTTAAGATTTATATAACATGCCCATATAACATACACCATTGTATTTGAAAATTATAATTGCTATGAAGTATATGCTGTCCTGGTGCAAGCCAAATTTAGTTGGGTTTTTTTTCAAAGTGAGCAAGGGTAACTGATGTGTAAGTATTCTGTTCAATGTGTTAATAAAGCAAACTTCTGAGATATATTTTTTTTTTTAATTTTTCAGATTAAATTTTTTTCGAGATGTTTCTGACTTTAGAATATTGGCATGTGGTGGTGATGGAACCGTAGGTTGGATTTTAGACTGCATAGGTAACATGCATTTTTGTTTTACATAAAACTAGTAAATAATATCTGAAATTTTCTCTTTTTGTATAAATAATTCTAAATTCATCAGAAGACACCAAATTTTCTTTGCTTCATATTGGAGTAATTAAAAGAAGGGCGGTTACAGAAAGGAAGTTGGTTATGAGAGTTTGGGGAAATTATGAAACAGATCTTTTTAGTTGTTGAAATGCTTTCATATATTGTTGATGGGGAATGTCTAATATTATTGTGATTCTTTGTTAATACATTGGATTTTTGTCAATAATATAGGATTCAGCTCATCAAATGATAATATCCTACATAATGACCTTATATCTCAATATATATATATATATATATATATTATATATATATAAACATAGGACATAAAAAGTTGGAAGGGACCTTGGATGTCTTGAACCCCCTATATCATTCCAGACAAATTACTGTCTAATCTCTTCTTGAAAACCTCCTATGAGAGAGTAGCCTCAACTTTTGATTCTTGCTGTCAGGAAATTTCTCCTTAATTCTAGGTTGGATCTCTATTTGATAATCTTCTACATGATACTTCTTGTCCTGTCCTAAGGTGCTTTGGAGAATAGGGTGACCATCTCTTATCTATTACAGCCCATATATTGGAATACAGATTGTTGGGGGCAATATGCTGACTCTGTAAACCACTTAGAGAGGGCTGTAAAAGCACTATGAAGTGGTATATAAGTCTAAGTGCTATTGCTACTGCCATCATCTAACTCCTAGTTCTTCTCTTTGTTACTCTAGGCATATCTAGTTACTGCAACTTATTCATCATATGATTCAGTTTTCAGACCCCTTATTATCTTTAACTCTTAAGATTTACTAAATAGATAATCTGACCTGGATGCATAATACAAATTTTATGTAAGATTAATCAATATATTAATATTTATGAAACAATACAGGCAGTTCTTGATAATTGTAATGACTTCTGCCCATTATATTACAAATTCTGACAATCATTAAGCAGAGTAACCATATAATCAACTTAATGACTCCCATCCTTGCTCTCCCTAATGTGCTTGTTCATTGACCACACTGGAGCCTCAGAGGTGAGGAAGCCCTAGGAGGCCAAGCATAGGCCCAGACCTGCTTTTCTCCACACCCTTAAGTATTCTTTCCTCTGCTTCCCACCCCTTTGGATCCTGATGGTCCTTAGATCTGCTTTCCTCCTCCCACTGACTATCCACAGGCCTTTCCCCACTACTGGCTATCTGCAGGCCTTAAAACCCAGAGTCAGTCAGTCTTGCCAGGATTGAGCAAAATCCTTTCCTCCCATGTAGATCCTCATATCTCCATACACCAGGAGTGGTCCTTGGTGTTATCCCTTGGTTGGCCCAAGGTGTGCCATTGAGTATTATTAACATACTGATTATGTCACACATATGGGGATGGATGACCTAGCTCAAGTAAACAGGAGTGGGGAGAGAGAAGGACTCTAAGGCACCCCACAAACTGGGGGCCTTGGGCTCAACTTCTCCCCCACCCAGCACTAACTGGAACTGGCCTTGAAAAAGGGAGGAGAACCATTGCAACACATTGTCTCTCACTCCAATCCCAGGCAGGTCACAAAGATGCCTTGATTGATTGTATTAAAGCTACTGAGAGATCAAGTGGGGGCAGGAATCCTGACTGAAAAGGATCCAGGTAATCCACTTATTCCATGGTCCTCTAGAGTTGGAAGCCAACAACCTTCTCTAAAAAGGAAATGTTTGAGACTGTATGCAAATTGTCCATATCTGCGGTTATAATTTATATAACAAATGGATCCATGAATGGAAGTTTGATAAGATTTTTGGACCGAAGGATCTGGCTACAACGAATGATGGGAGAATCTGAAGGATATTTGGTGGAGCTGCTGCTGTAGCAGCAGAGGCTTCTGCTGCATCCAAAGCATAAGCTAAGGATTTGTTTGATTTTTCAGGAGTACTATGAATAATGAGGTGTGTGTGTGTGTGTTGATTAATTGATTGAATGATTATTTATTTATTTATTTATTTATTTATTTATTTATTATTTATTTATTTATTTATTTATTTATTATTTCCCACTTTCCAATAAAAATTGTATGAAAGTGATAGAATCCATTCCAAAAATAAAATTATAATATTTTATGAAATTATATATCTCCATCAAAGTTTGATAAACCTTTAACTATCTGCCTCAAGGTGAAAAACCAGGAGATCTGTCATGGTCAGCAGATGCAAAATACAAAATCAATTCAATTTTTTTTATTAGTTGGACTACGAGCCTTACTAAATCCTTGTGCTGTTCACCTTTTGGATGTATTTTAAAATTGAAGTGCCTATCTATATCTCAAGTAGTGTTAAGAAAGATGAATAATTCTTTCAATTAGAAATGGTTATGATATGTGACATGCATGAAATCATTATTTTGAAAGGAAGATAGAAATAATACTTGCAAAAAAATAAAACAGAAATAAAGATTAGCAATTAAGAATAGACATGCAAAAGTTTTATGTCATTAAATGACATTTAAAATATAGCTACAAATAAGAATAAGATTTAAATCAGTATACAGAGTAACAGTTTTTATAAATGTGTTAAGATTTTTGATTTAAAACAAATTACTTGTAAAAAAATTTGTTTCTTATATTTAATTTTTCCTGCTGGATGCTGTTATGCCTGCTTTAATGTTTATTGAATGATAATTTTTTATATAAAATTTAAAATTAGAAAGGATCATCTGAATGTTTGAAACCATAAATATTCACTTACAGGTTAAACTGTTATTAGTCCTGCAAAAATGCACAAGAAATCCAGACAGTTTCCAATAAATTACTTGCTGTGTGCGAGCATGTTTGAAGTCCAGTTACACTCTTTTACAGATAATTGTGATAGAACTTCTAAGCCCTGGTTTGGTAAATAATGTTTTAAAAATGCAGAATTTAGGTAGTTCCTATCTATAGAAATCATGAGACACAGTAATCACCAATATTCCTGAAAAATCAAATTTGATTGAAAAAGAACTACAAATTTCCCCTGAGAAGGAAAATTGGAGCTAGCTGGAAAAGGCTGCACAAGCATTTCTGAAGAAAAATTATAGCCTTTTAAGGCATCCTCTATTGCCATAAAAGTGTTAGATTTAGTTCCACCCTTTATAATTCAATCTCATTTGAGATCTGGGCCATCTATTACAGTGACTTTTTTCACATACCTGCCAGCAGAGAAAGTTGTTAGTCCTATAAGATAGCCCAAGTCAGAAAACAGATATTGCAAAGCAGGGGAGGGTTCTAACTTACCTCGCTGTCGGTTCGCTTCCTCCCATGCCGTGTGGGCGCATGCACGCTTTGTGTGCGCATGTGCATGCACAGTGCTGAAAAATCAGGAAAAAACTGAAAACAAGATGGCGACCGCATGCACAGTGCCGGAAACTCGGCTTTTGTACATGCTCAGAAGAAAAAAATAAACAATTAAAAAAAATTTTTTTTTAAAGATGGTGGTGCCCATGGACCCACACCGACTGAACCGGTTCCGTGATGTCATCGTGATGTCACCAGTGGGTCGCTACCGGTTCGCATGAACCAGTCCAAACCAGGAGGAACCCACTTGTTGCAAAGGCTACTGAAACTCAAGCCCATTGTTGTAGAATATAATTCCAGAATCTTAAGATTCTTTAAGAATCTTAAAATATTATGTCAAGATTTTCTATCGTCCTCTCTTATGCCGTACAGTCTCAAAAGGTGGGATGGGAAAATATTGAGTCTGTTTCTCACACCTCTTCCCTTCCTAGAACTGAGGTATTGTTTATTGTCTTTTACCTGCAACAGCTCTTGATTTATCTGTTTTCTGTTTTCCTGTTCTGTATCTCCACTTAGACCTACCCTTTTTTTCTTCAGGTGAAGATCCTTGTCAAATGAGACCTAGATAGTCTCATGTCCTCTATAGCAACTTGTACTGGGTAGTCTATTGTATCAGGAACCACCAAATCTTGTTTCATTCTATTGTTAGCAGTGCCAGTCACAGAGACAGGACTTGTGTGGGAATTTTAGATATACCTTGCTAACATAGTATAGGACATGGGCATTTGCTACACATTGCTATGGCCATTCTGATTAAGAGTAACAATGAATTATACATGTCCTCCTGCTTCTATAATGTACAATTCATTCTACTTCATATTCTTTTCCCCATCCACCTGAATGGGGAATGGTGGGGAGGGAGGGAGTACTGGACTTCTGACTTCAAGGTGATGATTCAGTCAGTGGCTGATGACAAGACCATGAACTTGCTTCCCCTCCCCCCCAAAAAAATCAGCAAACTGCATATTTTTCTGGCAAGGAAGAGAATTTAGAGAGCTGAACTAGGGCGGAAGAAGAATAACTTTAAGAAATCTGAAATTCTACTGAGATGGCAAACAAACCATCTCTTGCTCCTAGCAAATGCCTATATTATGTGTTTGTAGCCAATCAATGCGTAATATGGTTTGTATGGTCATTAACTGTCAGTGGCAAAAGAACTGTGCCTTATAAAATAGGACCAGCTCAAAGCTTTTTGAGTTCTGGTGTGCACTAAATGCTGCTGTTCATATAGTTTTCTACTTCTTAATTTTTGTATAATTTCACTGATATCTTTTACCTTTGGTCTATGGATAATTGAAACACTGATAATTTATCATACACGGTCTTGTAAATTATCTACAGTTCTCAATCCAGAATGCAATATATTGCTAGGGTGCATTTATCTTGATGAGTCATCAGTTACCATAATCACTGATTTTCCCCCCATTGATTTTTGGTCATGATAATTAGTTTCATAATCTACTGTATCCTAAATGTGGAAAATTAGTTTTTGGGAGATAGTAATTTCCTCTTGTAGGCTACTAGCATATTCCTTCTCAGTTGATATGTGTAGATAGATTTTAAGGACACAATTTTTTATTAAAACAATATCTAACCATAATATTACTAAAGTAAATTTTTATATCTAGGTTCTGTCTTAGCTGCTATTTGTCTTAAACTATGCCTACATTTTTTATTTACAGAGAAAGCAAATTTGATTAAGCATCCTCCTGTTGCTATTCTCCCTCTTGGAACTGGGAATGACTTAGCCAGATGTCTGAGATGGGGAGGAGGTAAATAAAAATAAACCTACTTAAAATATAAAGTGTTTTATCCATTTTCACATTTTAATCATTAATTTATCCCCCCCAAAGCATCACATATGTCAAACTATATTATTGTAAAAAAATTAAAATTCTTTATGATCTAATATTTAACATAATGCAATTTGGTAGAAAGTCAAACGATCAAAATGAAGGAATCCAAATTGTTATTAGCTACTATAAGTGTCTGTCTCAGCTCCTGCATATTATAGTCATGCTAGCTAATTTACTTTGTGTAATTCTGCTGCAAGGTTTGTAAGCTCCCAGAATGCTTTGCATTGTAGCTATAGTTGGGAATTGGGAGAAAAGATGATTGTGTTCACTTCACCAGCAAAAAATCCACTTTTTGTTGTTATTGTAAATCAGTAATAATTTTACACAGTACTAGAAAGACAGTATATTACATCAGTGATCTTATTCAATGGCCAGTTAACAATTGCACTTTACAGGTCCCCTTAGTAGATAACATATTAGAAGAATTTATATGTGGAGAATATGTAAATTGTGTTAATTTGCTGTCATTTTTATATATATGTAATATTCATCCATTCATATATTTAGAACCTGAAACCAATGGATATGATTTTCCACAAATTTATTCCTTTTGATGTTATTTTCACAGTGTGAAGAAATAAAAAAAATTATGAGTTTCATCAAAGTATGATATAGTAAAGGGAAAATTAAAATATAAACTATAGCATTATTTTCCTAAAAAGAATTGGTCATATACCAAATTATTCCTATTTGATCTCAAATGTAATTTACTTACTGGTATTTGTAAATGTTTGGGTATCTTTCAAAGTAAATATCAAGATGTAAATATAGTTCTCTCCTTCTTCTCCCATCCTGCAGTAGATTTCAGACAATCAGTCTTATGGTGCTCTCTACCAGGATCCATGGAGGCAAAGAATAAATTTAAAGTGTTTCATTTAAAACAAGTCTCCTGTAACCTTGTCTCCATTCTTCAAAATATGAAGACCAGATCTATTTTTTTGTTCCAGTACTTGATTTGTGAGATTATGCAAAGAAGAATGAAAACCTGCCCAAGATGTTATGTAAAGATAAGCCAAGGAAACAGGAGGCTTTTATGTTGTAAGTTCTGCCAGAGAAGTCTCAAAATGACTTTTATTATGGTTATCTGCAGAAGATTCTAATTCATAATTTATTGGCACTTTAGTGAACCCTCATTGAAACATCTTATTGTGTATTCCTTTAATTTCTCTTGTGCTTCTTCTAACTTTTAAGAGAACCTGTATACTTTTCTACTCTTAAAATAAATTAGTATGTACCTGATTACTTCATGAACAAAAAACTATGAGATTTCAAAATGATAATATATAAATAACTTAGAATCAGATTACTTCATCTTACAATTCTGTACATATTCTCAGATCTACTATGCTTATTTTTTTCTGCTGGAAAAATGGGTTAGGACGGCATACATCAAATTAGACCTGTCTACTGAACTGTGCCCTCAAGTTTTTGAGCTCCCATCTTGATTAACAATAAAACACTTTGAAACAGACAAAGATTTAAGATTTTTTTCAACTGCTTTCTTAGGAAATTAGTATCACTTGTATTCTTATAATGACATATCTAACATATCTAGTTGTTCTTGATAGTATTATGTATTCCTTTGTATGAGCCATGCCTTAAAATTAGTTTTTAACAGCTTCAGAAAAAAAATAAATCATAGCTTTTAAAGCAACTCCACTATATAATCAATTGTTTGTTCTTCTGGGTCCATGTGCAGTAGTGTCTTCAAGTTCCATGTCACCAGTTCTATGTTGTTATAGCAGCTCTTTGACACTTTCTACATCTCTTACTTTTGCCTGCTAAAGATCATGGTCTTTATGCATGTTTGGATCTTCTCCCTGTAAATATTTTTAGGTGTCTTTCTAATTCTAACTTACCACATCTAAGTTTTTGTTCCAATTAATAAATTATTTTGTAAAGTTTTCTTTAAGTTAACCCTTGTTTTCTAAACTTCCAATAATAAAAAAGCAAAATCAAGAAATATAATGTTATTCTTACTCACTCTTAATTAATCAATCTTAATAACTTATTATTAAGCAGAGCTGAGGAATTCGCTGAGTTTCTGTCGGATAAAGTCGCTCAGATTCGGTCAAATTTGGACTCCGGCATGGCAGAGTCCATAGAGTTGACAGGGGCGAGTCTTAGTCCATCATTATGGGAAGAGTTTGGGCCTGTTTCTCCCGAGGATGTGGACAGGGCTATGGGAGCGATGGGTACCTCCACCTGTTTATTGGACCCGTGCCCCTCCTGGCTGGTTTCGGCCAGCAGGGAGGTGGCACGCGGCTGGATCCAGGCGGTGATCACCGCTTCTTTGCGAGAGGGATCCGTACCGCAGTCATTAAAAGCTGCGGTGGTGCGACCCCTCCTGAAGAAGCCTTCCCTGGATCCAGCCGATTTGAAAAACTACCGTCCAGTCTCCAACTTACCTTTTCTAGGTAAAGTTGTAGAGAAGGTGGTGGTGACCCAGCTTCTGCAGCTCCTGGATGAAACAGATCATCTAGATCCTTATCAGTCGGGTTTCAGGCGCGGCTACAGTACAGAAACTGCCTTGGTCGCTCTGATGGATGATCTCTGGCGGGCCCGGGATGGGGGGAACTCCTCCATCCTGGTGCTACTTGACCTCTCAGCGGCTTTCGATACCATCGACCATGGTATCCTTCTGCATCGGCTCGGCGAGTTGGGAGTGGGAGGCACCGTTTTGCGGTGGTTCTCCTCTTATCTCGCCGATCGGATGCAGTCGGTGTTGGCAGGAGGGCAGAGATCGTCCCCCAGGCCCCTACTATGTGGGGTGCCCCAGGGGTCGGTTCTCTCGCCCATCCTGTTTAACATCTACATGAAACCTTTGGGTGAGATCATCCGCAGGCATGGGGTGTGTTTCCATCAGTACGCTGACGACACCCAGCTGTACATCACCACCCCGTCTGACTTCAGGGAGGCAGTTGATGTAATGTGCCGATGCCTGGACGACGTTAAGATCTGGATGGGGAGGAACAGACTCAGACTTAATCCCGACAAGACCGAGTGGCTGTGGATAATGCCTCCTAAGGACCATGATAACTGTCCCTCCTTGGTCTTCGAGGGTGCGAAACTGACTCCCTCAGACCAGGTCCGCAACTTGGGGGTCCTCCTAGATCCACAGCTAAAATTAGATCATCACCTTTCTGCTGTGGCTAGGGGGGCCTTTGCACAGGTTCGCCTGGTGCACCAGCTGCGGCCATATCTGGAGAAGGAGGCTTTACTCACGGTCACTCATGCCCTTGTCACCTCGCGTTTGGACTACTGCAATGCGCTCTACATGGGGCTACCCTTGAAGAGTATCCGGAGACTTCAATTGGTGCAAAATGCGGCTGCGCGTGCTGTGGTGGGTGTGCCGAGGTACACCCACGTGACACCGATTCTCCGCCAGCTGCATTGGTTGCCCATCGGTCTCCGGGTCCAATTCAAGGTGTTGATCACCATCTTTAAAGCCCTTCATGGCTTAGGACCAGGATATCTCCGGGACCGCATTCTGCCGCATACTTCCCTCCGACCGGTTAGGGCCCACAGAGTTGGCCTCCTCCGGGTCCCGTCGGCCAAGCAATGCCGGCTGGCGGGCCCCAGGGGGAGGGCCTTCTCTGTGGCTGGCCCCGTGCTCTGGAACCAACTCCCCCCAGAGACCCGAACCATCCCCACTCTGCTGGCCTTCCGAAAGGCCGTTAAGACATGGCTCTTCCTGCAGGTGGGGGGGACAGCGTAACCATCTGAGCTTACCCCCCAAGTATGTATGTGGTTGAATGGATGGATGTTGTTGTTGCTTTTATATTGTTTTTTTTTTTTTTTTTTTAAATTTTGTACTGTTTTTAAATTGTTGAAATTTTGTCTATTCTTGTATCTTTTATGTTGTACGCCGCCCTGAGTCCTTCGGGAGTTGGGCGGCATATAAGAATAACAAAATAAATAAATAAAATAAATTATGACTGGAAGTTTGGGAGAATACGTTTTGAAGATATTTTTCTTAATTTTTGAAAATAAAGTAAAATCACCCTGGTTCTTTTTTATTTTCACATATCTATCTATCTATCTATCTATCTATCTATCTATCTATCTATCTATCTATCTATCTATCTATCTATCTATCTATCTATCTCACATCTTATGAATTGTTTTCTTGTAAATAAAGGATATTTAGAAGAGGTATTATTTTTGTAAATGCTATATGTAGAAGCTTGTTAATAGAGCATAATTATTAGAATGATGACATTATTGTTGTACTAAGTGGAGTTCGTTTAGGAGACAGCACTAAATTCTGGCTGAGTTCAATTTTGTACGAAATCTGTAACATTTCATTTCTTACAATGCTTAATTTGAAGGCATTTTCTTGAATGTTTTTCTTTTTGAAATTAGTTTCTGCTGACTGCCCAATTCAGATTACTTCTGTTAAATCTTAGTAAACTAATAAAACATTAAACAAATTTGTATTATTTACTTAAATTAATTTTAATTTGCAATTAGCTTTCTGTATCTTAGAGCAATGGTATATTAAATCTTTGAGTCTCCTCCTAGCAACAAAAACTCACTTCATAAACAGTATTTTTGTAACTACTCAGTTCAGGGATATGTTTGAATTTCAATGCATACATTTGCCTAAAATAGTTGATCTAATGATTGTACTCTATATAATTCAAATAAAAAATCCTAACTTTTCCAAAGGTTTTAAGAAGATATCCTGCCATCCTGCCATTCTTATATAAAGTGCGGCTCATTTTATGTGCACATTCTACATCTATAAAATATATTTGATTATCTAGGTGCATTTAAGAAGCCCTCAAATATTTAATACTTAATAATGTTCTATCTTCTGATTTATTCATTATAACTGAAAAGTATCACTTGTAACTAAGTTGTAAATATTTCCCCTCACATGTTCAATAGAAGGATAGATTTCTCTAGGAGAACTTTGACCTTTTTTTTATCCAGAGATGACAAAAATCTGATTCATACAAAAATACTTCTTGAGTATGGATGTGATTTAACATTTTATACTAAAGTCAATTATA
Source organism: Diadophis punctatus similis (assembly GCA_023053685.1). NCBI lineage: Eukaryota > Metazoa > Chordata > Lepidosauria > Squamata > Dipsadidae > Diadophis > Diadophis punctatus. Next base: position 17,599,687 of record JALIGW010000007.1, read on the forward strand.
CTTATCTGTGGTACACACTGTTTTACCACTAGGGTATACGAACAACAGAAACCAACATTCTTCATTGTATTCCTTAAGTTCTTCTCTAGAATTCCTTTCTGCGTGCCCTGATTGTCTGGAATCTTCTGCAGAGTAGAAAAAAGTGGAGTCACATAATAAAGGATGATAATTCATTTTTTTTCCAGAACCCATGTTCTCTGATGCTTTTACTGAAATCCCATAACTTCTTTTTTTATGGACTATCCATTCTGGATTAGGGCTCAATCACTTTCCAAGCCCACTGTTAATCCTAGAAAAATTCTTTCACCATTCTTTGCCTCCTTCCCTATGGATGCCATAAGACTGATTTTTTTCTCTCTGAAACTTTTCATAGGATTGGAGGGCAGAAGGGATAACAACAATTTTTTATGCTGGTAAGTAATTTTCCCTTCTCAGTGACACAGACTTTTTGCATGGATTATAAATTATTAAACAAATAACCTTTAGCATACACTGAATTTACTCCATTGCTGCTGAGTATGTTGCTTAGCAATTCTAATTTAGCATCTTATAATAAGAAACAATGTATTAAGTCTGTTTTCCCCCCTCCACCGTTCAACCAACACACCATTGTGTACATACGTACAATTGAAACTATATTATTAAATACAATTTTTAAAAAATGGTAACACGATAGAGATTGTCAGTATATGCCCAATAATGGTGTGATGACTGCTGTGTGTTTTCATTGGATCGTGTAACTGGAAGCCTGCTTAATGGTAAAGGATTGTTATTATAGTTGAAATAAAAATCTCTGTAAAACAGAATGCTTCCTTGGTGAGGACTTAGAATATTTCTCTCTCATTGCTGAAGAAGTAATTGTTATTTAGCATTAGAAAAAATTCAAACGGAATGTCCTGCTTCTTCCTTATCTTCCTTTTTCTGTTATTGGTTTGTTTGTTTGTTTGTTTGTTTGTTTGTTTTTTATTTTTTATTTGTTTATTTATTTTGTCAAGTACATATTTAATAATATACATAAGTATAACATAATTTGAGTACATAAGATGGGTACAAATATAAGGGAACATTTGGACAGGGACGGTAGGTACACTAGTGCACGTATGCACGCCCCTTACTGACCTCTTAGGAATGGGGTGAAGTCAACAGTAGACAGTCTAAGGGTAAAGTTTTAGGGATTTGGGGAGGAAACCACAGAGTCAGGTAGTGAGTTCCAAGCATTAACCACTCTGTAACTACTCTTATTTCCATGAAAAGTGCTATAAATTCAAATACAAAGAGTGCTACAAAAAATTTGTTGCTGAACACACAGTTTCCCGCAAGTAGATTGTGTGTGCAGAATAGGGGCCAGTAGAATGTGTAGGGAGAATATCCAGCTGCTCTTCTCCACTGGTTCTTCTTTTTTTTTTTTAGGAACAGTTTTCTATGTCAAAACAAAAAGTTCTTTTAAAAGCTTATTTAGCTTCAGATGTAGTTATGATGGATTATGTCTATGAAAGGGGAAGTGGTTTGATGGATTATACTGAAGTGGCAGTTTCCGCAGAAGATGGGAGCACATAAGGAGAAGGAACAAGACAAAAGACAATATAGCCCAGAACTGGACCAGAAATAGGTGAAAAGAGTTAGGATAGCCACTCCCTAGAATCTTCCAGGATATATCCATCAGGTTGAGAGTAATATAGGTTTTGTCTGACAAGATTCTGTTTCTTATCTGTAAGCAATACAGAAATGAACTTAGGATGGATAGTTCTATGACTATGTTGTTCTTGGATTGATCCTGACAGTGGTTTATTCTAGGAAATGGAAATAATGATAGCAGCCGCATTTATGTATGTATTTGTAAGTATCTGTATGTATGTGTGTATGTATGTATGTGTGTGTGTGTGTGTGTGTGTGTGTGTGTGTGTGTGTGTGTGTGTGTGTGTGCATGTATATATATGCATATTTCTCTCTCACACACACATCTTTGTCTCATAATCCCCCTAGGTATGCAGAAATCTATCTATCTATCTATCTATCTATCTATCTATCTATCTATCTATCTATCTATCTATCTATCTATCTATCTATCTATCTATCTATCTATCTATCTATCTATCTATCTATCTATCTATATTATAAACAGGGAGCCAAGTGATTATTAATAAAATTTCTAGTGGGCTAGTTGCTTTGTTTTATGTTTTGCAGTGCAATGTCTGATTCCCAACTCAGCTACCTAATTAGGGAAAAGATCCTAAATCCATACTTTAAGTTCCAGTGCCCTCACTGCTGAAATGGTGGCAAGTCATCAAAGCAGAACCAGTGGGTACATATAGGTGTTAATGGCCTGGCTTAGGTTAAATACATCTTTCATGTATTAATGGTGAGATGGTGACCAGGTTCCTAAATCTGCCATTTCAAATCAGTGTGCTTTATTTCTTTTTCAAAAGGATATGAAGGGGAGAATCTTTTCAAGATTTTAAAAGATATTGAGAACAGTACCGAAATCTTACTGGACAGGTGGAAATTTGAAGTCATACCTAATGATAAAGATGAAAAAGGAGATCCTGTGCCTTACAGCATCATTAATAATTACTTTTCAATTGGAGTGGTAAGATTTATTTATATTTCCATATAATCTGGTTTTTTTTCTATTCAAAATAACTATTTTGAGTTGATGTTCAGAATGAGGGATGGCTGAATGCAAATAATTCATTTTTTCTTAGCAAAATGAATACGTAGATGACACAATTTGCATAAATGTATTTACATAGTCAAAGTAAAATTATTTTCTCAAGCTCTTCCACCTGTTCTTGCATGGGCAATATAATCACACTGTTTGTAATGGTTTGTATGAAGAGCTGTAGCACTAAATTAGTGGTGCCTATACAAATATCAAGGATGAATCATTCATTAACACCTCTTAACTGTCATGTTAGTAAATATTCAGATTTTTAGAGGAATGCTGTTGAAGTACATTTGTTAAATATACTCTTTAATGGACAGGTAATTGATGACATATATTAATCTGTCTATTCCTTTCCTATACCAGTTGTTGATTCTCCTGGTGACATAGAAAAATGTATGTATGTATGTATGTATGTATGTATGTATGTATGTATGTATGTATGTATATATGTATGTATGATAAGCACATGCTTCCTATACAAAATATTCCAGCTCCAATCCCAATAACCTCTGGGTAGGACTGGAAAAGACTCCTGTATGAAACTCTGAACATTGCTGTCAAAGAATTTAAGATGAAACCAAGAATGGTCTGGGTATCAAATCATGGACAATGTCTGATGTTTTTTCTAATGCAATGCTGTATATAGGATTAGGAGTATGAAGGAGGCCAAATCTTTTTTGATATATAAATAATTTATTACAAATTATTTGCCAAGATGTACTGAAGCGCTAATTACAGTCATTCAGAAATTTCTAGTACCTGTTGAATTTCAGTCCAGTGAGGAGGTCCAACTAGTATTTGAACTGTATATTTTGTTGGTTTGTTTGTGTCATGTCTTTATTGTTACAAATGTGCCATTAGCTTACCTGAACGGTCTTCTCTGTGAGCTGCGGGGAAAGTTCAAGCATGGGATAAACTTTGTCAGTTGCCAAGGAACTGAGTTGATTAAATTAAACACACACTCTCTGCTCCACTGGCTGTGACGAGTCAGTTTTCAAACGAAGGCGTGTACGTCCATCCGAGTCAGGACAGTGGAAGCCAGAACTCCAGCGACCCTGGACCCACAAGCCAGGGTGGGTTTGGACTCTCCCCACAGCGCACAGAGAAGACCATTTAGGTAAGGCAACAGCACTTCTCCTGTGCGCTGCTAAGGAGAGTCCAAGCATGGGATATACCCAAGTTTAAGCCTCATGGGTGGGAGAAGGCTGGTTGAGGGGAGCAGAAGTTGGGCAGACCCTCTGAAGTACCCACCTGCCAAAGGCCACCTCCACGGAGGCAAACATGTCCAATTTGTAATGTTTGACAAACAGCGAAGGAGTAGACCACATGGCCGCTCGACAAATGTTTTCAACAGATGCCTGCATGACCCAGGCAGCGGAAGTGGCCACGCTATGGGTAGAATGCGCAGTTATCCTACAGGGGACTGGTCTGGACTGGCCCTCGTAGGCTCAGGTGATGCAGGCCTTCAGCAATCCGCTGACAGTCTTGGGGCGTGACCTTGCGACCCATGGAGGCTGGTTGGAATGCTACAAATAACGCTTCAGTTTAACGGAAGGAAGCTGTCCTTTGAATATAAATCCGGAGAGCCCTCCTGACATCCAACTTATGCCAGCAATGTTCCAACGGGTATTTCGGGTTGGGGCAAAAGTCTGGCAGGATCAATTCCTGGGCCTGATTGAACCAAGAATTCACTTTAGGTAGAAAGGAGGGATCCAGGCAGAGGACGACCCTGTCAGGATGAAAATGGCAGAGGTCGTGGCACACTGAGAGTGCAGCTAACTCAGAAACCCTTCTGGCCAAGGTGATAGCGACCAAGAAGGCCATCTTGAATGTCAGGAACCAGAGCGATACCATCCTCAATGGCTCAAATGGAGAGGACATGAGTGCTTGCAGGACTAGGGAGAGATCCCAGGAAGGGTATCGATGGACGACTTGGGGTCTCAAATTAGCGACTCCTTTCAAAAAACTACAAACTTCTTGATGGTAATACAGAGACTGTAGATTGTCTACTCGGAGAACCATCAACAAGGCCATGACTTGCCTGTGGAGAGTGTTGGGAGCCAAGCCTTTATTGAACCCCGCCTGCAAGAAGTCTAAAATCTGTGGAATTGAGACAGACAAGGATTCAGGTGAGACTGGGAACAAAATTTGCAATAGGCTGACCAGGTCACATTGTAGATGCACATGGTGGATTCTAGGCAAGATGCCTGGATGGTGACAATTACTTCGTCAGAGAATCTGTCATCCCAAAGAAGGTTCTACTCAAGTGTCAGATGGTCACATGTAACCATTGAAAGTCTGGATGAAGGAGAGCTACTTGGATGAGGGAGATCCTGCAGTCGGTGATCCGCCAAGGACGAGACACCGAGAATTCTACCAGATCCGCATGCCAAGGGCGTTGGGGCCAATGGGGAGCGACCAGGAGCAGCTCCGCCTTCTCTACGAGCATCTTATGAATCACCCTCGGGATGAGGGTAAGCAGAGGAAAGGTGTACAAGAGTCCCCGTGGCCAGGGACTGCGGAGGGCATCGACCCCTTCTGTCCCTTGCGCTGGAAATCTGGAGAAGAATCTCAGTAGTTGTATGTTGTTCTGAGTCGCAAACAAGTCCACCACTGGTCAGCTAAACATCCTGGACAGAGTCTCAAACAGGTCGGGGTGCAGACGCCATTCCACTGGATCTATCGTGGCGCGACTGAGCCAGTCTGCCTGCATGTTCGAGATGCCCAAGATACGTTCCACTCGAAGCGATCTCACATATAATTCTGCCCACAGTCCAATTTTCTCTGCCTCCTTCATGAGGCGTTTGGATCTCATCCCCCCTGATGGTTGATGTGGGACTGGGTCACCACATTGTCCATCAGGACCAAGATGTGGGCATCTTGCACCATCGGCTTGAAATGTTGAAGAGCCAGGTACACCACTTGAAGTTCTAACAGATTGATATTGGGGTTGATCACATCCAATGGTTGCCAGGGTCCCTGGGTCACCTGGGACTGGGCATGAGCCCCCCACCTAACAGACTGGCATCTGTGGTCAGAGTCACATGGGTGGGCTCCTTGAGGAGGCAGCCCTTCTGAGTGGCTGGGGATGACCACCAGCGCAGCAAATGGAGGACCGCTGCTGGCACCCTCACCATGGTGGTAGAATTGCTGGTTCATGCTCGTTAAAATGGGAGTAGGCTCCATTGTAGAGGTTGAGCACCCACGGCATCACATTGATGCACGAGATGAACTTCCCCAGTAGCTTGGAAAGCAGAGCTTGGGACACACAGCATTGTTGACGCACTAGCCCCACCAGGGAAGCAATGTTGGCATGGCTTTCTGGTGACAGGAAGACCTCGCAAGTCTCAGTATTGATTATAGTCCCGAGATGGAGGAGCGAGGTGGTGGGCATCAGGTGACTGTTCGGAAAGTTCACTGAGAAGCCGTGTGCCTGCAAAGTTCAAATTGTGAACAGGAGTCCTTGTGTGTGCATTGGGGCGATGTTGACTGTATGATTATATCATCCAAATAACATTGTAGATGTAATGGATGCGCCCTGAGATACGCCGCCACCACATCTAGGAGTTTGGTGAAGGTCCTGGATGCCGATGACAGGCCAAATGGCAGGGCTCGATATTGGAAGTGAGACCCTGCGAAGCAAAATCTCAGGAACCTTCTGTGTGACAGACATACTGGCACATGGAGATAAGCCTCGTTGAGATCTATAGATGTGAGCCAATCCCCCTGCCTGATCCATCCCAAGATGGACTGGAGGGATTGTATCTTGAAGCACTTGTACACTACATACACATTGAGTTGCTTCAAATTTAGGATTGCTCTCCACCCACCCCCAAGCCCTTGGGGACAAGGAAAAGGATGGAATAGGATCCTAGTATTTCCTGTCCCGGTGGCACCCTCTCTATAGCTGAAATATCGAGGAAGTGGTGGATCTCTGCCTCCATCAGTGCCCATTTGATGGCATTGGATGAACCGGCTGGGGGGGGGGAGACTGGTAAACTCTATCATGATGCCTAACTGGATGGTCTGTAAGGCCCAAGCATCTGTAGACGTTAGCTCCCATTGGGCTATTTATTTATTTATTTATTTATTTATTTATTTATTTATTTATTTATTTATTTATTTATTTATTTATTTATTTATTTATTAGGTTCTTCTATGCTGCCCTACTCCCTAAGGACTCATGAAATGTTGTAGCCTGCCGCCAATGGGAGTTGCCTCTCTGGAGTCATTTGGATCTCCGAAAGGCCCTAGAGCCGGATCCCCAGAAGGGGCGTCTCGACTGGAAAACTGCCTGCTCCTGTCCCTGGCAGTGGACCTGTCTTGTGGTCTGTCTGCCCCCTGGAAATATGACCTTTGGAACTGGGGGCTGCCAAAGGAAGTGTCAGACCGAAAGGGCTGCCTGCAGTAATATGGAGCCGAGTGATGGTCTCTCCGTTGATGAGCATGGGGCAGTACCTTCCTCTTGTCCCTGTCTTCTACAAGAATTGAGCCTAAGGATTCCCCAAACAATCTCTCTCCCATAAAGGGAGCAGCAGCTAGGCACCATTTAGAGTGCATATCCACCTGCCAATGCCGAAGCCAAAGCAGGTAATGAGAGGTGACACTAGCTGCCATCACCCTGGATGCAAATTTGGCAGAGTTTAGCATTGCATCCACAGAATACTTCACCACGGCCAACAATTTATTTAAATCCTACCTTGGGTGGGAATCCTCCGGGCACAATCTAGAGTGCATCTCCCTAAGCCACATAATTGATGTTCTATTAAAGAACGTTGCAGCTGTAGCTGCCCGAATAGACCAAGCGGCCGCTTGGTGGGACTTACGCAGCATGTTTTCGGCTTTATGGTCGTCAGGCTTAAGGCCTTCTGACAAGTCAGAGGGAAATACAGTCGATGACACCAGACTGGCTACTGGAGAGTCCATGGATGGAAGCTGTAACAACTCCTCTACTTCTGGCCCAAATCCATAGAAATTGTGTTCGGCTGAAGTAAGACCTGGGGCAGCAGATGGATGGTCCCAGGGCCGCTTGATGGTGTCAATGAATAGCTTAGAGGATGGAATGACATCAGTTTCCTGCTCAGGCTCCAAGAACAATATATATAGATAGATAGATAGATAGATAGATAGATAGAGAGAGAGAGAGAGAGAGAGAGAGAGAGAGAGAGAGAGAGAGAGAGAGAGAGAGAGAGAGAGAGAGAGAGAGTTCTTGATTTACTATCATAATTGAGCCTAGCCTGATCGTTGTAAGTTGTGCCATTCATTTTATTTATTTATTTATTTATTTATTTATTTATTTATTTTATTTTATTAGTTTGTCCAACATGTACAAGATAGCAGGTATGAATATGAACATGGACATGAACGAAGGAAATGAATACAAATAAATGGGGACAGTACAACAGGGACAGTAGGCACGCTGGTGCGCTTATGCACGTCCCCTTTACGGACTTCCTAGGAATGGGGTGAGGTCCACGGTAGACAGTTTAAAGTTGAAGCTGTGAGAGTTTGAGGATATAACAACGGAGTCAGGTAGAGCATTCCAGATATTGACCACTCTGATGCTGAAGTCGTATTTTCTGCAATTGAGTTTGGAGCGGTTTACCTTGAGTTTGTACCAATTGTTTGCCTGTGTATTATTGAGGTTGAAGCTGAAGAAGTCGTTGACAGGTAAGATGTTGTAGCAGACAATTTTGTGTAATATGCTTTGATTAGACTGCAGGCAGCGCAGTTCCATATTGTCCAAGCCCAAAATTTCAAGCCTGGTGGCATAAGGGATTCTATTGTGAGTAGAGGAGTGGAGTACTCTTCTCGTGAAATCACTCTGGACCCACTCAATCTTATTAATGTCTGCTATACAGTGTGGATTCCAGGCAGACGAGCTATATTCAAGAATTGGTCTGGCAAAGGTTTTGTATGCTAAACCATGTTACTGGACAAGAAGCTTCACAAAATTAGGTTAACAATTCTTTATGTCTTTTTGGCAATGCTGTTACAGTGAGCTCTGGGGCTTAGATCATTTGAGAGGAGTACTCCTAGGTCCTTGACAGAGTGAGGTTCATCTATGAGGTCATTTCTGTCCAACTTGTATTTGGTGTTCTGATTTTTATTGCCAATGTGTAGGACAGAGCATTTATTAGTTGAAATTTGGAGTTGCCAAATGCGTGACCATTGTGACACATGGTCAAGGTCACTTTGTAGGGTAGCAGCATTGTCAGTGGTGTTAAATAATTTTACGTCATCAGCATAGAAGACGCAGCTGCTTTTAATATGATTACATAGGTCGTTGATGTAAAGCAGAAAGAGTATGGGTCCTAGAAAACTGCTTTGGGGGACACCACTGTTAACTGGTACCAGATTTGATAGGGCCCTCCCTATTTTGTTTGTTTCTGCTTGTTAGAGAGTAGGTTGTTGCCTGTTTGACAGGAACACAGCTATCCATTTGTGTAGAGATCCAGAAATGCCGTAAGAGTTTAGTTTTAACTGTAGTTTCTCGTGCACCACTGAATCAAAGGCTTTGCAGAAGTCTATGTAAATTGCATCTATTGCTTTACCCTGGTCAAGATGTGTGGTCCAAATGTTTCTGCAGTGTAGGAATTGCAGATTACAGGACAAATTTTTTCCTGAAATCAAAGTGCTTGTTAGAGAGTAGGTTGTTGGTCTCTAAGTAGAGGCTTTAGGTGTTAGTTTTGGTACGTATAGGTTAATGACTCTATTGACTTCAAGCAAGAATGGTCTTCTGCAGTATTACAACCTGTGAACAGAAGGTGCCAATCAAGAGAGGTGAAGTCGGCAGCTATGACATCATAGCTGGCTTTTTTAAAGTTATAATTTGGAGTCCTATCATTATGACCCTCATTGCAAGGACAAAAATTGAGACAAAAATCAATCATGCTGTGGTCACTGTTTGAAAAACGTTCTTTAACTTGTAGGCCATAAATTGAGTTTAGACTATTGCAGAAGATGAGATCTAGGCAGTTGTTGAGCCGAGTGTTATTTGTTATCAACTGTTCCAGAATTGTAACAGCGTTGTACAGGGTTGCATGTTTAGATTCAGTTGCACATTCATTTAGGGTCAAATTAATAAGAGGCAAATTGAGGTCATCAAGAAAGATAAGGGGGTGTGGGCAGGAAGCTGCCCATATCAGCAGTGCAGTTAGCTTGTGACCAAGGTCGTAATCAGGGGCTCTGTAACATAGTAAGAAACGAACTGTGGTATTTAGGGACAGTTCACAGCCAATGGTCTCAGGGAGAGCAAGCTGCTGTGTAACATTAATCTTTTTCAGATCTAAGGACTTTTTAGAGAAGATAGCAACACCACCCCCTCTACGGTTTTCACAGTCAGACCGGAAAACCTGATATTCACTTACTGTAGTAATGGAGTCTGGAAGGATACATTCAACTACATCTCACAGACAAAAATAAGGTCGAATAGGGCCACAGGAGTAGTAGCAGGAGGAATTCAGGCATTTTGTTTGCGAGGCTTCTTGCGTTAAGTAGCTTGCATTTGAGGTCAGTAGGGGTGGACCTGGAGGAAGTTGGGGGGGTCATTCCTAGTTTTGGTTGTTGGGGCAGTTGTTGGGACACGGGACACTGGTCTTGGGTTTGATGCAGTCAGCGCGGTAGTCTATGTACAGGTCAGTCTCTCCTTGGTCCTGGCATCTTTTGAGTTCAGAGCAGAGCTTGCGAGCATGGGCACATTGTAGGATCGACAGGTCGGGCTCTGGGTCATCATGTTACTGTGCCTGATTTCATGATTATTTTTCTGGTGTCAATTAAGTGAATCGCTGCGGTTGTTAAGTAAACACCACAACTGTTAAGTAAACATTAGCCAGCAAGCAAATGTATTGTCTGCAATGGTCCTTTTTTGTCAGAAACAAATAGTAAATTGTGGTCATGTTACCATGTGATGCTATAAATGGCTGTAAATGCAAGCTGGTTTCAGAGTGCCCCAAATGTGATTATGTGATCATTGGAAGGCAGGGCAGCTGGCTGTGGAAATTTCAAATCCAGGTTGTAAGAAGTCCTAAGGAGTTCTGATGTAATTTGAAACAGTTCCTAAGGAACGGGTTATAAGTTGAGGATTACTTGTGATATGACAATATAATAGGGGTTTTTTTGTATTCTTTGGTAAGGGTGCATATAAGTAGGATCATTATTCAATAATCATATCCCTATCTGTACAGCTGGAATTGAGTATCAGGAGATTGTTATATCTTCATGAGTTATATAATGTTTCATTATGGTTATATTGTTACAGTCTATTATCATTTTAAGAATTATTTTTGTACACACATTTTTATTTTGCATATTGCAGTCATATTATTATGTGATGTGCCATTCTGTGTAGCTTAATTAGAATGTTAAAATATGAATTTATATTTCAGTTATTATTATATCTCACAAAAATAATAAGTGTAATAGTTTTTTTTCCCATAAAAAGTTTTTTTCCTCAACAAACATTACATTTTTTTTGCACGAAGTGTTGTCTGGTTCAGTCTTACATAGCTTTTCATATACATATTCCATTCCATTATCATCTCTCTGTTTCAATTCCAACCCATAATATTCTCATTACATATTTCTTTATCTTCATATTTTCTTCTTAATACATGCATAATATTACTAATCACCCAAATTCCTAATCCCTTACAATAGCATCAATTAACTATCTTATTTACTACATACATTTCTCATATTTTCTCCCACTATATTTCAGCTTCTTCTCATATTTTAATTAACATGTTAATAAGTAATAGTTATGCCAACAGATCTTAACATATTTGATAGAAAAGGGCCAGGCAGTTTCTCTAAATAAGAAGCACAAAAGCAGCAATTTTCCTGAGGTTGAGGAAGCTCCCAATTTTAATTCATTTCATATTTTGAGAATTGAGGTGTTGAGGGACAACATTTGGTATATTATAATATGGAAAGGCTTAAATCACCCATTGCTCCTATTGGGAATCATAACTCCACTTCCAAAGAATTATCTGGCTTTCCCTTGGTTTCACGAATGGGTGTTTCTACAATCATAACCTTTGGAACTGGTAGTGATTGCAAAATTTGTTTCCTGCCCTTGCTTTCTCTTGTGCTAATTCAAAGTATGCTAATTCAAAGTAGTAGCACAGAACTGAGGATATGTGCAGTTTTTATCTCTTTGAAAACCTCTATGTTCAGCCTGCCTAGGTTGTTGAAACTGTCTAGTTTTGTAGCGGAGTCCTGGATGCTTGGGTTTTCAGGAGACTTTCCTGCTAGGAACAATGAGAATAGTTGAAGCATCCTCCCCCTTTGCACAAGTGGTAGGAAATGGGAAGGTATGTCCCTGTCCTTCTGTCCTATTGTCCAAATTTACCTATACATACTTTGCTTTTGTTTATGTTTATATCATACCTGTTATCTTGTACACGTGCTGATAAATAAATAAATAAATAAACAAACAAACAAACAAATAATAAATAAATAAATAAAATGAAATAATAAAATGAAATAAAATAAAATAATAACAAAATAAATAAAATGTTTGCCCCTTTCCATCTACATTGGGACTTTAACACGGATTGGCTGCAGTTCAGATGCAAAATTCCAAGCTATCATTATATGACACCAACAAGATATAGAATAAATGATTGTATAATATAGCATAGTGAATTATAGAAATAGAATCTACGAATGTTATGGATGATATTGATACCAATACGGCACTGCTGTAATGGGAGAAAATTTGTGTTTTGTGTGTTTTTAATGTTGAAAATGTTCAATAAAAACTAATTAAAAAGAAGATCAATACTATCCTAACTCAGTGCTTCCCAATGCTTTGTTGGGTAGCAAGACACAAAACATTATCCAATCACAAGAGGTATATTTAAACTTAAAGTGCTTTAAAGTACTTTATCTTGGATTAAAAGGACTTTCTGATAAGCAGTTTTAGATTAAAGAAAAAGTCTGGGAAGGTCTGCCTAAGACAATGACTTGAGGTAAAACTGGCATGGAAACAAAGAGTTATAAAAAAATCAGATACAGATTGTCCTTGTTTAGTGGCTGTCTGGTTTAGTGACTGTTCACAGTTACAATAGGGATGAAAAAAGTAACTATGCAACCAATTTTTGCATTTATGACCTTTGCACATCTGTAAAGTAAGATTATAAGCACAGTCACACTTTCACTTAGCAACTGCTTCACTTAGTGACTGTCTTGCCAGTCCCAATTGTGGTTGCTAAATGAGAACTTCAAGTTTCTTGAAATTGAATGCATGGCTTTTCATTCATGAAGTTTAGAGATACTTCTTGGAATGAAAGATAGGGATAGAAGAGAAAATTTACTTCATTTCCCCACTGAGAGCTAGAAAGTTCAATTCCTTGTTGTTTTTCATCCATGAACTTGGTTTGATCTGGACATTCTTTTGAACAAACAGGGAATATGAACTATATTTCCTGAAAGTTGCTTCATTAGAAGGAATTTTACAAACATTAACCTCCAATCTTATGGGGGGAGGGTTGTGTTACTCTATTATTTTCCAGGACATTTGGCAAAGATTACAACATTTATATTTATATGAATTTACTTGTCATGGGTTTTGCTCTAGGAAGTCTGGTCAACTTATGTTTGCTATGTTTATGAATGTCAGCACCTCATTTAGACTAATGAAACAAAGTAGGATCTCCAGGGCAAGCTTATAATATTCTTATTTTGCTATGGTAACCTGGTAAACATAGCTGTTCAAAATCATCATTGCCAAGGGAACGGATAACTGCTATTTGGCCATTTAATCCTGCGAACTCATTGCTTTATGCAGCATTCATTTGTAAGAATGAGATTCCCCCCCCCTTCATAGTTTAAAACTAATCTGGATCAAAGCCTTACTTCAAAATTGCAAATGGTTAATGAATGTACCTCACCTTTTCCACCCTTTTGAAATGCTTGTGTACTCCATAAAGACTTTCCCCATAGTGCATGGTTGTGATGTACCATATTGCCTTATATAATAAAACATGGACAATTGGACAATTGACATGAAATAAATGCTCAACAAAAAGTATATCTGTGTATTTTCCATATCCAATGGCAGAACATAGGGAACTGAAATGGACAAGTGTGAATGATAGATATTGCTATCGAACTGATGCCCCCAAATATTCCATTTGTTTTTCTGGGTGAAAATGTGATTGAAGAGAGATGTTCTTTATCTTATGAGTTTAAGTTTTGTACAGACCATAAGGTCAAATGCACATTTCATTAAAATAACATTATAGAGTGGCTTAGAGTCATTGTACATATTCATAACTGAAAGGAAAAATAAATACTGAAAAAATAAGGAAGAACTAGAGATTCAGAAATATATAGTGTAGTTAGATAAATGAAACTGTCAGCTATGTGTTCTGTAATTAACTTATCTACATATGTAATACTCAATAGTTATAATATTATTTTCTTTGTAAGAGATTTGTAATTTACTAAGTAATGATCAGCAATTCGTCATAGTATTCATAAATCCTACCCTAATAAAATCCTGCTGTAATAATGCTGTGTATTAATAATATTCTCTAAACTGTGAAACATATTGTTTATTTAAATAAAGGGGAAAGGGGGAGTTAAGGATGCCTGTACTCTCCTGTAGCACAGAAATTCACTTTTGTATGTCATTTTAAACTATAGTTTGCAAATTTTAATAGATGTTCCCCAATGAGTTTGGGACAATCTCTTCTAAAATTGGATGGTAATACTGTATAAAGTAAGGTAAAATATTATTATGCTTGTACTGTTTTTAATGCCAGATGCTCTACAGCTATTTTAAGTATAATAGGAATTAAATACAAATAATTACATTTCTTAATCACTAAATTCATTTGTTTGATACCAATTTCTTGAGAGATTCTTAGTACATTTTCATGTGTTGGGAAATTATTGTAGTTTTTATTTATTTTATTTATTAGTTGCATTTGTATGCCGCCCACTCCACAGAGACTCTGGGCGGCTCACAACAGTAAAAATTCACATGCAACAACACATATAAAAAGCATTAAAACAATAGATATTAAAACATTTAAAAACATTAAAAACCACAATTTAAAAACCCATACAATAAATCATTCATGGGGCCAAGAGTGATCGGCGTTGTATTAAAATCATTGGCCCCAGGCCTGTCGACAAAGCCATGTTTTTACTGCTTTACTGAAGGCTGGTAGGGTGGGAATAATGCAGATCTCAGGGGATAGTGTATTCCAGAGAGCCGGTGCTGCCACAGAGAAGACCCTCGTTCATGGCCCCACCAGCTGACATTGTTTGGCTGACAGGACCACCAGCAGACCAACTCTGTGGGCTCTAATCGGTCTTAGCAAGGTATGTTGGAGAAGGCAGTCTCGGAGGTAAACTGGTCCTAAGCCATGTAGGGCTTTAAAGGTAATCACCAATACCTTGAATTGCGCTCGGAGACCTATAGGCAGCCAGTGCAGTTCGCGAAGAATGGGTGTCACATGGGTGTATCTAGGGACACCCATCACCACACGTGCCGCCGCATTCTTCACTAGCTGCAGTCTCCGAACGTTCTTCAAGGGTAGCCCCATGTAGAGTACGTTGCAATAGTCAAGATGTGAGGTAACAAGGGCATGAGTGACTGTAAGTAGTGCCTCCCGGTCCAAGAAGACGAACTTGTGCAAAGGTCCCTCTGGCCACAGCTGTTAGATGTTGGTCCAATTTTAGCTGTGGATCCAGAAGGATCCCTAAGTTGCGAGCCCGTTCTGAGGGGATCAAATTCCCCCCCCCCAGAACCAAGGAGGGACAGATGTCAAAGTCCTTGGGAGGCAGCATCCAAAGCCACTCGGTCTTGTCCGGGTTAAGTTTGAGCCTGTTAACCCCCATCCAGACCCTTACAGCGTCCAGACACCAGCACATCACATCAACTGCCTCACTGAATTGGCATGGGGTGGACATGTACAGCTGAGTATCGTCAGTGTACTGTTGGAACCTCACCCCATGCCTACAGATGATCTCACCCAACGGTTTCATGTAGATATTAAAGAGCATAGGGGAAAGAATCGACCCCTGAGGAACCCCACAAAAGAGAGGTCTTGGGGTCGATCTCTGTCCCCCAGTCAACACCAACTGCGACCGGTCAGAGAGATAGGAGGAGAACCACCGCAGAACAGTGCCTCCCACTCCCATCTCCCTGAGCCGTCGCAGAAGGATACCATGGTCAATGGTATCAAAAGCTGCTGAGAGGTCAAGTAGCACCAAGATGGAGGAGCAACCTCCACCTTGGGCTCACCAGAGATCATCCATCAGCATGACCAAGGCAGTTGTGCTGTGACCGGGCCTGAAACCCGACTGAAAAGGGTCAAGATACTCCGTTTCATCCAAGAGCCGTTGGAGTTGCAGTGCCACCACTTTCTCCACCACCTTCCCCATGAAGGGGAGGTTGGAGACTGGTCGATAGTTTTTAAGGTCAGTTGGGTCCAGGGATGGCTTCTTAAGGAGGGTCCTCACCACTGCAACCTTTAAAGGCTGTGGGAAGAACTCCTCTCTTAAAGAAGCGTTGATTAACTCCTGGAACCAATCTCGTGTCACCTCCCTACTTGCAGAAACAAGCCAGGAGGGGCACGGATCCAGCATACAAGTGGCAGAGCTCACCGCTCCAATGGCCTTGTCCATTTCCTCAGGGGTCACCAGGTCAAACTCTTCCCATAAAATGGGACCAAGATCTGCCCCTGTCATCTCGGCTTGCTTCGCCCAACCGGAGTCCAGGTCTGTCCGAATCTGAGTGACTTTATCCATCAGAAACTGAACAAATTCCTCAGCTCTACCTTGAAGGGGTTCCTCCATCCCCTCCCCCTTGAGAAGGGACCAGGTCACCCTAAAAAGGGAGGCTGGGCGAGAATCTGCGGATGCAATAAGAGCGGAAAAATGCGCTCTTTAATATGTAATATGTTAATATGTAATATATGTTTCACATGAACAGGCTATTTATGTCATAATTGCTATTGCTGCCATTGAATATGTTATACAAATCTAATATAAAAATAAATTGTTATGGAGATAGTTCCAATATATATGTAGATTTAATGATAATTATATGTTTTTTGCTTTCATGCATTTAAGCATAAACAGGTTATCTAATTGAAATGAGCATGTGAAAGTTTAGTCAGGGCTGTCAAACTTTTGGCCTGCAGGGTGGATGCGTTACACACTGGCCACACCAATGCCCAGTTTAGCGGAGGGGAATAAAGTTGCGATATGTCATGTGACACCACCATGATGATGCGAGTTTGACACCCCTGATTTAGGTTCAGGCAAATTTTTTACATAACTTATTTTAAAAGAGTATATCTGTAGCTCATCCAAAAAGAAGGGATTATGTTTTGGCCTATACTTTAGCAGTTTGAATAGCAAAGCAAGTACAATTATATTCAGTATACTGATTCTTATTTAATTTGTTATTACTTAATTCAAACTGGTTTCAAATTATTAAAAAAGAAACAAGAAACAATAAGCTGACACAATTATCTACATAGTTACGGAGGTTGTTCTCATTTACAGCACATCCCTTAGAACTTACGTTTTTCATTTTATTATATATATTTGAAGAATGGACACTTTTCTTTTAGAAAACAGAAGTAAATTTGACACTGAGGCATAATGAAAAGAAATTATTTTATGAAATGCAGCTGTGATCATGTTTAAATTTATTAGGTTAATACAATACAATAATAAGTACAAGCTTAGTTGATGTTTTTCCCATTTAATGTGGGTTACTGACATTTTGATATGAAACACCAGGCCTTTAATGAGGTTTCAGTCAAGACTGATACTTAGATAATGATACATGAATTCATAAAAACTATAAAATAAAAATGCTATAGTCCATTTTATCTTTTTCCTTATGAGAATCAACACTGGCCACAAGATTAATAAGAGTTTGACTACTAATACTCTCACATTTTAGTGCCTAATTATGTCTAGTTAATTGTATGAGATAATGTTTAAGCTGAATTTAACAATGTAACTTAATCTATCATCCATACAAATTTCTTGGGAAAAGATTTACCACACCAAGTATTAATAACTGCTGCCAGCATTAAATTTATGGCTTTCTGTAGTGTGGTTATATTTACTAAGTATTAAATTTTGACAAACTATTATCAGAACCTCTGAAGGCAAAATCCTAACCTTGGGTTAGTGGAAAATTAGTGTGATAAAATGTAGACCTATCTTTCCAACCTCTTGCTTGGTATTTTCAGTGGCATGTAACATTTGATTAGGGAAAAAAAAACCCTACATGATTGGTCTTGACCATCTGCTGGCAGTTTACATAACACTATCTGGGGTTACACATGGTGAAATGATAAACTAGCTTGTTTATCACAGATGCATATCCTGTTCATAAAGCCTTATATTACAAATTTAGCTTTATATGTTTGTGGAAGTTTTATTAGCAGGGAGTTAGAGGGAACTGATACTTAAAAGTACATACTCTTAAAGCTTAAATGTGTGTAAAATAAACTATGATAAGTCAATAAACTGTGAAAGTCATAAAGCAGAGTTAATAAAAACACAACAAACTGGCAACCAGTTAACTAATTAATCTCTGTAATGAATGAGATTCAACCCTTAATTATCATATTGAGTAGATGTAAGATCTAGTCCCCCTGTGAATATTCTTAAATGTTTTTTTATTATATTAATTATAACATTTTATATTATAGCATATATTCTCCATATTTGGAGAACATAGAGCCATTGATCGAGCATAGTATAATTTTGATAAGCAATCGTCCCTTTATTTTTCACTATTTTTTAAAACGAAGCTTCAAAATTTCAAGTTAATTAGGAATATATTTTTCTTAAGTTACACTGGAACCCAAGACCATTCTGTGTTTATGTACACTCTATTTTAACTGGTGCCTAATGTTATACTGACTTAAATTAACACAAAATTATATGTGGATGTTTGTTATCACATAAATCCTTATACAGTATATGCATCCAAGTAAACCTCTTATACCCCTCTTTCATATATATAATATTCATATTGCATTTAGCTCATGAACATTACTATTGCAAGTTGGTAGAAGTTATATGTCATTGAGTATGGTTCCGTTCTAAGTATAAGGAATGAAGTGTTTGATGCCAGGAACAGTTTTCAAGACGGACAGAACCATTGTGTCAGTTAAGAGCAGGACCTTCTTAATCCCAAAGATCAAGAAGGAAATAAATAGATTTCCATTGACGAAAACACGTGGGAATAAAAAAACAACCACCACAACCATAGAATTTAAAAATGGGACACACACACACACACACACACACACACACACACACACACACAGAGAGAGAGAGAGAGAGAGAGAGAGAGAGAGAGAGAGAGAGAGAGAGAGAGAGAGAGAGAGAGAGAGAGAGAGACTTAGACTTAGAATAACTTTATTGTTACTTTGAATGTACACTAATCTGCATACATTAAAATGAAATTTTGTTGCGTACAGCTCTCAAAAGGTCTCCACCTCCAATGTACACTACATAAATAAATAAATAAATAAATAAATAAATAAATAAATAAATAAATAAATAAATAAATAAATAAATAAATAAATAAATAAATAAATAAATAATACAAAATTATGCATATACCCACATATATGACATGGAGAAACAATACAGTCTAGTTTGGATGTATGCATACACATACAAATTCTATTTTTACCATTCTTATTAAGCAAATCATGCGGTCATTTATCAAGTCCAGCTTCCCCAATTGAAGTTGTTTGTGGGAAACCAAGTAGGAAGGTTACAAGCTGTGATCACTTGACTGCAGAATGCTGCAGCTGGTCATGAATGCAAGCCAGTTGCAAAGTGCCTCAATTGTAATTATGTGAACCTGGAGGTGGTGCAACAGTTGTAAGTGCAAGGGTGGGTCATACATCACGTTTTCCAAGATTGTTGTAACATTGGACCTTCATTAAATGAGCAGTTGTAAATTGAGGACTAACTATATTAAAATAAACTTGCTTACAGCAAGAGTAGTTCAACAATGGAACTGAGAGAGTTGAAAGGTTCCCCTTTATTGGATGTGATCAAGCAGAATAATTATGTGTTTAGTTATTTGAAATTATTTGAAATTATTTGATCTTTGTTTTTCTACTATACACGAATTTGGATTTCATGGATTGGCTCCTTTCATTTTTATGATCTTTGAATCTATGTGTTCTATACAATTAGATAATTCTCCATATTTGATTATTATGTAGCCTATTTGATTCTGGTGCTTATCCAAGATTGCCCATGTGTCAAGTTTGTGTTTATCTTGCTTTAGGTAGGTTTTGTTAGTAAACAATTATCTTCTCAAAGATTTATTAATTAATTCCCTGAATTATTCTGTTTCTTAATCCAAATATTTTTGTGATTTCTGATTCTTCCATTTCTTCAGTTTTTGCATTCTAATTACCTTCCAATTATTCATGTAATAATCATATAGATCAGCTGCCTTTTGGGCACTAGGGGGTTTCGTGGAGAGAGGTTTTTCTGTGGTTTTTCCATTTTTTTTGCAATTCACCATAGAATGTTTTCCTTCATTGCATCTGAGATAAACTTTGTAGTATTAATGTTTATTAGACATCCATTAAATTGAATAAATATGATGATTCTTTCGTATGGCTTCTGCACAAATTTATCTCTCGTAACTATAGTGTATACTAACTTATAAAATAACCTTTTAAGTAGCTTTAATGCACTATTGGTTGCTCACTCCTTTATTAGAGTTTACAGTTTGTGTTTATAATTAATTCAGACAAATATGAAACCAGACCGCATGATAAGACTATGATGTAACAAGGACAACATTGCATTCCAAAAAAACCTAGAAGCCTTTGAACTAACTCTAGCCTGCACAATGCATAACCCCCTATAATCTGGAAGATATGATGTAGAGATCATCCAAACTCTGCAAATCAGCTGTAGCCTGCTTATAGGCCTGGGATGATTCTCACAAGCCTTGGACATGCTATATTGTAGATTGCGGCAGTATTTGTTCTTTCTAGATTCATTAACTTCATAAGAATTGGCAGTAATTACTACGAAACCATTGAACTGCAGTATTAATCATAATTAATATTTCAATTTTATACCTCAACATTTTACCTGATAGCAATTCTATCACAAGTTTCAAACCTTTGCTGATGTAAGTGATTGGAGATTAAGCTTCTTTCATACATGGCACATAACTGTGGGAACATATGGCTTTAATTAAGTAGACTATTCTAGCTCCTTCTTAGGCAGTTTTCCACATGGCAAGCAATATTTGTTGAACACAAATCAAGTTTTACAGCTGTCTCTTAAAAGAAGCTGATTGAATGACATAGGTTGCTTTTAAACACTCTGTTAGGTTACTTTATAGAACCTCAGGAGATTAAGCCAGAAAAAAAGTTGGATTGGACATATACATTAAATATCATTTGGATCAGCCCCTACCTTTCCTCTCATTTTAATCTCTTTAAAGTATTGCTTGAGGAACTATTATGTAACAGTAAATGTTGGCAGGCAACACTGTGAAACCAAGATAATTTTTTATTAAACTTATTCTTGCTCTCCTCCCATTTTTTAAATTAAGCCATTAAATGTAGTTTAACAAAGATTAAATTGTAAATTGGATTCCCTGATTTTCTTTCAGATGTTTTTGAAAATTAACATTTTCTGTGGCATTCAATCTGGAATGTGCTCTTAACCCAGTGACAACAGTGTGACCTTTCAGTGCCAGATCAAAACCTACCTATTTATCTAGCATTTGAAATTTATTTATTTATTTATTTAGGGAAATTATTGTATTTTAAGCTGGAGCCACATTTTTCTATTATTTTACAATTATTTATTTCTGAAAACTTTTTTGAATTTGTCTTTCGAAGGCAGGTGTGAGATACAAATTATTTTGAAAATTCTGGAAAGTTTATAATACATGAATCTTAATAATAAAGGGTCAAATACCTTATAGACATATAAATCATATTGTGCCTCAGCACTGATTAAAAAAAAATGAATAATGATTGCTGGGGCTATTGTAGCATAGTAGAGAGGCTAATGATGGGGCAGACCCAGGTTCAGATAACACTTCCCTTAGAAGTTTAGGAGATGGATTTATCTCATCTAAGATAAATAAAGTCACTGCCTAAGGTTCTGATAATTTTTTATTTTTGCTGTGACATCAAATTTATATCCAGATCAGTGTCTATAATAAAATAACTAAATATATAGTTTCAAACTTATAATTGGTGATCACACAGAAATTGCACTATATACAGTACTAACAATATTCTAACAGAGTCTAGTAAAGGCATTGGGCGATGCATACTTTATCTACTCATAGTCCTCTTCGTACATGTTCCAAGAGACTATTTGTAACTAAATTTTGTTTTCAAATCCAGCCAACATGCCTCCTAATGTGTAATGGCCTGCCTAAATGAACCCTTTCCCACCTTCTCCCACCCTTTCCTTCCTTTTGTTATTCAGAATTTATTTATTTATTTTATTTATTTTATTTGGTAGTTTTTCTATGCCGCCCTACTCCCTCAGGACTTTATATACTAGAGAATGCATATATTCCATTATTGCAATCTACAAACTTGTTCACATATAAACTTTCCAATATTATCTCTTCCATTTGCTGTTTCTTAGCTTTATCATTTACCTAAACCCAAAATTCTATCCATAAAATTGAGATAGGCAGAGAGGCATACATCAGGAGATTTATGGAAATCCTCCGGTTTGCTGAAATACAGAAAAAAAAATCCCAATGAGCCCTGATGTGTTTATTGAATAGTAATTGTTTAGAAGGAATAGAAAATCAGGTTGGGAGAAAAAAGGAATCAGGTTGCTTAAACCTTGAACAAAGAGTTCACTGCACTGAAACAGTCTGAAATTAATATACTCATTTAACTATGTACCATCAGTGAAACACTAAAGGGATTCTATTAAATTAAAGTTACTTGGAATTTGTTTAGAAGTTAAACAGCACATTTTTAAATATCTGAAAATTAAGAGTCAATAAATATGCCTTTTTCCTTTTTTTCTGACATTGTTAAGGTTTCTGCTATGGTATTTTGGAGGTCTGACATTTATACTCATTTAGCCTCCTTTTACAATTGAGGAATATGTCGAGCTATGTAATGAATGAATTATTGGTAATGAAGGATACTCCTACATCACTGTTACTGATTTCAAGGGAAAAGGAACTGATATTTTTCACATCTACATTCATAATGGCATGCAGTGTCATCCAAAAGAATATGACACAAATAGAAATATGACTTTAACATTTTCCATATTGAATTTTTAACAAATGAAAACAAGAAAAGACAGACAGACAGACAGAAATAAGAAGGAGAAGGGGAGGTGGAAGGGAGGGGAGGGGAAGGGAGAGGGGAGGAGAGGAGAGGAGAGGAGAGGAAAGGAAAGGAAAGGAAAGGAAAGGAAAGGAAAGGTTTTATGTATATATGTGTATGGGCTTTCTAAGAAAAAAATTGTATAACCAGGATAACTGCATATAAAAGACAGAACTCTTCCCTTTGTAATCTTATAGAACAGTGATGGCGAACCTTTTTTGGTTCGCGTGCCAAAAAGGGGGGAATGCGGGGGATCACGTGTGTGCGTGCCCACACTCATAATTCCATGCACCCCCGCACATGCATGCATGACCCCCCTGCTCCCAGCATGCAATGGCACGCCCATTTTTCGCTCTCCCCAGGCTCCAGAGCCTTTCTAGGAGCCTGGGGAGGGCGAAAACGGCCTTTCCCACCCCCTCTGGAGGCTGGAAACAGCCTGTTTCCCGACTCCCAGTGGGCCCAGAAGGCCCGAAAATCAGCCGGCTGGTGCACACATGCACGCCGGACCTGAGCTCGCGTGCCCACCGATATGGCTCCGCGTGCCACTTGTGGCACCCGTGCCATAGGTTCGCCATCACGGTTATAGAACATTTGATAGTTTAAAGTAGTAATTAAAAGAATATAAAACCATGGGTATTCCCAAGAAAGTGAGAATTGAAGTGGTTTAGGAGGAATGTTTTAATGGTGTTGCATCTGGTGATCAATAGAATCATGCATTTGTATTATTTTAATTTTTAATTTATATTTCACATTTTAAAAACTTATATGTCTATATAATTTTTAGATTATAATTGTGTAATTTTGTGGTAACAGAAATAATATTTTGGGGTACTTTATAGACCAACAGATTTATTGTGAAGGTCAGCTTTAGTTTAATCTGTAGTTTAAGAGTAGTCATTCCTCATATGTGTGGAACATACAGCTCACATTCTTGGCATTTCTTTCCAGTCTTGAGATTCTATAGTACCTTCTGTGTTAAAAAAAAAAGAAAAAGAAAAAAAAAACATCTGTGGGTTTTTAATATGAATCCACTATTTCTTGATAATATTATGTCATTTGGCACCTCATCATGTGACCATTTCAGTGGTTAGTCTTTTTTTAACAGATGGATTCTATAATTCAAAAGCTGTCTCATTCAGCAGTTTTGGTACTTGATATTACTGACTTTTGTATGCTGTTTGTAATATGGCAAACATTTCAAACTCAGAAGAATTTCTGCCTTCTTTCTTGTTTGGAATATTTCTGATCAGGAGAATCTATAGCAATAGAATATCTTATGTCAGAAAACAAACAAAAAACAAAAACAAAAAAGTCAGGAGAATCTATACTATATAGCAATAGAATACCTTATGCCACCAGACTTGAAATTTTGGATCTGGACAACCTAGAACTACTCTGCCTTTGGTCTGACCTAAGCTTAGTACACAAAATCATCTGCTACAATGTCCTACCTGTCAATGACTACTTCAGCTTCAACCACAATAATACATGGGCAAACAATGGATACAAACTCAAAGTAAACCACTCCAAACTCGATTGCAGAAAATATGACTTCAGCAACAGAGTGGTCAATGCCTGGAATGCACTACCTGACTCTGTTGTTAAATCCTCAAATCCCCAAAACTTTAACCTTAAACTGTCTACCATGGACCTCACCTCATTCCTAAGAGGTCTGTAAGGGGGATGCATAAGCACACCAGTGTGCCTACTGTCCCTGTCCTACTGTTCCCATTATTCGTACTCATTTCTTATTATATACCTATACCTGTTTATGCTTATATGTTAATATGTTTAATTTAATTTTAATTTAATTTTAATTTAATAGATTTGTATGCCGCCCAACTCCCAAGGGACTCTGGGTGGCTGACAACATTTCAAATCATTATTACATATAAAAACATATAATTAAAAATTATAAAAATTAAAAATATCAGACATTCATAACCAAGGGGGGAGACCCAAATATAGTCTGATTGGTCTCACTTTCACCCCGCCTGCTGGAAGAGCCAAGTTTTTATTGCTTTACGGAAGGCCAGCAGGGTGGGGATAGTCCTAATCTCTGGAGGGAGTTGGTTCCAAAGGAAGGGGGCTCCCACAGAGAAGGCTCTCCCCCTCGGCCCCGCCAACCGGCATTGCTTGGTCGATGGGACCTGGAGGAGACCAAATCTGTGGGACCTAACCGGTCGTAGGGAGGTATGCAGCAGGATGCGGTCCCGAAGGTAACCTGGCCCTGAGCTATGTAGGGCTTTAAAGGTCAAAACCAACACCTTAAATTGGGTCCGGAGACTAATGGGCAGCCAATGCAGCTGGCAGAGAATGAATGTCACATGGGTGTACCTAGGCACACCCACCACAGCTCGCGCAACTGCATTTTGCAGTCTCATTTTGCAATTGTAGTCTCCGGATACTCTTCAAGGGTAGCCCCATGTAGAGCGTGTTGCAGTAATCCAGCCGGGAGGTGATAAGGGCGTGAGTGACTGTGAGTAGAGCCTCCCTCTCCAAGTAGGGTCACAATTGGTGCACCAGGCGAACCTGTGCAAAGGTCCCCCTAGCCACAGCTGAAAGATGTTGCTCCAATTTTAGCTGTGGATCTAGGAGGACACCCAAATTGTGAACCCGTTCTGAAGGAGTTAATTTCTCCCCCCCAAGAACCAAGGAGGGACAATTGACAGAATCCTTGGGAGGCAATATCCATAGCCACTCGGTCTTGTCAGGGTTGAGTTTTAGCCGGTTCATCCCCATCCAGACCCTAACATCATCCAGGCAGCGGCCCATTACGTCCGCAGCTTCCCTGAATTGAGACATTATGTTATGTTCATACTTATACTTGCTTTCGTATACATGCTTGACAAACTAAATAAACTAAACTAAACTAAACTATGGAAGCAACTGAAATGATTAAAAAAGTTGGGATATAGAGATGGGGCTATTATTATACAAACAAAACCTTACTCCATTTTAGTATATATTGCAACACATGGAAAAAGAAATGGGAATTTAGTCACATGGTCACAGCTGATATCTTGATTTATTAGATTGCTTTCCCACAGGCAACCTGTTTCTGATCCTGTCAGAAGCATTGTACAGAAAGTACTTTCAGAACTAAATAAATTCAGTGATCAATTTGAATGTAAAATAAACTTTTACTATTTGAAAAGATTGTTGTGAAAGGATTCACATAAAAAGCTTAATTTGATAATTAAGAAATGATGTTTAATCTTGTGCACTAGTTTGAACAGTTTTACTTGAGTATATTTATAGTGCTTAAAGAAAGTATCCCAAATGACTGAACATGTTTTTAAATGGCCTTTCTAAAAAATGTAGTGTGTGAGAGAATGTACTTTTAATTAAATATATTGTGAAAAAATGTGTTAACCATTTTGACATATGTGGTAGGATAATAAAGTACAGACAGTCTTAATCACTGGGCCTTATTAAATATTGATATGCTGTCATTAGCTGTACCTGTTAAAATGCATGTCATTTTATGCCATTCAGGAGAACCACTAATTTCCTATCAAATACTAATCACATAAGAAGATGCATAAGGTTCTTAATTAACCTTCCTAGTTCCAGGCTCAACTTAGGCGTTAGAAGGTTTCTGGATATTGTCTAATTGAAGCCATATATCTGTGAAAAATTATTAAACCTCTGAGCCATTCAGTTCCCAATATATCAAAGGGATCCTAGTTAAAAAAAAAGGTCCTAAAGAGAAGGATATAAAACAAACCTCAAATGTATGCTTATTTTCTTGAGGTTGTCTGTCAGCTGCATCATCTTTAAAGCTAAAATCCAGACTCAAAATGCAACATGTTCACCTGGTTTGCAGAATCGGTGCCTTTGTTACTATTTGCATGTGAAATAATAATTTTTTTAAAGTTTTAATCATAGTAAAGAACTTTACTCAGTGAAGTCCACTGAGAACCACATACTTTTCTATCATGTCTACTTCTGGGAAATAGTTGGTTGCTATTTGACAATATTATGTAGAAAACTGAGCAACCATTTCATGATTAAAGACTAACTTGCTTAAGCTAAGTAGGTATTGTTAAATAAATATTGAATCAGTATAAAATCTTATACTGTACAGAATGCTTAATAGAAACAGATTTTGCTTTGCTTTGGTGTTAATACTACTGCAGATATAGACTTCCTAGTAAATGTAAATGTTTTTCAAATGCATTATATTCCAAAGTTTGCTGAGTAAATATAATAAGGACAATGCAACCCTGAAATTCTTATGACCCCTGACCCTGAGGGGTTTCCGTAAGGCTATGAAAACATGATTCTTCCAACAGATCTTGTTGTATAGTGCAGTGACTTACTATCTGTAGTATTTTATTCTTGATTGTTATAATTACTTTGAATTGATTATTCTTTCCAATGTGTTGATATGTGTTATTATCTATTTTGTATTCTATGATTTCTGTGGTTGCTTTAATGCTAAAATAGAAGATATCTAGAGTTATCTAGAGTAATCTAGAGTTACTCAGTGATTGAGGTACTTTATAAATTGATCAATACATCAATTAAACTATAAAACAAAACCTCATGACATGACTTATATCTATTGATCTAGCATGGATAAAGAAAAGGAATAGACAGACTTGTCGTATTTTGAATATATGCTAAGGATATAAAGGTACAAAGTGAATTACATGATCATGTAAATATGAAAATGCATAAAAATAATTCATTATTCAAGTTTACATATTCTTTTCTATCTTAATAGTAAATATAATGTATCAACTTCTTTGCTATCAGTCTAAATATCTCTAATTATTAAAATTAAACAATAACAACTAGAAACATACCCCTGGGAGAACAGTCAAACAAGTCAAGTTATCAGCAAGATTTCACTTAATTAATAATACTGTTAAATCAAAAGTCATAGCATGCAGCTCTTATCCAAAGGAAAAAAAATGGCAACAATTATTTCCCCCCTATTTAATCTCAAGTGTATACTATTGTGAAATGTGAACCTGGCGATACATTTCTTCTCATTACACCAATTCACAGGCTGAAATACATCTTGATCCAAGGACTTTTCACAGGGAATAGTCAACAGTATAACTACTAAAGAAGAATTACAAGACTTAATCATAGGCAGTACTGAATCATGATTTAGCAATACCAGAGTTGGGTACCTTATTCATACAATGTCAGATTCACCCACATGTAAAGCTAGTTTGTTTAGTTTTGAATGACTATGTGAACACAATCACCATGGTCTTACATGTTATTGAGCTTAGTCAGTTGTTTATTCAATAGATTATGATTATATATGACATGATTCTTTTTCTCTTTAAAACTACTTCTGATTTCTCAAAAGCCATAATTTGCCTTCTAATGTAACTGAAAAAAGCATTTTATGACCAAATTAAAACTTGCTTAAAAACTTGCTAAAAACTGATAAGCAAGTTAAAACAAAAATAGAAAGACAGCATTAGTTATTACTTCTTCAGCCATAGTTTGGCATATTTTACTTTATTTCAATTATTTCAATATTTGTTCTATGGAGATTCTTGGTCATCCAGGACATGGTTGTCCCAAATGATCCCTCCATTCCATCCAGTCAGAGCTGAAGAAGCTTCTTGGATGAGAAACAAAATGTATTCAAGGAAAAAGAAGAAAGTCCAGTTGCCTCTTGAAAATAAAAAAAAGTACCTTTGGATTATTTCGGTATTCCATTCACGTATGAATTGTTCTTGCTAATAATAAGTATATCAGAGAGAAAGAAGGTTTATATACTCCAGTATTTCACACTGCATCTGTAAACTCTATTCTTGCAATGTATGCAATGAAAAAAGATAAATTACACAAGCATTGAAAAAAAGAACATACAAATTCATTGACCTGATGCTTCTTTAAATTCATTCATAGTCCTAATTCTAGTGGCTGGGGGGGGGGGAAAGGAAAACAGTCTGCAGAGATACCTTACAGATTCTGCATTCCATCACAACAGGGAAATTCTTCGGT
Organism: Diadophis punctatus similis; assembly: GCA_023053685.1. NCBI lineage: Eukaryota > Metazoa > Chordata > Lepidosauria > Squamata > Dipsadidae > Diadophis > Diadophis punctatus. The sequence goes on from JALIGW010000007.1 coordinate 17,628,688, forward strand.
GATCGGATTCAAAGAAATTTGGCTGATTTTATTATGAAGGGTTGTGTAATACAAAAGGAAATTGAATTCTTCTCTAAGTGGGGAAAAAGTTAATTTTATCTTCATTTTTACAATAAAATATCCCCCCACAAGAACATATTTAATATATAATTTGAAAGTTAATCTAGTTTATAGTGATTATTCATTACAAGCATAAGTCTGAAGATTAGGATGGACAACTGTTTGGAACTTCATGACTGGGAATAATGCCATCTCTACCCACAAGTGATGCACATACGTGGCTGTTTGGCTGCCTACCTCATACCATCTGTTCACATGGCATGGTGCCGGCTTACAAATTGGTTAAACCTGTGCCAACAGTAATTGATGTAGTTATAAATACAAAAGATTGCACGTGCCATCTCATGGGACAAGATTCTCTTGTGGCCCCTATAGTAATGTGGCTCTAAGTCTGTAGGTGTAGTTGTTCGCAATCATGTGAAAACTTCATAGATTTATGAGAATTAAAACCAAATGTTCATAAATCCTCAGAGAATGGATGCAATATGAAAGGGAGGTCAAAGCTTTGTTAAGTACAGCTTCACCTTTTTTATATACAATACATCATCGTAACCACCATATTGACTTTTTTTATCCCTACCTGTCTGTGAACATTCCTGGGTTAATGCAAGCACAGCACCCTCTTGAATTGTTAAAGCAACTGTGTCTTTTGAAAGGTTCATGAGGCTACTTTGAAGACTATTCCTGATTGCCTTTAACTGCTTAGACATGCAAACATAACATTTCTGATGGAACAGACAACAAAACAGCTGTGCGTGAACATGGAAGGGCAGGCAGATGCTAACATTTGACTCAGCCTCACCATGTATTCCAAAGGATGCGGATGATTTGATATTTTGAGAAGTATTTTGGTTCCAGGTAGACCAGACTAGAAACACAACAAGATAAATTAATTCTACTTTATTGTCAAACTACATTAATAGAATGTTGGAAGTCTGAAAGTATAATTCTCCTGTTGTCACCTTTATCACCTAAGAATTTAGGGAGGTTTCCTTCCTTTACCACCAATTTGTGGCTAGCTAACTCATATCTGACTATTCCCTAGGCAGCATCTCTTTGCCTATCTATCAAAATCTTTCCCACATACTTTTACAACCATGCACTTGAAAGTAATGATGGAAAACCAACATTCATTTGTATTATATTTGGAAATCCTTCATTTGCTAATCTATAATCAGGTAGTCAAAATGATAAACACATGTATACTGGATATAGAATGGCAAACTAGCTTCACTTCCTTATCTAAATATCATGTCTAAACAGCTCTCCTCTTATGTGGAAATATATAACAATACTTAAATTTAAAAGGCCCTTCCAGCATTGATGATTTTATCTACTTTGGGTAATGAAATGTCCGCAAGAAAAGAACCAAGCTCAGAGAACACCAAAGACCCTCATTTCAACCCTAAGTTATAACAATTTTTCTTTATAGATTTTCTGATGTTTTGTTGGCAACTTCAGAAGTAAAGTAATCTATATTTATTATATTGCCTTTTCTACAAAGATATTAGGAGCAGGTAGATCACACATCTTTTAGCAGACTTCTGAGGACACACAAACTTTTTTATAGTCAACTACATCTGGCTGATCAGTACATCAGTACATTTGGCAGTGGGCAAATTCTATTTTTCTGCCTTTAGAATCAGAAACCAAATTCTGATTCAGTATGAGAAATAATCTGCCAATGTATAAAAATGATAGCTGTTTTTCTGTCTGTTTATTCTACTTTTAAACCAGCCAAAGAAACCAAAAATTCCCAGTTTTTTGTTTTGTTTTGTTTTGTTTTGTTTTGTTTTTCTTTTCTTTTCTTTTCTTTTCTTTTCTTTTCTTTTCTTTTCTTTTCTTTTCTTTTCTTTTCTTCTTCTTCTCTTCTCTTCTCTTCTCTTCTCTTCTCTTCTCTTCTCTTCTCTTCTCTTCTCTTCTCTTCTCTTCTCTTCTCTTCTTTTGGTCTGTGACCTTAAATTGCATAAATGAAAATGAAAATATATTCATCAGAGGGCAAACATAATTTTGGAAGGTAGCTGTCTGTTTTTTCAAAATAAGTCAGAATCAGAGTTAAATTAGTAAAATTTCCTTTGCAGTGAGCTTAATATTTTGAGACTCCATAGAAATATCTACACACATTTCTTTGCAACAGTGTGAATGTAGTTTGCCATTGCCACTTATGAATGTTTCCTTTTTTAACTTTCCAGGCCAGTTCACAATCCTGGGATTTTCTGTTATAGATAAAGAGGAGCAATCTTTTTTGGGGGGAGGGAGGGCTCACAGGGTTATTATTGTGTGAAAAATAGAAAAAGAAAGGAGTCTTAGGTATATGTCTATGGATATTCTCAGTCATCCAGGTCATGATTGTCCCAAAGCTGCTTTTTAAAGAGGCAACTGGACTTTCTGGTTTTTCTTTGAAGACATTTCACTTCTCATCCAAGAAGCTTCTTCAGCTCATCTGTCTTATTCTTTCATTGAGAAGTTGGAGCTGCGGGATGTTCTCTGCTCTGTGACCCTTTACTGTTGAACATAGGCACAGGCTGTTGGGGATGAGTCTGTCTTGTTTGCATCTCAAACTGAAGTGCAAATGGTTCCTGTAGCCTGCATTTTTTCTGAAATCCATTCAATACTTCCACACCATTCAAAAGGTGTGTCATCCCAAAGTGCATAGCTAAATGTTTATGGAAATTCTTAGTCATCCAGGTCATGGTTTTCCCAAATATGCTTTTTCAAGAGGCAACTTGACTTTCTGGCTCTTTGACATCCAAGAAGCTTCTTCAGTTCTTGGATGAGAGCTTATTGGATAAGAAGCTTCTTGGATGAGAAGTGAAACGTCTTCAAAGTCCAGTTGCCTCTTGAGAAAGCACCTTTGGGAATCTTAGGTATGTTCACTGCATTGAGTTATTTTTAATAATAATAATAAAGGTTGGATATAAATAAACAAACAGTTAGCTTCCAAGCTCAGGCAGAGCAGCCCACATGCTGCTGCCTGCTAAAACAGATCAAGAAGGAAAATGCCTCTCCTCTCCTCCCCTCTCCTCCCCTCTTTCTTTGCCAATTTAGAATACGTCCTATAATTGTGAATACCCGTAAATTCTAGATCACTCAGCATAATAAAATAAGGAATTGTCATAAATGGCTTACAGGATAGACCAGTGATGGCAAACCTATGGCACGGGTGCCACAGGTGGCACGCGGAGCTATATCTGAGGGCACGCGATGCTTTGCCCTATGTCAACCTCAGCGCGCATGTGCGCCCTGGCCAGCTGATTTTCGGCCTTCTGGAGGGCAAGGGGGGGAGGCCGTTTTCACCCGTTGGGCTGATTTTCGTCCTCCCCAGGCTTCAGGAAAGCCTCTGGAACCTGTGGATGGCAAAAAACAGCCCAACAGGCCAACTGGAAGTTTGGAAATGCAGGGGCAGTGCAGGGGGGTTGTGTGCGCATGCACGAGGGGGTATTGCATTATGGGTGTGGGCACGTGCCATCGCGCCATTGCAAGTGTGCGCGCTTTTTTGGCACCCGAGCAAAAAAAGGTTCACCATCACTGGGATAGACCAATAAATGACATGAAGAAAAGGCTGAGGATTTTTGCATGTGTTTGTAACAGTAATTACTACTGCTCATATTACTAATGAGTGAATTTGGTAGACATTTGCACTGTTACAATAGTGTTTGTTTACTTTCAACTTGAAAGATCTGAGATCTGAAGGAGAAATCCAAATCTAAAGTAACATGGCCACATTATTTTCACAGTGCCAGCTAAATAACTTTGTTATCACTTTCTTCTGTAAGCAATTCATTGAAATGTGAATATTATCAGTGTGAACATTTCTGTTAAATCAGTGTATTATTTAAGTGGTTAACTTTTCATATCTTGATTTTGGAGAAAATATATTTTTCACTATTAGGGATGTGGCCTGTCTCTTGAGCTATGAACAACTACTGCTGTTCTTTAAAGACCTTCTAAATTCAATAGTCACTTTCAAAGGAGAATAATAGTTGGGAGCATCATAAAAGCAATATCAGAAAAAAGGTATTTAAGATGTACAATGTATATAAATTCTCTTCCATCATTATGGCTGGTCTATATCTTCAGTAATCTTCCTCACCACAGAGACAGAAATAGACACACACACACACACACACACACACACACACACACACACACACACGTATTTAACGCTGACACTTTTCATTATTATTTATCACAAATGCATCTTATATATTTGATGTATGGTTAATAAACTCTAAGAATTCTTAGAACCCATCTATGCAGTCATGACACAACATTGTGTCTACAATCTTAGATAAATATCAAATATGCTTTTCTTCAAATAATGAGTAAACCAGTGGGTTCACTAAACTGTACAGTCTGCCTTTTAAATTGAATAGTGAAACTCTATTTCATCTATTGTTGTATGTAAACTATCTGTTTTGTGTCAACTGTAAAAAAAAGTATTGCAGCCAACATTTATTCCTGTGTCCCACATTTTGTGGCAGAGTCTCCCAACATTCCAAAGCACAGAAGACAGAAAAATCATTCCTTATCCTGTCCAGCTAAATCAAGAAGCTGTGAAGCCAAGAGCCTTCTGTCAGTGAAACAACATCAGTTGAATACCACCCAACTTTATATCATTACTCTGTTTTTTTTAAAACTTAGTTATTTTGTGACAGTGGTATTCATCCAGGCCAGGGATGCCATTTTTCATCAATACCGCTTCAACTTTATATATACATGCTCAACTCTAAAAGAAAGGGGTAGAAGTGTGAGTGGCTCACTCTTTCCCCAGACTCCTTATTCATAAGAAAAAGTGAATAGCAGTATTCTTCAGGGAATTAATATGTATTGCCTCAGTCAAGTGAATAGAAATTTGTTTTTCACTCCTCTTCTTTTCTTCTTCTTTTTTGGGCTACTTGTGGTGGTTAGGGTTTTCTGTGAGTTGATTAGCACAAAGTAACATTGATAAGCAAAAAAGGTGTTTTTTTTCCTAAGCTCATTTTTAAAGACACTTTGCTGTAACCATGCAAACCTATCTAATCCTGTAGTTTTCCGAAGGCCAACTCAATGGCCCCTAATAAGAAACCAGTCAGTAGCAATCTATTCAGCCAGAGATGATCTGAACTCATTTGATTGTACTAGCAGCTGTGTGACTTCATTACCATTAGAAAAACATGCAGCCAAGCCAGCTGGTATCCAGAGAGGCTATTCAATATACATAGCTTGTCAGTTTGTTGGTTTACATATTATAGCTATAAAAGGATCTTATTTTTTTTTAAAAAAAATGCATTGTCAATACTATCTCTGTCAAGATATTTTTCTAAGTTCATTGTTTTTGTGCCAGAATCTGACTCTTTTATCACAGGAATAGCTTGCTTCCCTACAATTGTGTATATTATAAATCAGTTGTTCATTTGAGACATGCCACAATTTGGCTTGACAATCTAACACCTCAAAGAGTAGAATCTTTATTTTTTGAAGGAGAATCTGTAAATTTTGATAAAATGAGACACAGTTTAAAATCTAACTAAGAATATCTATCACTTTCCCAGGAAACTCTTACTATGCATATGTAGCTAAGATACTGATATTGGAAGGAAAAATACATATGCTCAGAAGAGATGATGAATTCAAACTTCTTCCAAGATAGCCTATATATATTAGTGACTCAAAAGTCACCATTGGGATTGGAGTTCCTGCAGTTCTTAAGGGTGTCTTCTGCATGGACGAAATTCAAACCATTGACTTTGGCTGCTACTGCAACATTTTATTCTGATCTGTATGTGGGCTGATGAAATCTGGCTAATGAAATTGATTAATAATTTCTGAAGATCATGAATTCTTTTCTTTTTCTTGTGATTGTATTTAAAGTCTGCTGAATTTCTTATTTAGGACGGTAAAATAATATATTTTATGCTTATGTTATCTCTTATGCCTTCTTATTTCTGCAGAACATGAGAAATAAGTCATTGTATAGCTGCTTTCATGACTTTTGTGAAATTTTTTGAACAGTGTATATGGATTAAGCGTGGTTTTAGTTTAGAATTATTTTCTTATATTTCGCTGTCATTCCTGTTCTACCTCACTGGCTAAAGACACCAGGCTTGTCTGATTTATGGGTGTGTGATGTGTTAACTTGGCCAGTTGGAGTCTACTCAGTAAACCCTGATATGGCGTAATTGCATGATGTGTGAATTAATGATATTTATTAAAGGCTTTAGCAGTAAAAATGGAAAGAAGATTGAATTAATGTTTAATATACTGGGTGTGTTCAGGGTGAACTAACTCTATGTATAAACTAGATTGTTTCCTATTAGGACAGACTGAGTTAGATTTTCGTACCTAAAAACTATATTTCTAAGAAGAGTAGGAGAAGAGAAGGCATTTAGCCCATCTTGGCCATATACAGCTTCTCATGTGCATACAATGTGAGTCAAAGGTGGGTTCCTCACGGTTCGCACCGGTTTGCACCGGTTCTATAGAACTGGTAGCAAATTGCTGGTGATGTCACAGTGACATCACGGAACTGGTTCTGTTGGTGCCTGTCCATGGACGCCGCTATCTTTTTTGGGGATTTTTTGGGGGGGAATTTGTTTCCGGGGTTTTTTCTTCTGTGCATGTGCAGAAACTGAGTTTCCGGCACTGCGCATATGTTACCATCTTGTTTTTGGCTTTTTTTGGATTTTTTTTTATTTTTCAGCACTGCACATGCGCACATGCGTGCATGGCTAGGCAGCACAGGAGGAAGCGAACCGGCAGCGAGGTAAGTTAGAATCCACCCTTGGTGTGAGTTCTTTTGCATTCTGACATGATTTTTTTAGTCAACAGGAGAATATCATGAAAAATAACGTGGCAGATAGCATTAATACAGTTTATTTCATCAGCATTGTTATAACCAAACCTACACTCAACAATTTACATTAAAATAATGATATCTCTTTAAGATTTGGATTTTAATACTAGAAGATATATTTTTCACATTCAGCTGAATGATATTAAAGGGGGAAAATCTACGCCTCATGCAATTGATAATAAGCAGAACACTGAATTGTGAAAGCTGGGACTTGAAAATGCTGATTCAATAGTTGGAAAAATACATTTAGTTTAAAAATTAATTTAAATGTCCCCAATGATGGGTACCTATGCTATTTAAGGAAGTAATTACATACAGTGTAGTTAACAAGAGTATTGATTAGGATTTAATTCATTACAAAACACAGAATGGTTTTCCCTCTTTGACAGTACACTGGTTTCTTTTTTTCTTTTTCATATCTTTTTGTTTTTGATGGTCAATTTAGTAACAAATTTGCAATTAATGATTTGCTGATTGCAATGAATAGTCTATCAATAATATGCAGCTCACATTGCTAAAAGGATTATGCGGTACTTCATTGTTTTCCTTTTGTCTTGGGAACACTTTGTCTAGCTATGTTTCCTAGAATGGATTATGAATAAATGTTTGAAAGTAATGCATGCCAGTTTTAAAAAGACACCATGGACTGATTCGGCGTATTAATCGAAATAGGCACTAACTTTCTTTTGGCATTTCAGTACTTGGACATCTGTTGACTTCTAATACGTGAAGTTGGACACTCTGGCATTAGTGAAGAGTTTCATTATCTTAAATGTCATAACATTTGTTTGAATTACTCTGTGTAGGTTTCAAATGCTGAAATTGTAACTTTGAATTGCTCAACAGATTTCATTTGACTTTCAAAAATACAGAAATGGGAGCTTATTAAAAATCTTATTGCTAATTTTCAGTTTAGTCGATCATAATAAAATGGTTATAATCAAGCTATTTTCCTGGAGTTTAAAATTAGTTTAAGGTATCTTATAACAAATTTGGCATGTATTGCCATTGAATTTGTGTATACAATACTTCAATTACCTGTAGATTAAGCAATGCATTTCACTCAACTTTTCCCCAGTCAAAGTGATAATGGCAGGTTTCTTATAAAAATCCTGGGACAGCTGCTAATCATGCACACTTCTATTTGTACAGCAGCTTGAATTTTTTAAAGAACCTCATCAAAAGACTGATAAAGTTGGACTGATGCATCACCACTGATAATTTAAAATCACAATCTCTGCCTTCACCATGACAAGATGACTTGTAGAACATAGCTGGATTATCTTCTTTTCTTCTATCCTATTATTTAGTCTCTTTCTTCTCTTACCAGCAGTCTGAATTAGGACTTTTAAGTGAAAAAATTAGCTCCAATGTTGCAGGATGCCCATTGGCTTAGAAAAATACTTATAAATGTGTAGGTGGGCAGGTGGAACAATTGTAACATAGATCACGGGTGTCAAACTTGCAGCCATCACGTGACGTATCATGACGTTTTCCCCCTTTGTGGACCTGGAGTGGACGTGGCCTACATGTGACGCATCCAGCCTGCGGGTCACCAGTTTGACACCCCTGGCATAGACCATAAATTCCTTTCCTGTCCAGCCAAGCCAAGTGCCTAATTAAATAATTTCTGTCTCTCAATCCCAACAGTACATATACAGCTGTAAGTTTCCATAAAGTTTAGAGTAAGTCATAGAAGAATTGCAATTATCATCAAAGAAAGGAGACATCTTTATATTCTCAGTGTGTTATTAATAATAAAAATGGAGATTCCCATCATCTTAGTGTTAAAGTTCCAGAAAAACTATCAGCCAGCAAAGTGACAAAAGAAAAGCAAGAGCTTCCTGTTTATGAACTTATGAAAGAGTTAGATATAGATACAGCTTTTCATCCTGTTTCTCAAGGTTATTCTCATAGCCCATTATATCAACCCATAATGTTCCCGTGTATTAAATCTACCAACAATCAATTCCTGCTGATAATTTTGAAGATTACTATTTCAAATTATAGAGTTAAGAAAGAGATATTGGATTTACTAATGTAGAGTTTCAGCAGAATTTCATCTTCGCCTTATATAACATATTGCCCAAGTTACATCAGCAGCCAACACAGAAGATTGTGTTTACTGTATTCAAATACATGCTTGAAAATAATGCATACATGCATCTTAATTGGGAGCTCTCTTAAAAGCTGATAATATTTGTGAACTATCTAGTAGAGTTCTTGTGAGTAAAACAGCTGGAATTTTAAATAATTCTAATCATTATTTCCTTTCAGTTGTGATGATATGGTAGAATCTGGAGCTGAAATGAGGCTGGTGTTAAAAAACTGGTTTGGCAGGTATCTCTGGGATGGAGGAAAAGACAGAAAAAAGATCTCCACTAAACCTTGGAGTACTTATCTAGTTGTTTTCTAGTGAGTGCAGTTATTATGGCAAGTTTCTTGTAAACAGGCAACAAACATACTTATCTGATCAGCTCTCAGTGTTATTCTGGTTCCTTATGCCTAACAGGTAATGAAAATAGTGTTGAAATGTTAATTTGACATCTATTCTCCAGATACTACGTATACAGATACACGTATACACGTATACTACGTATCTGGAGGCTACATTGATCATACTTAAATAACAAATTAAAATAATCCCTATTAACAATGTCTGCAGAGTATGAGTAGCCCTCAATTTACAACCGCTGGGCCTGGAATTTTGACACCAACCTATATGTTCATTAAGTGAGTCATCATATGATTGGACCCATTCTCATAATCATTTTTATCACAGTCACTAAGTGAATCACTAATATGATCACTAATAAATCACATGGTTATTAAGTGAATCATGTACTTGTTAAGCAAATCTGACTTGCCCAACTGACTTTGCTAGTTAGAAAGTTTGCAAGCTGAAATCACATGATTGCAACATGGTGCAACCATCATACATGCAAGCTGATTACCAAGTGCCCGAATTGCAATCATGTGATCACAGGGGTGATACATCAGTTGTAACTTTGAAGATGGATTCATAAGTCACTTTTTACGGGGCTGTCATAATGTTGAACCATCATTAAATGAACAGCTGTAAACTGACAATAATCTGTAAAAAAAAGTCAAGATATTAATTCAGCTGAATGTCCACCCATTTTCCTGAGAGTTGCCCATAATTTTTGTGTGAATATATATTTCATACATAAAAAAGATCAGATATATGAATGCACCACTATGGCCACCATCATTCTTTTTTAACCACTCCCTATAGATATCCTGATCCAAGTTATTATTGTTATTAACATTATTTGTGTTTATAGCACAATACTTTATAATAATTGAAATTGTAATGTTTATTAATATTATTTGACAATATTAACAATTTCATTAATGATTATATCATGCCAGACAATTAGAAAAAAAATAAAATGGTTATGTAATTGAAGTTATAATTTTATTGTTGATGTATTAAAATTATATTCTTTTGCACATTCAAATGTTTATGTGTGTATATATTTAAATAGTAACAGCTGGCTTAATGCTTTTGCATAACATAGTAGAATCTGCCTGGTTAACTATTTTGATTTGGGAATTTTCCACAATGAAAAGATAACAAACAATTATTTCTCATTTGAATATTAAATTGTCATTGGGAAGTGTTTTGTACAACTTAATTATTTAGTCAAAACAGATATTCATAAAAATATTTCACTGACAGGATACATGCAAATCATGTAGCAGGATAGATATTTTCACAAGTAAAGTATTTTCTTCAGCTGCTTTCCCAAATCACCTGTCCATTTATGTATCAACCATAAATTATGGTTTATGGTTTTCTTTTGACAAATACAATAACCAAAACAACACTTTAAAAATAAATCACCTAAATTACTTTTCTTCATATCGACAATTAATGTTTGCTAGTGTTAAACATAAATGGAAAACCACTTCCACAAAATATCTGGTTTCCTTCCAATCATATTTTAAGTGTTTAAATGTATATAAGTACAGAGGTGGAGTGTTTAAAATCAAAGACTCCCCCGGAATTCTTTTCATTTTGAACTGTGATTCTAATTGAAGAACAATTTACCAACATCAATGGACCATAAAGTACAAAAGAAAAGCAAATAAGAATTAAATAAAACTATTTTCAAATAAAACATTATTAATTTCAAAGAAGTGGGCAAATAGCATTCTTATAGACAAGTGATGGTGAACCTATGGCACGCGTGGCAAGAAGAATTGATGGCAGGTGGATCAAGGCAGTCATAGAATGGATCCCGCTTGATAAAAAGCATCCATGAAAGAGACCTAAAACAAGTTGTATCAACAGCATCAGCAAGTATTGCAGGCTCAATTGGCAAAAGAAAGCTCAGGACCATATTGCTTTGAAACATTTGGAAGAGGCCTTCATCCTGCAGTGAATAGACAATGGCTAAAATGATGATGAGGATATGCTTATGACTATGCTCAAGTTTACTTTTCTTTAAAACCAAGAACTCCCCGTTTTATCACTTTGACCCAATTTTCTCCTATTTCATTTCCTTTATTTAATTCTTCTCTACTAAGTGATAATAAATCAAGAGATTAAAGACTTGATTCTCTGGTATCTTTCGCTACCACGTAAAGGAAAAAGTTGCCCGCAAGATAGTCAGAAAATTCTTGGAAGGACCAGGTATGGCAGAGTTTAACTACCTTGTCATCTATTGAGAGATCAGGTTTTTCAGCACTGTGACTTCATATACTATTGGCTCAGGGATGGGTTGCTTACTTACCGGTGCCGGTGCGCTGTGCGCGCATCTCCACATTTTGGGCACGCACGCACTCGCTATGCACGTGTGCCCCTTTGCACGATTTTGCTTCTGCGCATGTGTGGAAGCAAAATGTCGCTGAAATCTCACGAGGAGACGTGCGTGCACATGAGATTTTGGTGTGATTTTGCTTCCGTGCATGCGCAGAAGCAAAATCTCACACATGCGCACGTCCCCCGGGAGATTTTGGCAAGATTTTGCTTCCATGCATGCACAGAAGCAAAATCGGCCGAAAATTCACCGAAAAAGATGGCAACATGCACGACGGACCGGTGGAGAGGGCTCTGGAGCGGTCGCGTGCAAATTGCGCAATTGGCTACTCCCTACCGGAGCTCTGTACTGGACAGCTCTGGCAGGAACCCACCTCTGTATTTGCTGTTTGCTTCTGGAACGCATTGTCGACATTCCTGTTTAGTTATACATGTGAGAGTTGGCAGGAAAGTCAGCCCAAGAACTGGAAAAAAAAGATGACAGAAGAGAAGACAAACATGGAAAGAATGAATTGCCTGTCATGCAAACACCAAGCAGACTAAAGAGAATGAACATTGCATGTGCAACACTAATTTTGTTCTAAATAATTGTTTGCATGTTGAATTAAACTGAGGAGAAGATATTTAATAAACCATATTCTCTTTCTTCCTGGATCCCTTCATATATTTATGTGATTTATGACATAGTTTTGTCATTCTTTTCTTTGTTTTGCCATTTTATATAACTTCTGAATTTGGTTATTTTTTAATATTTAAATATTACACATTGTACTTTAATGACACTGTGCAATAATTTACCAATATTTATTTTAAGAGCTACATTGAAAAAATCTATCTATTTATCATATTTTTATCCACCCATCTCACCAGAAGTATTCAATGTGGCATACAACAATCAAATAAAACCACAGTATAAAAACAAAAAAAAAAATCATTGGGAAGATGGTATAAAATCTCAAAATAATAAATAATGACCATGGAGTATTTTACATATTTAGTTTATAGCTTTGTCAAAAAGTATTATTATTTTGCAATGCATCCACAATAATATTTTATTTGTAAAATTTATTTTAGGATGCTTCAATTGCTCACAGATTTCACATTATGCGAGAAAAACATCCAGAGAAGTTCAATAGCAGGTGAGAACTGATTTTTTTTCTCCTTTTTTTTCTTTTACATGAGTGGAGTGAATTATTTTAAAGTAGTAATGATGTATGTGCCAGATAAAGAAAATTGTGATTTTTATCACAAAAATAAATTCATATTATCATGATGCCTTTCATTATGTCCCACCAGTACTCCTGTCACTTTTATTGCTGTTCTGACCTTAATAAATCTTTGCATATTTACGATATAAATACTTTCTTAGTTACTGAGTTTTCTTTTGGAAATGTGGGCTTTGTAATATGGGTACAATTTTCAATATTGCAAGTATGTAGCTTAATCAATTTAATTTGGTTTGCCAGATCAGAGGAGGCTAGCTTGTGGGATAACAGGATATAATTACTCAAACTCTGTCTCATGGAATAGTTGGGTTTAATATTTTCTGTAAGAATTCAGGTAAACAAGAACTTTAAGCATTAATAATATTAACATTTTCACAAATTCAAATGTCATCATTATCTTTTGAATGGTATTTATTCATTTATAGAGTTTATATAGTTGCCAATCCCAACCTTCAGATTCCAGGCAGCCTACAGTTCAACAAAAGAAAAAAAAAATAAAACACATAAAAATACTCACAGAAGCCATGTAAAAGCTCCTCTGGCACCTCTTTTTAGGAAAAACTGATTAAACCTAAATACCTTACTTTGTATTATTAAATATTCTCAGTTACAATATGCTTACATGTTGTGTTGAATGATTGTACCATGGCAAGTCACAACCCATCTGTCAGCTCCTCCATGTTTTTCTTGCTGTAACACATAATGCTTTCTGAGCTTGAACATATACATTTCAATAGCTTGCAAATATAAAGTATTATGATTTTTTACAGCTAAGAATTTAATCCAAAGAAGAATTTAATTAATGTCTCTGCTCTTTCTTTAGTCATGGGAGCAGATTTCTCTATCACTTGCAGCACTATGATATTCTGACTTTTATGCAGCATGTTGGCCCCAGGAAACCCCATTAAATTATTGCATATCCATTACTTTTAAAAATAATTTTGAAATGCTCTGCTTGTATGATAATCCATTTGATTTGCTTATGCTTTTTTAAACATGTATCATATTTATGCAAATAAAAGCTTTGTTTTGATTCTATCATAGTTTGCATTTTTAGAAGTAGCACTATTCAGTCAAGTTGTTTTTCATGCCTTTGCATTAGGATGTTTGCAAAATTAAACTCATTTCCATTTTACTCTTCAGTTTGGGAAAATATATGACAGGGATTTATGGTTATGGTTTTATGAAGACTGCAGTCCTTCAATGCAAGTCTCAGTCTCTAAGCTCTTATAAAATAATTTATGATACTGAGCTGTTCAGTGTTCTATTGCTTCTATACTGCTATGGCCACAAATAAATATTCAAGATGCAAAAATTGAGGTAATGTCATCCTTGACAAGTGTGAGGACTTGTGGAGCCCGCTTGAGCTCTCCATGTACTTATGATCTGAGTTGCTAATGTTTTGCCAATGCAAAATTGTTGAATGCTAATGAAATATAGTAATCTACTGCCTAGCAAGAGTTGTATGTATTCTTTCCTACCTCTCTAGTACTCTTTTCACAGTAAGAAAACACAACTGAATCATGAACAAAATAGAAATGCATGTCAATTAAATTAAGGAGTTAGTTGAAACTGTTATTCTGAGAGTAGGACTATATACTGTAGATGTCTTCTAATGTCTCAAATTTATAAACTATATTTGCTTCAGATCAGTGGTGGGTTTCTAACAGTAATTTGACCTGGGTCGCAGAACCGGTAGCGACTGCTGGCTGGCCACGCACCCGAACTGGTCACCTGGTCGCCGCTTGCTCACCCCGCCCACCTGCCTGCCCAGTCACTTCCTTTTCCTCCTCACCTCCTGGGCAGCTTGCCTGCCTAAGCTGCCTTCCCATGTGGTGCCTGCCCTGTACCCCAACTGTGAAGTTTCCGAAAGACTCTCTAATTAATTCAGGAGCCATGAGCCAAAGTCCAAAAGAAATACAAAGATTTATTAAAAGCGACATCTCGGCAATACTCTGTTGCAGTCAGAACTGAGTTCTTATTCAGTAAGAATAAAAGAGAATTATTATAAAATTGTATGAAGGTGGTACCTAACTCTGGTCAGATTAAACAACATGAATCAGCAGCACTCAGCGAATTGTTGGAGAGGTTGTGGGGGAAAAGGAACGTATCTACATATGTGGAGGGACTGTAAATTTGTGCAAAAATTGTGGAAGATGGTGTTTAAGGAGATTGAAGAAATTGTTGGAATAAAGGTAGAAGAGGCACCAAAGATAGCATTATTCTCACTATTGGAAGATATAAAGTGTAAAAAAGAAACTAAAGATTTGATAACAAATTTGCTGACTGCAGCAAGGTTAATGATTTCTAGGAACTGGAAGATACGAGGTGATTATTGTTTGGAAGAATGGTATAAAGAAGTATGGGATATTGCCATAAATGATAAACTGACATGTAATATTAAAGTAAGGAGATGCATAACAAAAGTGAATGAATTTGATGGAATCTGGAAACAGTTCCTAATGTTTGTGTTTTCTGAGGGAAGTGGGATGCCACCACCAGAAGAGGCTTTAAGATTTTGGAAGCAGGAATGATCCCGAGGGGTGCGGGAGCACTTGTTGATTGGTTGTATTGTGCTAAAAAAATTTAATTGTTATTTAAAAAAAGGGCCGGGGTTCACGCAGGCTGCATGCCGTCATGACCCTGTTTCCCCCCTTCTCATTGGCCATGTCATAAATCATGTTCTCCAATTAATCACGTTGGCGGATTATGACTCCCACACCCCTCCTTCTGACTCCGGTAGCTAGGACACAATCAGTAAAAGTAATATTTGTGAAATGCATTTTCAGTTAGGGCAATCCTCCAGCTTTCCCCCCTTCTTTTCATGGCAAGTTGAAATCTTTGCAAGTTGACATTCAGCTCCCCTCACTTCCCGAAGGCGATCTGCATAAAGCAAAAACAATTTGAGTACAGGTACAGCATCCAGGGACGCGACCTCCCCCCAGGCTTATTTTGATTTTCCTCTTGAAATTTGGCTATAAGACGATCAGCCTGGATGTTCCTCCTCTTTACCCAAGATGCCTCTGATAAGGGATAACCCTTCCACTTGATTAAATATTGGAATTGTTTCCAGTGCCACCTCAAGTGGAGGATTCTTTGCACCTCATAGTGGGTTTAGCCCCCTATGACGACGGGGTCCGGAGGCTCACGGGGTAGTGGCCTCAGGGTCGATCCAACTACGGGTTTTAGGAGGCTACTATGGAATACCGGGTGTATCTTCCCTAGCAGTCTAGGCAATTTCAATTGTACCATGACTGGGTTGATTATCTTTACTATGCGGAATGGTCCCATAAACTTCGGCCCCAGTTTCTTGCTAGGGAGTTTTAACCTTAAATATTTTGTGGAGAGAGAAACCTTCTCCCCCAATTGGAATGGCTATTGGGGAGCTCGATGTTTGTCTGCCTGTTTCTTATAGATTTGTGCTGCTTTAGCTAGCGCCTTCTTGACATTCTCCCAGGTTGCTTTCAGCATCGACATCCAATTGGTCAAGCTGACTGAGGAGGGAGGCTCCCTTGGGTATTCTGGCATTGGGACGAAGTCCATGCTGCTCACTACTTTGAATAGGGTTAGTCCCGTGCTACTGTGAACAGCATTATTGTACGCGACCTCAAGGAAAGGCAGAAAGTCCACCCAATTGGATTGCTGATAGTTGACATAACTTCTCAGGTACTGCTCTACCATGACATTCAGTCTCTCTCCCCCCCCCCCATTGGTGCTCGGATGGAAGGCTAAGGCCCTGGGAAGATCCAATGGACCGTAGGAACTCCCTCCAGAACTTAGCTGTGAACTGGACCCCTCTGTCTGAGATAATTCTTCTTGGCACTCTGTGCAGGCAGTAAATGTGTTTCAGGAACAGCTTGGCCAACTGGTGGGCTGAGGGTAGACCACTGCAGGGGATGAAGTGCGCCTGTTTGGAAAATAGGTCTATTACAGTCCAGATCACCGTGTTCCCCCCACTTTTTGGCAACTCCACTATAAAGTCCATTACAATCTCCTCCCATGGTCTTGTTGGCTTCACTACCGATTGTAGCAGTCCGGGGTGTTTTCCTGGTTTATTTATTTATTTATTTATTTATTTATTTAGTTAGTTAGTTAGTTAGTTAGTTACTCCCTCAGGACTCAGGGCGGCGTACAACATTTTATAAAAACTCCAAACAAATTGTTAAAAAAGACAGTTTAAAAACAGTTTAAAAAACATATAAACAACATACATTCATCATTGTGGCACAGATGGTGCAGCTTTTCACGTAACTGTCCACATCTTTCTTTATGCTGGGCTGCCAGAACTGCATCCGTACTAAGTGTAAACTCTTTAGGAATCCAAAGTGACCTGCCAGTTTGGCGTTGTGGCTCCTCTGGAGGATCAGGGTGCATAGGGATTCCGGGACATAGACCTTCATCCTCTTCCATGCGAGGTCATCTCCTTTTGTCAGGATGTGTTGATTGTCTCGGAAACAAGGGTCTGCCAGCAGTTCAGTTTTGAGTTTCGCTGTTAGGTTGCTTGCTCGTTGGTTGTGCCAGTCACGGCATTGCCATCTGGTGGTTACTTGGGCTGCTATTTTGGTAGGGGTAACAATGGCTTCCACCACCTGCTCCCACTCGCATTTGTACCGTAGCATGCGGGAGAGGGCATCAGCTAGAAAGTTCTTCCTCCCTGGGATGTGCTTTAGCACAAAGTCAAAATGGCTTTGGGGCCAGGGTTGCGCATGCTGATGCCATGTGGCCCATCCCCCTGTGCATCTGTAGCATTTCAGCAGATGTCATGGGAAAGCTGGCCTTGGGGCTGACTGTGGTGCTGTGGTTCTCCATCAGCTGGGTGGTGCCTGGTCTTGTTGACCTCTCTCTCTGGTGTCCAGTTGCTTTCTCATGTTGTTGGCTTGCAGCCCGGTGGGTTCCTTCCGGTTCGCACCGGTTCTATAGAACTGGTAGCAAACTGCTGATGACATCATGGAGCCAGTTCAGTCAGTGCCGGTCCATGGACGCCACCATCTTTTTAAATTTTTTTTTAATTTTTGGGGAATTTTTTTGCTAATTTTTTTTTCTTCAGCACATGCACAAAAGCCGAATTTCCAGCATTGTGCATGTACTGTCATCTTGTTTTTGGCTTTTTTAAAAATTTTCAGCACTGCTCATATATGCGTGGCCATGCAGTGCGGGAAGAAACAAAACGATGGCGAGGTAAGTTAGAACCCACCCCTGCTTTCATTGTGTTGAGCTTTCTCTCTTCATGCTCCTTATGTTCCACATTCCTAATATAATTCTGTCTTTCCCTATTCTGATTTTCTTTTCCTATATGGCAAATGAGGAACTAGATCTTTTGACAGTTTTAATCTAGTCATTTCACACACACCATTAATAGTCCTAAAATTACCCCAGCTGTTCCTCAATATGATGTTCAGTGCAACCTGACTTGAGGGGACCATCATCTGGCACCATTTTGTCAGTCATTTTGTATTTATTATCTATTTGGTTTTCTTAACGAAAATTCTGGAGTGATTTGCCATTCTCTTCTTCCATTCAATATGAATTATGCCTTTGCCATTGTCACTAAAGTGATCATCTGCCTTCAGCAACTTTCAATATTCTATTGCCTAATATAGGTGATTACTTGCTTTATCTGGACAGCTAGGATAGATGATAGATAGGGAGGGAGGGAGGGAGGGAGAGAGGGAGAGAAAGAGAAAGAGAGAGAGAGAGAGAGAGAGAGAGAGAGAGAGAGAGAGAGAGAGAGAGAGAGAGAGAGAGAGAGAGAGAGAGAGAGAGAGAGATGGGGGCTTCAATTTCTGCAGTAGGTATATCATATGTGACTTATTTCTTGATTGAAGTAAAGCAACATATCTAGCTATATTGTGTCTATGAAGCTTTTACCATAAAGCTTGGTGAGTACAGCATTCAAAATTTGGAATGTCAAGGGTTATTGCTTTGTGTAGTATAAAGTCTGACATATTAATGCATACATTTCTATGCCCTTTTCATTCTTAATTTCATCCTTTACATATTCCTATAATTCTTTTAGCAGATTTTAACCTCGCAAGAATTAATAAAGACAAAGTTTTGGTTGAGCTAGGATGTCAGATTTTATTATAAAGTTAAATCAATACCTAGTTAATGCCCATGGTTTAGTGTTTAATAAAGTAAAATAAAAACTGATGGGCTGTTTAATGTAGCGAGAAAATGCTATTAAATCAGGTGTATTGTTTGAAATGTAAAGCCTCTATTTTAGCATAGTTCTTTTTCATAGAACATTATATCCTTTGACAACTTCAGATAATACAAACTTTGAAAAGTTCCTTTATGTATGCTCTTTAGGATTAACGAAATTAATCTCATTACACAGAGTTCTGTACAGAGTGGATTCTGGCAGACAGTATTTCAATGTCATCCCTTTTTCTTCCTGATGTGGTCATCCTTAGACTTCATAAGAAGACTAAGTATTCTTATTGAGATAGATTATTATTGTAACTGAATTTTGCAACCCAGACTGTTTCCCTTTTTTCCTTTTATATTCCGGAGAGCCAGTTTGCATCTCTTTCTTATATGTTCCCTAGTTCTTCGTTCAAAGCATGCTCTTCAGCATGTTATTGTAATAAAAATCTCTGAAAAATTTCTTCAAGGTTATCTCCATGGTTGCCTTACATCACTAGTAAGACATCATTAGAAGAAAAATACTTTATCATTGTTGTTTTCCTAAGGCACAATTCCAAAACATGATGCATGTATGTTGAGTCATTCCCAATCAGCATGACTAAATGTTTGGAGTTCTAATTCCAATATATCATTAGAGAACATTCTCTAATATTTTTTTTTTAAAGATAAGATTTGGGAATTGTGTTTCCACTGACAACGATAGGGAAAACATTATATAAATAAAGATTCAGAGTCACCTTAGATGACTGAGTGCCCAAAAGGAGTCTTTTGAGTTTCATTGGTAAAAGACAATTATCAAAAACGAAACGATAATTAGATTTAGAAAGTGTTTGAGGAAAAAGATGAGTAAAGAAGCCAAAATGAGTAGCCTTACATTATTTTAAATTTATGGAACCCAAAGAACTATACTTCCTGTTTATTGTAATTACATGTAGGTCCACCACAAATGCCTTAATTTTGGCAACTTTGATCACAAATTCACAATCAGATAAGACTAAATCTTTGTTCCAAACTAGAAATGGCTGCCACAGGCAATAATGACGACTAGCTTAGAGAGACCTACAAAAAGATATAATGATTCAAAAACAATCTTTCGATTCAACAACAGTGTTTTTCCCATTCTAAGTAAATATGAATTTTCAGTTTTCCAAGTTCATGCAGTGAAATATTTCAGAAACGTACTTTACAAAGTGATGATAGTTATACTTTGGATAAGTACCACTTTAAGGAATATGCCCACATATTTTGCAAAATAATTGGCTCTAACAAACATGTTTCATTCTCTGTGAAATTCCTGAGTTTTATATATTCTGCTTTTTATTGTAAGATGCGGCATTAATCTTCACATTTAAAAGTACAAAAATGTAACTAGTAAAAACATCCTTCAAAATTTCATGAGGCATGCACCATCTTGTATGCCTCTATAAATAACATCTGAATCTGAACTAAGTTTTGATTTTACAAACTGGATGTATTTTATATGTTATGCATATATTGGAAAGTTTCATATGCCATATTGAATAAATGAGAACTATACATACTTATCTTATTGTTTATGTTTTTCCTTCAAGAGGAAGCATTAAAAGTCTGAAAATTAAGTTTGCACAGTTTAATGTAACAGGAATAAAATACTATATTGTAATGGAAAATTCTGATTTTTCATTTGTTCAAATTGATAACAAACTTTTAGTTTATGATGGAAATAAATATTTTAAATGGATTGACTTCTATAAAACTAACATCTTTTATTCTTATATTATTTGATATAGAAATGTTAACAAAAATAAATAAATAAATACAATTATATTTGAAGTGTCACAAAAATGAATTCTAAGATCATTCATTGAGCTTCCTGAGATTCATATTAAATTTCTAAAAATATATGGATTTCATATTGAAAGTTTTAGCAGTTAAACTTCAAGGGAAATTCTGCTACCTTTCAGACTTAGAGCTTTCAGATGCTACTCCATTTTGTTTGGAAGTTAAACAAGGACTTTATCAAGGGCCTACTCTCTATACCCTTGCCAGATATATAGAACAGATATACTTAAATCCATGTATAGACATTATACATGAAACTCAAAAGACTCCTTTTGGGCAGTCATCTAAAGTGACTCCGAATCTTTATTTATATAAAGTTTTCTTAACAAGCGTTCAAAGGGGTTTGCTGTTGCCTTCTTCCTAGGATTAAAAGATAGTGACCGATTTAAGGTCATCCAGCTGGCTTTGTGCCTAAGGCAGGAATAGAACTCATAGTTCTGAGTTTCTAGCCTGATGCCTTAATTACTGTATACACTGTAAATAGGCTGCCCTAGTATACCTAAGCAAAGGTTATATTTTTTTACATGCAATAGAGTTTAAAATGCCATATAGCCCATATAGAATATGCTGATTGTTTACTGGTTTTGGTAAAAGAAAAAGGTGTTTATTGTTCTGGTTTCTTGTTACTAAATGAAAATATTCAGAAAGCTAAAATCTTGGTTTTAAGATATAGCAATGAACAGGCTTAAAAAAAGGGACCAGAAGACCAGTCTCCTTAATATAAAAAACATTTATTTTCAAAGAAATTTATTGTTTGATGAATACAAGTTATGCCAGTGTAAAATGTATCATTTGCTTTTTAAAACTGTGCCTTTATTCTATAAAAAGGTGAGAATTAGGTTGGCAAATTAGGATAGTGTAATCAGACCACTTGTCTAGATGCTTACTAAATTTGTTTTCTTCTGCATGTCAGATTTCTTATAATTAAACTAATGTTTAAAAATCATTCTTTTTCACTTTTAGACAAAAAAAGCCCTAATTACATGTTGTGCCATCCCTAAGCATTTAACACTCTTTAAAAGGAATATAAGAAGTGATTAAATGATAAGTTTAAGAACTGTAGTTAAATTGGCAGAACACTAAAAATAAAGCAATGCTCATTTATCTTGTTTAATTTCTTTTGCTGCCATTATTAGTTGTTCTACTTAAACTTTTCTTTTTAAAAAAATCACATCAAATTATCTTGCAGGGGCGAATTCATATTTATTTCACATGCCACTGCAAATGTGAATTTTTATGCCGATATATATGTGACCAATTTTCTATTTTTAAATAACACTTAAAGAGATTGCTAATGAATCACTGCACGTCGTATCAATGGAATTAGTTTATCAGGCTATATTACAAATAAAGCTAATGCATAAAAGAACAATGAGGGCATAAGAATAGTTCAAAATTAGCTTATTTTGTCTTTTATAATTTATAAGTATTTAATTGCATATTTTTGTTTTCCTTTTTCCTTTTCAAAAATAAATTTGCCATGGTTGAAGTTTAGACAAGTGAATATTGCTAGCTGTGGGGGATAGGAAGTTGCGGGGGGTAGTAAGTTGTTCCTGGGAAGAATGATAGAAGAACCCTAGTGTTATATGCCAAAGATATGTAATCCCAAAGGTGGTGAAAGCAATTCCAACTCCCCTCTAAAATAAGCATGCACCTATATTGTGTGGCAGTGATATAAGAAGATCCTGGAAGCAGAATATCAGTTGAAACAAGACTATTTTCATACTGTGCAATAGAAGGCACTGGTAACTTATTCCTGCATTTTATCAAGAAAACCACATGGATAGAAAATACAAAATGATTGAAGATATATTGCCTGATCAAGAGTGCCTCAAGTCAGGTGGCACTCACCATGCCACTGAGAAGCAGCTAAGGATCTTTCATAGTACTAATGGTACTTTATTACATGACTAGATGAAAGGCTCTATGATATACATTTGCTGTTGACACTGTGCAGCAAAAAAAAATGAAGATACAAAGATTTACAATGGGAATATGAATGTAAAAACCTCAAATGGAAAGTTTAAATAGAGTGCAGTATAAAATGAATCAACTGCGCATTGACAGATTAGACATCAGCAAATTGAGACAAACTAGTATTAAACATTTTAAGTCAGAAGATCACACTAAAAATGAATGGAAGGCGATCATTTCAAAGTTATAAACAGTTTAACAAGATCAAAAATTGTTAACATGCAATTAATGATTGAATACAGGCAGTCTTCGACAGACGACCACAATTGAACCCAAAATTTATGTTGCTAAGTGAGACAATTGTTAAGTGAGTTTTGTCCATTTTACGACCTTACTTGCAACAGTTGTTCTCTGCAGTTGTTAAATTAGCAATAGGGTTGTTAAGTGAATCTGGCTTCCCATTGAGTTTGTTTGGCAGAAAGTCACAAAAGGTAATCACATGACCCTGGGATACTGCAACCATGTTAAATATGACCCCATTGCCAAGTATCTGAATTTTGATCAGGTGATCATGGAGATGCTGCAACAGTTATAGGTGTGAAAAATGGTCATGAGTCACTTTTTTCAGTGCCATTGTAACTTTGAATGGTCACTAAATGAACTGTGACTGTACTATCAGAATTATGAACAACCCTTTAATATGGCAATTACTGAAGTTTGCACTCTTACCACTTGTGCAGCAGAAAAGGTGTTTCATGATTTTTATCATCAAATTCAAATTATAGTTCAAAGAAGTTTGAAGCAAGATGCGCATTGTGGTTGGAGACCCAAATGATAAAGTTTGAAACATAAAAAAGGAAAATGTACAGTAGTTGGATTGTAGGGTTTAGGAAACCAAAATGAAGGAGGAGGCCAGCTTAACAATATCTACATGCAGTGGGATTCAGCAGGTTCTGACCAGTTCTGGAGAACCAGTAGCGGAAATTTTGAGTAGTTCCAAGAACCGGTAAATACCACCTCTGACTGGCCTCACCCCCATCTACTCTCTGCCTCCTGAGTCCCAGCTGATATGTAAATTGTAAATTGAGGATTACCTGTATAAGAATAGCAGAGATGTATCTGATAGAGAAATATATAAGAACCTGCAGAAGGAAACCAAACAAGTTATTAGGCTGCTAAAGCACGGAACGAGGAGGAGCTGGCTAAATCTCTTAAAAGGGGGGGGGGGATAAAACCTTTTTTAGGTACACTAGTGAGAAAAGGAGAAAAACTGTGCAATTGCCAAAATAAAAAATGCAAACAATTCTTATGTTAAGGGAGACCTAGCTATAGCAAAACATCTAAACAAATACTTCTGGTCAGTATTCTCAGAAGTAAATGCTAATAACTAAAATAGGTTGGAGGGTTATACTAGTCCTAACAGTGTAGGGTTTTTTTCAGGGTTTATAGAAGGGGGTGGTGGCAGATGAGCTAGCCTGCTTAAAGCTTATTAAAGCAGTGGGTCTGAAAAGTATTCATTCCAGAGTTCTGAGGGAACTTCTAAGTATTCTCACTGGACCATTACATGATCTGTTTAACTGGTCTCTTCTAACAGGTGAAGTTCTTCAGAAATGGCAAATAGCTAATATTGCAACCATCCACAAAAAGGGGGTTAGAGAAGAAGCTGGACAAAATAGGCCAGTGCGCTTAGCATCCATAGTACTGAAATTAATGGAATCACTCCTGAAAGCAGCATGGCTTTACTGAGAGTAGATCATGTCAAACTAATCTAACCCACTTTTTTTTAACTTTGTCACACATTTTTTGGAAAAGGGAGTATCAGTCACAAGTGGCTCAGTTCTGGGCCCTGTTCTGTTCAATGTATTTGTGATATAACAGAAGGATTGTTGTATAAGGTTCGTCTTTTTGTTGATGACATACAGGTGTGTAATAGAGTTGATGTTTTTAGGGTTATTCATAACATGGAAAACGATTTGGCATTGCTGGAAAATTCGTGGAAATTGCAGTTCATTGTTTCTAAAGATCATTAAAGGAAAAAGAATCCTCTGGCAGGGTACAGTATTGGAGGATTCAGTGTTAAACAGAACAACATAAGAAAAGGATTTAGCTGTAGTCATAGCAGATAACTGCAAAATGAGTAAACTGTGAAGCCAGGCAGCTATGAAGGCAAACAAAATTGTGGGAGGCATCACTAGAATGATCACTGGCAGGAAAAAGAGGTTTTACTCTCTCTAAATAGGGCTTTAGTCAGATCCCATTTGGAATACTGTGCTCAGTTCTGGAGATCTCACTTTAAAAAAATGATGAGGCTGAGTAAGTCCAAAGATGACCAACAAAAATGGCGCAAAGTCTGAGGGACAAAACATATTAGGAGAGATTGGAGGAACTGAATATGTAAATCCTAGAGGACAGAAGGGAAAGGGAGAACATGATTGAAACATTTAAATATTATAAGGTTCTAGAAGACAGTATTTTCAATATTAAGCAAAAATCAAGAACACAGGGGCATAACCTCAGACTGGCTGGAAGGAAGTTCAAAAGTAATGTTAGAAAGTATTACTTCACAAAAAGAATAGAAATTTGGAACTAATTTTCAGCGGAGATAATGGGTCAGTCATCAGTAACTGAGTTTAAACATGCACATGTCCAAAAGAAAAAAAAGAATAAAAAGAATAAAAATGTTTTAAAATAACTCAAAGGACAGACTTGATGGGCCACTAGGTCTTTTTATGCTGTCAATTTTTTATGTTTTTAATTATAACAACAAAGATGTAACCAAGGACTGACTGTAGAAGACCACAGGAACAACTCATGTGCAAATTGGAAGAAGAAAGCCAACTAGTTTCCATTACATAATTTTAAGCATATTCAATTTTTAAGGAAAACATTAGAAATTGCTTTGAAGTCCTAAATGTCATTGATTGGGAACCAGAGCAACTGAAGAATGACATCAAAGAAGTTATGAAAGATGAATGTGAAAAGAAACTGCCAAAGACCAAGAAACAGAAGGAAGAAACTGGATGTCAGAACAAACTCTTTTAAGAAGAAAGGAGAAGCAAAACAAGAACGAAAAACTCATGAAGTAACTTAATAAAAAATTTCAGTGAGCTGTTTAGAAGAGACAAAAAGCAGTTCTATATTTGTAAAGACTCTAGAAATAGAAACAGACTTGAAAAAACAAGAAAACTTACAAGAACCTCTAAAAGATTATGTTAGATCAGTACTGTGTCATTTATCAAGTTACAAGACTACAACAACTACACAATCCACAAATGTATGGCAAGCAAAAGAAGAAGAAACTGTCAAGGTTCTTAGGAAGCCATGCCAGCAAATCTGGAGATCAACTTGTAGCTACAAGATTTGAAGAAATCAATATGCATACCAGTACCAAAGAAAGGAGACTTATGTGTGTTAACTATTGTACAAAGTCTTTAACTTTGCATGCAAACAAAATAAAGCTTATAATCATCGAACACTGTTTAGAGCCATACATACAAAAAGAGATGCCAGACATCCAAGATAGTTTTAGAACGGTCTGAGGAAGGGGTGAAATGTGAAATTTTTCCCTACCGGTTCTGTGGGCATGGCTTACTTTGTGGGCATAGCTTGGAGGTCAGGTGGGTGTGGCTTCAGGTGGCCATGGCCAGGTTGTAATGTGACTGGGTGGGTGCAGCCAATTAACATTTCATTTTGCCAGGGAGCAGGGGGTTGGACTAGATGACCTCTGAGGTCCCTTCCAGACTTTGCTGTGCTGTTTCAAAGCATCCTCTGAAGCTGTGTCTAGTGCCAGCCAGGTTTGTGGTCCTCCCTCCCTCCCTCCCTCCCTCCCTCTTTCTTTCTTTCTTTCTTTCTTTCTTTCTTTCTTTCTTTCTTTCTTTCTCTTTCTTTCTTTCTTTCTTTCTTTCTTTCTTTCTTTCTTTCTTTCTTTCTTTCTTTCTTTCTTTCTTTCTTTCTTTCTTTCTTTCTTTTGTGGGAAGCAAACCCCACTAAATAAAATATTACTCATAATAAAAGGCTCACAGAAAAACAAGGAAAAATCAAGCCACTAACAAAGAACCTGCCTGAAGCTCATTCCACATTCCTGCCTAATAGAGATAATGAGATAATGACCATATAGAAAGTGGAAGCCTGACGTTTGGCTCCATGCACACAAGCAGGCAAACAGATCCTTAGAAAACCCATTCAAGACAGGATATTTTGAAATTTCCCCATGGCAAGATTTGGCAGCTAACAAAGCACAGTAGTAGAATCAGAATAAGCAGCCCCACACTCAAGACCCGCCACAGGATGAAAGTCATTTAGCCACAATGGGAATCACCCAAACCCTTTTAGAAACACAAAGCCCATATTGCACAAACCCCAAAACTTCAAAAACATAGAACCATATAAGAATCTTTCCTTTTATCCACTGCTGAATGTCACTTCGCTTCTGCAATTAAAAACCTCCTTCCAAGCAGCTTCTGAAGGCTTTTCAATTTAAAGCAGGAGTCTCCAAAGTTTGCAACATTAAGACTTGTGGACTTCAACTCCCAGAATTCCTCAGCCAGCCATGTGGCTAAGTTTGGGGACTCCTGATTTAAAGCGACAGCATTTGTTTTTCTTCTTTGCCAAGCAATCTCCTGGCTGGAAAGTGAGTCCTGATTTTTTCCTTCTAACACCTCTTTCTTTCTTTCTCTGTCTTTCTCCCTTCCCTTCCCTTCCCTTCCCCCTCTCTCCCTCCCTTCCTCCCTCTCCCCCCTCTCTCTCTCTTTCTTTCTTTCTTTCTTTCTTTCTTTCTTTCTTTCTTTCTTTCTTTCTTTCTTTCTTTCTTTCTTTCTTTCTTTCTTTCTTTCTTTCTTTCTTTCTTTCAGGGGAACCAGCAGGGAAAAAAGGCTTTAAAAAGTTTTTTAAAAACCAGGAAGTGATTATGTCGGGGCGAGTGAGAGGAGCCTCACGCTGCCATCCAGGTTCTCCGAACCTGCCACCGTAACTGCTACCTACTTGCCCAAACTGGTCCGAACCGGGAGGATTTCACCCCTGTAATCTGAGGAATATAAGACTTTATTGCTGATTCACTCTTAAAAAGTCAAATAATTTAAAAAAGAGCATGTGGTTCAGTAGTGGGTTTCACTTACCTTCGCTACTGGTTCAGAACTATGAACATGTGCGCACTTGCGTGCTTCGCTCGCTCGCGCATGTGCAGATCGTCTGTGATGACGCCCAGGTGGGTGGGCAGAGCCTCCCACCTCTACTGCTACTAGTTCACCCTAACCTGAGCGAACCAGTAGCAACCCACCACTGATGTGCTTATTGATTATAGAAAGACTTTCAATTGTGATACTCATTCCAACCAAATATGCTTAGAAAATGGGAATTCCAGAACATCTCATTGTCCTTATTCTCATCTCTCAACCCTGATCCCATACAAAAATCATGAAATTGCAGTATGGAAAGAACATGGGAAAAGAGTAAGGCTATATATGTTCTATTTATTTATTCAATCAATCTATATGTGGAAATAAAACCTGTTTGATGTAGAGGTTAGGCATCAGGCTAGAAACTGAGAAACTGTGATTTCTATTTCCATCTTAGGCATGAATCTGACTTGTGCCAGTTTCTCTCAGCCTTATGAAAACAGGAATTGCAAATTACAGGTAGTCTTTGACTTGTAACCATTTGTTATAAGACTTATAACCAAAGTTTCAAAGGCACTGAAAAAAGTGAATTATGACCGTTTTTCACACTTCTGTAAAAAAAAAAGCATTGCCATGATTACACAATCAAAATTCAGATGCTTGGCAACTAGTAGTTATTATTATGGTTGCAGTACCCTGGGAACATGTGATCACCTTTTGCAACCTTCTGATAAGCTAAGTCAATGGAGAAGCCAGATTCACTTAACCATGTTTCTAACTTAACAATTGCAGGGATCCACTTAATAACTGTGGCAAGAAAGGATATAAAATTCACTTAACCAGTGTCTCGCTTAGCAACAGAAATTTTGGGCTCAATTGTGATTATAAGTCGAGGACCATCCATACTTCCAAAAGTTTTTCCAAGAAAACTGGAGGGACTAGTCCATTCAATTCACAGGAGTCTATATTGACTTGAAGGCACCATTACAGACACTGACACAAAAGTAGAATACATATTGAAGGAAACTGGATTGGAAGAAGATGAATATGATTTTAAAATTGGAGGAAGAAACATAAACAACAGCACTATATTAATGACACTACACTGATCGTTGAAATAATAAAACTAAAGGAGTATAGTGAAAAAAATGAGACCAAGATTTAGCAATAGTAATAGCAATAGCAATAGCACTTATATACCGCTTCACAGTGCTTTTACAGTCCTCTCTAAGCGGTTTACAGAGCATATTGCCCCCAACAATCTGGGTCCTCATTATTTAAATAAACTAATGACAAATACAAGTCTTCTTCTTCTTCTTCTAAAAAAACCCAAAAAACCAGTTGTCAAGAAATATGATGCAGATTAGCATTTGATAAGAGTAGCAGTAAAGGCCCTGGCAAATATATTAGAGCTATTCCTATGAAGATCAGAATTATGGATGTTACTCTACGAAAGTAAAACTTGGAGTTTGAAGAGGTGGTCATGAAAGAATATTTTGAACTTTTGTGTTGGAGAAGACTCCATAGGATACCATAAATAGGCAAATAATAATAATAATGAAGAAATAGATTATTAAATAAATCAATTCATATTTTTCACTCAAGATACACATAAACAGGTTTTATGTGAAGATGTCTCTAGAGAAGTGGGAAAAGTGGAAGGATGGAAAAGAAGAGGATGACCAACAGCGAGGTAGATAGACTTAATTAAAGTGGTGAACAGTATATTATTGTAAGGCTTGAAAGTTCAGTTTGGAAACGATGTAGTTGCCAAGAGTCAATATTAACTTAATAACACACTCAATCAACTTGATAATTTCAGCAGATTTTCTTTCAGTTCAAAGTAAATAGATGTAGAACCCTTCAAGTTATAGTTTTCAGTTCCAAACATTTACAAAATTTGAATAGCACATAAGATTGGTTTCCCAGAAAATGAAATTTGTTTATAGAAAATATTTTTCAGGAAACCCTGACAGTGAGAACAATTAACCAATGGAACAGTTTACCTCCCAGAGTTGTGGATGCTCTATTGCTGGAGTATGTCAATGAAGACTCAATCATTCAGGCCAAAGTTATCTCAAGATTTAATTATGGCAATCTTTGACCACCTTGATTAGTCCAGTTACCATGATTCAACTTTTAGACTCAATTGCTGGAGATTTTTAAGAAAAGAATGTACAACTATTTGTCTGAGAATTGGTATAACAGATTTAACAGATTAACAGAGTTGGAAGGGACCTTGCAGGTCAGCTAGTCCAACCCCCTGCCCAAGCAGGAGACCCTACATCTGCTTCTACCTAGAATCAAACTCACAACCTCCTGATTGTGAGGCAAGAGCTCCACCTCTAAGAACTCCTGCCTTGGACAGCGGATTGAACTAAAAGACCTCCAAGGTCCCTTCTAGCCCTATGATTCTATGAAATGCATTACAATTTATTCTGGTATGATGTTACACATATCTTGATTGAATTTTCTATGATTAATCTTACCTACAGCAATCTGTGTTAGTTTATCTCTTCAATAGATTTTATTGAGCTTGATTTGATTCATTCTGATACCATTGGCTTCCACTGCAGCCTCAAGTACTCATAGAGAATGGCAACAAGATGATTTTAAAAAGGTTTTCATTTTGGTATATGAATAGTATACCTAAAATTAAGCAGTGGTATTTGAATCATGTAGTTTGTGGTTATTAACTGCATTGAATTCTAAATCATGTGTTACTTAATTTGGAATGAAGATTGTTAGATTTTTAAATATCTTTTTGTATTCCACATATATGTGAGGAACTATATGCCATAATTAACCTATTTGTCCTTTTTGTAATGACATTCAAATGTTAGATGAATTGTGATTGCTCTTACAAGCTGTTGGGCATAATCAATTTCTTAATTGTTATCAACTTTTCTGAAAAAAAAATCTTTTCCCCCCACCAGTTTCTAATAGGTTTTAGTAAGGAATGCATTTTAAAAACAAAACAAAACATAATATAGCTACCAAGGGTATTTAGCATTGAAGCAAAAAATAGTAATGATAAATCCTTTTAAATGAATAAATCCTGTTTTTAAGTAAAATATTGTTCGTTACTGCCAGTTTATTTATCTTTTTGGACAAATAAAATATGTTATAGGCAGAAAAAATAACAGTAGAAATTGTTATAAAATTATTTATATTCAGAAAAAATAATGGTTAGAAGCTATATCAAATCATTACATTTATTCTGACTGAGTTTTAAAAATTCTAATATTAACCTTTTGAAAAGGCAAAAAGCAGTGTTACATGATTAGGAGACAGAATATACTTAATTATCTGTTTCTTTAAGATAGATCTAGTCTGGTCCAACCTCTTTAATCTGCCAACATTTTCATAAAGCTGCCAAAGAGAAAATTCTTCTAACTATCCAATTCCATGGCCATAATATGAGATAAAATAATGCATCTAGCTATGCTGTCATCTATAATTCATGGGCACTTATGAGTGTAATTCATTGAAATTTCACCTTTGGCCCAACCTCTGCAGCTCCTAGAAGCAAGATTCATAGCACATTTCTTTATAGCTTTACCCAGTCATTATGTGAGTTTTATAGTGGCTGTGATAGTAAGTCATATAAACAAGCAGAGGGTTGTCAAAGAGATCTATATCTATCTATCTATCTATCTATCTATCTATCTATCTATCTATCTATCTATCTATCTATCTATCTATCTATCTATCTATCTATCTATCTATCTATCATCAGTCTTTTGGGGAGAATGATGGGATGAGTAAGAGAAACCATGGAGTTGGCATCCCACTAAGCTTAAACTCTTCTTCAAATGTCAGCTGTTTTCTAGGTCTCTAAAAAATTGAAGAGCTTTCCCCTTTTGACCTACTAATACATCTCAGTCACAGTTTGCTGAGAAGCTGTGACAACATGCACACTGATAACAAGGCATGCTGTTTGATCCCTGTATTCTTAATGTCTTCTGTACAGGCATATTGTGGACAAGTCTGATCTGCAATATAAAGTAGTGTGAATTAACTAAAGTTATAAGAACAGAAAAGCCTATTTTTCAGAGCATTTCCATCACTGATTAATTTTTGTTCTTCATTAGTAACGTGGATCAAGCTTCTAAATTATGATTTTAAGATCCTGGTACCATTTCTGGAAGATATTTAATTTCTTAATAAAAGAAATTATAGGTAGCTCAGGGTTGAACTGTGGAGTATTTGATGCTCCCGTAGCTTGGTTGTATGCTTGCAAATGTTTCATTACAGAGCTAGGTAACATCATCAGAGTAAATAGGGTTTGCTCTCTGTTTATATACAGTACCTTACTCTGCAGTTTTGAGGAAGGTATATTTTTTCCTAGATAGTTTCTTGATTTGGGTATTGTTCCTCTGCTTGATTGTTTGCTTGGAGTAAATTGCTTCTTACCTGGTGTTGGCTGCTGGAGAGAATGTATTCTGGTCTTTTTGTAATCCTTCTTAACTTTTTATTGTTTTCTTAAAATGTGTTTTAAATTTGGTTTATTTCTATGTGTCCACCGATGAATTTCTGAAAAGCCAACTTTCAGAAATTCCCTAGTGTGTTTGGATTTAGTTTGGACTATCATGCTCATACTTTCTCAGTGGAGACTATCCATGTGCTGTTAAAGAATTTTCCATTATCGTTTCTGACTGCTAGCTAATGTTCATGAATGTGTTCTGCTAGTCCTCTGACTGTCTGTCCTCCATACTTGGCTGTCACACTTCTTATATTTTATATTATAGATTACTCTAGTTTTTTCCTTCTTCAATTACATGGGTCTTCTGGTGTACTTAAAAGATTTTAGTTGATGTGTGTGCTATGGTGATACTACGTGGTTTTAATAACCCTTTGATTGTTTTTCAGATATTTTTAATGTATAGCAGTATTATCCTTTTCATAGCTTGTGTTGATTGTGCTGTAGTGGATTATAGTGGCATTTTAAATAAAATTATATAGATATAGATATAGATATAGATGGTTTACTTTTTTTCCTGCTGTTTTGGTTTGTTCCAGCTGGTTTGTGCTTGTCTGAATAGTGTTCTTACAAAGCTTCTCTTGTGGAAAGTTGGATTGTTAGTTTGATAATGGAACACTTGATTTAGTGTGGGTTGGTTTTTTTGATAGATTTGGGTTTCTAATATGTCACCATTTCCTCTGCTGATATACCGGAAAAATAGTGTGTTGTTTTCTTCTGAAATTCTAAAATTGTTTCGTTTGAAGATGTTAATTGTTTCATTTTCTAGTTGTTCCTTTTTTATTAGGTGATAATAAAGGTGATAGTTATATAGCAGATCCATACTTTGGGTTGTACATGTGAGAACAAATGTCTCTGTCTTTTGTTCTGAGTGGTGGTGCTTATGGTGTATTCCTCTAATTTGTTGATATAGTGTCCTTCAAAATGAGACAGAGGTTGAATGAGGTCCACTATTAAGACTGAAATACCCAGGATTGTGGATTTCCTCAACCTCTGCTTCACTACTTTCAATTTAATGGAAAAGGTCCATCCTTTCCTCTCTGCTAAGGTATTTGTTTATTTATACCTACTTTTATTATTGGTTCTGATTTAACTCAAAAGGTAGTCTTAGTGGTGCCCTTAGGTATATTCATCTTGAAATTACAACGGATCATAATAAGAGAAGAAAAAGACCTTTTCCTCCATCCTATATGTTATCCCACTGATTGCCACTCCATGCTGCTATGTAATTTTTTTTTAAAAAAATAGAATATTTGCAGAGCTATAGTTCCCTTATAGTTTGGGGCATAATCATAGTTTTATGAATAAAACCCCAAATCTACTCATGTGGAAGTATTTAATGTGTGACACTATATAACATGTAATGGAATATTTTAATATCTTAAAATAATGTTTTGTTTTGTAATATTTTTCAATTAAAGTTTTGTTGAATTTGAATGATATAACAGTGATATAATATCTAATAAATATAGGTTAAAATAAAATTCTGGATTATCTTTTTACTTCCACTTGTTCTCCTACATTTCAAAGACACTCTTTCAGGTTGCAAATTAAGACAATTACCGCTTTGGAAAACATATTTAGGAGATGTACAATCAACATAATAAAGTTAGTCAAATAAAGATTATCTATGAAATCACATTTAGCAAATTAATTACAATTTTTAATGAAAAAATTAAGATTTCTTGTGATTTTTAAATATTAAATGATTGTAATCTGCTATTTGTCCATTTCTATTTACAAGATTTTAATCTTGAATTCATTCATTTCTTCCATTTCATTGTCCAAGAGATAGACTAACTTCAGACATAATGCTTTGCCATAGTTACTGTTGCAAAGCCCTTTCCTCTTACTCTTTTTTCCTTTTCAGATAGCAATATGAAAAAAGTACACATGCATTAAAAGAGCAGGATCTCTCTCTCTCTCTCTCTCTCTCTCTCTCTCTCTCTCTCTCTCTCTCTCTCTCTCTCTCTCTCTCTCTCTCTCTCTCTCTCTCCATGTAGATGTCCACTTATAATATATAGTCAGCTCAGCTTCCATTCCAACTTTTATTTTGTTTTATCTAAAATTAGAATTTGGGATATTTTTAAAACATAGTTTGTTCAAATAAACTACAACTACAGATTATGAGTTGGTAATGGAAAAACTATAAATATTTTGTTGTTTGAAAACAGAAGTAAACTCTTCTAATTTGTATGGTAGCAGAGACAAGAAGTAAATATGCACCTCTAAAACTCATTCAAACTCATTCATCTTTATTCAAAAGGAAAGAAGAAAATTTGAGGAAGCATAATAGCTGCAAATGGACATAACACTTTATGTCCATTTGCAGCTATTATGCTTCCTCAAATTTTCTTCTTTACTTTTCAATACTACTACTGGTTTCTGCATCTACTAATATGTCTGCTTCTAAAAAAAATGAGATTAGAACATGCAGACCTATGCAACCTGCCACTCTTAATTCTAATTTGCTTTCTTCAGTCAGATTGATGTAGTGGTTCAGGTGCTGCCCTAGAAACCAGGAGACTAGGCCTCCTTTAGAAATGAAAGCCAGCTAGGTGACTGGGCTAGTCAGTCTCTCTCAACATAACTATCATCAGCATTTTAGCCATTGTCTATCCACTTCAGGATGAAGGCCTCTTCCGCATCTTTCCAACCAATATGTTCCTGACATTTTTTTTCCCAATTGGGCCCGCAATATTTGCTGATGTCATGGATCCATCTTGTTTTAGGTTTCTTTCATGGATGCTTTTTATAAAGTGGGATCCATTCTATGACTGCTTGGTCCATCTGCAATCAGTTCTTCTTGCTATGTGACCAGTCCATTTCCATTTCAATTCTTTTACTCTCTTGATGATATCGTATACTTTTATTTGTTCTCTAATCCATGTGCAGGTCTTTCTTTTCTTGTGATGCCGAGCATGTATCTTTCCATGACTCCTCGTGCGATTATAGCTTTTGAATCAATTGTGAGCTTAGCATCCCTGTTTCGCTTATTTATTTATTTATTTATTTATTTATTTATTTATTTATTTATTTATTTATTTATTTATTTAGTCAAACATGTACAGGATAGTAGTTGTTTGTATAAACATAACATAAGTAAAAAAGTACCGATAAAAGAAGACAGTAGGACAGGGATGGTAGGCACAGTAGTGCGCTTATGCATGCCCCTTACAGACCTCTTCTATGTTATATATTATATTATACTATATATATATATATATATATATATATATATATATATATATATATATATATATATATATATATATATATATATATATATATATATATATATATATATATATATATATATATATATATACTATGTTATATATTATGTATGTTAGGTAGCACAAACATGACTAATCTGGTAAAAAAATAATACAAAGCTATTTGGGGTCATTCTGTATGAATGTATCATTGATATACATAAATTCAGTCATAGATTTGTTGAGAAAACACTATAAAATTACATGTTGTCCTTCACCATTGTTTAGTATTACATTCTTTCAGGAACTGCAAACAGCGCCCAATTTTTACTTTTCAGTATTGTTGTGCTCAAGACATTACAACAAATGTCTTTTGCTCATAATCATTGTTTCATCATATTAGTTAATATTCATTTTTAATATCTTGTTTTAAATTCTTATTTTATTTTAATTAGCCAGTGATTAAATGCAACCCTATACATGAACAAGTAGAAATGGATCTATTTTCTACTGTTTTTCTTTGTATAATGCAGAAATGAAATGCATGGGGAAATTATTTTTGTTGTCAATTTTTTTAAAAAAAAATTAATTGGGTAAATTAATTGGAAACATTTTTATAGATAAAGTTTATAAAATGATTCTCTGAACTAAATCCATTCATCATTGTCCCCAAAGAGACTGATGATGAATATTCCATAGGCATGGCACAAAAGAATGGAATAGAAATATATATATATTTCTAAGATGTTGAATTTCTTTCAATGGTTCAGGACTAAGTGTATTTTATTACCCACTGAAGCATAGCTGACATAACCCTTAGAATCTATCAAATGTCAAGATGATGCAAAATGTAACATTTGTAAATAATACATCCAGTCATAGTGTGCATTTATAGGGACTCATTCATTCTTTATTATGACTTTATTATTTTTCATTCTTTATTATATACTCCATTATAGTTGTAGTTGTATTAAACAAAATACGCCTAGTTTCATGGCATTGGGTTAAATGTCCTCTTTGTCTCTATGTAAATCTCTTTGTGCAATTGCAAATATGAAAATGTGTGTAACTATAGTTGTCATTTTATTTTATTTATTAAAATGTTTATTCTGCTGCTTAAAATAATTTTAAAATAAAGTCTTTTTTTCTACTAAAGAAACAGTGTAACAAAACAGCCTTAGCAATGTATGTTGTAAAATATAACCAGTATTTGTTCATCCATGGTGGGGAATAAAATATTACAGTCATGTGCTACTGATCCAAAGCACTTTTTCATTTAACCGAAACTAAGTGGCAATCACACTGAAGCAAGGAAGCATTTAGTGCTAAATAAAATCACACAGCTTTCTTTCAGAAGTATTTCAAGGGAATAGGAGTTTTTGTATTCTCAGTATCTAATTTTGTCTTGTCCATCAGTAAAGACAGACTATACCACAACAAACCTTCCCAATATATGCAAAATACAAAGATTAATATTTGGAGGTTTTCTTTCAACTGGAAAAGGGTGAACTAATTTATATCTATAAATTATATCTAATTTATATCTAAACCAGGCAGAGTAGTGTAGACAGGAAAACCAAGCCTTCTGTTCATCCTAGCTCACATTGCAAGCCTCCTGAAATTTCAATTTTGGAATCCTGGATTTTGAGAAACTTCACATGACTATGGTAGCCAAGAGGAATTGAATTCCTTTTAACTATGTGCTTTGTATAATTGCAAGGTTTTCTACCATTTCAATAGCCAGAACTATCCAGAATTTGCTATCTTTTAGTAACTTTATCAGAAGTGGGGGGCACATTATTAAGTTGGTTTATAGCATCCTTTTAGATCATAGATCATCTATTTTTTTTCTCTGATATAGTGTTTGAATGTTAGATATTATTATGGATCCTTCTCGGTCCATCAGCGTATTGGAGTCTGGAAGTTGCTCTTTAATTTTATTATTGACCAGGTCCTCTATATGGAATAATTCAAGAACACCGAAGAAAATTATATAGAGTTTTTTCTCATTATGTTTTAGATCTTTTAGAGTTAACGAGATAAATACAGCTGATGTGCTATTTAATTCATTTGGTGCAATGATGAATTTCCATCAGCAAATGTTACCTACCATCATGCCCTATTTCATAATGATTTAATGCCAGATGTTTGCTATGGTTTAAATCATTTTAAAGTATCACCTAAGTATTAAGTGCTATTAACAGAGTTTTAACATGAGAAAACAAGACTTATAAATTTTCATGAAAAGTTTTTCTGATATCCTTAAAGTCATGTTTGTTAGAATGCAGGCTCCCTCTATTTTTTCAGTTTTTTTGCTAATATCAGAATTATTTTCTTCTAATCTACTTCTTCCTTTGATGACTTTTACAGCTAATAGATAATTATGCAGTAATAGAGAATCTTCCAAAATAATTAAAGGATGGCATCATCTGAATTCAGGTTTAATTAATGCTTGGAAGACTGCTTTTAGACTAGGACTACAGACTAACCCAGTGCTTCTCAACCTTGGAAAATTCTTTCAACTGAAGTGCACACATCTTCAAACTACCACAGATAAGAAATACTGAGCTAGACTGCGAAGGAGTGGGAGTGGGAGTGGGAGTGGGAGAGGAGGAGGAGGAGGAGGAGATTTTTCCATTTCTTTTAAACTATAAAATTTGTAGTAAGAATTCTTTGAAGAGGAGAGGAAATAAAGTAATTATTACTTGATCCAATTCTTGTATCGATTTTAAATGAAATGTTTAAAATGTCAAGGCTTTTCAGCCAACTAGAAATATACAGCTGAAAGTGAAAAAAAAGTTTTATTAGGCTTCCTTGAATAGTTCCCTTTTTGTCACACTGTACAGGAGTAAGGAGGGGACCTTATTATGGAGGGGAGAAAGAGCAGTGTTAAAATGGATAACTAGATTTAGATTTATTATTAGAGTTGGAAGGGATCTTGCAGATCATCTAGTCCAACCCTCTGCTCAAGCAGGAGTTCCTACACCATTTGAGACAGATGGCAGTCCAGTCTCTCCTTGAAGATTGCAAGTGTTGGGGCTCTCATGACCTCTGCTGGCAAGCTGTTCCACTGGTTGATCGCTCTCACCATCAGAAAGTTTCTCCTCACTTTCAGGTTGAATCTCTCCTTGGTCAGCTTCCATCCGTTATTCCTTGTTTGGCTTTCTGGTGCCATAGAGAACAGCCTGACCCCCTCCTCTCTGTGGCACCCCCTCAAGTATTGGAACACTGCTATCATGTTCACCCCTGGTCCTTCTCTTCGCTAGATTGGACAAGCTCAGTTCCTGCAACCGCTCTTCGTATGTTTTATTTTCCAGACCCTTTATCATTCTGGTTGCTCTCTTCTGCACTTTCTCTAGAGTTTCAATGTCTTTTTGTAGTGTGGTGACCAAAACTGATGCAGTACTCTAGGTGTAGTCTGACCAAGGCTTTATAGAGTGGTACTAGTACCTCTCTGGTCCTTGATTGTATCTATTTATGCAGCTCAGGACTGCATTGGCCTTTTTGGCTGCTGCTGCACACTGCTGGCTCATATTTAGTTGGCTGTCTACCAGGACTCCGAGATCCCTCTCGCAATTGCTGCTATTGAGTGTGGTTTCACCCAGTTTGTATGTGTATTTTTGATTCTTCTTGCCTAGGTGCAGAATTTTACTTTTCTCTGTGTTAAATTTCATTTTATTGGTTTGGGCCCA
This sequence comes from Diadophis punctatus similis, assembly GCA_023053685.1. Taxonomy (NCBI): domain Eukaryota; kingdom Metazoa; phylum Chordata; class Lepidosauria; order Squamata; family Dipsadidae; genus Diadophis; species Diadophis punctatus. The sequence goes on from JALIGW010000007.1 coordinate 17,667,981, forward strand.
GTGCTCGAGTCTGTCGAGGTCCCTCTGGATTTTGAGTCTGTCCTCTGGGGTATTTGCTACTCCCGCAGATGGTGTCATCTGCAAATTTGGTTAGTTCTCCTGCTATTCCCTCATCTAGGTAATTTATAAAGATATTGAAGAGTACTCGGCCTAGGACGGAACCTTGTGGTACCCCACTATTTACTTCTCTCCATATGGACTTAGAGCCATTGAGGACTACTCGCTGGGTATGGTTGGTCAGCCAATTGTTAATCCATCTGGTTGTGTAGCTGTCTATCCCGCTTTTTTCTAGCTTATGAAGGAGTAGGTTGTGGTCTACTTTGTCAAATGCTTTGCTAAAGTCCAGGTATATTATGTCTACTGCATTACGCTGGTCTACTAATTTGGTCACAGTGCTGAAGAATGAAATGAGGTTGGTTTGGCATGACTTGTTTTTAACAAATCTGTGTTGGCTGTTGGTTGTTACTTGGTTTGTTTTTAGATGATGGGAGATCTGGTTTTTAATTATTTTTTCCAGTATTTTCCCAGGTATTGATGTTAGGCTAGTTGGTGGGAAGTTCCAGTTTAAATTATATTACACTTCATTTAGAAATTACATTATCAATTTTGCCTATTCTCTTCTCCTCAGAAAGGTAACTGTAGTTGGACCAGCTCTAGGTACTGCAAAAAAAGGATTGATGAGGCATATTTGCTCAGCTGTATAATATGTTGCATCAATTTTACCATGATCTAGATTAATGTAGATATAATTTATGTATCACAACGCAGTTATCATTTGGGAGAAGCAGCATAATACCTGTCAGATGTTTTGCATTTAACCTCCATTTAGATGCCAAGTGATTGTGGGAACCTTAGTTCAGAACATTGAGAGAGCACTATAATGCCTTACCTCAGATGCGGATGAATGGTTGCCACAAGAAGCTACTTCTGCTATCAAAGTGAATTCTACATGACAGCTGTTTGCCTATGGTCTCCCTAATAGCTAAATGATGTTCAACCACATAATATTGTTCGAACAAGGGGAAAACAAAAGCTGCAAGTATAGTCAATGAATAATATTGTTTAAATTTAAATTTATCATCCAAGTGCAAGATGCATGAAAAACCAGGCATATAATAATTATCTTGGAGAATGGCAGAATCACAAAAATCTACTTGCTTGTCTTTGACTAAAAACAGGAAAGTTTTTAAGAACATCCTTAAATCTCTGCAACTGAAATTATAAGATATAATTATAATGAAGATATAAATGTCCCGGGAATGTGTCCAGGATCTGTATCATTGTTTAAAGTTTTATTAAACTGCTTCTTAAAAGCAGAGATCTCAGTATATGTTACATGATCACAGATAGTTGTTGATAAAAACTTACAGATTTATATATATTTGCTGATAGCCTTTAAAACAATGACAGGCAAGCAAAATGCCTGTTAGATTGACATGACATTAAGATGAACAGTTCTGCACCATAAAGCTTTTGATAGAAAAGATGAATACTGCTCTTTTTTTTGAAGTTGCTAAGAATATGACAGATTGTCAGAATTAAGTGCCATGTCATTTAAATACAAACATTGTGAAAGCTTTTGATGATAGCAAGGTCTTCAGTTCAGGACCTGTTGTCTGCATTGTGCAAATGTATGTTAATTGTGTGCTGTTCAAATAATTGTCCCTATTCATAAAAAAATTCTATAGAAAAAAGTCAGTTTATAATCTTCATGAAAGGCACTGAAAGCAAGCCAGTATTGTAATTTCAGCATATTTTAAATATATATCTACTTAATGGATTTCCCTAGGAAAACAAAGTATTGTTACCATAACTACCTATGAACCAAATAAATAAATGAACTCACTGTACAAATATACCTCATAATAATATGTAATAGTCTTATCCAACAATATGAGTGGGAATTTATGAACAAGTTGTATCAATCCAGTTATATATTTTTAAAAGCTATAATCTTGTTAATTGTAATTTATTCTCTTCCACCCCCATACTAATTAAGTAATAATGTCTCTCTCTTTTTTAATAATCTAAGTATCTGCACCATCCATTTTGATGCAGTAAATTGCTTAGTTAGTGTACAACAACATCAATCCCTAATATCTAATGTCTTCAGTTAAAAAATTCTTGTGATTAATGAAAGATTTTTTTGGAAAGGGCCATAGCTGAATGGTAGAACACATGCTTTGCATATGAAAGAACCAAGATTCATTCCTTGGCATCTTCTCTAAATTAGGGTAGAAAATGTTCTTTTCTCAAACCTTAAAAAAAAAACCTCCCAAGTAAATATAAAAAGTTCTGAGATGACTGGATCAAGAGTTTCACAGTCTAAAACAAATCCTTGATTTCTGTTTAACAATAATGTAAGCATATTTACATGACTTAATTCCCATTGTAATTGTTTGCTATATATTGCTACTGCAGACTGAGAGCCAGTTTGGTGTATTGGTTAAGGCTCCAAGTAGAAACCGAGAGTTCTAGTTCTGCCTTAGAGGTATGAAGCCAACTTGATGACTTTGGATCAGTCAATTTCTGAAAATCTTGCCAAGAAAACTGCAGGGAATCATCCAGGCAGTCACCAGGAGTTATGACTGAGTCAAAGGCGTCAAACAACAACAAACAGATGCACAGAACTAAGGCTCCACGTTTGAATGGATAATAGATTTTTCAAATAGAGCAATGTAGACACTTCAGCTATTTAAAATAAAGTAAAATGAAAATGCAAGATGGTATGTCAGAGGGCAAATAAAAAAGAGAATGGGAAAATCTGCATTCACTATATACTTTGCAGCTAAATGTACACAGAAAATTTATTATTGAAAATATTTGATTGATCACTATTTGAAGTGAAGACTGTATGTCTGGCATAAAATACTAAGTCTCTATTGCTGACAAAATAAGCAACGATTATTGCTGAATCTGGAAAAGTCTTGAAACCTTTTTGCATTAATCCAGGACTGGAAGTAGCTCTAACTGCTTTAACTGCTATAAACAAGGGGACAGTTTTATTGCCAAGTGGAACTAAATGCCATAGTTCAGAGGGATTGACTATGCTTCCTACTTCTCTTTATCTTACTTGAATTTTATTTTCTGAGAAGGAAAAAAAGGAACAAGTAAACAACAAGCGGGAAAGTATTGCTTTACATTAAGAATCACTAGTTGTTTAATCTGTTGAGTTTCATGGAGATGTAATAGTGGTAAAGGCTACAATTCATTGCATAATTAGATATAGGCAATTTACAAATGTATGTGGTTGTAAGTAAAACATAGTAAAAAAATTCTAAATCAACATGTATAGAATTACACCGGCACTATTGTTGAAATAAATAGTTGAAAAGATATGCTCTGTTTCTCACATTGTGTATTCACTTAAATTCATAAAACACATGTTAATAATTGGAGTGGTGTCTTCTGCTCTTGCTTCTGCTCCTCCTCTAAGCCCATTTTCTTAAAAATAACTTTTTGTACTTTTTATTAGTCTCATTTAAAAGTAGGGGGGTTGTTGAAACCTGCATATTTTTCATTATAATTATCACTATAAATCAAAAATAACACAAGATTTGCCTTTGTGTTTAAGGGAATCAGCATTTTATTGATTATCTTCTATAATTAATAGCACTTGATTCTATTTTTTCTAAAGATTTAGCGTAAGATCATTTTTTAAGACACTAAATGAGTTTGACAAAAAGGAGGAATCAATAATGTGTTGATTAGCAGTCCGTTTGTAATAATATTGGATGTTTCCCCTGTCTTTACTTTATCCTGTTGCAATCCTGGTAGAGGTTGAAGGTCATTATCACCTCCTGGTTATTCTGCTTTCTTTAAATAGCTGATCCTGCTCTGTTTAACACTGATTGATTTCCTCAACTATAGGTATGGATTTTTGTAGTGCATCTTTGATCTATTCTCTTTGGACGCAGTTATTATGTATGAATATTCATCAGGATTGTTACCAAAAGAAATAAATAGCTAGATTTCATGTAGTAGATTCTGACAGTAGTCTCACCTGTTGATTGTGACTTATTATTATTATTAAGATAAGTTCAGTTATAAGTCCAGATTCTTAAAGCTGACTTTATACATGAAGCATTTCAAATTTAGTATATTTTGTTCCCATTCTGAAACTCAGTGTAAAAAGTAATATACTGTTAGTGATCAAATACAAATGTAGGTTGTTTGATCTGAAGCAATCTTGTTTACCAAAGAGAGCTATCACTTCAAAGAAAATGGTAGGTGATAAGGCTGGAACAACCCATCCTTTATTCAGACTGAAACCTTTGTCAGGAGACAAAAGTGCTGGCCCAGAATATAAGATCCAAAGTCTATAGCAGCAATCTGAGACCAGATATATGAAACTGCATCAGAACAAAGTTGCTGCAGCTGCCAAAGATTTATGGGCAGATCCAAAGGAGTGAGACTCAATTTCTCTCTTCAGAGTACCAAAACAGGCAATGTTACCAGGAAGCAGGATTGTATCATATATCTGTGTGATACCTGTATGTATCATATACCAGTGGAAGCTCTAGTAACTCAGAGCCAAGAGATGTGGTTGTAAAACAAAATAAGTGTGATTTCTGTTGACACTGATAATAACAGTCAACATACTAAAAATGTTACCTGCAATTAAATCATTATTGAAATCTCTGGGTCTAATTTCTGAATAATTATATCAGAGCCACTGGGACATAGTGATTAAGGTGTTGGAGTAGATCAAGGACATCCAAGTTCAATGAGGTAGACTGCTGACTCTCAGGCCAGACTAACTCATAGATTATTATTATTGGAAAACTTGGAGGAGGGACCTCTGTGTACCTATTCTAAGTTTCTGTGGGGAGTTGGAAGTAGATCTCAATATAATGTATACATATAAAGTGGCTATATATGTCCTGGTTAGTGGAAAGGTCAAAATATTACATAATAGCAATAATGGTATATTGTTTCTATTCCAGCCATCCATTTTTTAAAATTACAGATTATAATTACAATAGTAAAAACTAAAACTAAAAGGAAAAGTAAAACCTGAACAATAAAAATGTAGGGAATAATAAGGAAGAAAAGTGGATTCATTGTAAAGAAAAATTGCAACCTTTATCATAAACCGTATAAAACACTTTGATAATATTTCACCTTCTAGTCATCCACTTCAGAAAGAGACGTTTAGTGTGGGGGATTTTATTTTCTCTGTCTGCCACTAAACAAATTATTTTTGTATTAACTGATAGAGACATTACATAGGTGTATTCTTTAACATATGTCACTTTCTTCTTTATAATGAAAGTATATTTCTTATGGACACATCTGCATGGACTGATAAAAATTCTTTAAACAATTTGTCAGTGTTAGATTTAAGGACTCCTTTTCTTTCTTTTACTCACTGGCATATGTTCTTGTAAAGCATTTAATTATTTCTTTTCTTAAATGTTTTAAAAATTATACTCTACCAGATATATTCATCCTAAGAGCAGTGGTGACAATCTTGCTCAGCTTGACACATGTGAATGTTTTGTTTTGTTGCTAACTTCTAGGTACCCAAAATGCTTTTTAAAATGAATAATTTTCTAATATGGTCAGCCTCTTTGAATAGGTGTTGAATTTAACTCCCCCTTTTCTGAAGTAAAGTTTTTCTTTATTTTAGAAACTGCCCCCCATTTTACTAAATAGGACTTTTCATTTTGAACCCTGTTCTCCACCCATTAAATCTTAAACAAGCAAAGTGGCTTTGGCTTAGAAGAGTGAACTGGGAAGTATCTGAATTAAAAACTCCTGGAAAGATTATCACCTAACTTAATATAGCATTGATTTAACATGTAAAATGATGGGCTTATAAAAAAAGACTTCTAAGCCAGATATGGAAACCAATGTGGCATAGATAATTTCACTATTAGTTTAACTGCAAAATTGCTACTCATGGTCCTGAATCCAAGGTAACTGGATTGTATACAGGTAATCCTTATTTATCACCCACTAATTCATCAATCATTCAAAGTTACAACAACACTAAATGAGGAATACTTGTAATGAGTTTGTGTAATTGCAACTGTTGTAGTATCTCCATGGTCATATGATCATGATTTAGACACTCAGTGACTAGTTCACAATGAGAATATTACAACATCCTGCAGTCATGTGATAGACATTTATGATCTCCACTAGTGGCCGGGGTGAAATCATCTGAAGTCTGCTAAAGGTTCGCTTCATGCACACTTTGTGCTCACATGTGCACTGCGGACGCATGCGCGCTGCAGGCACTACCGTGCAGCACTGAAAAAGGAGCATTTTGGAGCCATCAGAGTCTGCAAAGGTAAGTAGAACAACGAGGGGGGATCAGCTGTGCTGCGTGATTTATATTAGCTAGAAAGTAGGAAATCCTGCTTTCTAGCTAATATAGATCGCGCGGCACAGCTGATCATCGCACAGCTGATCGTCGGATATAATGTTCGCCTGAACCGGTAGCATTTTTTACTACCAGTTCAGGCAAACTGGTCCAAACCAGTAGCATTTCACCTCTGCTATTGGCTTACAACAAACAAAGTCAATGGTAAAGCTGGAAGAAGGTCCCAAATGACAATCACATATCTGCAGAGTGCCTAACAATGGCAACTGCTGTCACAAACAGTCATGTGACATCATGCTTTATGGCACATTGCTTAGCAATGGAGTTCCAAGTTCCAATTACTATCAGTAAGGGAGGACTGCCTGATAGTATTCTAAATTTGCTCCAGTTTTATATTTTTCCTTGAACCATTTCTTACTGTATGCTACAAAGAACAGACAAAAGATCAGGATTCTTAAATTTAAGATTAATTACTTTCCTACCACTGCATTAGCTGGTAGTATGTGAGGTTAAGATACTGGTGTGTTGAGTAACCTGGTTATGATCCTGGGCAAGTTCATATCAGTAAATCTAATGTACTTTGAATTTTCCATTAATCTCTCTCTCAAGAGAAAATAGTGTAGCTGGCTGTCTTCCTTTCCTGGATTTGATTCTATCAGTCTTTTCAGTGGCTCTAACACTGAGAGCTGAAACTTGGCTCTTTTTCTTTTTATTGTTTGTATTTCTTACGCATTTGAATTGATTACCTAGTCTCCAATAGCTGATCAGTGGTTCACTGAACCCAGCACTGAGTCACTGTTGCCACTCTGCTGCCAGCTCTCCAGTCAGCAATATCACTTGTCCACCACAGATGACTCGCTGCTTCCTGCCTGCCACAACCTTCCAAGCTCATCTTTTCTCTTAGGCTAATTGGGCAGGCTCTCTGGAGACTTAAAACATCAACATCTCCTGCAGCTGGGCTCACGGACATACTGTAAAATTTCCTTGGCTTTATGAAATTTACATTCTCCACCTTCAGCATTCTACACTACCATACACCTGTGACCCAACTTTAAGTAAGCTTTATTACCATTTCTTGCCTGAGAAAAAAAGAAAGAAAAAGGAAGGCGGAAAGAAAGAAAGAAAGAAAGAAAGAAAGAAAGAAAGAAAGAAAGAAAGAAAGAAAGAAAGAAAGAAAGAAAGAAAGAAAGAAAGAGAAAGAGAGATAGAAAGAAAGAAAGAAAGACAGACAGACAGACAGACAGACAGACAGACAGAAAGAAAGAAAGAAAGAAAGAAAGAAAGAAAGAAAGAAAGAAAGAAAGAAAGAAAGAAAGAAAGAAAGAAAGAAAGAAAGAAAACAAACAAATAAACAAACAAACGGAAACTATCATTTTATCCTATGAGGAAAAAAGGTACAGTGTGGAAGACAAGAGCTTTTGAGAATTAATAGTTTTAAAGCTCTATTCTTCTATATTCAGAAAAATTTATAGAAATGTTTGGGAAGCAGAATCCATATGCTATAATTTAAAGTATCCTAAGAGTTCTTTGTTGTTCTTGAGATCAAAAACATAAGTGATTAATAGCTTTTTAAATACTACATAACCTTTATAAAGGGAAACTATTGACAGCAGAAGCACTCTGCATTTGTCAAGTGGTACTGAATTTATATATATATATACACACACACACACAAAATGGAGCAGAATATTATCATTGGCTAAGAACAGAAGGTATCTAATCATATAAATATTATTTTTCTCTGTCTTGGGTGGGGAGAGAGATCACTTTGGTCCAGTTAACAACTACCTGCTAAGTTGAACAAGCAATGATTGCTTCTGACAGCTGTCTACTTCATATCAGTACTTAACCAGAGGTTATTTTATATGTAAAAAAACTCCAGATTGATATGAATAATGAACAATTTGTGTTATGTATGTATAACAAACAAACAGAATCAAGATTTAGCTCATTCTAATCTTATATCGAATTAGACCCCCACTATTCTCCCTCCTCTAATATTTGGCCAATAATAATAATCTATCAAGAAATAAGATTTTACCTAACATTTCATCCTATAATATAATGAAACTGTTTTATTATGGAATAGGTAGAATGGGATGTCATCATCTCTTAACTACACAAGCGTGGCTGATGGATGCCTCCCATTTTAATGTACAACAAAGAGCTGAACTAGATAACGAATTTATTATTACTCTCTGAAGATTAGAGGTTACTCCCAGAAGATGTAGTAAGCCAATGAAAATCTATATCTACTGGCTAAACAATAGCCAGAAGGCTGCCTAGAGATATTGATTTACTTTCTAAGCCATTTAGGCCTTAATGGTAGAGAAAAGCTGAAGTGCTGTTTACTTTCTGCCAGAATCGACCAAACAAACAACCTTTTTTTAAAACAGACTTTTGATTGATTTTGCTTAGAGGAATTAGAGGTGATTTATTTTTAAGCTGAAAGCAACTCATAAATATCTCTAGCTGCACAGGTTCCCCATGAGTAAATGTTAAAGACAAGTACTTATTGAGGAATTCTGTTCTTGCAAATTGATGGGGATCAGTTAATATACACCTTTAGCTTGCTTTAGTGAGGTAAACACCTTTCTGAGAATCTGATTGCTTATTGAAGGTTGCTGAAACATTTTGTGAATTTTAAATTTTCACTGATACGTTTTGGTAGTATAAATAATCTAAGCTCTCATGCTAAAAGATAGATTATTTACCTACCCCACTATATTGGGTTGAATGGACATGTTCCAGATCCTATCTATCAAGCAATGATATCTGTAAACCCAGGAAGAATGGCTTCTCTATTACAGTGATGGGTCTTTGGAATACCATAATTCCTCCCCATAAGATTTACTTGACCCTGACTTGTTGGCATTCTATAAACCCTGGAAGATCTGGATGCTCCTCATATATGATGACTTGAGGTTGGGTGAACTTTTTCTTAATTGTTAGTTAATCGTTGTCATATGTCATTTTACTCTATATTTGCTACCTAGAATTATAAGGTACAAGATGGGCAGTTATAGTAAAATGGCAATGCCATGACTAGTACCTTCCAATACAGGAAAGCATGCAATTAGTGCATGAGATATGTGCAAAAGTCCTCCTCGATGGAGCAGTCACCTGTTCTTTAAGTGGAAACCAGGAAAATCCAGGAAAAACCTGTCAGTCCTACCAGACCAGGAACTCATAAGAAAGATAAACTACTTTTATTGAGATTGGCTATAGCAGAATTTTGTAAGTCTGATTGTGCTTTACCTACCCTCCTCATTTTTTATACTTAAATTAACTAGAGAACAATCTTCTGAGCTGCTCCCAAAAAATTTTCTTCCAAAATGTTTTAATCCCTTTTGCCTAGGTATTGGTTCCTACAAATTTCCAACAATATCATATTCCTTGCCGTCTATAGATCACGAACTAAGGATGGAAAATCTGAGAGGGCCTATAACCCAATCTATTTAGTTTTGCTATGTTTGAGCTCCAGGTACCATGAAGGAATCTGCATTGCATTTATGATACTTAACCCATGCTGCTAGATGATCTCACCAATTGACTGTATGTATGTAATGTATGTATGTATGTATGTATGTATGTATGTATGTATGTATGTATGTATGTATGTATAAATTTATGTATTTATTTGTTTGTTTATATCCTACCTTTATTATTTTTACAAATAAGTCAGCAAACATATCCAACACACCTTCCTTTTCCTATTTTCCCCACAACAGCAACCCTGTGAGGTGAGTTGGACTGAGAGTGAATGACCTAAAGTCGCGCAGCTGGCTTTCATGGCCAAGGCAGGGCTTGAACTCATGGTGTTTTGCTTCCTAACTCAGTGTCTTAACCGCTAGACCCAACTGGCTCTGGTTCATATAAATGTGAGTGGGAATGAATGTAAGCCCTGAAGGGCCCCACAAAGGAAGGATCTTGTGCCAGATTCCCCCCCACATATCAAACTGATTGGAATTGTCCATAGACAGAGGGGAAAGTTGACAGTACCACTCTCCCTCAACTCCTGAACTGGTCCAGAAGGATACCATGATTTATGGCATTTAAAGCCACTGAGAGGTAGGAGAAATAAGGGTAAATACACGATCCCTATCCTGCTTCTTTCAGAAGTCATCCACAAGCATGATCAGTACAATCTAGTTTCTATAACTGAACCCAAAACTCAACTGGAAGCGATCCAGATAACTGGTTCCCTCCTGGGCTCATGAAAACTGAGCAGCATGATATCTTTCAAACAAACTTGTCTAAAAAGGAATTTTGAAGATAGAATTAATATTGTCCAATATGGATCCAGAGATGGCTTCTTCAGGAAGTGGCAAACTATCACCTTCTTAAGTGTTGTTATGACCATCAATTATCTCAAAGCACTGAGCATTCAGGCATAGCCCTTCAGATATTTTGTCATCAAATTTATTTATTTATTTATTTATTTATGGTTTCTTATATGCCGCCCCACTCCCGAGGGACTCAGGGCGGCTTACAACATAGAAAAAATACAAGAAAACCAATAAATTCAATTAAAATCAAAATATAAAAGTTAAAAGTTAAAAAATTACAATATAAAAGCACCATTCACTCACCAGACATACCCGGGGGAGAGTGTAGATGGAATTAAGCTCTTCCCCCTGCCTGCAGGAAGAGCCATGTCTTAACGGCTTTTCGGAAGGCCAGCAGGGTATGATTGATAGGTGGAACTATTTCATGCTTTTGCAATAAACTCTCAATCAACTTCTAGTGTCCATTCTTTAAAATATTATTTTAATTAAAATAACTCCTACGGTAGGCAGGGTATTGTATTAGATGATATCTAAGGACCATTCCAAATATTATGAAATATTTTAATTGCATTTATTTATAAATGTTTTAATCACGTTTTTAATATTAAAGCAATCATACAAACAACTTCCACTGAATACACACCCGAAACGGAAAGCATCGACTTCTAGCTTCATATTAATTTATGAGTTTGCATTTGGCCCCACAATGCTGCTATTGGAATAATTGAGAATATCTTCTGGATTTAATTTACTGCATGGTAAATAGCTTTTTTGTGACTTGTCATCTCCCCCAAGGCAGCCAAACACATGCATATTCTTAAAATTACCGATACTTCTCATCCAAATATGTATTTTATGATTCTTAAATAAGACCTGTCTATTTTGTATTACAAACACAATGCTATCCCTATATTTTTAGTCAAAGGCAAATACATTTTCTTAAGAATAAATAAATTTAATATCCCATATTTGCCTCCTTTTGTAATTAGGAATAAAATCATTATTAAAAAATGTGTCACAGTTTTTCTGATTAAAATGTAACTTACTATCTAATTGTCTAGGAAAAATAACAGGTAGATTAATTAATTCCATGTGGGGCTTATTTAGAGCTGGCAATTCATAAAAGAAGCCTTGTTCATTTTTGATTCTAAAATATAATAAGAATTATTTAGTTGGATCTATCAGCCCCTATTTTTTCCCGACTGAAAAGTGATCATAGTCCTATAGAGAATTATAATAATAGATTCATTAATTTAAGTAAAAGTCTGTGTCAGGTCTGCGTTAGCTTAGCAGGATATTACAGGTAAAGACAAAGAAAATTGTTTTATTCCTCTGACATAATTTAAAAATGAAGTGTGAAGTTCTGTGACCTTGCTATAAAGTTAATAAGGCTCTCAGTTGTAAGTCACACAATTACAGAGATTTTCATACTGTGTTTCATTGATCCCATGAAACACATCAAAAGTAGCAAAGCTAAAGCTGTTTACAGAATTTCTTTGCACTTGGATGGCTTTACTCCATAGAAACAGCAGAATATTGGATATCAATATGTATGTGGGATATACCGTATTTTTTGGAGTATAGGACGCACCTGAATATAGGACACACCTAGATTTTAGAGGAGGAAAACAAGGAAAAAAGTATTCTGAACCAAATGGTGTAGTAATATATTATTTAATAAAATACGAGTGTAGCAGAATAATTTTTACAACCATGTATACTTTTTACAACCATGTATACTTTTTACAACTATGTACACTTTTTACAAACTTCAAACTTGACAGCTTTAAGACTTGTGGACTTCAACTCCCAGAATTCCTTCTCCAGGCATGCTAGCTCAGGAATGGGAGTTGAAGTCCACAAGTCTTAAACTTGCCAGGTTTGAAGACCCCTAACCCCTAACTCAGGGGTCTTCAAACTTGGAAGTGGTCTTCAAAGCTGTGGGCTCACTTTGGCAGCAGCGGTGGCGGTGGCTCCTTAGCTGCCTCAGGAGCAGGCTTCGGCCAGCAACGGCAGCAGGGGCTTTCCTGTGGTCCAGTGGCAGTGGTGGCGGGCAGCGGTGGCGGGCAGCAGCGGTGGACATTGGCAGTGAGCGGGGGCGGCAGGCAGCGGCAGCGGGCAGTGGCGGCATGCAGTGGCGGCGAGCAGTGGCGGCAGGCATCGGCGGCGGGCATCGGCAGTGGACATTGGCGGCAGGCAGCAGCGGTGGACATCGGTGGTGAGCAGTGGCAGTAGGCGGCGGGCAGCGGCAGCAGGCAGCGGCAGGCAGCAGCGGTGAGCGGCAGTGAGTGGTGGTGGCAGGCATCAGCAATGGACATCGGCAGCGAGTGGCGGCGGCAGGCAGCAGCAGTGGGCAGCGGCAGTGAGCCACGGTGGCAGGCAGCGGCGGCAGGCAGCGGCGGCAGGCAGCAGCGGCAGGCAGCGGCAGTGGACATCAGTGGTGAGCGGCGGCAGCGGTGGGCTTCGGTGGTGGGCGGCAGTGGCAGGCAATGGTGCCGGGTAGTGGTGGCGGGCAGCGGCGGCGGCGGTGGCTTTGATTGGCAGTTGGAACAGTCTCATGGAATACCGCCAATCAGCTGACTGTTGCCACCCATTGTCGCCGTTGCTGCCGTTGCCACCATTGCCACCATCACACCAACTTCCTCCCCCTCCCCCTAATACAACATCCGGAGTATAAGACGCACCCAGTTTTTGACCCTCTTTTGGGGGGTAAAAAGGTGCATCTTATACTCCGAAAAATACGGTATATAAGTTAAAAGAGAATATTTCTAAGGAATGATGCACATTTGTATGAAAACATGGACCTTATTCTATTATGTATACATTTTACTGCACATTTTTAAGGTCAATATGTGTAACTTGGGATAAAAACCTGCACAGGTAGACTACAACAGTGAAATAAAGGGTGACTATATTAGGCTGCTGAAGTACATTAGGCAGATACAGGTTCAGGTCATTACTAAGCCATGGAAACTAACTTCGATGATTTTGAGGCAGCCCAGCTAATATTTCTAGATATTCACCCAAAGAAGCAAATATAGTTTACACTTTTGCAGATTTTGTTATATTAAAGTAAGGGTTACTGTACATGTTGTAGAAAATATAATAGAAATAGAACTTAAGAAGTAAATATTGTTAAAATAGTAAAATAGATCAAAAATTAATGGGTACTGAATTAATGTGAATTGAAACAAGGATAGTGGTAGGAAAGTATGTTGAAGTGGTTGATCACAAAGAGAGAATGAATGAGAATCAGATTATAATGCAAATACAGGTAGTCTTGTATTATAATCATTTGTTTAGTGATTCAAAGTTACAATGGCACAGTTTTTTACATTTACGACTGTTGCATCACCTCCATAGTCACTTCTTGAGACCTTCTAATGACCAATCAATGGGCAAGCCAGATTCAGTTAGTAACCATGTTAATATTCCAAAAGTCCTTTTCAAAACATGTTTTGATTCTCATCCAAGAAACTTCTTCAGTGGAAAAGCAAAATGTTTTCAAGGAAAAAAATCCAAGAAAGTCCAACAGCTTGTTAAGTTAGTAACATGGTTAAACAAGCTTAACAAAGTAATTTACATAACAACAAGAAAAGTCATAAAATGGGGCAAAACTCACTTGACATGAGCTGTCTTGCTTAATAATGGAAATTTTGGGCTCATTTGTGGTCATAAGTTGAGGACTATTTATATGAATAAAAGAATGCATGAAATGATGAAATCTTCAAAAAGAAAAGTTGAGAAATTTAAAGAAAAGGCAGTGTGGTTTACTATTTCATACTTGTTTTCTGCACTTTGTATAAAATCCCTTATTATAAAAAGTTGTTTTATTAGTTTGATGTATGTATAGGCATATATACAGTATATATGTGTGTGAGAGAGATACAGAATCTATGCTTAGTAACCAGATTGCTTTGGAAATGTCTGCACATAATTCACAAGGTAGCAATTATCAATATTATGTTCTGTGCAAATGTCGGATGCACATTTCTGTGTATCCTCTATGCCTTTATGTGAAATTGCTAGTGATATGTAGCTAATATTGAGAAAGAAAGTAAAACTGAATAAAAACATAAATGTTTAGTGTAAGAATCTACATAATCAAATGCAGCATACTTTCCCCGCATCACTGTTCTTTTCCCCAATTCCTTGACCTAGCATTTTCCTGCCACATGGATAACATTTTCCCCAAGATACTAATAAGTATCTTACTGTGATTATGAATAGTGGCGTTTCTTTTTGAAGATAAAGTATCATGGATCAGAAAGTCTGTTCAGTTAGGCGGGAAGTCTCTTGTAAATTATTATCATTCAGATGCTACACTGCTGTGTAATTGCTGGTTTTATACCAGGTACTAGTTTTATACCAGGTGCTTGAGTTTAACCTCTTGTTAATTTATGTCATTTCAGAATATCACTTTTATGTAATCCTGATTTTAAAAAAAACCTTTTGTGGACAAATCAGTCTTTGCTTCCTACTGTATGATAGCATACTACGTATGTATCCTAAAATGTATGCCTTCAGAGGCTTCTTGACTTATAAAATACATTCTAGTTTTAAACTCGAAATCTAGTTAAAGTAATTAAGTTACTAGCAAGAATCTGAATCTAGATTATAAATGTCTTAAAACATAGGAAGCATAATTATATCTTATCAGCAGAAGTAACTAATGTGTCATAAATAAAGACAATGTGATGTCTCTTTGAATTTACTGAAGATGAAATACAGCCAGCATTTCACATTTATTTATTTATTTGTTTGCTGTTCTTATATGCATGTGCTTTTAACTTTAGTAAATCATTTTTATCTGTAGATTTTGAACTATCAAGCAGATGTAAACTAAGAGAGTTTGATAATGGTGCTCTCAGGGAAATATTATTCCTCTTTCTTCTTTTACCTGGAGTGAACATATTGAGAGAAGCTGCATGAGTTGGGGAGGAAGAGGGCAACAGACAAGAGACTCTAAAAAGCTGGGTTTGAGATTTTCTGAATATAATTTGTTAAGCCAAATTTAGTTTGCTAAGCCATGCTTGAGTTTACTACCTAAAAGCATCACAATAATAAATACTGCACTTTGGAGTAAAATGGCAAAAAGAAAGTGTGTGCCTGGAAAGCTCCTGTCCCTTTTCCACACTCTTTGAGAAATTTAAAGAACTTAATACCAACACCAAAAAGGGTTATTTTTTACTTCCCTTTTCTCAGTTTAGATATTAGAAATAAAAAATGTCAATGATGAGCCTATTATTAATCTTTTCACTACCATAATTTTTTCCCTAAAATCCCATTGCCATTGACCATTTCCTTATCTTTTCATATAATTCATTAGAAAACAGAATGGAGATTATATGATAGTGAAGACAGGATTGAGGAGAAAAGAAGAACATTAAAAGAAGTCATACAATCTTATTAATATATATTATATGCCACAATGAAGTCATTCTGGCTAAGTACAAAATTACCTGGTTAATAGATTTATGAGCAATGAGAAAAGGATGTTTTCCCCCCCAAAGAGAAGTACTGTATTTTTTAAATTAAAAAAAACCTATTTTTCGTTGGAAAATTAACATTCAATATTATCTAAATATTTATTGTATTTCCAGTTATGACTACTGCTAATGTTGGAAATAATTAGTTTTCAGGAAAAATTGACTTGCAGTTGGAAAGTAATCAAGTTTTTGGTTTCTTATATGTTAACATTATGTTACCTTATATTGTGTCATATATCTCATATATCATATCATATCATATCATCATAATATATTATTCTAACATTACATTGTGTTACATTACATTATATTACATTACATGTTAGCAGATTCTAAAATATACATTTCTAAGAAACAAACAAAACTTACAGGAGTGTTTTAGTCAAGACAATTTACATTGCATCATAGATCTGTAGAATTAATATGTTTGACATTTACTGCCTGAAAAAATTAAATTGTAGTAGACATATAGATAATTCCAGAGGAGGAGGAGGAGGAGGAGGAGGAGGAGGAGGAGGAGGAGGAGGAGGAGGAGGAGGAGGAGGAGGAGGAGGAGGAGGAGTTCTTGAATAACTTGGTTGGTTGGATTGAGTTATCATTTGAAATAAAGAGTATAAGATGTTGAAAGAAGCATATTTAATTTTTTCTCTAACATGTTCTGGATATTTTTTCTATATATGGTAATAAAAATTAATTAACTTATCAGCTCTGAAGTATTTTGCCATTCATGCCTCATTTATTCATCAACATTGAGATAGGAATTTGTTTTTGTAAAACTTCAGCTTTCAGATGTTTTCTCAATAAAGTATTGTTCAAATGTTCCATTAGCTATGGAGCAATAAAAAAAACACCATAATCTTGGATTATCAAAGAACAAGGAAATTCTATAGCTTGTTTTAATTCATCATAGCATTTTTCTTTCTTTAATATATTATAAAACTCTACCCCTGACATGTAACCAATGACTACAATATGTGTCAATAAATGACAAATTAAAGTTTCTTGGCTGCAGTGATAATAAAAAGATAAATGTTTCCTGTCCAGTTGTGTCTGACTCTAGGACAGTGTTGGTGAACCTTTTTGGCACCGAGTGCCGAAATGGGAGCGTGAGCGTGCGCACGGGGAAGCACCAGAAACTGGAAGAGCAGCTCCCCGATGCACATGTATGGGAGTGCTGGAAACCGGAAGAGCAGTTCCTCAGCATGCAGTCACCTGGTGTTCTGGTTTCTGGTGCGCATGCACACGTGAAGACCAGCTGGCCAGCACACATGCATGTGCCAGAAACTGGAAGCTCAACTTCCCATTGCGCACATGCGCGCCAGGGAGCTGCTCTTCTGGTTTCTGGTGCTCCCACATGCGCGAAGACCAGCTGGTTGGCATGCATGTGCGTGCCGAAACCCAGAAGAGCAATGGGCAACAGCTGGCATACCAGGAGAGATGGCTCTGTGTGCCACTTTCGGCATGCGTGCCATAGGTTCACCATCACGGCTCTAGGGCATGATAGGACAGTATAAAAGCATAAATGTGGCTTCAGTAACATTTGTACTTCATAGATAGGGTACCACATATATGAGGACTTTGCTAAATCTCACATTAAGAACTAGGGAGGGTAAAACTTCAATCCTGGTTCTAAAAAAAGTTAATGCTGGGCAGAAAGGCTAAGGTAATTAAGTATCTGCCCATTTCCCATCTAAAACAAATTGTCTCTGGACAAGATGAGTAGCACATGAAGTTAAATAAAATGTGTTTGCAAGTTGTAAGGTTGGAATATGACAGACTTCATTCTGGTACTCTAAATTTAAGAAATTTTATCTAACGATTCTTTTAGCTTGAGTGTACTTGAAAAGAATGAGTTGCTTAGGTAGGAAACCATAAAAGGTAAATTTTCCCAGAATTACTTCTTGCTGAGATTTAAAATTGAAATTGATTTGTTAGGACTTATGGAGGTAAGTGGTATTTGAGCCAATAGTTATTAACAGTCATGGTTATAGCTTCCCTTTTTGAGAATGTAAATCAAATTAGGAAGCTTCTGAAATAGTGCAACTGGAATTGGATTGTTTGCCAAATATTCAAAGCAGAATCCCTGTCAAATCACTGCATACATATATATTTTTTGGCTATATGATGAATAAAAAGACGAATAAGCTCACAGACAATTGTTTTTCTGCTTCAAAGGTTGCAAAGGTATGGCTTGAGATGAAAACTCAGAATGGAGATTAGTCTGTACTTCTGTTACATACCTACCAATTTCCATCACTCATTCTTCAATTATCCCACCCTAGTCTCTTATTTTGAATGGAAAATAATGTTGCTGAAAGCTTCTTCCCACCTAGTGCTTTCCAGATGTGTTGGACTAGAATCCACCACCTTTCAACTTGAGGAAGAGCTACTTTATGGGATTTTCTAAGAAGAAACAGCTGCTCTAGATATTTGCTTTATTATTCTGACATGTTCTGAGGAAAATCTATTTCTCAAGGGAAATTGCTAATTGTAAAGTTTCATGATTTAAGGATATATTTTTTTGCAAATATCTCTGGGTCAAGGCTCAAGTGTTTAAAAGAATGAAGAATTATAACTACATCATGTAGTCCTTTAAATGCTGCCAAATTCAAGTTTCTATAAATTAAGTATCTGTGCAATCTGTGCAAACAGCACTTGAGAAGATATTTTTAAAAACCATTTTGTCATATGACCTCATTGGTCAATTGATTTTGGATAAAAATGCATAACTAAACTAATCATTATGTACAAAATTTAAATTCTCTTTTGCACATTATGATGCAGTACTTATGTGTTCATCAGGTGTATAATAAAACATTTATTATTTCCATATTTAGAATCAGGGCAATTTTTTTCCTGATGATATGCTATCTAATTGCTTAATCAGAAAGGTTATATAGAATAGTTTTAACAGTGGGGTTTTTTCTAATTAACATCATAATGCAAAGCTGCACCACAGCCTATTTTATTAGTGAAAACCAAATGGGCTTAATTTTACCCAATGTCAATCACATCACCTAAACCTACAAGAAACTTTGTGTCTTTTGAATGTCAGGTTAACTGAATTAAATATTTCTTTAATAATCATATTCTAATTTTTTAAAAGTATTGTTTAGCTACAGTAAATTATAATATATAACATTTCAAAACTGAGGGGATACTAACAAGGTTGAGGATTTATCATATACTTTACATAAGAGAATAAGCATTTTTTAAAATGTCAGACTATTGATTCATCTAATTCAGAACCGATTTGTAGCAGTTCTCCAAAAATCTGGTTGAGTCTTTTCTAACTTAAATTTCATTGTCAATAGTTGAATTTGGGATCTTTTAAAGGTAAAAATAAATCATCCCTAGCATTGAGACAAAGCCCTTTCTATAATATGTTATTGCTAGGCTGTATAGTCCAATGGACAATAAACTGTGTATACCTAGTCATAATATGTTAAGAGGCAGAATGTGTGTTTGATAATTGAGGGTATATTTGATATTATTAATTTTGAAATGACCATTTCAGAGTAAAGCAATTGCTTGGTTTTAATTTTAATATGTGTACATCTGCTGCAGCAATAACTTTGTAATATATTGTACCGGTAATACATTAAGTTTGTAATGTGCTATATACAGAAGATTGGGAGAGACCCAATAGGAGTCAGAAAGTTCCACTTACTGTCTGCAAAGCCAGGGCGTTTTATAAAATATTTCAAGTACATGAATGCCTTTCTATAAGCAGAAAAATAAATACACATATACACAGAATAAATTATCCATGATGTGTATAATTTGTATAAAGTTCAATATAAATAATATTTATAAAATGCACAAACATTATAGGGCAATGTAGGATTAGAAGAGGAAAATTAGGCTGTCAAGAATTATACAGAAATAGACTGAACTGTAAGTTATGTTTATAGTTGAACTCTACCTGAACTGTTGTTGCCACCCAGGTCATGTGTTTGAATGCTCATACGCTATTGGTTGTTGTGTCTGACAGCCCTCTATAAAAGAGCTAGCTGTCAGACCATGTTTTGCTGGTTACTTGAGTGAGCTGAGTAAAAGAGCTGTTATGAAGTCTGTCTCCTGTGATATGTAATTGGTTAGAAGATGTGAACCACTTTACTGAGAAGTCATAAACAGTAGAAAGTGTTGTGTAGTTTAAAATACTTCTGTCTGAACCCTTTGGGGTTCCCACTTACTAAATATTGTATAATGTTGCAATCTTTTTCTAAACATTTTTATATAACTTTTGTACTTTTGAATACATTCTTGGCTGGTTTTGGCATATTTAATCGTCACAAATTATTCTGATCTGGAAAACATATGTAATAGCTTTCTTTAAAGAGTGCAGTTTTGTACTGAATAAATAACACTGGATTCTTAGGAACAGACATATTAAAAAGTTATGATTCTTTATGCCTTCTTTAACTGATATTAAATAAAGAAAACTATGTACATTAACCTAACAATGGATAGGCTGGTACAAATATATTTGAGTTGAAAATATCAGAAATCAAAAAGATCATGATTGGGATAAAATTCTCCATATCACACAATCTCTAGAAATATTTATGTTTCAATTTTATATCAAAAGGCCATGAAAATGTAATTATCTAGAGGAGAAATATTCTAGTGAAGTAGAAATATCAAAAAGAAAAATGTCAGCTCTAAAGAACAAAGGTTTAGTTGGCCAACTGGTTTAGAGCTATTTGCCACTTAAATGGACTTTCCTAGTTAGCTTTTGATTCCTGGGTACAGCAGCAGCAAAGTTAGAAGCCGCTATTATGTTCGGTAACAAAAAAAATGTTTTCTATGCTTTAAAATGAATGTGTAAGTGGAGAATATACCACTTCATTTGAAGGATCTGATCTTCGGGGAAGTAAAGTAGGTCATTCGTAAAAATGATTGAATTTCCCTTATAATTATTAATAGTATTCTGTTTCTATTCATATACAGCTTTTTGGAATATCTTGAGAATGCTTGGGTAGCATAAAGCTCTACTGAGAATGGGCTAAAAACTCTTGTGAATATTTTAACTAAAGATGAACCAGGTTTGGGTCAATTACTTGTGGGCCACAAGGTGGGGGAAGAGGGCTCATTTTGCAATAACAGAAGGAATTGTATAGAACTATTGCATTAGAGTAAGGATGTACTATGATGCAAAGCTTTACCAAGGCCAGTGATTAGAATATTAACACATGAAATACCCTTAACTATGCAAGTCAGTACAAAACATGAAATACATCTAATACATCAATTTGTGATTAATGATATTTTCATGTGCATAGACTGTGATAACACATGTATGTAGGAACAAAGAATTGGTCATGAACTGGATTTGTATAAAGTTCTTTCTATTCAATAATCAGTTCATTAAAACCTAAACTGAATTTTAAAGTTAAGCAGTAAATTGAGGACAAATGCCAAATAATAAGGTTTCAACTGGTCACTGACTTATTATATAAGAGTCTATTATATATATATATATATATATATATATATATATATATATATATATATATATATATATATATATATATATATATATATATATATATATATATATAATAGATATAAAATGCAAAATAATATGCAATGTGTTTTCTATTTGGTTTTATAAGCAACTAAATTGTTTATAACTTTTAAAACATTTCCAGTTTGTACTCTCTGATTGAATTATATTACAGAATTTAAATTTCTAATCAATATCTCTTTACAACCAATCCTTTGGAAATGTAGAAGTTCATTTTTTTCTTTTTTAAATACTTGCCATAACAAACAATAAATTACAACATTTGCTTAGGAAATTACATTTTGCCCTACCTCTCTTATGATGATACACCCTGCAACTAAATTTTGGACAGTGTAAGAAATAAAGTTAGATGGTATAATTCATAAAACATAAAATAGTAACCTTGAAAAGCCTCACTTTGGCTAATCAGCAGTTGCCAAAAGGCCTAAAAAAAATAATCTATCTCTGCTACAAACATTTTTATATACATGGGGGCGGGATATATATCTCCTCATAGATTTAATTTTTTGAAAATTATGAGCTCATCCATTTCAGAATGGGTGTCAGATGATATGATTATGATAGAAGTCAGGATGCTAATTTGTTTAATGATCAGCTATTGATGTTTCTTTCTTTCCTTTTTTCCTCCTACATATTTCAGAATGAAGAATAAATTTTGGTATTTTGAATTCGGCACTTCAGAAACTTTCTCTGCTACTTGCAAGAAGCTGCATGAATCTCTGGAAATAGAAGTAAGAAAGTAATTGCTGTGTATAGTTCTGGCTAACGTATAAGTATATATTAATCCAAACCAATATGATAGATCTATTCAAGCTGGGGGTGGGGATTACAAATAAAAAAATAAAAATAGTAATGAATGCCAGATTCAAGACATTCAACTTAGCAGTGAAATGCATTTAGTTTCAATGACTATCCCACTAAATTCAATTCTCTTTGTTGAGTCCTCAATATTGGAATAAAATTCATTTTAATGATTGCAAAGTCATATTTTTAAAAACAGATCCATCTTATTCACTTATTTATTGATCTTATTTGTCTACTTTTTATTTATTTATTTAAAATATTTTACATTGTGTGAATCATGCAGTCCAATCCTAGACTATATACATAAATTTTAAAAATACATATAAATTTAATGAAATAATACACATAAAACAATTACCATATAAAATAATATAATTATTGCCCATGGTTATTATAAAATCTCAAATGTTATGTTACATACCAACTAATCATTAACAAAGTTGGTATCTGTATTATCTTTGGGGTGAGTATCTCTAAATAACAGCTGATTGATATCAAGTGAATGTCCACAGAATGTGGGACAAATGGACACATGGATCTCTATGGAGAAGGCAATCTCATAGATATGGTCACAATTGTTCAGGACTTTACAAATGTCAAAACCCAGGATAAAATCTGTAATTAATCAGTTTCTTTTAAAAAAAATCAGACATAAAAAAGGATATTTACTAGGGGTGCCATTCAGCAAAATATATACACATAGGTACAGCTTGATATAAATATTTAATGAGATTGAATATTCAATTCAACAGGCAGGCTGCTTTCCTCCCCACCCCCATCCCTGCCACCACCATACCTGCCACCAACAGGCAGGTAGGCTGCTTTCCTTCCCCCCCCCATTCCTAATCCTGATTGTGGGAGGAGAAGTTGTCCAAATTTACATGGATACTTGAAAGATCATTGTCTGTTACAACATCATGTTGGAGGAGTAATACCTCATTAAAAAAACCTTGGTCCAGCTGGCCCGGCTGGTAGCACCTTGTAACGGCCCCTTTCCAGGGTTACAGGAGAAGATGGTCAATGGTTTTGAAGGCGGAAGAAGGCTCTACACCTCAACGGTAGATAAAGCGGCAAAACCATCTTCTAGGAGAAGGCAAACTCTGACTCCAAACCTCCACTGCCTTGTGGCTATATCCATCATTGGAAAAGGCTTCAGGAGTAAACCTTGAGGCAAAATCCGGAGCCGGAGTCCTGGAAGCAGTTCGTGACTGTGTACAACCACGTTATGATAACTCCTATGACACAGCTGGAACCAATCGTATTGGCTTTGCCATTCCATTGGATTATTTCAGAGATGTGGAGAGTGGGGATCTGCTGCTTGGGTAACAGTCTATCCTCCATACTAACCTACCCATGCCTCATGCTCTGGAGAGGTTACTCCAGCTTTGCATACAGCACTGAAACAACATGGAAAGTGACAGCTACTGGTTATAAGTCTTTGCTTGATTGGCATAGAGCATGACGCCAGGGGCTGCTTTCGATGGTGGGAGAGGTCATTATGCCTCATTGGCATAATAACAAGCAGATTGATAACTTTGCATCATGCAACAACCATAAGAAAACTTTAGCCCTAAAGTTGGGCATTTGGAATGTTTGGACAATGACCCCCCCCCCCGTTTTTTCTGATGATTTGCAAGATATAAATGATGTACACAAGACCGCTGATATTGATATGGAGCTGAGCAGACTGCAAATGGACATCGGGTCTCTGGGGGAAGTTGGTTCCAGAGCACGGGGCCAACCACAGAGAAGGCTCTCCCCCTAGGGCCCGCCAGCCGGCATTGCTTGGCCGACGGGACCTGGAGGAGGCCAACTCTGTGGGCCCTAACCGGTCGAAGGGAAGTGTGAGGCAGAATGCGGTCTCGGAGGTAGCCTGGTCCTAAGCCATGAAGGGCTTTAAAGATGGTGATCAACACCTTGAATTGGACCCGGAGACCGATGGGCAACCAATGCAGCTGGCGGAATATGGGTGTCACGTGGGTGTACCTAGGCACACCCACCACAGCACGCGCAGCCGCATTTTGCACCAACTGAAGTCTCCGGATACTCTTCAAGGGTAGCCCCATGTAGAGCGCATTGCAGTAGTCCAAACGGGAGGTGACAAGGGCATGAGTGACCGTGAGTAGAGCCTCCTTCTCCAAGTATGGCCGCAACTGGTGCACCAGGTGAACCTGTGCAAAGGCCCCCCTAGCCACAGCAGAAAGATGATGATCCAATTTTAGCTGTGGATCTAGGAGGACCCCCAATTTGTGGACCTGATCCGAGGGGGTCAGTTTTGCTCCCTCGAAAGCCAAGGAGGGACAGTTGTCGTAGTCCTTAGGAGGCAGTACCCAAAGCCACTCAGTCTTGTCGGGATTAAATCTGAGTCTATTCCTCCCCATCCAGATCCTAATGTCGTCCAGGCACCGGCACATTACATCAACTGCCTCACTGAAATCAGACGGGGTGGTGATGTACAGCTGGGTGTCATCAGCGTACTGGTGGAAACACACCCCATGTCTGCGGATGATCTCCCCCAGCGGCTTCATGTAAATGTTAAACAGGATGGGTGAGAGAACCGACCCCTGAGGCACCCCACATACTAGGGGCCTAGGGGACGATCTCTGCCCTCCTGCCAACACCGACTGCATCCTATCGGCGAGATAGGAGGAGAACCACTGCAAAACGGTGCCTCCCACTCCCAACTTGCCGAGATGATGCAGAAGGATACCATGGTCGATGGTATCGAAGGCCGCTGAGAGGTCAAGTAGCACCAGGATGGAGGAATTTCCCCCGTCCCGGGCCCGCCAGAGATCATCCATCAGAGCGACCAAGGCAGTTTCAGTACTGTAGCCGCGCCTGAAACCCGACTGATAAGGATCTAGATGGTCTGTTTCATCCAGAAGTTGCAGAAGCTGAGTAACTACCACCTTCTCCACAACTTTCCCTAAAAAAGGTAAGTTGGAGACCGGACGATAATTCTTCAAATCAGCTGGATCCAGGGAAGGCTTCTTCAGGAGGGGTCTCACCACCGCAGCTTTTAACGACTGCGGTACGGATCCCTCCCTCAAAGAAGCGGTGACCACTGCCTGGATCCAGCCGTGTGCCACCTCTCTGCTGGCCGAAACCAACCAGGAGGGGCACGGGTCCAATAAACAGGTGGAGGTACCCATCGCCCCCACAGCTCTGTCCACATCCTCGGGAGAAACAGGCCCAAACTCTTCCCATAACGGTGGACTAAGACTTGCCCCTCTCAACTCTATGGACTCTGCCCAGCCAGAGTCCAGGTTCGACCGAATCTGAGCGACTTTATCCGAGAGAAACTCTGCGAATTCCTCAGCTCTGCCTTGTAAGTGTTCCTCGCTCCCCGCTTTGGCAAGGAGGGAGCGAGTCACCCTAAACAAGGCGGCTGGGTGAGAATCTGCGGATGCAATAAGAGCGGAAAAATAGGATCATTTTGCCGTCCTTATCACCACTAAATAAGATCTGATGTAAATTCTTAATAGTGTTCGGTCAGATTCGGTTTTGCTGGCCCTCCAGCGGCGCTCCAGACGTCTCTTCTGGCGTTTCATCTCCCGGAGCTCCTCGGTAAACCAGGGAGCTTTCCGGGATCCACTGCCGCGGAGAGGTCGCTTAGGCGCAATTCGGTCGAAAGCCCCTGATGCTGCGATGTTCCAAGCAGCCACCAGGGAGTCAGCCGAATTGTGTACCAGGGTTTCAGGTATTTCCCCAAGTTCCCTCTGGAATCCTTCTGGTTCCATTAGGCACCTGGGGCGGAACCACCTAGTCGGTCCCGCCTCCCTGCGGGGGAGGAATGGGGCTGCAAAATCCAACCTCAGTAGGAAATGATCTGACCATGACAGTGGGGTGATGACTATGTCCCTTATCTTCAGATCATCTCTCCACTGCCCCGAAAGAAACACTAGGTCGAGCGTGTGACCACCCTCATGAGTCGGACCCTGGATTACTTGGGTAAGGTCCATGGTTGTCATGGAATCCATGAACTCCTGAGCCACCCCGGAGGTTTCGCCAGCAGATGGCAAGTTAAAGTCCCCCAGCACCATAAGCTTAGGGAACTCAACCGCCAAGCCGGCTACTGCCTCGAGCAGCTCAGGCAGGGCCTTACTTACGCAGCTGGGAGGCAGGTACGTCAAGAGAAGGCCCACCTGAACCCCTAAGTCCAATTCAGAAGGAGCATCTCATACCCAACAATCTCCGGGGCAGGGATCCTACGAGGATGCAGATTTCTGCGCGTTATTATTGCCACTCCTCCCCCCCTTCCCTGGGGTCGAGAATGATGCTGCACCGAGAAACTGGCTGGGCATATCTCGGAGAGAGCTACTCCCCCCTCCTGCCCCAGCCAGGTCTCAGTAACACAAACCACGTCTGCCCCTTCCTCTGTGATTAGATCACGTATCAGGGGGGCTTTGTTGGTAATTGACCTGGCGTTGAGCAGCAGCATCCTGAGCCCAGGGCCCTGAAGACCCTGGTTGCCAGGTATCCGGGTTGAGCAAGATGGAACCAGATCAGAGGGGCCAGAACAAGGGATCGCTTGTAAATAGCGAGGTCTTATTCCCCGAGAGGAGCCCACCCCTCTGCTCCCACCATATCTGCCTCTTCCCATTATGACCGACATGTTCTGGCTCTCGCCCCCACCAGAGACCCCCTCCCCCCTGCTGGTCCCCCTCCTTTCCTGCAGGCCATCCATACCATTCTCGCTGGTCAGGGAAGTTTTGCTCCGCCACCCCCAGCTTCTGTTTCCACATTCAGCAGGTGGGGGTGGAGGCCCAGGCCCTGACTCTTCCATTGTCACTAGTCTAACTTATATAACACGTACACATTCCTATCAGTCATCCTCTTACATAATCACTCAGTCATACTCATA
Source organism: Diadophis punctatus similis (assembly GCA_023053685.1). Lineage (NCBI taxonomy): Eukaryota > Metazoa > Chordata > Lepidosauria > Squamata > Dipsadidae > Diadophis > Diadophis punctatus. The sequence continues at coordinate 17,695,288 of JALIGW010000007.1, forward strand.
CATAGCCCACACGTTAACCACAATCAACAGTACTTCCGGGGTAAAAATTGCAAAATTAATTAATTGCTGATATTAAAATCAATAAAATCATTAAGGAGCATAAGGGGGGAACCTCATTAAAAGTTTGTCAATCAAGATGTTCCAGTGTTCAGTTTTTGGAAGCCAGCAGTTTAGGGGCTGATGGTATATCCCCCTGCCCAAGTGGTGTCTATATTTCCAGAACACTCTCCCTCCAGAATCCGATGGTAGTCTGTCAGGGGGGGCTCCCCCCCAAATGGGGGAGGCACAAGGAAAGGGCACTGGCTACTGCAGGTGTCCAAACGGTGGGCCCGATCATCGGTGCGGCCTCAGTAACAAACGCAGCTGTTTCCGTGATGATGGTCTGATTATCATCTTCAGTAGAATCTAAAGACAAATTTTACAATGATCTGGCCGCCATTATCAAGAAAGTTCTTGAGAAAGAATCACTGTTTATCCTTGGCGATTTTATTGCCAGAGTCGGAGCTGATTATACTTCTTGGCCTACTTGTTTAGGTCAGTTTGGCATTGGGAAGATGAATGAAAATGGCCAACGCCTGCTGGAGTTTTGCTGCTACTATGGTTTCTGCGTTAGCAATACATTCTTTAAAACTAAGTCTCAACACAGAGTCTCTTGGAGACATCCAAGATTGAGGCACTGGCACCAGCTCAATTGATTCTTACTAGGCATTCTAATCTTCCCAGTATTACAATCACACACAGCTATCAGGGTGCTGATTGAGATACAGACCACTCACAAAGAGATTGCATCACTCGAAGGAAGGAAGACCACGAATCGACATCAGCAAGACCCAAAACCAGGGCAAAGTGGAGGAATTTGCACAAGCACTAGAGGAAACTCTTCCAGGCCTGGCTGAAGCAAATGTATCTGAAAGATGGGAAGATTTCAAGAATGCTGTCTATAACACCGCCTTGTCAGTATTTGGTAAGGACATCAGAAAGACAGCAGATTGGTTTGAAGCCCATTTGGAGGCGCTGACACCAGCCATCAAGGAAAAAAGGAAAGTGCTAATTGCATATAAAGCCTGCTCCACTGCGCGCAATCTACAGGTTCTGCGAGTTGCTCGTAGCAAAGTCCAACAGGCTACCAGGAGATGTGCTAATGACTATTGGTTGCAGCTTTCCTCTCAGATCCAGATAGCAGCAGATACAGGTAACATCAAGGGGATTTATGATGGCATCAAGCAGGCCTTAGGACCAACACAGAAGAAATCTGCCCCTTTGAAGTCTGCTACAGGTGAAGTTATTCAGGACCGAATGCAGCAGATTCTGCTGGGTGCAGCACTATGCTGAGTTATATTCCAGAGAAAATGTGATAACTGACGAGGCATTGAATGCCATTGAGTGCCTGCCTGTCTTGGAGGATCTCGATAGTGAGCCAACTTTAGAAGAACTAAACATGGCCCTGGACTCCCTCGCCTCTGGCAAGGCACCTGGGAAAGATAACATCCCTGCTGAAGTTTTGAAGTGCTGCAAAGAGATCATCCCCACGGAACTGCATGAAATCTTCTGTCTTTGTTGAAGGGAAGGTGGAGTACCACAAGGCATGAAGGATGCAAATATCATCACACTGTATAAGAACAAAGGCCACAGGGGCGACTGTAACAACTACCATGGCATCTCTCTTCTTACTGTGGTAGGGAAGCTGCTTGCACGTGTCCTACTGAAGAGGCTCCAGGTGCTTCCAGAGAGAGTCTATCCAGAATTACAGTGTGGATTCCAAGCCAACAGGTCCACTACTGACATAGTATTTTCCCTTAGACAGGTGCAGGAGAAATGCAGGGAACAAAGACAGCCACTTTTCGTAGCTTTCATAGATCTTACAAAGGCTTTTGACTTGGTTAGTAGGGATGGCCTTTATAAAATTCTCCCCAAGATTGGATGTCCACCCCAGCTCTTCAACATCATCAGGTCCTTTCACGAGGAAATGAAGGGCACGGTAGTTTTGATGGCTTAACATCAGATTTCTTTGACATTCGAAGTGGAGTGAAACAGGCTGTGTCCTTGTGCCAACTCTATTAGGGATGTTTTTGCTGTCATGCTGAAACATGCTTTTGGAACTGCAACAGAGGGAGTCTTATCTCTGGACCAGATCAGATGGAAAACTTTTTAGCCTCTCTAGATTGAGAGCAAAGTCTAAAGTCCAGCTGAAATGCTTATGGGATTTCCTCTTCGCTGACGATGCTGCCATTACTGCCCACTCTGCCAAAGACCTTCAACAACTTATGGACTGTTTTAGCAAGGCCTGCCAAGATTTTGGATTAACAATCAGCCTGAAAAAAGCACAAGTCATGGGTCAGGACATGGACTCACCTTTCCGTATTATAATCTCTGCACAAGAACTGGAGATTGTCCATGAATTTGTGTATCTCTGCTCAACCATCACCGACTCTCTCTCTAGATACTGAGTGAATAAACTGAGGTGGTAAAGTGGCCACCACATTTTCTAGACTCACAAAGAGAATATGGCTTAACAAGAAGCTGACGGAACATACAGAGATCCAGGTCTATAGAGCCTGCATTCTGAGCACACTCTTGCATTGCAGCAAATCTTGGACCCTTTATGCATGGCAGGAGAGAAAGTTGAATACCTTCCATATGCTCTGTCTCTGAAGCATCTTTTGCATCACCTGGCATGACAAAGTTCCAAATAGCACAGTCTTGGAACGTACTGGAATTTCTAGCATGTATACACTATTGAAACAGCGATGTCTATGCTGACTTGGGCATGTCGTGAGAATGGTTGATGGTCGGATTCCGAAAGATCTCCTGTCTGGAGAATTAGTGCAGGGAAAGCGCCCCAGAGGGAGACCACAGCTGCGATATAAGGATATCTGAAAGAGGGATCTAAAGGCCTTGGAAATGGACATTAACAGCTGGGAAACCTTGACCTCTGATCGTTCAGCTTGGAGGCTAAAAACACTGCATGGCCTTCTTCATTTCGAAGAGACACTTGTTCGGCAGGCTGAGGCAAAGAGGCAGTCCCAGAACCAGTGAAATCTGGGGGCCGGGCAGGGGACAGAATGTATCTGCCCTCAGTGTGGAAGGGATTGCCACTCTCGGATTGGCCTTTTTAGCCACATTAGATGCTGTTTTAGGAACTCTTTCCAGAGCACGATACCATAGTCTTTCGAGGCTGAATGAATGAATATTCAATTGAATATTTAAGAGATTTTTTTACACCATCTACCATAAGATTTAGATAAAATGTATATGAATTTTGATGAGAGGATTAACATTTTTTAGATTCTTATTGTTACTTTATGCTTAAGGATAAACTGGCCCTCTGCACGGACAAAATCACTTAATAAAGATAGATGTTTTATCTACAAATGCATTCTTTCATTTTAAATCAGGAAGGTCTATAAATAATTAGAGCTTCAAAGATTATAAAATTCAGACAGAATTTTAGAAATAACCCAGATTGTAGAAAGAAGTGAGTTTTCTTTGTATTCATGGAGTAATAGATAATATTGTAATTGTATTTGTAACTGAATTTGTTTCAAAGGAAATTGAAAGTTTCTTCTTTATATTTCTTTTCTTTCTTTTTGAACTTTTGTTTTTTATTTATTTATTTTCATTTTCATTAGCTTATGTTCATCTTTGTTTTTTTAGAAAACTATAAAAAATATTAAAAAATATAACCCAGACCAATTCCTTTCATTTAGACTATTTTTCATAAATACAGATATCTGCAAGAAACAATAATGTTCTTGCTGATTTCTAGACCTACTTACTTAAAATAACATTCTTCACCCAATAACCTCTAGAAACCTTAATTATAAATGTCCCAAAATTCCCATCTAGGAATTTTAAAGATAGTAAAGTTGATTTCGTGCCTTTTTTGGGGATTGTTCAGTATGCATTTTATTATGTAATAATAATGTTATATTTTATGTTAGCTCACTGTTAGAAAAATAAGAAAACTATGTTAATGTTATCCTTTTCTGTGGAGGCCATGAAATGTTAAGATACAATGTAATGGTGTGCTGAGTAGGGACTTAACAGTGTAATATGAAATTCAATAAATGAACAAAAAACAAACAAATAAATAAATAAATAGACACTACTCCCACAGGGAACACATTGCAGTTGTATATTTACAAAAATGCAACAATCATTAAAACATCCACAGTAAGCAATAGAAGTAAAATGAAAAATCCCTAAAACATAAAATAAATTAAAATCCTGAGACCATCTTTTTCATATGTTTCTAGAAGTTAGCTAAAGTAGGAACTAACCTCATTTCTAGTATCTGGGCATTTCAGAAGGCCAGCACTGTCACTAAAAATTGTGTTTAAAATTCATTCTCATTACATATTTATAGCAATAAGTATCTATGTGTATACACACACGTTCACATTGAACAAAAATCTGACACTTAGGTTTTCTGTTATAATAAAACTCATTCCTAATGGCAGCAAACTCCATGTCAACCCAGGTAATTTACTGTACTGTACCATAACTCATTGACTATTGAAGATTGAAACTACAGAGGTACTATATAATGCATATATTATATATCATGTATTAAGAAATGAAGTACAGGGAAGACAGGTACTTTCTGTTAGAGTTGGGATTAATAATGAGAGCTATTTTTCGCATTTTCTAAAATGGCTGGATTTAAGTAATTTAAATAGTGAGATAGTTCTTGTATGACTTGAAATATGAATATTGGAATTTGAAGAGGAGGAGAAGGAAGAGAAAGAATAATCTATATTCCAATTTAGGAAGCCTAATCTATGCATTTAGCTTGACATTCATCTGTGCTCATTTGGGCTACTTTTCTGATTTCAGATACGTACACATATATTACTGTTTGCAAAATATTTTCTGCCCCATATTTGGTAAAGTCAGAGAAAAGTTTGAAAAGTTGGAACCCTTTTTCCTGCAGGAGTATTTATGTTTCCTATAGTTTTTGTCACGGTGTGAATATTGTCAGTTGTATGTTTATGCAGGGTGATGCACCCCTATTTTAATATTATGGTATATTCCAATATAAGCAGAACACATGATATGATGAGTGCGCATGTCCACATTCCTAAACCATCCTCTGCTACCATGTTGAGCGATTAGAATTAATCTCATAGAGGCGATTTAGATCTTTGCTTGGAATTCAGACAGTTAGAAATAAAGCCGAGATTAAAAGTCTAATAGAAATATTTATTTCGGTAGAAAAACAATAAATCCTGAATAATTACATTTTTTTGACTTGATTCTGACCTGAACGGTCGCGTTTCCTTAGCAAAGATGTAATTATTCAGGATTTATTGTTTTTATACCGAAATAAATATTTCTATTAAACTTTTAATCTCAGCTTTATTTCTAACTGTCTGAATTCCAAGCAAAGATCCAAATCGCCTCTTTGAGATTAATTCTCATCGTTCAACAGTTTTATAAGTAATAATGATTATAAACCTTCACTAGAAAACAGGTAGCACAAAAAGGGGGCTGTATTGCAAAAGAGCTATTTTAAATTATGGGACTTTTTTTAAAAAAAATACACATTCAGAGGTTATCTGAAAGCAGTGGAGAAATACAAAGATACTCCATGGAGAACTAACCTGGGTTGCCAGAGCTTGTAGTTTCTCTTACAGAAATAGAATAACATTTGTATTCCTTTCCCATTTTCCTTATCACCTTTTTTGGGGGAGCTGACAAGGAAAAAGGGAACAAAAATATAAGGGAACATTATTTCAAATATTCAATAAAATAGAACTGAAGCTTAACTTAATGTGCAAATTCAAACCTGCTTTTAAAAGAATTGCCATAAAGAGTGATGCACTTTAATTTGGAAGACTTATTCTTCCCCACCAGAAGCATGTAAAGCTCCATTTTTAAAAATCAGATGAATTTGAGAACTAAGTGCTGTTTTGAAAAAAAAATACAAAAATGATATTGCACATGTTAAAGACATATTACAAGGAATCAGCTTATGAACAAGTACAGTATGAATTGCTCCTTAAATAATTTAATGACCATTGTGTGACAAAACTCTAAACTTACTTCACTTCAGTGTGATCCTGCAGGGTTTCCTTATAAAAAGGATGAACAATATGTGGTTGAGCAATTTTCCCCATTAGCTTGTGTTTGAATAATGAGTCCTTTCAAATGATGGAAGCCCAGTCCAACATCTGGAGAACCGCATGTTCCTCAGCTTCCTATTTGATAATCTTTAGTTATATATTGCATTTCTGTCGCTTAAATCATACAATAGGTATCATTTTCTATAGACATTTTGTTTGGAAAGGATGGACATGTAGATGAACAAACAAATGCTTGTAGACAATGTCACATTTATATTATTCACCAACACTTTGCAAAATAATAGCTATACTTTATATCAAAAATAAAATCAGCAAATATATAATACATTTATGAAATGTTAGCAAAATGAAGATAGATTTGTACAGAAATTCTTCCATATCCAAACAAAGAAATTCTTCTTTACTAATTCTGAAAGTAACTCATCACAGCATGATTCTGAGGCCTAGTGAAATAATTGTCTTAGTGTACTGCCTGCTGTGTTCGATATTGAGTGAAAACGCTCCCTGCACCTTCTTATATCACAATTCTCCCTTTATTTAAATAATTTTAGTCAGATGGAGGGGGGGCACAAGACCTTTATAAATTAACAGCAGGGAAATACCAAAGGTGTCAGATTGCATATTTATCATCTTTTTCGTGTAATACTTAAATATGTATTAAGAAGTGACTGACATAAATTAGGCAGATTTCTGAAGCCACAGGCTGTGGCTTGTAGAGGACCCCCTTCGGCTTGACATTTCATCCTTGTCAAAGATCAAATTATTTTAATTTAGGCTGCAAATTATAAGGAATGAAGACTTCTTTGTGGGAATTCCCTGTGGTAATCTGACTTTTGTTGTTACTGCTGCTTGTCAGTGTGCAAAAGATATAATATGCATGCAAATAAGGTTAAAAAATATGTACTATCTAATTATCCAGCCAGTACATTCCACTTGAAGACAGTGGGAGGCCTGACACACAGTATGTGTTTGATTCATTGAGGCCTGCAGGGTATTTACACAAGATTACTTTTAATTATGAAATTAATATCTGTTTATCAAGAATGTATAGCAGTAAGTGAGTATACACATGAGTAGAATTTTTAGTAAAAATAAATCCTCTTAATACTTAACACCTATATGACATGTAAAAGTTTGATTCTAATAAAAAAACTGTTACTAAGCATATACACATACGCACATGTGTCTCCACTAAGCAACTTTATACACTTTGTTATCAGTACAGCCACCATGTAGTTCCTGCTTGTGTTACTGTGGGTGTTAGGAATAAATAATAAATACTCTATTTAGATTGAAACTTTGTGTGCAGATTTAAACTTCGATTATTAAAAACATATTAAAATGATTAACTGTTACTATAATGTTGAAATAGTAGAATTATTAAAGGTTAAAGAAACTTGTAGCCTCACAGGGGCTGTAGCATATCAGTCCTATCATCCCTAATTGGCAAGACCAATAGCATTGTGAGGATCAAGCTTACTTATCAGTACTGAAAAGAATCCAGCCTCTTGGAATCATTTTTCCCTGCTGTAGGAGATAGTCAAGCAGCATCTGGAAAGCCCCAACAAGTCTGTATTACCTCCAATATATTAATATTCTGAGTGCCAGCTATTAATGCTTACTAAAAGACTGTTCCAGATTCATCTATTGTCTGTAATAAGTTTATATTTTGTTCCTGCACTTCATATATATTATATGGATATTTATGTAGCTGGATAAAAATCATAATAATATATTAATGTCTGTTTTTATGGTCTGTTCTTATTTTACATCACCCAAAGTCACATACAATACATGAGATAAGTAGTTATATAAAGGGAATGAATGAATGAATGAATGAATGAATGAATGAATGAATGAATGAATGAATGAATGAATGAATGAATGAATGGCATCCTAGATCAATGCTACCCAAAACAAGTAGAAAAGAAATAAGCACAATTGAAAGTAGCCTTCCCATAGCTGGTAGAAATTAAGGTCTGACATATGAAACTCACTAAATTTGCAGAAAGGTAGTGTTGGAGATTAAAATGACTTTGACCACAAAGGTACTGTTTAAGGTACTTTCCGGTTGAAAGGATTAGCCGATGACATCTGTTGCCCTAGAACAGTGATGGCGAACCTATGGCACGTGTGCCATAGGTGGCACATGGAGCCATATCTGAGGGCACGCGAAGCATTGACCTGTATCAGCTGATTTTCGGCCTTCTTTTTGGCTGTTTTCACTCTTCCCAGGCTTCAGGAAAGCCTCCTGAAGCCTGGGGAGGGTGAAAAACGGCCCAATGGGCTTACCGGAAGTCTGGAGGCTTCAATGAGCCCTGTGCGAATGCATGGGGGGGGCAGCACGGGGGGTGCGCATGCACGGAGGGGGCAGCACAGGGGTTGTGCGCATGTGCAGGGGAGGGCATTGCATTATGGCTGTGGGCATGCACGCACACGCTATGGTGCACGTGCGCACCCTTTTGGCACCCAAGCCAAAAAAGGTTTGCCATCACTGTCCTAGAGACACCATGGTGGCTCCTTTCATGACCCTGTCATGAAACTGGAGCAAATGACAGGAGCTCACCCCACCAAGTAGCAGCACTCAGGTTTCAAACATGGGTTTCCTAACATCCAATCCAGTGTCCTAACCACCTGAGCTACTGAGCTACCGGAATGAAGATGGGTCCATTAAAAAAAGAAGTAATCTGGCCTCCTGCCATTTAGAGCTGTAAAGGTTACAATCAAAAACTTGAATTGGATCTGGAAGTGGATGGGCACAAAATAGGAAACATGTGCCCAAGATGCCCAGGCAACTGCATTTTGTACCAGGTGAAGGTTCTGCAGTCCCATGTAGAGAGCATTGCAAAAGTCCAAACAGGAGATGACCAGGTCATGAGTGACCAAGCAGAGAGCCTCCCTATCCAGAATTCACTCCAGGATTCTGGAGGCTGCTATTTTGCTAAATAATCTGATATAGAAAATTAATACAGGAAATATACAGTATGTTTAGTAAAATAATTTAAATAACAAAGATGCTGATATCCTCTAATCCCCAATTGATTTCTTCCTCTTTATTTTATTTTATCTTATCTTATCTTGATGCTTTCCATCTCCATCTCCATCTCTGTCTCTTTTTCTTTGGCAGTGTGATGGAATTCAGATAGATCTGAATAATATTTCTCTGGAAGGAATTGCTATTTTGAACATTCCAAGCATGCATGGAGGATCAAATCTTTGGGGTGAGACCAAGAAAAGGCGAAGCCATCGTCTATTTGAAAAAAATAGGCCAGATAAAAGGATCACTGTTACAGATGCTAAGGAATTGAAGTTTGCATGCCAAGGTGAGTTTCCAATTTTAAATGAATAGTTGGTTCTGGGTTCAAACTTTCAGATTTTAAAATAACAGAAAATAATAGATCAAGCATTAAAAATAACAGAAGATTGTTTAACATATGAGGGATTTTCTGATGGAGGGGTTTTATAGAAAAGCTCTAACTAGGGCAGGTGAAAAGTTTATGTCTACTTTTTAAACAGTATCCTTCCTGTCTAGGCTCAGATTTTGTGACTTCTTGACAGTTTCCAAAAAGGATTTTTATTTCCAAATTAAATATACTTTCTTGGCTGATATAAAAATACATTTTACTAGAAATGTGTGTACAATTTGTACTATGATAGGATTTGCTGCATTTTGCAAATGACAAGGTTTATTCTACACCTTGTCTTGAGAACTGTCATACATACACAGAGTATATACATACATATATGCATGCATGCATGCATGTATACATACATGCATGTATACATACGTGCATACATGCATACATACATGCATACATATGCTTGTTAATCTCTGAATAATTTAATTAATATCAGTTGCTTTTATTTCCTGGGTGAGACAATATTCACTAGCTTGGACAAAGTCTCCAGAATTGCTAGTTCATATATGGTTTTTTTGCATGCAAGTTTCTATTCCTCTTAATATTTTAATTATCTTAATAGGCCTTGGAATTAATTTGCAAACAAGTTATTTCCATCAATGCCAAAATGTCAGTAGAAGCTTAGCCTTGTTATCCAGCTTTTCTTTTAATCCTAATGTAGCTTTGCCAGCCAAATAGATGTTTTGCTTTATAAACAACTATTTAAATCTTTTTTGTGACCTATCTATGCAGGGGACTTTGTAAAACGAAAAGTCTGGCATTGATTAACAGAGTTGTAGCAATATGAAAGAAAGTTCCCAGGCATTCTAACTAACAGTTACAGGAATTTAAATGTCAGCAGTACAATGTTAGCAAACAGTTCTGTTTCTGTAAAGGAAGTGCAAAAGCAGTTTTGACTAAGATTAACATGTCATGCAAAAATTTATTTTATTGTTGGATGGGCAGTCTGTCCTTGCACCACTGCAGATATGGTAAGGATTAAGATTATCTGTATAGGCAAATAGAAGGATTGAGTCACGGAAACCAATCTGCAGGACATCCCAGAGAAATGATGCTATAGAATAAAGAACACAAAAGTAAATTACAGAATAGGCATTTAACTAAGTGTAGGAGCCTGGTGGACATTTATAGGATAAAGACACAGACCTGAGCAAATAATAAGTGGAAACAGAAATTCAGCATGTCCAATGGAAATTATGTCAATTATAGTTGAAAACATTGAATATGTTGCTCTTCTTGTTCCCCAAAGATAAAAGCATATTTATGAAAAGTAGAACAGACAAAGATGATGAGGGAAAGGTTTGGGCCGAGACCATGAATGTAACGTATAACAGAGGCATGAAACCAAAGCAAGCAAAGAAACAGAATGCAAAACTAAACTTTTTGTTCAAGGCTATATACAGGACAATTGAGTGATTAAAAAGGAATGAGTATCAACTTCAGAAGTGGTAGACTACAGGTCAAAAGTTATAGCATTTCCCCAGGCTTGGATAGAAAACAAAATGTAATTGATATTGTTTTCCATGAGCAAAGCAAAGGAGATGATGTAGAAGGATTTCTCCTTTTTCTCAATAACTACCCTTTGGCTCTGCAAACTATCTGACTGCTTTTCTTCTGGCAAGGCCTAGAAACAAAGTGCTGCAGGTGGAGAAAAGCAGAAGAAAACCTAAACTCTAAACTAACCTAAACTCTTCTATGAAAACGCCTTTGTTCTATTCATGGATGTGTTGGGTAATAAAGTCTCCTGATCATCTCAAAATATAGACTTTCAGTCTGGTGTTTCTAAATCATTAAGAATGTTATAGAAGAAAATCTATTTCAGCTTTATCATAGAATGTCAGGTACTTGTATTTAAGGAAGGACAACAGAGGAAACATGCTATTGGTTATTATTTAATCAATTATTACCTTGAAAATATTGAGCCATTCACCTGATATATATATACCATATTTTGTCATCTATCCAGAAAACATATAGGACGGCAGTGAGTTAGAATATGCTTAATTCTATTTGTTTTTCTATGATTGTCTATATTTATTCCATTGAGACTGAGTAATTAAATACATATTCTCAGACGTACATAAATAATTATGTTATCTTTCTTTTCTTCATATTCTGCACTAGAAAATATATAACACATTCAAATATAAGAATCGATTCATTAATTTAAAAACAATTCTTATCTATTTGAAACATTAGGATAAAATAGAACAACAGTTGAAAAGTAATTAAGTACAGCAAATAAAACTGTAACTCCCCTCTTTCACTTTTTTTATTTATTTTGCATTTCTTTTAAATGCAAGCTATAGGAAATGGTATTATCTGACATTCACTGTCTTTCCATGTCTGACCTTATTATATTGCAAACTGAAACAGTGCTATAGGTAGGTAGCAGCTTTTAAAAGGAGCACCATTTTCATGTTTTCTGAATCAGTATTTCTCTCCTTTTTCTCTCTGTTTTTAAAATGTTAGCTGCAGTCAGAAGACGTCCTCTTATTTTCATATTATGTATAGTAAGGTCTAAAGCTAGCAATGTGAACATATCACTGTTATGTTATGTACCTGCAAATTAAATTATCCCTAAGATTAGTTTTACTGTTTCAATGCTTGTGCCTCAATGCTTTAACCTAAATTTCTAGTATAAGGACCTAAAGCAGCGTTATCTTTGTGAGCTTAGAGTTGGTAAGAATTTGTTTTCTAAAGAAGCAGCATGCTGCCAAACACTTATTCAAGACCTCAGAGCAATTGCCAGTTAGATTGGCTCTAACCACTGCCATACCCTTTTAGTAGAACTACTGACATTCTACTTTTGTCTTCAACCAGATGTCATCCATTATTGAGAACATTCTCTCTGCAGGTGCATTGGATTCACTGCATGCCAAAACAAATTCAGTTAGCAACATAAGATTTTTATTATGCACTTTTTAAAAAAGATTACTAACAGCTAGTCTCACTTTCATTAAAAATACTGCATGTAAAAGAGAGAATTGAATAAAATAGTGTTCAAAATGTTTATAAGATGTCAGAAAACCTTTTCTTTACCATAATTCCAAATGCAAATGCTACAGATTTGCTTAATTGATATTGAGAAAAATAAGGATAGAATTTTTGTTATTTTTCAGTATTGAGGTAGATTCTAAGACTGATGGAATGCAGTGTGTGTGTGGGGGGGTGGTTCACATGTATAGTATGTGTTTTCTGCAGAATGAGTAACAATTCCACTCTTCATTGGAATAATCTCAATTAAGTAAGGTCACCTACTTTACTGGAGCAGCAAGATTTTTAGCCTCTGCGCTGTGTCTTTTGTCATGAGTTTTATTTTGTCCATAGGAGAAAACTTTTAGTTTTGGTCATCTTAAATTGTTTTATCAGCCTTGACATACAGTGTTTTAACAGGGTGTCAGTCTGGAATTTTCCAGCTTACTTGGAAAAAATAATGACTGAAGTTGTAACTTTCTTTCAAGCGGATGAGCTACTGGGCTTCTCATAAGAGAGAAGGTAAAATAAAATAATCATAGGCTTTTATTTTCTTCCCGGGCTATCTATATTGGGCAAGCTGAAATGTGATAGAATGTTAAGCACTATTACATTATATAGGCAATATTATTTGTATAGATAAAATTATTTTATTTGCTTCTAGTTGCTCCTGGATTTGGGAATGGGGCAGTGATAGTGGCACACAGCCATTTAAGTGCTTTTTGAATGGACTGTCATAGATATCATAATATTAGTTTTGCCTCTCCCCAGTCATGTGGTACATATTGTGTATGTATTATTTGGATGTGTAACAAGAATGAAAATAGGCAAATAAATCTCCTTCTGCCACATGTGACTGAGTGAAGACCTACTGGGGAAATAAAGAGAAGATGAATCCTTCTACCGGAATTAATAGAAAGTAATAAGTAATAAGTATTACTTATAGGCAAATACAATTTTTAAATTGACTATGGATAATATTTTAATGAATTATAATGATTTTGCTATTAAGAGGTGAATGCCCCTCTTAATTTCACTTTCAGTTAATTTACATGGATATGCATACATCAAAGAGCTTTAATGAAGAATTGGCTAAAATTGACCACACTGACTTGGATGATAGATGAATTTCACTTTTATTAAAATCATTTGAATGTTAATTAATATAAATCTTTTTCTATTATTGTTGTATGTTAGTTAAGAAGAGGAAGTAAGTGAACTTGAGATCCTTTGCATACAAAACATACTGAAACACTCTAATGATCCCTACAGTTCTGGCTATATATGACAGGGCACATAACTCAGAGGTTCCCAGCCTTAAAAAACAAGGATGCTGTGAACCGACTGTATAGATTATCTATACTGACCTGAGAGTCATTCTTGTTTGCTGACTCTTGAAGTCCTGGATATAAATTTCATAATAAGCCAATAAGGTTGTTTGTATGTCAGCCAGATTTCCTTACATGTGTTCTCTAAAAATTTACACACACACACACACACACACACACACACACACACACACACACACACACACACACACACACACACACACACACACACACTTTAATAACATCACATTATTACTGGCTATATATGACAGGGCACATAACTCAGAGGTTCCCAGCCTTAAAAAACAAGGATGCTGTGAACCGACTGTATAGATTATCTATACTGACCTGAGAGTCATTCTTGTTTGCTGACTCTTGAAGTCCTGGATATAAATTTCATAATAAGCCAATAAGGTTGTTTGTATGTCAGCCAGATTTCCTTACATGTGTTCTCTAAAAATTTACACACACACACACACACACACACACACACACACACACACACACACACACACACACACACACACACACACACACTCTCTTTAATAATATCACATTATTACATATGGCTGGAAATTATTAGAAATGATCCACTAGGACTTTAAGGTTTTTGTGAATTCAAGAAATACCAAAGAGAATAAAACGTCTTTGACTGTGTGTTCAAGGAAATAAGAAGCTAAATAGGATATTAAGAAATTCCATTAGATATTATAACTGGAGCTAACAACAAAATAATTGTAGTCAGCGGTTTAAAAATATAGTCACTTTGAAATAATAAAACCTCAATATATTATTCTGAAGTAGTCATACTTTGCAAGGAAAAAGAGCTATCTTCAGTAATAAATTTTGTTTCCATTAGAGAACCAAAATTACTTCAAATAAAGGTACTGATTAAATCTGACCCTTAAGAAGTTCTGTTTGATTGATCTACAAATTCAGCCAATTAAAACTTAACATCCCATCTGTTAAAAGCATTATAAAGGTACAGTAAGAAATATCTTACTGCATATATTAATTTATTCATACATTACTTTTCTGCTTTGTAGGCTTTCATATTTATAGGTTATCTACAAGAGTTTTAACAATTGTGGTAAAATTTATTTATTTATTTTATTTTAGAGTTCTTATATGCCGCCCTACTCCCTGGGGACTCAGATTGGCAGCCAATAAATTTTAGAAATAAACAAAGAATAATTTTAACAACAACAAAAGTTGTAACAATGTTAACAACAAAATAGAGGAAATTACCCAATCTTTTAACACTTCATTAAATACTTTTTAATAAAAAAAATTGATACATAAACTTGGTGAATTCTTAGTATTCAAGCAAATGTAAGTTCCAGCATTTTATATCTTTACTTTTTTTTTTGACAACTGTATAACAATGCCATTTTCCATGCTCTTCATGCTAACTAAATAGGATCTTTCTTTTTCAATTATCTAGAAATATTTTTGTCAATTATCCAGCTGCTCACATGATCAAAACCTGCCATTAACTGGATGGTTCTGTCAGTTTCATATAATGATGGAATATATATTTAAAAGACATTCATGTCTCTACAGAAATCAAACACCTGGTCCCAGACCAAGAGAGATGTGATACATGTGCTATTAAAAATACCTAGTTACTGAATTCAGCACTTTTAAATTCTATGGTCACCATGTCACCATTTCTTTTGAGTTGCTTCTTTTAAAAACTCCTATTATCTTTTGTTTTAGTGGAATCCATTTATTTCCTGCTTTTCCCATGTGCCAGTATGCTAAGTGAAAGCTTTTTACCTGCTCTGCTATGAACTTATACTAGAGCTAACATTGCTGCTCTTAAAAAAAAAGAGAGAGAAAAATGAGAGATTTTGAAAAGACATGAGCTTTTCTACAGCTCAGCTCAGCACAGAACTTTATTAGGGTCAAGTGTACACTTCATGAATTAATACATAGAAAGTAAAACTAAAGCTATTTTAAATCAGCCATGGGAGAGATTTTGCAAGACCTACAATAAAAATGTACCTGTTAAGGTGAAATGTGAAAAGCTGCTTCCATCAAGTTTAATATCATGTTGCCGAACAACAGCAACTTTTAAATGAGTATATAGATTGCAGTGAAAATGTTTTGATGTTTTAATCTAATAGTTAAATCATAGCAGAAACTTAACCAAGAACTCAGTAATAGCAGCAGCTCAGAGACAATAATTCAGTTTTAATTTAACTTATGTAATATTTCCATACAGTACAAAATGTAACAATCAGTATCACCACTGAACATCAATACAAGTGGTGTATTTGTTCATTCATTCATTCATTTCCCACCTTTATTATTTTTATAAATAACTCAAAGTGGCAAATATATCCAACACACTTTCCTCTTTCTATTTTCCCCACAACAATAACCGTTTGAGGTGAGTTGGGCTGAAAGTGATTCCCCTTAGTTTACCCATCAGGCTTTCATGGCAAAGGCAGGACTAGAACTCGCAGTCTCTAGCTTTCTAGCTTAGTGCCTTAACCACTAGACCCTCCCTCCCTCCCTCTCTCTCTCCCTCTCTCTCTCTCTCTCCCTCCCTCCCTCCCCCTCCCTCCCCAGCCCCATCTCTCTCGAGGCAGATAGCAAATCATTTCCCCTTTGACCTATTCCTTCTCAGTACTAGATATGCAGTACCCTTAAATGATGATAATTGTATGGAGATCTACATTTATAATTTTGTGCAGATCTGTAACAGAGTTATTTTTTCTTGTGAATACTATCTTCCCTTGTGCATTATTATTTTATATTTAATTGTCATGAGGTACTCTTACTAGTTACTACTAGCATGGAGTGAAATTTGTTTGGAAATGTAGACCTTATTTCCATGGAGCCCAGATGATTCTTCAAAATTATATGATAAATCTTTAATGATCTTGATTTGAATATGTTGTCCACTCTAAGCAGCAATGATAATCTAATGATGAAATTGATATCTTTAATCAATGCTCTGCTTCTAGATTCAATTTAAAATAGCCATAATTCAAGGGATTCAAAACAAACAGAATGTTATCCTTGTTAGAATCATGTTAAGCGAACCTACCTCAATCAGCATCCCTATAAAGATTGTAAAAGGATGCTTCAAGGATTGGCAATAAACATGACTACACTCTCTCCCAAGTGCTTTAACAACAGACATTGAACTATAGGCATTATGCTTGTGACCTAGTTAGTTGGAAATAATTGGTACGGAAACAGTTGGTACTCACCTTCAAATAAAACTATGGAACTCTTTCACCCTTTCAGTCTCACTGTGTAAATGTGAAAGTACCATAAATCCTGTTGACAGTTATTGCCATATACAGTATACTGGCACACAGTCAACAGTGTTTGAAAAGTGTTGTGCAGCAAAGCTAGTGCCCATTACCTGTCTCCCTATATTTTTCTCACAATTTATTTTCACCCCAGCTGGCAGCAACTCACGATGTCATTAATTTGTGCTTTCAAATGCAGCCTGTTTATAGTACAGTTATATAAACAATAGAGTAGTTTACAAGCCACACATTTTTTTTAAAGGTCATCATGTAAAAAAGATAGAAGCAAAGCAAATGGGTCAAGGGATGATCCAAAATTCCCTGGTAAATTTTTGATTCAGAAAATGTCAATTATTGTTCTTGCAAAAAAGTTGGCTCATCAAAAAAAATTTAATGGGAAGTGTAACCAAACAGGAGAGATTTCTTATGAGATGGTGCTCATTCATTTCTTTTATAAATTAAAAACATTATTTGGGCTATTCATCATTCAGATTTATTGATTTGATCTTGTTTATTTCATTTTTCATTGTGAAGCTCACCGGATAACATAAACAGTACAACAAACAATAAAACCGATAAGAAATCAATAGAATCACTTGAAAGCAAGAATAATCACACCCATACTTTAAAAGAGAAGACGTTGCTCTGAAAAGATATTAACATAATTAAGAAACATGTTTTATAGTAATTCAGTTTTATTAAACAGTCCTAGATCTCTCTCTCTCTCTCTCTCTCTCTCTCTCTCTCTCTCTCTCTCTCTCATGTGTGTGTGTGTGTGTGTGTGTGTGTGTGTGTGTGTGTGTAACATTTTTTGCTGATAAATGAAAATAAAGGGAGACTATTATAGATCTATTTCGAGCTATTTTGCGCTCGTCAGATAGCCATACCCTTAGTGGGATTTGAACCTGGGCAGTCTGCTTGTAAGGCAGCAGTTTTAACCTCTAGGCCACAAGTTCTCTTCCCTATCAGCTCTTCACCAGGAAAGGGTTATAAATTTTTTTTTTCTGTCGAGTCATCCAGGTGTATGGAAGGAAACATCACAGCTTCCTTTTGCCTTTCGGCCCCTCCTGGGGCCATCCAGGCAGTTTTCTATAGCTGACAAACTGTATTGTCTGTATGTGTAACATTTTTTGCTGATAAATGAAAATAAAGGGAGACTATTATAGATCTATTTCGAGCATATATATAAATATGCCTCCCTAAAATTTGTCCAGGATTTTAACTATTTCCTGGATTACTATCTGCTATGAAACACTATTTCCTGTGTTTCATAGCAGATAGAAATAATAGCAAATGACAAGTAAAACGTGTAGGGTAGGCTACATAAGTTGAAAAACATTTTTTGCCCCCAAATAATTATTTTAATTAATGATAGTATTTTTAATTAATGATGGTTATTTATAATGTTAATACATTTATAATTATATGTATAAATAAATGTAAAATGAATTTATGAAGTTAGTAAATATATTTATTGTTATTTCATCTTTTATCAACCATGTAGAATATTATGATTTGGTAGGGGTAGAAGTATGTTTTTTGCCAGCAGCATATCTCTGATCTGGATGGGTTCATCTTCCAGTGAGCAATTGGTGAGAATCCATTTGGTTTTCTTGTCAGAACACTGGATTATGTCGCCATTTTCTTCTCAGTGAACCCTCTTTCCTGTGATCTTCATGGATCATAAGGTGCACTCCCAACAGTGTGGCTCCCAGCATCATTGGGATCTACAAGTCTAAAAGATAATAATGCATGAAGAGGTTTTGACTACTACAAGCAGCTAATTTAATACAAAGATTAACTTCTGCAATCAATGGCAGCCTTCAGGACACAAAAAATAATAACAAATAAAACTCCTGTTTTATTTTTTGTACAAAATTGAAGATATAGGGACACTTTTGTGTTCCATAATGATATTAAAGGTTTTCTTTTATTACATGCATATAATTTGAAGATTATACATATTAAAATGTCAATTTTAATTAAACATATTTAATATATTTGGTAAGTCTGGTTATTCCTAAAAGCAGGGAAACTGTCAATTATATGTAATGCTATTGAAATCTGATCTAAAGCATACCTTTATTATCATAATTAACTGAAATATGCTATGCTATAGAATAGTGTAGTAATGTACTATACTGATTTCCTAAATATACTAAATAACACTATTA
The DNA here is from genome assembly GCA_023053685.1 of Diadophis punctatus similis. NCBI lineage: Eukaryota > Metazoa > Chordata > Lepidosauria > Squamata > Dipsadidae > Diadophis > Diadophis punctatus. Next base: position 17,714,540 of record JALIGW010000007.1, read on the forward strand.
ACTACCTTTATAGTGATAAGTAAAAAGCACAGTTTCTGTGTTTTATTGCATTCAATGAAGAACATGAGGCTATTTCTCACATACATTTTAGAAAACCATCCAGGTGTCCAGGGCAGGGTTAAATGGATAATATAGTGCTAGACTCTCTTGAGAGCATGTGTCTGCAGTTAAACAAATTGAATAGCGATGACAGATTTTGCTGCCTCCTCATATAAAGGTCAGCAGGAGAAACCATCTATTTGGAATTACAAGATATAACTCAGAATCTTAGCCAAATCCAAATTCAAACATCTTATCACACTAAAGTCAATTCTTTTAATGTAAGCTTTAAAAAAAAAAACAATTACTCACTATCTTGAAAGATCCCTAATGCAGACAATCCTCCGTATTATCCAACTCTTTAGTAGATCCACTTGCTACCTAAGCTCTGAAATGTTATCAGTCTAAGTATTTCTAAAATACATAAGATCATTTTAAATAAATAATTATATAACAACAATTTGGCTTCCTGAATGCTTTTGGGTGTATCCCGAATTTACTTTAATGTATCATGTACTATTTTATAGACATTTTCTGTTTTTACACAATGGCATTGTACATTTCTCCCTATCTGTTGGCTATGCTTCACACATGAAAGAAACAAATGAAAACATGGAGCTGTGTTGAAGCAGATCCAGTATACCAAGTACAATGGGAATATCTATGGAGATCTAAAAGTAGTGGCTCTGCTGCTTGGAATGCAGCTCGGATATTTAAGTACTGTTTATTACATATGTGAAAGGGATTGTATGCAAGAGAGTTGAATTACATTTTTAAAAAATGGCAATTCTGAAAGAAATTGGTTCCAGAATAGAAAAAGTGGAACTTGAACTAGTTATTTACCCAATAAAGTTATTTTTGCTTCCGCTTCATATCCCAAACTTGAACTGATGAACATTTTTGTGAAAGTGATGAAAAATGAAGGTGAAGGTTTTCATCTACCTCCAAGAATGCCTAGATTAGGGAAGGCATTTTTGTTGATCCACAGATCAGATATGTCATCAATGATAGGAGGTTTGATGATCTGTTGGTGTGGCCAAAGAAGATCACCCAGAAAGCATTCAGGGATGTTGTTGAGAATTTTCTTCACAACTACAGAGCACCAAGCTATATTCAGTTGGTGACAAATTTCTTAAGCATACAAAACCATGAAGTGTAACATGTCATTGAAGATTCATTTTCTGCATTCACACTTGGACATCTTTGCTGAAAATTTAGGTGCATTCATGGTGAAAGGTTTCACCAGGACATTGCTACAATGGAAAAACAGAATCAGGACAACTAGAATCCCTCAATGCTGGCTGACTATGTCAAGCACTGCAACAAGATGCATCAGACATTGAGTACAAATGAAAATCACTAGCAAAACACTTTTGGCCCTGTCATAGTGTTTCAGAAACATTATGCAATTTAACATGTTATAGTCATTAAAAGTTAATTTGTATTTCTCAAGATTCCTACATGATACAGTCATTTTGAAATTATATTTGTGTTCAATTTGAAGGGAATATCATAATCATGAAAAGTTTTTCAGGAAACAAAATTTTTGAAAAATGTGTAGTCTAGTGTATTTTTACAGCAATAGTTTGATCTTAGCATATTACATTTTGGCTGTACAAAGCAGTCTAACAATTATAAATAATCTATAGGATGGATACCTAACCAAAATAATAATAATGGTAGTACAAGCAGCACACACAGAAACACACACAAATGTACATTAAGCAACTCTTTTGAGTCTGGTGAGGGCATAATGGCTAGTGAATCAGTTTGTGTTGTTTGCACTCAACTCCAATTGTGAAAGGTTTTATTTAGAACTAGCATTTCTGGGGTACAAAAAGCTGGATGACTTGTGCCAAAGTGTCCTATTTATTTATTTATTTTGCTGCCATCTAGCCTAATTATGGTAGACCCACTTTTTCAAAGGATGGGGAGTTGGCGGTTAAAAGAAGTAATGAAGGGAAGAGGGAGGGAGGGAGGGAGGGAGGGAGGGAGGAAGGAAGGAAGGAAGGAAGGAAGGAAGGAAGGAAGGAAGGAAGGAAGGAAGGAAGGAAATATTTTTTACCAGCTTCTCATAAGGAAAATCAATGGGCAAACTGGCAGGAAGTTGCTGTGCTGCCATTGATTTTTTTGCCTGCTGTGGTCATTCTGTTTCTCTGTTTAAGTAAGGAAATATCTCTGAATTGATGGCCCAACAGTTCATGGGTTGTATACCAATCATGCTAAAAGTTATTATCCCCCCCCCAGTTTGATTCCTATGTTGAAGCCTATAGCATGCCCCCCCATCTATAGATATTTGTGTCTTTAAGGCTTCATTATTTTATTGATAAAAGTTTGTGAGTGGTTGATAGGCATGGCTTATTCTATAACTAAGGCTAGGTTGTAACTTCTTCACACTTGGTTGAATAACTGCCTGCCTCCTTTTCTAAAATAACTAACTGTGTTTCTGGCCAATGCTTCTGTAGCATAAAAGATTAAATATTACATCAAGTAAGGATAGAGTAGCATGATTTATAGGAGAATTTACGAAAGGTAATACCTTCACTTTTTAATTCTAAGACATTTAATTATAACCTTAGAAATAGTAAACTCAGAATCATAAAAATATAGAGGTGGAGAAGTAATTTACACCATTGAGTCCAACAACCACTTAATATAAAAATCCAATTTAAAACATCCGAGATAGAGGGTTGTCTAATCTCGGCTCCAACATAGATGATGAATGGAATCCCATCACCCTCCAGATAATCTGTTCCATTATTACTCTTACTGTAGCTTGCTGTTACTATTAAAATGTTCCCCTAATTTTTAGTCAGATTCTGCCTTCTGAAACTTTTTTTTTACAATCCTATAATACCTTTATTTAGGGTAGCGTCAGGGTGACCGAATGGAGCTGAGCGTTTACTGGCCAGATGACTTTCGTGATAGCTATGTGAAGTTTGCCGCAGATATTTTCTCTTTGCACTCTGAGAAGGAAACATCTGTTCTGCCCAAGATTGAACTCTCAAGCTTTCAAGTGCAAGCAAGTGTTTTCACCTCTAGGCCACCACTTCTCCTTCTAAAACTTAAACCTATTTATTATTTCATATCCTACACTCTGGATATAATCTTGCCCTTCATCTAGGTGGCATTGTTTTACTGAAGTTATTTTAAAAAGCTATTATATCCTAACTCAGTTGTCTTTTTTCAAGGTTAAGCATATCTGCTCCTTTTGCTTACACTTCCTAAGGCTTAATTTTTAGTCCCCAATCTTCTTTTTGTTTCCAGTCTCTGAACTTGTATCTGTTTCTTTGAGTCCTTCTTAAATTCAATGGCCAGAACTGGACAGAGTTCTTGAAGTAGAGTTGAACAAAGCAGACTAGAGTAGAACAATTACTTCCACTGATATGGAAGGAAATATAAACATTTCCTGTTAGGCAAGAAATATAAAACCTGAGAGGAGGAAAAAAAAGCATTATCATGGTGTCTTAACAATGGAACAATTACTGCAAATCCCAATTGTTAATCATTAATATTTATTACTGATTTAATACCTGTTCAATAACTTTATCACAGTGTACTATGTCACTGAAATAACTATAAAGAATGTTGAAGGTCCTATTAATTTGCCACCTTTCTTGTGCCATTGGCAATTGCTCAAGTGCCCCAACAACCATAGTAACCATTTAATTATTAACATTTTAAAAACATTTTTAATTCACCTGGTAAAATAGCATCTATATTCACACTGCAAGAAAATTTTTCGTTTAAGGTGTATTTAAAATATATACATTATTTATAGTTCTATAAGATATACAGCACAATCCTATGTATATCTCCTTGGAAGTAAGAATTCATTGAATTCAATGAAACTTGCTTTCAAGCAAATGTGCATAGAATTGAAACCACCTATTGTGCTCCCGAAATGCCAAACGTCTGTTGGCAAACAGCTCCCAAAATACTACAGAGATAATCTATTGCTAAATAATTAATTTTGACTTTTTGTTCATAAGCATGGTGGACAGTAAGAAAAACTATTTAGAAACAGTCTATGATGTTCTAAAAATAATATAATATAAAATAGGAATCAGTCTTTTTCATTTGTATCTCTTTAAATAATACAATAATTATTATAAGGACTATCGATGATTGTTACAATTATATTCTTTATAGCAAGGTAGTGGAAAGGATGAATGATTTTTTTGTTATAAAGCTTTGAAAACTTTCTTAATGTTAACATTAACAAAATAAAATAATTAACATTATTATCATTTAATCTTCTGTCTATTTAAAAAATACAGGATTAATACTTTATATCCTGGATTGCTTATATTCACAAAGGGCTGGCTAAATAACATAACCAAACTATTTCTTTATATTGTGATGCTTGTGTTGTTTGCTTTGACTAATTTATCTGATAGGAGGATTAAAAACTGGTTCTTGGAAAAATAAAAGGTGAATGATGAGCTAGAAGAGGGAAAGAAAGGTTAGCTTGTATGATAATCTAATTGATGGAATATATATATATATATATATATATATATATATATATATATATATATATATATATATGTATGTATGTATGTATGTATGTATGTATGTATGTATGTATGTATGTATGTATGTATGTATGTATGTAGCATTTTTTGCTGATAAATGATATAGTGTGTGTGTGTGTGTGTCTATACATACATACATACATACATACATACACACATACACATACACAAACACATATACATATACATATACACTCATTCTTGGCTTTTTATGTAGACACATGTTGAAAGATCAGTACCTCATTATAAAATATTAGTACCTGCTTACAATTTATTATATGTTCAATCCTAGTTTTGCAGTATATCTGCTACAAGTAGAAGAGTATACTATATAGGCCAGAATGAATCTATTCTGATTTAATACTACATAATCCCATAACTTTTCAGTGCTTCTCATTTCTCTGTTTTAAACTCAGTGTGCCAGCTTGCAATGTTTACTCCTACTCCCTGCATAATTTGTAGGTAAAATATGTTTTCCACAGGCATAGTCTTTGCTTTTGAGGAAAGATTGCATTAACTGAAAAAGATGCAATGCAAGAAAAAAAAGAGCTTCAGTAAACGAATGTAATCAACTGTAAATCACAATTTATCTTTTATTTTTCTTGCCTGGATACAAGATAACAAGGAGGATAGATTCAGTATTGAGTAGATTCACTCAAGATCTCCACTATTTTGTGCTATATTTATTTTAGACATTCATACGTATTTGATATTAGAACATGAGACTGTAGAATTATAAATCCTCATTTGATTATAGAGCCTTCAGACCAGGACTACCGTATTTTTCGGAGTATAAGACGCACCTTAGTTTTGGGGGAGGAAAACAAGGAAAAAAGGCCTCTGCCTCCCAGCAATTTGCCAAACAGCAAACAGCACAGATGATATACACTGTTTGCTGTGTATTTCTGTGCATGTGTGCCTGTCCCATAGAAATGGCAAAGAATTGGAGAAATGTACATTTATGGCAGTATATTAATCCCAGAAAGTTTTCTTACATGTAATCTAAAGTGACCAGATTTTTTTTTTAAGCGGGACGGGGGGGCGGGCCCGCCTGGGCGCCGCCATTTGAGTTTTGCCCTCTGCGCATGCGCAGAACGCCGCGCATGCGCAAAGGGCAAAACACAGCAAATGTCGGCGTCCAGGTGGGGGGGGAGGTGGGAGGCCTTTCCTCGCCTCCCGCCTCCCCTTCGGGAGCCGGGAGCCCTTCGGGAGCCCGCCTCCCCTTCGGGAGCCGGCAGCCCTTCGGGAGCCTGCCTCCCCTTTGGGAGGCCTTTCCTCGCCTCCCGCCTCCCCTTCGGGAGCTGCCGTAGGGCCGGGCTGGCAAGCGACGAACGGGAGGCGGGAGACGGGGAAAGGAGGCAGCCGGCAGCTTACCTGTCGCGAGCTCCAGGCATCCAAGCGCCGCGGTCTCCTGGTCGCCCGCCCGGCCCCAGGGCAATGGCGGCAGCGAGGCGACGGGGGGAAGGAAGGGGAGGGGGACGAGGAAGGGCTGTTTGCGCCGCCGGAGGGGCAGCTCGTGAGCTCAAACCGGTGACGGCTCCTCATCCCTCACCCCTCCACCCGCATCCCAACAGCAGCGGCGCCTCCGAGGGCGGGGCTAGGGATGGGGCGGGGGAAGGAGAGGAGGAGCAGCCCCCCTTCCCCCTCTCCCCAGCAGGCAGCCGCCTCGCTGAAATTCCGCTTTGCCCGACTTGCTTCCGGTACCTCTCTTTTGTGCTTCCCGGCTAAGGTGACCAGACATCCCGCTGTTTTGGCATTCTTTCCAAAAAAGCGGGACTTTTTGGAAAGAATGCGGGATGCGGGACACACGCTTGAAAAGCGTGTCTGTCCCGCCAAAAGCGGGATGTCTGGTTACCTTAATGTAATCACACTAACTCCTCCTAATTATTTAAATACATCTACTCCAAACATAACTAAGTCAGGGTTTCTCAGCTGGCTTATTTTAATACTAATACTTAATATTAAAACAGGACATTTCAGATTATACTTTTACAGATCTTTAAGTATTGGAAGTATTCTCTGCTATTTAAAAGAAGATACAATAGCACTGGGCCTCTTCAGAGCAAGCATTTATTTTTAAAAGCTTCTTCATTTTGTTAAGTTGTCTAGAACAATAATAAAGCAGTCTTTAAAAAATAAGTCTAATAATTTGAACACTCTACAAACATTTAACAAAATAACATATTAATAGAATCTGCCTGTACCTAGGATAGAACTCACAACCTCCTGATTGTGAGGCAAGAGCTCTATGTCTTGAACTACAGCAGCTCTAGCTTGCCTTCTTGCAATTTTAGCAGTCTAATATTGCCAGCAGTTTATCTCCCAGCAATATGTCTCATCACAGCCACCTTAGTTTCAGTTTCATTTTACCACGTGGCTTGTAAGCCTCAGTCAGCTGTAGGTCGGGAGGCAGATCATCTCTTCTTGTGCTCTTCTTGTGTTTTGCCCTGTTTGCTGCAAAGAGGTAAAGTGCTGGCAGGCAGAGGCCAAAGGGTGGGGGTGGCTGGGTGGGGCTGCATTCGGTGTATAAGATGCACCCAAGTTTTCACCCTCTTTTTTGGGGTAAAAAGGTGCATCTTATACTCCGAAAAATACGGTATTTAGACCGGGGTGGAATTCTTCCCATTCTTTGTTTCAAAGATACACATTTTGCCTAATATAGTGGGAGACTAAGCCAGACAGGAAATCTTTCGGTGGTATATTGGACTTGCTGCCCTAAAAACTGGTAAAACCAGGAAACGGGATCTCCAGGTGCAGACCGACTGGGGCTTGACTGAGCGTGCTCTGCGGGGGGGGGCATTTGGCAAACTGAGCCCCCGCTGCAGGGAGGAGAGCTGCAGGGAGGAGAGCTGCAGGGAGGAGAGCAGGGAGGTGCGTACTGTTTATCAGCTCAGAAATTTGCCGAGTTCCGAGACCCCCCACCGACATCATCAGGTGGGTGGAGAAGTGCGCCGGATACTAGTACTACCGCTCTCTGCCCGAGGAAGTAAGAAAGATTGCGTGAACCCCCCACCATTATTGTTTGCTCCTACACCTATGGTGACAAAATCTTCTCGGTTGCCTGGCCAAATATCACCCCTGCGCCCGTGGATGCTGTTGCCCATCCCTAAGACTATCGGAAATAAGACTATTGCAAGCAGGGTGAAGATGTGGAATCTCCCCTCAGTCAGAAATTGGTTGTATTCCGAGGGACATAAGACTCTATATTCCCAACATCATCAGCGGAAATGAGGTTCCCTCCCATTCCGGGTATACAGAGCAACAGGGAGGCGGAGCCAACCCAGGGATTTTGTTCCCCCAGCATCCCCTGCCTGGAGGATCCTACCTGCCTTCTTGGAAAAGACTTTTAATTATACTCTCCTCCTCTAACAATTGTGGTATGGATGTGTGTATAAAATGGAAAAGCTGGGGACTGAAATTCCATTCCCCCCCGCTGAGTGCAGAAACAGAAGCGGGGGGTGGGTGGGTTCAGGGACCCTATCTTGTGAGAATGGTGTGTATGGCCTGCAGGGAGGGAGGGAGACCAGCGGGGGGGGAGGGGGTTTCTGGTAGGGATGAGAGCCGGAACATCTCGGTCATAATGGGAAGAGGCAGGTATGGCGGGAGCAGAGGGGAGGGCCGCTCTCGGGGAATAAGACCTCGCTATGTACAAGCGATCCCTTGTTCCGGCCACTCCGATGTGGTTCCATCTTGCTCATCCCGAGTACCTGGTAACCAGGGTCTTCAGGGCCCTGGGCTCAGGATGCTGCTGCTTAACGCCAGGTCAATTTCCAACAAAGCCCCCCTGATTCGTGATTTAATCACAGAAGAGGGGGCCGACCTGGTTTGTATAACTGAGACCTGGCTGGGCCAGGAGGGAGGAGTAGCTCTCTCCGAGATATGCCCAGATGGGTTCTCAGTGCAGCATCATTCCCGACCCCAGGGAAGGGGGGGAGGAGTGGCAATAATAACACGTGGAAACCTACATCCTCGTAGGATCCCTGCCCCGGAGATTGTTGGGTGTGAGACTCTCCTTCTGAAGTTGGACTTAGGGGTACAGGTGGGCCTTCTCTTAACGTACCTGCCTCCCAGCTGCGTAAGTAAGGCCCTGCCTGAGCTGCTCGAGGCAGTAGCTGGCTTGGCAGTTGAGTTCCCTAGGCTTATGGTGCTGGGGGACCTCAACTTGCCCTCCGCTGGTGAAACCTCTGGGATAGCTCAGGAGTTCATGGATTCCATGACAACCATGGACCTGACCCAAGTAATCCAGGGTCCGACTCATGAGGGTGGTCACACGCTCGACCTAGTGTTTCTCTCGGGGCAGTGGAGAGATGATCTGAAGATAAGGGATATAGTCATAACCCCTCTGTCATGGTCAGATCATTTCCTACTGAGGTTGGATTCTGCAGTTCCATTCCTCCCCTGCAGGGAGGCGGGACCGACTAGGTGGTTCCGCCCCAGGCGCCTAATGGAACTAGAAGGATTCCAGAGGGAACTTGGGGAAATACCTGAAACCCTGGTACGCAGTTCGGCTGATTCCCTGGTGACTAGTTGGAACACCGCAGTATCAGGGGCTTTAGACCGAATTGCGCCTTTGCGACCTCTCCGCGGCAGTGGATCCTGGAAAGCTCCCTGGTTTACCGAGGAGCTCCGGGAGATGAAACGCCAGAAGAGACGTCTGGAGCGCCGCTGGAGGTCCAGCAAAACCGACTCCGACCGAACACTATTAAGAATTTACATCAGATCTTATTTAGTGGTGATAAGGGCGGCGAAACGATCCTATTTCTCCGCTCTTATTGCGTCCGCAGATTCTCGCCCAGCCGCCTTGTTCAGGGTGACTTGCTCCCTCCTTGCAAAAGGGGGGAGCGAGGAGCACTTGCAAGGCAGAGCTGAGGAATTTGTCGAGTTTCTGATGGATAAAGTCGCTCGGATTCGGTCGAACCTGGACTCTGGCTGGGCAGAGTCCATGGAGTTGACAGGGGCTAGTCTTAGTCCACCATTGTGGGAGGAGTTTGGGCCTGTTTCTCCTGAGGATGTGGACAGAGCCATGGGGGCGATGGGGGCCTCCACCTGTTTATTGGACCCGTGCCCCTCCTGGCTGGTTTCGGCCAGCAGGGAGGTGACACGCGGCTGGATCCGGGCGGTGGTCATCGCTTCTTTGGAGGAGGGATCCGTACCGCAGTCATTAAAAACTGCGGTGGTGAGACCCCTCCTGAAGAAGCCTTCCCTGGATCCAGCCGACTTGAAGAACTATCGTCCGGTCTCCAACTTGCCTTTTTTAGGGAAAGTTGTGGAGAAGGTGGTGGCCACTCAGCTTCTGCGGCTTCTGGATGAAACAGATCATCTAGATTCCTATCAGTCGGGTTTCAGGCGTGGCTACAGTACAGAAACTGCCTTGGTCGCTCTGATGGATGATCTCTGGCGGGCCCGGGATGGGGGAAATTCCTCCATCCTGGTGCTACTTGACCTCTCAGCGGCTTTTGATACCATCGACCATGGTATCCTTCTGCATCGTCTCGGCGAGCTGGGAGTGGGAGGCACCGTTTTACGGTGGTTCTCCTCTTATCTCGCCGATAGGATGCAGTCGGTGTTGGCAGGAGGGCAGAGATCCACCCCTAGGCCCCTGTTATGCGGGGTGCCTCAGGGGTCGGTTCTCTCGCCCATCCTGTTTAACATTCACATGAAACCGCTGGGAGAGATCATCCGCAGACATGGGGTGTGTTTCCACCAGTACGCTGACGACACCCAGCTGTACATCACCACCCCGTCTGACTTCAGTGTGGCAGCCGATGTAATGTGCCGATGCCTGGACGACGTTAGGATCTGGATGGGGAGGAACAGACTCAGACTCAACCCCGACAAGACTGAGTGGCTTTGGATATTGCCTCCTAAGGATTATGACAACTATCCCTCCTTGGTTCTCGAGGGAGAGAAACTGACTCCCTCGGATCTGGTCCGCAACTTGGGGGTCCTCCTAGACCCACAGCTAAAATTGGAACACCATCTCACTGCTGTGGCTAGGGGGGCCTTTGCACAGGTTCGCCTGGTGCACCAATTGCGGCCATACTTGGAGAAGGAGGCTCTACTCACGGTCACTCATGCCCTTGTCACCTCCCGTTTGGACTACTGCAACACGCTCTACATGGGGCTACCCTTGAAAAGTATCCGGAGACTCCAGTTGGTGCAAAATGCGGCTGCGCGTGCTGTGGTGGGTGTGCCAAGGTACACCCACGTGACACCTATACTCCGCCAGCTGCATTGGTTGCCCATTAGTCTCCGGGTCCAATTCAAGGTGTTGATCATCATCTTTAAAGCCCTTCATGGCTTAGGACCAGGTTATCTCCGGGACCGCATTCTGCCTCATACTTCCCTCCGACTGGTTAGGGCCCACAGAGTCGGCCTCCTCCAGCTCCCGTCAGCTAAGCAATGCCGGCTGGCGGGTCCTAGGGGGAGAGCCTTCTCTGTGGCCGGCCCCGCGCTCTGGAACCAACTCCCCCCAGGGACCCGAACTATCCCCACCCTGCTGGCCTTCCGAAAAGCCGTTAAGACATGGCTCTTCCTGCAGGCAGGGGGAAGAGCTTAATTCCATCTACACTCTCCCCCGGGTATGTCTGGTGAGTGAATGGTGCTTTTATATTGTAATTTTTTAACTTTTAACTTTTATATTTTGATTTTAATTGAATTTATTGGTTTTCTTGTATTTTTTCTATGTTGTAAGCCGCACTGAGTCCCTCGGGAGTGGGGCGGCATATAAGACACCATAAATAAATAAATAAATAAATAAATTTTAAAAAAAGTCAATTTAAATCGAATGTAATGTAATATAGTGAAGTAAAACAATATCATTGTGATTTTAATAATGTTTGCCATATATCAAATTAGAATTATCATTTGGTGGTAATTTATTTCAATCCTTTTAGTTTGCATTTAGTCCTAGCTGATGATCTGAGGAGATAGACAGACAGACAAACATAGGGATGGCAACTGTTGATCTTGTTTGATCTCATAATAACTTTTGATATCATTATCCTGAATGGTTCCCTTTAGCTGGGCAGGGAGCACAATGTTGTAGTGCTCTATTCATATTATGGTTATGGTTTCAAAGAGTAGTGTGGAATGACTGTCCTGGGCAGGAATGTTGCAGAGTACAGCTGGTTGATTTATCTATGGTGCTCTTTATACAAAACTAGCGGGAAAAGTAATCATGAGTTTTGTAGTTCATTTGCTGGTGGCAATCAGCTCTACTTCTTCATTAATTTAAATCAGAAAGGGCTGGGCATGTTCTGAGTGAGTGTCTTAATGCAATGATGGAGGGGCTAAGAGCAAATAACCTGAGACTGGAGTCTGGCAAGACAAGTAAGTGAATTCTATATATGGGAACTGGAGACTCAACCAATCCAAATGAAGTGAAATAAGAAATGGGGTGCTTTTGAAGTCATGCTTGCCATTGCAAGCCCAAGTGACCTCTGAGGGCAGGAATATCTGTTACCAGATTTGATAAATATATCTGTGGCATCCTTTCTTTGACAAAACTAAAAATATACAGTATGTTGATAACTTCATGCTATTTGTAATGCATTCTCAGTGAGCATGATTTAGTTCTTGATGCAAAATTGCAGTTGGTAAAGAATTTGGTGGTCAGGTTGCTGAATGAAGTACCTGAATGTGGCCACGTAAGTAACCTCTCTACCAAAGGAACCGCACTGTTCCTCAATTAGCTACCAAATCAAATTCAATATTTTGCTCTATATTCTGGCCCATGGGCATTATCTGATCCATGAGTTACCCCAATTCAGCTGGTGTGTCAGCTGTGGGGGGATGGGGTGAGCAGCATCGGACAGAAAGCAGCAGCAGTGCAGCAGCAGAGGCGACATCAGGGAATGAGGAAGCAGTAGCATTGGAGATTGGGACAGTAGTGGCCTCCACAACAATCCCAGTTTCTCATATGGCTCCTCTTAGTGTCTATTATTTTAGGTTCTATATCTTCACCCAGGTCTTCCCTGCATAAATGTTTCTGAACAACAGTCTTTTTTTTTCATTTCCACTCCATTTTTCTAAATATTTGCAGGTTGCTTTAGCTTATTGCATTTTATTATTTCACTTTTTAAGAAAATTCTAATTGTAAATGCCTTGAGGTATGATAATATTAGAAGCAGTGTAGACATGAAATAAACGAACATCTTCTAGATAGACTTAACAGAATAACAGAGCTGGAAGAACTTCTAGTCCAATCCTCCTGCTCATGAGGAAGCGCTTAAAGTACTGAACTGAAAGGGCTTGATGGCACATCAGATTAAAAAGGTAAATTAATGTACCGTATTTTTTGGAGTATAAGACGCACCGGAGTATAAGACGCACCTTAGTTTTGGGGGAGGAAAACAAGGAAAAAAGGCCTCTACCTCCCAGCAATTTGCCAAACAGCAAACAGCACAGATGATATACACTGTTTGCTGTGTATTTCTGTGCATGACTCATAGAAATAGCAAAGAATTGGAGAAATGTACATTATGCCAGAAAATTTTCTTAAATGTAGTCACACTAACTCCTCCCAATTATTTAAATAGATCTACTCCAAGGTAACTAAAGGTAAGTAAACAGGACAGTGTTACATTTCAGACTATACTTGTACAGAGCTGTTTAAATTAATTAAAATTTCTGGAAGTATACATTATTCTCTATTATTTAAAAGAAGATACAATAGCACTGGGCCTCTTCAGAGCAAGCATTTATTTTAAAAAGCTTCTTTATTTTGTTAAGTTGTCTAGATTTACAGGGATCTCCAACCTTGGCAACTTTAAGACTTGTGGACTTCAACTCCCAGAATTCCACAGCCAGCAAAGCTAACAAAGCTGGCTGTTGAATTCTGGGAGTTGAAGTCCACAAGTCTTAAAATTGCCAAGGTTGGAGACCCCTGGCTCTAGAACAATAATAAAGCAGTCTTTAAAAAATAAGTCAAATAATTTGAACATTCTGCAGACATTTATAGTTATTCACTTACCCCCTTGTATTCAGTTCAGCAGAAAATAAAAATCTGTGTGTCTCTCCCAGCTATTTGCCTCTTTGCTTTCACTTTCATTTTTGCACGTGGCAAATCAGCTGTAGGTCTGGAAGCTGCTAGTGACTTGCTTGGCTTTACAGGCTCTTCCCTCTTTGCTGCAAACAGGTAAATTGCTGGAAGACAGAGGCCAAGGGGTGGGGGTGGCTGGGTGGCTGGGGCTACATTTGGTGTATAAGACGCACCCAAGTTTTCACCCTCTTTTGGGGGGGGTAAAAAGGTGCATCTTATACTCTGAAAAATATGGGTATTTTATGCATTTCTTGAGACAGCAGCCAGAAAAAAGTGCTAGGGATACTCAGATTGTTTTGATTCAGAACATGGCTAGGGAACATCAACAGCAACCACCTTTGTCATGTGGTGATTGCTGCTGATGTTCCCCACTCATGACAAACAAGAATCATATAGTAGTCTCCAAATTAATATACTTTTATTGAAACCAAGTGTGTTTCTCATGCTTACCTCTGCAGACAAAACCATGCACCTACAAAAAACTCTGTAATTTAAGTAAATATGAGAAAACCAATTCAGATCATTATTTATCAAAACTCAGTGTATACCCATAATGTCTTTAAAGAGATTAAGAGATAGTAGCATTTTCCAATAATGCTTCTGTGTTCCTGTCATGAATAAGAGGTTTCATGAGAATAAAAAATAAAGTGGTGGGAATAATCACCAGTTACTAAATAGTCCCATTACAGAAAGAAAGATGTGGAAAAATTATTCTTTCTGCTATTTCAATGACTTTCATATGCTAGAAAAGACTTTAGCTGGAGTAGTCAACTTTCAATGTTTTAGTAGAAAATTAGATGTACTAAAAGTGGTTTGTTCTCAAATGATTTGCATCCTTCTAATTCTTTGAGTCTGACCTATCTTCTTCTTCTTTTTTTTAAATAGTCTTTATTAAATTTTTACAATAGGAAAAAAGACACAAACAAAACACACAAACACACAAACAAAACACAAACTAGTACACATATTTACAAACAACAACACGAAATAGTCCAATGCTTTAACAGCGTTATTAAGGTGTTTGTTTCGTATCAAAATCTATATATACATTTTAAGTACATTCCATGTCGTGAGTATCGGTGATTATCATCCGTAAATTGGTTTATTTAATTACAGCTTGTAAAGAAAGCATTTATAAATATATCTCAATTCATCTGCCAAATTTTTAATTTTGGGTTTTGTTTAATCCTATTATATACCTTATTCCATATTTCGTAGAAATCCGTATCGTCTTTTCCGTGAATCTGCATTGTTAGTTTGCACATTTCTGCGCAATCGAGTATTCAAATGATTTGCATCCTTCTAATTCTTTGAGTCTGACATATCTTCTTTCTCACAAAAAATATAGTATCTCTTCCTTTTCCCCTCCCCCTCTTCCTTTCTTATTTCTGGCTTGGGTGGTAAAATATTTATTGCATTATTTTATTTTTATATATTATCTCTGTGTGTATATGTATATACTATGCATTCAGAAACTATTCATATCCCGTTCACTTTTGTCAATTTTGTTATGCTGCAGCCTGATTCTACAGTTGTTAAAATTCATTTTTTCTGATTAATCTATACTCAGTACCCGTACTGACAAAGTGAAAACAGTTTAGAAATGTCTGTAAATTTATTAAAAATAAAAAACTGAAATATCACATTGGCATAAGTATTCAGACCCTTCTCTCAGTACTTTGTTGCAGCACCTTTGACAGTAATTACAAACTTTTTTTATTTTTATTTTATACAAACAATCCATCTTTCATTAAACAGTGTGTCATCTGAGTACAAATGTTTTGTGCGATAACAGTTAAAGTGTACAGCCATATTCATTATTTAATCTATTCTTAGCTTAATACCAATACATTAAATATGATACTATGACAATCCTCTTCTTAATTTATTTAACTCTATTAATTATATTAACTCTATTAATACATTTTTTATATTTCACTCATCTATTTTTGTTTCTAACTTTTATATTTATTCTCTAACCATCGATAAAATAATTCCCATATAATATAATATTTGATTTGTTCTTTCTCTTTAATTGCCAGTGTTAAGCTATTCATTTCTGCAATTCTAATATTTTCCTAATCACATTCTCCTCTGTAGGGAATCTCTTCACTTTTCCAATTTTGTGCAAATACAATTCTAGCTGCAGTTATTACATGGATAATCAAATATACATTTTCTTTGCTATACGTTTCTGGTAAAATCCCCAACAGGAATATTTCAGGTTTCAAGTCAATATGTTGTTGTATTATCTTTTCCAACCATGTATGTATTTTTGTCCAATATTTTTTAGCTTCTACGCATGTCCACCACATATGATAATATGAGCCCGGTATCTGATGACATTTCCAACATTTAGCTGATTTATCTTTAAACATTTTTGCTAGTCTTGCTGGTGTAAGATGCCATCTGTAAAACATCTTATACAAATTCTCCTTATATGCAGTTGACATTGTTAATTTATAATTTCTATCCCATAATTTGCTAGTTCTATCATGTAACCAAAATTTTTTGCCCAAACTATCATTGTTTCCTTCACTTGTTCTTCTTGTAATTTAATGCTCAGTAAATAGCTATACAATTTTTTTTATCAACCTCTCTTCTGTTCATGTTAATATCTTATCTAATTCTGTTAGTTCCATATAAAAACCATATAATTTAGCAGATTTTTCATACCTAGATTGTATTTGCAGTTGTGTATACCAAACCATATTGATCTCTTGTTTTTCTAATTCTTGTTTCATTTTGAGCTCCCCGTTTTCAGTCAAAATATCTTTATATCTAACAATATTTCCCATGTTAATAATATTTGGATGTGTAAGTGCTTCCATTGTCAAAAGCCAAACTAGTATCTTTAAATACTGTTGTTCCCTAATTTTCTCCCATACTAACAATAAAGCATTTTATATATAGTGTCTTTGAAAGTAACCATATATCTTACTTTTCCCATACCATAAGAAGGCATGCCAACCCAATTGCAAATCATGTCCCTTCAGTGTCAATAATCTTGTGTTTCTCAGTACAATCCATTCCTTTATCCATGTTAACACCGCTGCCTGGTAATATAGTGCCCAATTTGGTAATCCAAAACCTCCTCTAGTTCTTGCACCCTGTAGCATTTTTAAGTTAATTCTTGTTTTTTTCCCTTGCCAAATATATTTTATTATTATTTTATTAAGATCTTCAAAATATTTTCTTTCCAATCTTATCGGAATTGTTTGAAACAAATATAATAACCTTGGTAATATATACATCTTAATTGTAGCTGTTCTTCCTATTAATGATAGTTGCAAACTTTTCCATTTTTCCAAATCTATCTTAATTTGTTGCATCATCTTATAATAATTATCTTCCTTGATCGTTGAAGAGATTAGATATTCAGATTACAAAGAAAGTTAAATATTTGGGAATTCATTTGACAGTAATTACAATCTTGAGTCTTTTTGGCTTTGCATACCTGCATTGGGGGATTTTCTGCCATTCTTCCTTGTAAATCCTCTTAAGCTCAATCAGGTTGGTTAGCAACTGTTGATGGACAGCCATTTTCAGGCCTCTCCAGAGATATTCAATAGCGGTCAAGTCAGGGCTTTGACTGGGCCA
Source organism: Diadophis punctatus similis (assembly GCA_023053685.1). Classification (NCBI taxonomy): domain Eukaryota; kingdom Metazoa; phylum Chordata; class Lepidosauria; order Squamata; family Dipsadidae; genus Diadophis; species Diadophis punctatus. The sequence goes on from JALIGW010000007.1 coordinate 17,731,760, forward strand.
CTCTAGGACATTTTCAAAGTTGACCCTGAGCCACTCCTGTGTTGCATTGGCTGTGTGCTTAGGATCATTGTCATGTTGGAAAGTGAACCTTTGGTCCAGTCAGAGGTATTGAGCAGGTGGAACAGGTTTTCATTGGGGATATCCCTGTACTTTGCTCCATTCAGCTTTCCCTCAACCATGACCGGTCTGCCAGTCCCTGCTGCTGAAAAAAATGATGCAGCCACCACCATGCTTCACTGTTGGGATGCTATTGGGCAGGTGATGAGAGGTGCCTTGTTTCCTCCACACATAACATTTAGAATTGAGGCCAAACAGTTCAATCTTGATTTCATCAGACTGGGGAATCTTGTTCTTCACAGTCTGAGAGGTCTTTAGGTACTTTTTTTAACAACCAAATTGGCTTTCATGTGTTTTGTCCTGAGGAGAGTCTTCCATCTAGCCACCTTGCCATAAACCCCAGATCAGTGGAGGGCTGCGGTAATGATTGTCCTTCTGTAATTTTGTCCCATCTCCACACAGCATCTCTGGAGCTCAGTCAGAGTGACCATCAAGTTCTTGATCACTTCTCTTACTAAGGCCCTTCTCCCTCAATTGCTCAGTTTGACCAGGCAAACAGCTCTTGGAAGAGTCCTGGTTGTGCCAAACTTCTTTCATTTGAGAATTTTATAGGGCTGTTGCTCTGCTACAGTATGCATTGTCAGCTGTGAGGCTTTCTAGAGAGAGGTGTGTGCCTTTCCAAAACATGTCCAATTAATTTAATTTATCACAAATCGACTCCAATCAAGGTGTAGAAACATGTCAGCAATGATCAAGAGAAATGTGAGGCACCTGAGCTAAATTCAAGTGTTGCAAAGGGTCTGAATATTTATGCCAATGTCATATTTCAATTCTTTTTCTTTTTAATAAATTTACAGACATTTCTAAACTTTTGTTTTCATTTTGTTATTATGGGGTACTGAGTGTAGATTAATGAGGAAAAATGAATTTCAACAACTATAGAATCAGATTGCTGCATAACAAAATTGACAAAAATGAAGGGCATCGGAATACTTTCTGGATGCCCTGTATATATAATCTCCAATTTATCAAGGTTTTTTGCAAAGATTAATTTTAAATATGTTGTTCTGTGAACATACAGCTTAGAATTGAGCAATTAAAATTCTATTTCAGTGATGTCTCACTGGCATTATGGCCTTTTTTGTCTCCAGTTAAAAGCACCATCCACATGATTTATACAGGTCACATATCTAAATCAGATGTTACACAGTCATATGAGGAGCTGGTAGTTAAATCAGCCAAATCACTAATGTCTCTTTGAAATATTTTAGAAATGAGGTCTTAGATAAAACTGCACATTCCAAAATATAATTTTTTGCATTGTAAAATTTAAGAAATAATACAACACTAAGATTTTTTTTTTTAAAAAAAATCGGAATGTGTTTTGATAGTACTCCTTTTAAGAATATCTCATATTTAACCATCATAAAATATTATTACTGCCTATCATAGCCAAATTAGCTACAGGAAGCTAAACATTAATAAAATCCTCTTTAAGTATGCAAGAACAAATTAAGCTTCTTTAAGAGGCCATTTAGACAAGCAGTATTAGGCAATGGAAATGAGATAATACATATGTACATGTTTCAATTCATAAGACATTATTTTTGCTATACAGAATTCTTGATATTATTTGAAAAATATATAATAGTGCCTATTCATTTGGAATTTCATTTACATGTTTGATATGTGTCTGACATTGTGTAACGGTATGTGGGAAAAACCTTAGGAATCTGGGTAAGATGCTGCCAAAGAAATGATCAGATAAGAGCCAGCATAGCACACAGCTATGTAATGGGTCAGGCAAGAATCGCAGAAGAGTCCCTCCCTAGTTCTCAGACTGATACAAAGATTGTAGAGGGGAGAGAATCATACTTTGATATTTGCAAGATTGGTGTCTTTTTCTCAAGGTAAACCAGATAGGAATCATAATCAGATGAGCTAATTCTATCTTATTGTAAAGTTACATTGGCAGAATCTTTCTAGTATGAAAGAACAATTATTCCCCCATCTCCTTTGCAGCCCACAAAACTAGGGAAGATATTTTTTGGAGCCTCTTGTCCTGCCTACTATCTACTGTCTCTTATCTGACTGTTCTCTTGCTAGAATCTCTTCACTAAGCCTCCCAATGTCTTTCTGCATACTATTACATATTGGGAATTGAAAATATTCAGGAATCGGGGTTATTTATCAGGTTCATTAATTAATATAGCAGTCATTGACTTTGTGATCATGTATCAGGGATAACTCTCTTCTTCTGGAATAAAAGATTTAAGTATCATAGATTTATACTGAACCAAGAATAACTGGAAAATCAATGGACATCACATGGCTTCCTTCTGTGTAAATCATGTTTTCTTTGTAAGCTTCTTTCTGCATATCTAGCAGAGGTGGGTTCCTGCCATTTCAGACCAGTTGTATAGAACCGTTAGTAACTTGGCAGCCTGTGTTGCTGGAACCGGCTGTGACCCAGGCCTGCCACGCCCCCAAGCCGGTTTTACAGTGGCACCATCTCATTTTTTGCTTCTGTGCATGTGCAGAAGCTTTTTTTAAGTACTGAGCATGTGCAGAGGGTCATTTACGGAAGGGATGCGCATGCGCACAAAATGTGCACTTCCGTCGTGATGCGAACCAGTGGGGAAGGTAAGTAGAACCCACCCCGATATCTATTACCAGCTTTGCTTAGGTTTAGTGAGGTTTTCTAAATGAATAGTCTATTGTTTGGAACAGGGAATTTAACCATGTGGATTTTCAGGTGGGCTGTTTTTAACATATATACCGGTACTTGCCTTATGGTTAGTTGCTGTACAGTCATAATGAAGGAGCTCCTTGAGATTATCTTTTCCCATTCTTTATTACCACAAATGTGTATCATGTATTAATCTGGAACCAACTATGTATCAGTCTGGAACCTACTCTGCCATCTGAACTTACCAAATACTTAAATCATGTTCACATGCTTTCTTGTTTGCACTGATGATGATATGAGAATAATGCCACTGTCTTGAGGATAATCACTTTTTTGAGGTAGGATTCCTGAGCAACCAGTAATACCTACACAGCAGATAAGTCGCAAGTCAAAAAAGGGTGAAAGAAGAAATCCAGTGCTACTATTTCTCCTCTCTGCCTAGTATGTTGGTTTGAGAAGCTATCATATCTTCCCCACAAGTGAAGAAGATAGGAATTTGAAGAATCATTTGAAGACAGGAATTGTAGCTGATAATCATACTGAACAATTTAGGAATCAAGCAGCCAGAAGATGTCACAATCTAAATCAGATATAATAAAGACACCTATTGTAGTTTTTTACAGGAAGCCTTTACAGAGTCAATCAGAGACTATTCCTCATACTGTAGACAATTGCTTTATTCCTATATTTTAGTGTAAACAAGAAAGCATGTGAAGATGATTTAAAGGTCTGGTTGATTCAGATGGCAGAGTAGGCAATGCCCTGAAATATAATCTATTGTAAATAAATCTATTTTTCCCTAGCAGAAAAAGTGGAAGAAGATATCATATAAACCTCTCATCATAAAACATGGAAAGGGCTCACAAAGATCAGACTTGTAGAAGATATATCAAGCCTATTGCTCAGTTAAAATAGAAATACCACTGTTCACTGTTTATGATTAATGTCCAGAGCCAATATCTTTCAGTACCACTAGCTTTCATAATGTTTCACTTAAAATAGTATTATAGCCCAGATTTCCTATATTTAAAAAATCCGATCATTTCTTACACAGATAATATGAAGAATGACTAAGTAGATTTCTGTTTTGATAACCTCCCACTGAACCATGACAAACAGATAGCACCACATAAAAAGTTTTAATAATGCTTAGAATAATTATTGAATGGCTCAAAAACTAGGCTTCTTGCTCAATTTGATTTGCTTTTATCATGCAAATCTTTATTTGGTGCTCCTAGTCACAGTAAATAAAAAAAGCAGAAGAGAGAAATTTAAAAAAAAACCTATGACACCAGAAGCCTAATTTGTTTATAAGTTTGCGTAAGTCTCTTGTTTTGATTTGATTATTTTGTTCTGCATCTCGAGAGAAAATCTGAGGTGATCTTTCTAAGCTTTCAAACACTTTGATGAATGTTCACATTTCTGTTTGCTTGAGAAGAATACTTTTATTCTACTGAAGTCCAATAGTATCCAAAGCTGTTTCTAGATTATTAATATGTAGTGTCATGAGCATTCCACACAATTTTTTTGAGAAACTGCAGTATAATTTTCTTATTTTTTCCAAAAATATAAATTTCTCATTTGCATTAGTATGCAAATAATTGCTTCTTAAATATTACACTGATAATGGATCACTTCATTAAAATATTTTACTGCACAGTACAGTACAGAAGCTACTATTCCAGAGATACAAATGAACAATTTAGACTTTACCATCCCATGTTATTTGATTCTAGAATGCTTCCTTTAAAATTGAGGAAATAATCAATAATGCCAGCTGCACCTGTTTCTATTCCTTTGTCTGACAGTCAGTCATTTTTCAGCTGCAAAATCAAGTTGGTAAAACAGCTTGTTGTAACCAGAATTAGCAAACTAGAGATGCCTCTGACATTTGTACATTGCCCCTTTAGAACCAGAAAAGCTTCATAAGCTGAAAGGTAAGTTTTTGGCATCTTTCTTTTAATTTTGGTTGCATGATTATGATTATAGATGGTTTACCAGAAAGTAATTACCGTAGTACTTTTATCCTGAGTTAATTACTTTTGTAAACCTTCAGGTTGATCAGCCTATATTCACACCCATCATTTCAACTCAATTTTCTTTCATAATCTTAAAAATGACCAGCTTTGTCTTTATTATATTTAATTTTATAAATACATAACCAGGAGGGTAGGGCTGCTAAATTATTCTGAGGCTATGTGCTACACATCACTCACCTGCTGTTTAACCACTGAATCTTTTACCGAAGGCATTATAGATATCCCCCCCTTTTTTAAATGACTGTTTGAAACTATAACATATCAACATTTAAACAAAATGTATGCAGAGATCTATAAGTGTAAAATCATCTTCGCGAACTTTTATCTAATTTACTAATACCCCAATTTTTACAAATCTCCCTGGATATGTCTTTATCTTATTAAATAAAAGAAATGAGGTGAAGAAATATGAAAGGAGAAGTTCAATTGTCCACTACTGCAGAAAAAAATTCCAATAATTAAAATTCTGAATGCAACAATTTTTATAATATCAGTAGATGACTTATTTTAATTGTGAGATGAATATCTGTCTTTACTGGTATTGTTTTGTGATCAGAATGGTATTATAGTTACTGTCTTCAGTCAAGAGCTTATGCTACAGGGGAAACTGCAGAAACATGACAAAAAGCATTCATTTGAGATAAAATAACTGTTTTATTCTATATGATATTATGATGGTGAACCTGGTATATTTTTCAAATTAAATTTCCTAAACAGTTAACAGTTCTTTAATTGGGGAAAAAATTAAATACATAATAATATAAACACACACACACATATATGTTTTTCTGTCGTGTTATCCTGGTGTACCCAAATATGGGAGAGAAAGCATCACAGCTTTCTTTTTGCCTTTCAGCCCCTCATATATATATGTGTGTGTGTGTGTGTGTGTAACATTTTTTTTGCTGATAAATGAAAATAAAGGGAGACTATTATAGATCTATTTCGAGCTATTTTGCTCTTGTCAGATAGCCATACCCGTAGTGGGAATTGAACCTGGGCAGTCTGCTTGAAAGTCAGAAGATTAACCTCTAGGCCACAAGGTTCTATTCCCAATCAGCTCTTCACCAGAAAAGGGTTATATATGTTTATTCTGTCGAGTCATCCTGGTGTATGGAAGGAAACACAAGGCAAAAGGAAGCTGTGATGTTTCCTTCCATACACCAGGATGGTGTATATATATATATACATACATATATATACATATATATATACATACACACACACACACACACACACACACACACACACACACACACACACACACACACACACACACACACACACACACACACACACACATATATATATATATATATATATATATATATATATATATATATATATATATATATATATATATATATAATATCACAGAAGTGAGTACACCCCCTCACATTTTGTAAATATTTAAGTATATCTTTTCATGTGACAACTGAAAAGTTGTCACTGAAGAAATAACACTTAGCTACAATGTAAAGTAGTGAGTATACAGCTTGTATAAGTGTCCCCTCAAAATAACGCAACACACAGCCATTAATGTCTAAACTGCTAGCAACAAAAGTGAGTACACACCTAAGTGATAATGTCTAAATGGGGTCCAAAGTGTCATTATTTTGTGTGGCCACCATTATTTTCCAGCACTGCCTTACCCCTCTTGGGCATAGAGTTCACCAGAGCTTCACAGGATGCCACTGGAGTCCTCTTCAACTCCTCCATGACGATGTCACGGAGCTGGTAGATGTTAGAGACCTTGCGCACCTCCACCTTCCATTTCAGGATGCCCCACAGATGCTCAATAGGGTTTAGGTCTGGAGACATGCTTGGCCAGTCCATCACATTTACCCTCAGCTTCTTTAGCAAGGCAGTGGTCGTTTTGGAGGTGTGTTTGGGGTCATTATGTTGGAATACTACCCTGCGGCCCAGTCTCCAAAGGGAGGGGATTATGCTCTGCTTCACAGTACATGTTGGCATTCATGGTTCCCTCAATGAAGTATAGCTCCCCAGTGCCGGCAGCACTCATGCAGCCCCAGACCATGACATTCCCACCACCATGCTTAACTGTAGGCAAGACACACTTGTCTTTGTACTCCTCACCTGGTTGCTGCCACACATGCTTGACACCATCTGAACCAAATAAGTTTATCTTGGTCTCATCGGACTACAGGACATGGTTCCAGAAATCCATGTCCTTAGACTGCTTGTCTGCAGCAAACCGTTTGCCGGCTTTCTTGTGTATCATCTTTAGATGAAGCTTCCTTCTGGGATGACAGCCCTGCAGACCAATTTGATGCAGCGTGTGGCGTATGGTCTGAGCACTGAAAGGCTGATCCCCCACCCCTTCAACCTCTACGGCAATGCTGGCAACACTCATACGTCTATTTCCCAAAGCCAACCTCTGGATATGACTCTGAGCACGGACACTCAACTTCTTTGGCTGACCATGGTGAGATCTGTTCTGAGTGGAACTTGTCCTGTTGAACCACTGTATGGTCTTGGCCACCATGCTGCAGCTCAGTTTCAGGAACTTGGCAATCTTCTTATAGCCTATGCCATCTTTATGTAGAGAACAATTCATTTTTTCAGATTCTCAGAGAGTTCATTGCCATGAGGTGCCATGTTGAACTTCCAGTGACCAGTATGAGAGAGTGAGAGTGATAACACCAAATTTAACACACCGGCTCCCCCTTCACACCTGAGACCTTGTACCACTAACGAGTCACATGACACCAGGGAGGGAAAATGGTTACTTGGGCCCCATTTGGATATTATCACTGTACTCACTTTTGTTGCCAACAGTTTAGACATTAATGGCTGTGTGTTGTGTTATTTTGAGGGGACAGCACAATTATACTGTTATACAAGCTGTATACTCACTACTTTACATTGTAACCAAGTGTCATTTCTTCAGTGTTGTCACATGAAAAGGTATACTTAATTATTTACAAAATGTGAGGAGGTGGACTCACTTCTGTGACATACTGATGTGTGTGTGTGTGTGTGAGAGTGTGTGTGTGTGTGTGTATCACATATATCACATATATACTGTATATGATAGAAGTACAGGAACTGGGAAATAGATTTCAGAAGCTATTGAAGGATTCATGAGCTGGCTAAAAATTGCATAAATCACTAATATGGATTATTTTAAAAATGTAGAACCCTGTAACTGGATTTTTTGTATTACAAAGCCATGACTACAAGTATCTTAAGTTAGACCTTTTATAGATTGAGTTGTTTCTTTCATCCATTCATAAAACATTTGACATAGCAAAGTTGACTTCTTAGAATTTGATATTACCTTTTTCATGAAATAAACTTAGTATAGTGAGAGCAAAAGAATGTCACATTAAAAGAATAAATCAACAATTTGTATCTTAATAATCCGTCAAAGCATTGTAGAGTTTAGAATAAAACTTTTTTTTTACATTGTGTCAGGACCACACATAATTCCATTTTGTCCATTTTCTATGTAACTTGTCACACATAGTTAGTGCCAAAGAACCATAAAATAGTGAATAAGATATTTTTTAAAAGGTACCCAGGGGAAGTCTGGGAAGTTATAAACCAGTCATTTTAACATCTATACAAATAAGATAGAAACAGTAATCAGAAGGGAAAAAATTATAAAACAATAAAAAATAGCATGGACTTAAGAAGAGTAAATTCTTCCTCACCCAGCTTTTATAATTGTTTTAGAGTGACAAAGGGCAGGGGGATGGAATTAACACTGTTAATAGCATATTCTTGGATTCTCAAGAAATCTTTGACAAAGACTCTTAGGTAAATATAGTGACCATGGAATAAGAGAATCTATTCTACTATGGTTTCATAATTAGCTAAGAATGGAGTAATGGTTAATCATATGGTAAATGCACAGTATGGTAATTCTAACTTTACATCTATTCAATTAAAACGTATGAACCATTTGATAGTACACATAGCTTGTCTATGAATTTTCATCATTAAGTTATTTTAGGCAGTTCCACTCCATTTTTGACAGTGGGCTGTGGCATTCTGTGGGAATTTAAATTTGATGTGTCACAGTATTTGTAGGTCTGAGTAGAATCTGCACATTCGCCTTTCCAAACACATTAGCATAGTTTGCACATTTGGCAGGGAACCCAGGAAGCAGTTCTTGCTGCAGGGTATTTAGAATTTGAGGTCCTGCAGGCTGTGAATCTTGCATGTCAGAAGCTCAAAGATTATATTATCCTAATTCCAATGAATACCTCTGAACCAGTCAGTTCTCAAGAGTACCAGAAAAGAACAGAAGTTAAATAAATCACAGAATATCTGCTGATGGTGAATTAAGTTGTTCTGTATCTTAAGTTGTCGTGTATGTTCCTGTAGGACATATTTCCTAGGAAGTTTCATTTGGCAGACCCTAGGGAGTAAGCCTTTTCTTGCTTTGGCTACTGCCTTATAGAACATTCTTTTCCTCATCCCTTTTAGCTTTTGGGAGATCCTGGTTGTGTCAGCAGATCCAAGGCCTGGCAAAATATTGAGGTGGCTCCTGGATAATGAATGCCTTCTCTTCACCTAATTGCTTCTTAATCTTTTTGGTGACTTTTATAATTTTAAAGTTTTTAATGTTAACAATATTAATTTAGAGTTGTGTTTTGTTGTATGTCCTGAAAATCACTTGATTGTGAGATAGATGCCTATGTAAATATAATGATGGATGGATGGATGGATGGGACATAAGAGCTGTCTATCAATAGTCTTACCCTAATAGGTCAAATATACTCAATGGATGAAACATACATGCACCAAGTGGAGGTTTCAGTGAAGTTGCCTATGACCTGAAGTTTTACTTCTCTGCTAGCCTGTAGAGCAGGGGTGAAATGCTCCCAGTTCGGACCAGTTCTTGTGTACTGCTAGCGACAGCAGCCCGTGGTTCGGAGAACCGGTAGCAATGGGTGGCCAGCTGGCCACGCCCCTGAACTGGTCTGCCACTCGCTGCTCGCTCGCCCTGTTCCACCCAGTCTCTGCTCTGCAGCTTGCCTGCCTGAAGCGCTGCGCCCCTGATCTGCCGGTCTGGTAAGCCTGCGAAGTCGCAGCCTACCTAGCTGCCCCCCCCCACCAGCCTGCCTTCCCTACTTTTTTTATCATATAAAGGCTTTTTATTATTTTTAACACACATACAAAACATACAAACAATATATTTTCTCTGAACAGAGTATCGCTCAAGTCAAAAATTTTGTACACCTTATAACATCCCCATGCACATTTTTATATATTTTCCGTTTCTGCCATAATATTCTTTCTCTATGTTTTTTAATTCTAGTTACCTCCTTCTTCATTTTTAAGTCTAAGTGCTATTGCTATATTGCTATTAACATTTAAGCAATATTATCATTTGCCCTTACCCCAAAACTTTCTTATTCCCTTATCTAATTAACACCCTTTAAAAGCAGTCCTTTCCATCTTAATTCCTAATTTCTCATTTGTTATAATACAATAAAATTCCATTTACTTCTCATTTAACTTCATATATAATAAGTTTCTTTAAACTTAATTTTTACTCCTCCTTTTTCACCTACCCAGCATCATCTTATAATACATTCATCCCAATATTGCTCCCACATATATATATCTCAAACATTTTCCCTCTTTCCATTTCATATCATCTTCTTATTCCAATATTACAGTTACACATGTTAATCATAATACAATTCACTTTATCATAATTCCCATTCTTCTTTCTTTTAATTATACCATTAAACATTTTTCTTTAATTCCCCAAATGCTCCACTTCTTAAAATTTTATCCTCATATTTTCTTATATATCTTTCTTAGTTCAACTATCCAACTTCATCTAATAAACAATCAATCACCTATTCCAATCACCAATATTATTCTGAATATGTATCGCTTCTACCTATAGATATTACTTTCACTAATTTACTTTATTACAATCATTAATATTTACTATTCAAACAATTTTAAATATATACTATACTTCTTTTCCTTTTTCCATATCATTCATCACATCATCATAATCAAATACTACAACTACACATATTAATCTTAACACAGTCTACTTATACATGTCATATTTCCCATTTTTCTTCTTTAATTATTCCTTTAACTATTTTCATTTAGTCTCCCATACACTCCATGTCTTAATGTTTCCCTTTCATCCTCACATCCTCTTATCTTTCTTTTCTTCTTCTTCTTAATTTTATAATTATTATATCTTTTCTTCTGTCTTAAGATCCCTGCTCTTTTCTTTTCCCTTTTCCCTCTTATTCAGTTCCCCATTACCACACCCAGTATACTCATTTGTCTCTTTTGAACCTAATCTCTTCCCTTTTTCTTTTCTTCTGTGCTTCTTTCCTCCTTTCCCATTTTCACCACTGCTAACCCCAGTGTAATCATTAACCTTCCCCTTTCTTCCCTTAATTACTTTTTCCCTAATCCATCTCTTTTTTGCATTATTACTTCCAATTTCAAAGTCAGTATTATTTTCTTCAATGCTGAGTCTTTGCTTCTCTTTCATATTTTCTCTATTCACTTGGGTATATTCCAATATATTTTCTGATTCTTCAAACTTGAATAGTCCACATATCTCTTTAATCATTTCTTTCAGTTTATTGATCATTTCAATTACTACCTAGGACATTTTGTTATTTCCACAATATTCTAACTTCAATTTAAGGTTCTGTAAGTCCACCAGCTGTTGCCGGGATCAAACCTCTCAAAAGCAAACAAATTCTCCTTAAAATTTCTCACAGCTTGTAATCCAAGGACGCTATATATAAAACAAAAGTGATCTTGCAGCTCCCAAGTTACTCGTTGCCATTTTTCTGCCAGTAGATGTCTCACTCCGCAACTGCAATCCACAGAATAACAAAAATAAAAACTTTCAATATAAATCCACATTTCGAAACTTGTTTTGCAATTTTTTTTGTTCTTCTTTCAATATTCCAAATTTAATATTACTTCCAGTCTTCTTAAACAACTGCTTTCTTTTGGGTTTCTTCTCAAAATGCTTTAATAGTCTCAGTCTCCATTTTGGGGTTGTGTTCAAACTGCTTCTTTCACTTTTTCCCCATGCCAAATCAGCTGCTAATTCTTCACTGGGATAACTTCCAAGTTCTTTAAACAAAATTTTTCTTTAATATATATTGGCCAGTCACTCACCTGATGTCAATACTCCACTCAATTCACTGCTCCTGCACAAATTTTATTCTGGTTGCCCCAGCTTGTGATGGCTGCCATGGCCATTGCCCCCACTGCCGATTCAAAGAGCTTTAACTCCGACCTCTGAGGGATTTGCCTACCTTCTTGGTCTTCCGAGATGTCTCCCCTTCTTCTCTGTCCCTACAGGACAGATCCGGTCCAAAGACCCCCTGACAATGGCTTGTCAGCCTGGAATTTCACTGGGCTCATCAGAGCCAGCTATTTCCAGACTGTATTGCCACGACGCTTCTTGTCTCTCCGCCTGCCTTCCCTACTTCATTCTCTGTGGCCCACAGCCCTGACATGTTTTCCTGCCTTCCATGCAGCCTTCCCGGTGTCCCCATGCCCAGCTTGCGAAGGCAGGAAAGTATGTTGGGGTGGCGGGGAAGGGAGGTAGCAACCTACTCCATTCCCCACAGCCCCAACATGCTTTACTGCCTTCCCGGTGTTCCGGTGTCCAGCTTGGGAAGGCAGGCAAGCGGAAGGCCACCTGGAAGGCAGGAAAGCATATTGGGACAGTGGGGAAGGGGATTTGCAGCCTACTCCATTCTCCGCACCCCTGCCATGCTTGGCAGCCTTCCAAACGGCCTTCTTGGTGGTCCCCCATGCCTGCTTGCCTTCCGAAGTCGGTATCCAGCCTGTGACGGGAGACGTGCTGATTCTTCCAAGGCCTGGCCAGGCCCGGCCAGGCCCGACCAGTGGGTAGGTGGGCGGTCCTTGGGGGAGATGCAGCTGCTGCATTGGGGCTAAGAGGGGCAGCGGCAAGAGAAGGAAGGAAGCAAACCGTGGCTGTGGGGCTCTGGGAGGGTGAGCGGTGAGGGTCCTTCACAGCCACATGCTGCCTCCATCATGGAAGCCACCACTGCATGGCCATGCAGCAGCCCTCCATGTGGGGAGAGGGCCAGGCCTGCGCTTGGAAGTGGCTGCCGCTCTCACTGCCTGCTTTCTTCCTTCTCCTGCCGCAAAACAAAAGCGAATGGTGGCAGCGTTGCTTTGGAAGGGCAGGCGGACGTCTGCAGCCAGGGAGGGAGGGAGGGCAGTGAGAGCAGTAGGCCCTTCCAAACACAGGCCTGGCCCTTTTCCCGCCTGGGGCGCTGCTGCCCACCCGGGCACCAGAGGCTTCTGCACCACACTTGTAGTTGCGTGGCTGGCCGGATTAACAGGTGTGCTGGGGACGCCTTGCCCACTGCCTCCATGCACTGTGCTTGGCAGGGGCCGCCACCACGTTCTTGCTGTCCTCCCTCCCCACCTGGCAGGAGGGGGAGGCAGGCGAGATGGGAGGCAGAGAGGTGTGCAGGGCTCGGTTCGGCTGCTGAGCACATGGGGTGTCCGCCCCGGCTCTTGGGCTGCTTCCCGCTGCCGCACAAAATTTGGCTTGCCAGGCCAGTGGAGGAAGAGGCTCCCGGCGGGCACGGAGGCAGCAGCAGGTTACCTGTTTAGGCTCAGGGGCATGGCCCTTCCTGCCCGCCTGCTCAGCTGCCTCCCGCGCACTGAGGTCTGGAGCCTCAACTGGTAAACCGCCACCACATCGCAGCATGGTTCCAGGATGGCAGAGAGCTTCCTTGGCCTCTCCCAAGCAATATCTGCCCCCGCTGCTGGCTCTCCCAAGCAAGCTCTCTGCCATCCTGAAACTGTGCCACGCTGGAAAACTCCCCCATGTGCAGCGCGGTTTTAGGATGACGGAGAGCCAGGCAAACTTTGCCGCCACCGCTGCTGCTGCCGGGCTTGTCCGCACAGCACAACTCCCCAGGAAAGGCTCCGTCTATGTGCCCAGACCAGGTGTGTGTGAGAGAGATGGGGGGGGAGAAAGAGGAAAGGAGAGAGAGAGAGAGACATAGAAAGAAGGAAAGAAGGAAAAAGGAAAGGAAAGGAGGAAAGGAAAGAAGGAAAGGAAAGAGGAAAGGAAAGGAAAGGAAAGGAGGAAAGGAAAGAGGTAAGGGAGGACAGGGGAAGGGAGGGGAAGGAAGGGAGGGAGGAAGAAAGAAAGAAAGAAAGAAAGAAAGAAAGAAAGAAAGAAAGAAAGAAAGAAAGAAAGAAAGAAAGAAAGAAAGAAAGAAAGAAAGAAAGAAAGAAAGAAAGAAAGAAAAACTTATGACCACAATTGAGCCCAAAATTTTGGTTGCTAAGCAAGAGTGTTGTTAAGTGAGTTTCATCACATTATACAAGTTGGCCACGCCCACCCGGTCACATGACCACCAAGCATGCCCAACGAGTCACATGACCACCAAGCCATGCCTACCTGAAGCCACACCCACCTGACCCTCCAAGCCATGCCCACAAAATAAGCCACGCCCACAGAACTGGTAGGGAAAATTTTTAGATTTCACCACTGCTGTAGAGTACAGAAATGACTAATGTTGATGCGTAGCTCTGTATTTCTAATTTTTCCATGGATTAGCATTGCAACCCTGGAGGCTGGAATTTATTCATTCCAAATAGTCCAGAGTATCTACATACAAAATGCTCCCTTTTCCCACTAGTATTTAATTGATGCTTAACTGAAGAGAGAATCATCTCAACAGAGCGCTGTCATGCTATATTCTCTATAATATAGACATATAATTTATATTCATTTGTATATATTTTTTTCTCAGTGGATATTTAGCTTTTTCCAGCTGCATGCATTCATCTTTTGGAGTCTCTGACATATTTGTGATGGAGATGGGGAGTGGGGAAATGAAATAGAATAATGTTATCTTTCTTTATCATCTGTACACTGCTGCATTTCCTAAAATGTTCTATTGATACTCAAGCAGAATTGGGTTCAGAAAAAAATATCTGGGATTAGTGCATTGTATATTTCATCTGAAAATCTGTCTCTAAACTGGTTAATTAGATTTTTTAAAATTAGACCTTCATCCTAAACTAACAGCTTAAGGTTAGTGGTATACTCCCATGCCGACCATTTATCCTCCAGAATATGATGGATTTCATGATCAGCAATCACTTTCATAATTAAATTGTTAAAATTAGCCCTTGTGTATATCACCAAATTGTCATAACTGTCCATACTAGGCTAATTCACAACAGAGCTTGTTCAATTTTGGCTTCTTTGTTATTAGACTAATTTAAAATCTACTTGTAAGCAGACTGGAGAGAAAAATCTGTGTATTTTAGGGAGATTTAATATTTACATTCAGTGAGGGAATTAATACATTTACAACTATTCATAGGATATTTGTCAGGGAAGAAAATGGAGTTGTATTTGCTCCAGCAGTTCCAATGAAGACTGCAAGATCTTGGCCTGGATTTATATGGAAGCTGATTAATTGTGATAAATTCTATATACCCCCTACCGGGCAAGGCAAAAGTCAGGATAATTGGTCCCTATGGACCACATGTTAGCTTAAGGTGACCAGATTTTAACATTGGTAAAGAGGGACACCATTGACCGGGGGTGGGTGGGTTCCTGATTAAAAATTTGGTCTATATGGAGCAACAAAAATTTTCATAGAATGCAAAAATAGTATTGTAATATATTTCAGAAATATATATATATATATATATATATATATATATATATATATATATATATATATATATATATATATATATATATATATATATATATGTGTGTGTGTGTGTGTGTGTGTGTGTGTATGTATGTATATATATATATATATATATATATATATATATATATATATATATATATATATATATATATATATATATATATATATATATATATATATATATATATATATATATATATATATATACACCGTATTTTTCGGAGTATAGGACGCACCTTTTTACCCCAAAAGAGAGGGTCAAAAACTGGGTGCGTCCTATACTCCTAATGTTGCATTAGGCCACTGCCGGACCACGGGAAAGCCGCCGCCGCTGCCTCCGCCGGACCACAACAAAGCTGCTGCCGCTGGCCACGGCCGTCACCACCGGACCACGGGAAAGCCGGCGGCGGTGGAACATAGAAAAGCCGCCACAGCTGTCCCACAGCAAAGCCGCTTCTGCTGCTGCTAGCCACCACCACTGCTGGACTACGGGAAAGCCGCCGGCGGCAGACCATAAAAAAGCCGCCGCGGCTGCCCCAAACAAAGCCGCTTCCGCTGCTGCTAGCCGCCAAAATCGCCCCAAACAAAGTCGCTGCTGCTGGCCATCACCGCCGCCACCGCCACACCACGGGAAAGCCACTGCCGCCGTTGCTGGCCGAAGCCTGTTCCCGAGGCAGCTACGGAGCCACCGCCACTGCTGCTGCCCAAAGCGAGCCACCTGACAGCTTTGAAGACCAACTTCCAGGTTTGCTGTGGGGCTTGTGGACTTCAACTCCCAGAATTCTTCCTCCAGTCATGCTAGCTCAGGAATGACTGGAGGAGGAATTCTGGGAGTTGAAGTCCACAAGTCTTAAAGCTGTCAAGTTTGAAGACCCTTGCCACCCCTAACCCAGGGCTCTTCAAACTTGGCAACTTTAAGACTTGTGGACTTTAACTCCCATTCCTGAGCTAGCATGACTGGAGGAGGAATTCTGGGAGTTGAAGTCCACAAGTCTTAAAGCTGTCAAGTTTGAAGTTTGTAAAAAGTGTATATGGTTGTAAAAAGTGTATATGGTTGTAAAAAGTGTACATGGTTGTAAAAAGTTTACATGGTTGTAAAAAGTATTCTGCTACACTGGTATTTTATTAAATAATATATTACTACACCATTTGGTTCAGAATACTTTTTTCTTGTTTTCCTCCTCTAAAATATAGGTGCGTCTTATACTCCGGTGCGTCTTATACTCTGAAAAATACGGTAGATAGATAGATAGATAGATAGATAGATAGATAGATAGATAGATAGAT
Source organism: Diadophis punctatus similis (assembly GCA_023053685.1). Classification (NCBI taxonomy): domain Eukaryota; kingdom Metazoa; phylum Chordata; class Lepidosauria; order Squamata; family Dipsadidae; genus Diadophis; species Diadophis punctatus. Next base: position 17,748,535 of record JALIGW010000007.1, read on the forward strand.
AGATAGATAGATAGATAGATACATAGATAGATATAAAAGCGAAATACCACTCACGCATCATCACGAAAGCTGCTGTAAACACATATTCTTCTGTCCACCAAAATTCAAGCTAACAGAAGAAGCACAAAAAAAGGAATTTCTCCTTCAATTTTAGCATATCGCTTTCATTGGTTAGGAACCAACTGCCTTTTGCAACAACTGCAAATTCCTGAAACCTTTCAAGGGTAGTCCCAGATGTCAGGACATGGATTAAAGGTAGTCGCAATCGTCATGTATGTATACCTTTAAAATAAAATCTAATTGCTACAGTTGATAAATGTGGTTTTGGATATCATAAATATGACTTTCAAAGGTTTTTAGAAGGATCTTTTCTAATATAACCCAGGGATGCACAACTCCAGGTTACTGTAACTTAAATCAGTCTATATGAAGTTCCATAATAATCTTATCGTCGCCAATTTAACCTTTGCAAACAATTAAAATTTCCTCTATTTTAATCACACTGGATCTAATCCATCTGTATGGGCCATTTTCATTCAAAGCAAAGCTTTGATAGCCCACCCAAAACGTGAAAAGCATCAAAATGAATGAGTAAATCGGTTTGCCACACCGTAAAATATATTTTGTTTTTTTTAAAAAAACTATTTGCGGTCCATTTTTAAAATAATCAATCCATAGAAAATTCCAAGATATAAAATTGACAAGTAAAAATTGTTTAGATCGGTTCCCCCCTGCCAAGTACTAATTCTGGTTTGTTTGTTTGTTTTTTAAGATAAAACCACTTAATCCTTGACTTACAATAGCTCATTTAGTGACCGTTCAAAGTTACAATGGCACTGAAAAAAATGACTTGTGGCCATTTTTCATACTTATGATTGTTGCAGTATCCCCATGATCACAGGATTAAAATTCAGACGCTTGGCAACTGACTCATATTTATAACAGTTGCAGTATTCCTGGGTCATGTGATCACCTTTTGTGACCTTCTACAAGCAAAGTCAATGAGGAAGCCAGATTCACTTAACGTGTGACTAACTTAGCAACTGCAGTGCTTCACTTAACAACTGTGGCATCAAAAGTCGTAACATGGTGCAAAACTCACTTAACAACTATCTCACTTAGCAAAAGAAATTTTGGGTTCAATTGTGGTTGTAAGTTAAGGACTACCTGTATATGTTAACCTGACAGTAGGTGATTATAAAAATTTCCATTAACAATGGTATGAAATAATATGCTCAAATTTGTATGTAACTGTCCAATTGCAGGTTGGATGTGTTATTTTTGTTCACTTTTTTAGAACTCTATGCAAACATAAACTTGCATTAAAAAATTGAACAAATGCACTTATGAAAACAACCCCCCCCCATCGAACTATAATACTTTCATTGATTAAACAATGTTTCAGTTACACCACATTATGGATGGCTTTCTCACACTGTGATAACTTTCATTTACAAACCACAGGCGCACAACATGCTAACCACATGGCACTTCACATTTTGATTGCTATAATGTTCTTGTGTTATGGAGCTGCCCTTGCATTTAGTCTGGAGGCCAAAGCTGGTGCAGAATGGCGCACCTGGCAGTGCTCATGTGATACTATTGCTGAAGCATCAGCAGCACCAATGGATAATTAGCTGTTGAACTAAATACAAGGTTTCCTTGGCAATACATGGCTTAAACTGGACTTCCCAGTGTACAGTATTACCTTTCTTGTTATAGGCTGGGTCAGTGCTGGGAAAGAACCTTGTCCCTGGATCAAGAACCACATTGTACATTCTAGTGGCTTGTCATAGAATTTCTCAATGGTGCACTCTTTCCTGAAATTCCTGAGCTGATTATAATTACATCTTTAAAGGCACCTTTCTTCTCTCAGATTTTCCTTGTGAAAATGCTGTTTTAAATTGTTCAAATAATTTTTTTGTTTTATGTTTAATTTCCTCTCTTTTTAAAATTGAAATTAACGATTATTTTAATCTGTTTATTATACTATTTGCATTTTGCATTTCTTTTTTTCTTTTTATGTTACATTGTTCTAATTTTGATGCATTATAGTTTCAATACAATTATATTTATATAGTATTAATTAAAGCTATGAACAGTCTATTGTGTAGATAATTTGGTAATCAGTTATAGAGAAAAAAGGAAAGATACACCCTATATTAATTACAATTTACAATATCACAAGCATAAATTTTGTTTTTCAGATATAACTAAGACATATTTTTCAGACATAATATTAGAGGAAAAAACTGCAGCAATGGAAAAAGAGTACATGTTCACAAAAGAAGTCTGACAAAATTTAAATAAAAATTCTTATACACACAATATATCACACAATACAGCAAATAAAATCACTTATAGCATGGCTTCTCCCTAACAGTTAGGCAGCAAATTTTACAGTCTTTCCAAGTTTTCATATTATATGCAGCAAGAATTTTGCCTGCCTGGGTGTTTGTTTTCAATGTATTCTCCTGGATTTAAAAAAAAATTAATAACCCGTTCTATTTAATAATAATAATTTACTACATACACTCAATAAGATCACCCAGACGTTGCAAAATACAGCGGATACTCCAATTCCAGCAGTCACTTCCTGGTTCCTTTGTACACGTGTCTCTCTTCAGCCATTGGCAAAGCAGCCTGGAATAGCAGGCTAGATTCTGCGGTACACACCTATTGATTTCTGTAAAAAGTGAAGCGAGCGGCTCAAAAAGAGACTATGTCAGGCCAATTTTTGGAAAGAATGTCCAAGCTTGTCTGCATTCTTTCCAAAAATCGGGACTTTTTAGAAACGCCGCGGGATGCGTGATAAATGTTTAAAAAGCGGGACTGTCCCACCAAAAGCGGGACGTCTGGTCACCTTATGTTAGTTCTGATATTCTGTCAAGACATTAGTGATTAGCAGGGTCGCAAGAGGACCTGTAGTCTCCTAGAGTTTTAAGAGTAGGCAAATGTTGTCAGAGTTTATATAGGACATGATAGTAAATATTTCCAGACAGTCGAGTACATAATTAGGGACTTGCTTAAATCAAAAGCTCATGGCAAGATAAATCGCTGTGCTGGTGCTGCTGATAATTAAAATTTCTATATATTTTGAAATCTTGCAGAACACAGATTTCAAGATCTACTGTATATGTATACCTCCAGAGAGTTTAAATTCAAGGCCTTTGTCTCCTGTTTTTTCAATAGATATTTGGCCTTTATATTGTGAGTGACATCTAGTTGGCTTCCACGAGAAATAAAATGCTGGATTAAAATAAACCATGGCCAGATATAGCAGAGCTGTTTTTATATTCTGGATGTTTAGAATGAGCATATAAAGTATTTAACATAGACTATCATGGGCATATTTACTTTTGTGAAATATTAACATTCTATATGTTGTTTTACATGATACTTTGCTTATATGGAATATTGTCTGAAATTGGAACCATATCAAGCAATTGAATATCTGTGTGGATTGGCATTCATGTTAGTTGAACTGATCAAGTTACTAGATGCTTTAGTGCAAGGGTGTCAAACTCACTTTGTCACAACGGCATCACATGATGTATTGGGACTTTTTCCCCCCTTCGCTAAACCGGGCGTGGGCATGGCCAGCACGTGACACATCTGGCCCGTGGGCCTGGAGTTTGACAACCCTGCTTTAGTGAACCAAGCTCATGTCTATTTAATCATGTACCTAAATTCAACCTTTATTTCTACTTCAGATTTCAGATTAGTTGGCCCTGACTCCTGTTAACAAAATTGTAGGAACAAATGTTGGGTAAGCTATGAAAGAATTGCTTTAGATACTATGAGCAATTAGATTTTCTTGAGGGAAAGAGAGAACAACTAGAAAAATCAATGGTATCAAGACTTTATCCTGGCTACATGCCTAGAATTTTAACATTCATTACAAAATAAAGAACACTGAGTTCTCCAGATGGAAGCAATAGATTTGTTAATATTGTTACCATTGCTACATCTGAAAAAGAGATAAATTGAAGCTTATTGAAGCTAGAGTAGTACAATTGTCCTTAATGATCAATGTCTACTCCATTCTAGAAGAGTTGATATATTGAGCTATTGCCATAAACTCAAGAAAAATCCCCATGATACCTTAAAAGATTAAGTGATTGCAGACTGAACATTTGCAAGCAATATATAAATTAAAGAGGAGTTAGATTTTTTGCATACCACAATTCATATTGTCAGAATGCAAATTAAGCAAAGAAATTTAGGATATCATATACACAGCAGAGTGTTTAGAAAGATAACTGCTTTCCCAATGTGTATAGCACAGCACTAAAATTAATGTTTGTCTTTTAGACAACCTGTTAAGCATTTCATGCCTTCTATTCACATTACTTGTAAACAGGATAGAAATAAAGACCACACAGTCACAGATAGTAGTTTTTGTTTGATTTTACTTTAATCCATAAAGTTATACAATTATATCTATGGTTGCAAAGTGCACCTAAATTTCATTTCTTTGGGATGATCAAAAGATGCAGACACAAAGAATGTTTTAAAAAAATGTTTTTGTTTCTATGGAATAATATTTCCTTTTTAGGTAGGTATATGATGTTTGCTGTGAATTGTTAATAACTATAATCACAAGGAGTTTTAAGAGCTGCTGATTACTTTGTTCCAAGGACTTCATTTACAAGACCTTCACTGCAGGAATTACAGAATTAAGAAGTAATATCTGTTTTAGACACCAGAGATTGTCAAGTCTAAGTGAAGCTTTCACTCAGATTTCTTATTCTAATATTACACTTTGCCCCACTGCTATTTATTGGCTTTATGGGTATCAATTTCCATCAAAAATTTGACTTAAAATGTCAATAAAATATAGGACCTGCCAGTGGAGATACAAGATATCATGGAACCCCTTGAAACTCTGGTATGCAACCATAGAGCAACTTCAAGCAGTGACACTGGATTATAATTTTGAATGGGGAGAAGCTTTTAGATAATCTAGTAATGATTCTATTAATTGAGTTAATTTAAACTAAAAATAGTTTTAATCTTGACTGTCCTTGCCCCTAATTAGTTTGGAGACTGTGGTCATAGGTATACCATTAAAAGAACTAGTATACCATTTCCCTCCCAAACATGTTACTGGAAATCTCAGATAAAAATTAAATGTAAGTTCTTAGAGTATAGCATATTTTATAGTTCCATATTTAAATACTTTAAACACTTTTGTTTTAATGTCTTCAAGTTTAATTTTATAGCCACATTAAGAAAAACAATTCCATTGCATTTATGTCAAATTTGAACATGCTCAACACCAGATGGTGTTTCATTTCAGGTCAGAAAATAATGGAGGAGTTTGGTTTTAAAACTGAAGTTAAAAAAAGAAAAAGATGAATAACAAGGAATTAACATTTGCAGAAGCTTTTTCATTTAAGATCAGCTGTCCTTTATTTTTCGTGTAACATTATTTAGCATTTCAAAATTATTTTTCATATTTATATATTAGATTAGCATATAAAATATGAAGATTTATGTTCCCATATTCAGGAGAATTCTTGAATTGGATTGTTGGCATTCTGATATTAGTTTATTAGATTCCAGTAATTTTGTATGAGCTAATACATTGAAGTTGGACACTAACAATAGCCTCACAGTTGGCAGGTGCTATACATGCTCTAGAACAGTGATGGCGAACTTTTTCGACACCAAATGCCAAAAAGGTCATGCGGAAACGTCACTCACACATGCTCATTGGGGCTGTGCTCTGGAAAAGCCGAACCTCCGGGTTTTAACATGCATGTGCACCTGACGATCAGTTGGCTGGTGTGCATGCGCAGACCAGTTTTCACTGCCCATGCATGAAGCGATCGCGGTCCAGAAAAGCCGAACTTCCAGGTTCTAGTGCGCATGCACACCCGACAATCAGCTGGTCAGCGTACATGCGCAGGCCAGTTTTCAGCACTGCCGCGAGGGCAAAGGACAGCTGGTTGTCGTGTGTGCATGCGCACCAGAAACCCAGAAGACAAACAGGCAAGGCCGTGCGTGCCAGGCGACATGGCTTTGCATGCCACTTTGGGCACGTGTGCCATAGGTTCGCTATCACGGCTCTAGAACAATCCAGAATACATACTAAAATTTTTATTGTATTCTAGCAGAAATAGCTATTGAATTTTATGATTACTTTTTCCACTTGTTCCAACTACTTCACATTCTAGGCCTGAAGTTGTATGATCAATATATCCTGAACTACAGTTCTCAACATCTCCAGGCAGCATGACTTACTACCATACTGCTTGAGAATGATGACTGCATATTTGAACATCCCAAGCTGAAATAGGCTAATATAGGTTTATATCTGGATATCAGTGTGTGCTCCACAGGCATAGGAGAACTAATTTGCAGAACAAAGAGTACAGGGGAATCAATAAGAAGTGTTAAATAAGAAAGTGCTTTGTGTAGAGGTGTTTCAGTAGTAAGAAATGATGAAAAAAATTTCTTCCAAAGATTGGAAATCTTTCATCAAAATCTGGGAAATTCTTTTCCATCTGCAGCTTATTCAACACTACCATCAGTATGCTCTTGTTCTAGAGTTAGTTCTGCAACTAAGAACTTTTAAAATGCAACTAAAGTTTTATTACTTGGTTAGTCAAATAAAATTATCATGTATTGGTGCAAGAATGTGTGTTTTCAGAAAAATATATTTCACTAGCTTCAATTCACAAGAATATTATAAGTAGGAGAGGAGGAGTATCTGGTTTTCATCTTTAAAAAAGATCAGAATTGGAGTAGCTGATATTTATTTCATAACCAAGCCAGATGTGAAAACATAAATATACATCAGTGCATTACATTCTATAAGTGATGCACTCAGATGCTTGTAATCAAAATTTCTCAAGCTGCCCTGTCACTTCCTTTGCACCTGGCACTGGAGGTGTCGGCCATGCCAGCTTTAGTCCCCCCCAACACAGATGTTCTTGTTATGTTATTTTGTAAGTGTACATTTTGCTTGATGCTCAACTCTGGACAGCACAAGTAAATATTATAATCCAGAGACCACCCATTTAGTAATGCACCTGTATCATTTACTTTATCTTTTCTCTCCAAAATACTTTTATTGCTTCTTGCATTTCTAACCTTACCACTGAGAGCAGTTTTTAGGAGTCAACTTAGGAATATTATTGTGTTATACAAATTAGTACTACTATGTAAGCTATAAAGTATGCTTATATGTGTTAAATAAACATAATTTTTAAGGCTTCTGTTCTTTGAATATGGTATACTTGCCTACATATTTTATTTTATCCACATAATCAGTCCAATATCTTAAGTATCTTATGTATTTGCGACCCTCTCAGAAGTCACTTTTGATGAGGTGGGTGGTTATATAAATTAGATAAATAAATTTTAAAAATGTACTGTATTTTTCAGAGTATAAGACACACCGGAGTATAAGATGCACCTTAGTTTTGGGGGAGGAAAACAAGAGGGGAAAAATCTGCCTCTGCCTCCCAGTAATTTGCCTTCCAGCAAACAGTACAGATGATATACACTGTTTGCTGTGTATTTCTGTGCATGTGTGCCTGACCCATAGAAATAGCAAAGAATTGGAGAAATGTACATTATGGCAGTATATTAATGCCAGAAAGTTTTCTTAAATGTAGTCACACTAGCTCCTCCCAAATATTTAAAGAGAGCTACTCCAAACATGACTAAGTCAGGGTTTAACTCAGCTGCCTTATCTTAATACTAAACAGGACACTGTTACATTTCAGATTATACTTGTACAGATGCTGTTAAAATTGATGTGGCTTTCAGGAAGTATACATTATTATCTGCTATTTAAAAGAAGATACAATAGCATGGGTCTCTTCAGGTTAAGCATTTATTTTAAAAAGCTTCTTCATTTTGTTAAGTTGTCTAGAACAATTATAAAGCAGTCTTTAAAAAATAAGTCTAATAATTTGAACATTCTATAGACATTTATAGTTATTGATTTACCTCCTTGCATCCAGTTTCAGCAACTGATTAGCACAAGAAAATAAAATTCTTCCTCTGCCTCTCCCTCCCAGCAATTTGCCTCCTTGCAGTTTTAGTTTCACTTTCATTTTAGCACGTGGGCTTCCTGCAAGCCTCAGCCAGCTGCTGGTCGGGAGGCAGATAATCATTGCTTGTGCTAATCAAGCTCTGCGCTGTTTGCTGCAAGGAGGTAAATTGCTGGGAGGTAGAGGCCAAAGGGTGGGGGGTTGGGGGGCTACATTCAGTGTATAAGACACACCCAAGTTTCCACCCTCTTTTTGGGAGTAAAAAGGTGTGTCTTATACTCCGAAAAATACGGTATGTATGTGTAAATTATAGTTGAAATAACTGAAATATGTAATGATATTTCTGTAAGAATGACTGAAAAAAAAGTTCTGTAGAGGTGTTTCAATTGTAAGAAATATTTAGCATGTTTATATAAATATAACACTTTCTCAGACATTGTACATGGCCTAGGAAATGACAAAAAAAAGTTTCTCAAATGCGAGATGGGATTTTTGTGGAGCATACGAAACTCTGCACATATGTATAAAAAACTGTCATCTTGGCCCTTGCTGGTTTACATCTGTACAAAGAAATCCTGCAAAGCCTTTGTAGCTGGCACAAAATCTCTTGCAATCAGGCATTTCTGAGAACATTAATAAATTATTAGAGATCTACTATTATATTATCACTAAATAAATCGAGGATTTTATTTTATTTATAGGACTGTCCATTTGACATATGACTCTGAGCAGTAAACAATAATTCCAATTAACAATAAAAATATCAGCAAAACAAAACATATAACACCTGGGCAGCACATATATCCGCATTGACAAGCTCCTGAAAAACAGGCTTACCAAGCTTCTTGGCTTAGTGTCTGGAGAAAAAGCCACATTTTCAATGCACTATGGAAAGCCCCCATGGTTAAGACTGTACATATCTTGTGGTGGATGTTGTTCCATGACATAGGTACAGGGAAGAAAAGAAGGCATAGTTTGTAGATCCTACCAGATATGGCAGTCTGCACATGTTCCTCTAAAGTTGGAATTACCTGGTGTGACCTAAGAGGCCTGGGCTTATTGACTTCAGATTCAGATGACTCCAACTCTATTGGCTTTTTTCAAAGGCTTTGAAGATCTATCTTTTCCAGATGGTAAGGCCAGGATGTTAGCAAAACTGACATGTGTATGCTTATTTTATTCTTCTAGAGAAATCATTAAGGAAGATTCAACAATGTATTTTTTTAAAAAAATGTTTTTCCCTTATATCATGGTTTTAATCTTTTTGTTCACTATGCAGGTTATCTTGGTTAAGATAGGTAGCTGTATAAATTTATGTAATAAGTAATAAAATAAATAACACAGCATTGTTTTATTAAGAGACTGGGAAACATGCCCAGACTTTGTGAGACAGGCAGAAATTTGGGGACAGGCAATCCCACAGTTAAAACAGCCCTGAGCTTTATCGGAAATCCCTCTATTGATATGCTCCAGATTATGAATGTGATCAAAGGAATGAAGAGTGAACTGTCCATCTTGGAGGCCTGTCAATGCCTCTCTCCAAAAATCCTGGTGGTCTAAGAAACAACAGTTTCTGGAAAAAAAATTACTTTGGGCAGACTAAAGAATAACAATGACAGGCTAATATTTTCTCACAGGATAAGATATTTGTGGTAGTTACTGTCAATGCTCTTGATTTAATCACCTTTATCTGTGATATAGGAAATGAAGTATAGTTACCATTGACAAAATTAATGATTCTTCTGGATAAGCTCTCTGGAATGGGGCTTGGAAGGCACTATTGATCCAGTCTGATTAGAATAACTGAATTACCTAAAGCTAAACCATCTCCTTGTCCGATTAATTTATCTTTGCAAGTTTTGTCCAGGTACTCTTGTCAGCTGACAGTAGTGCAACTGCTCAGTGTATGATTATAACACATGGCCAAAGTTGAATGCAATTATCTCGTTTCTTTCACTTATCTCAGAAAGAAGATAGTGGCTGAACCCTTGAGTTTATTTGTTTGCTATTTGGCGTTCTGTCTGTTCTCCGAGTTTCTAAGAAGATGGGTTCCTCAAAATTCAAATGATAAAAAGTGAATGTCTATCCCTTACTCTTTCACAATCACACATACAAAGTATTGACAACTATTTAAAAGGGAGAAGAGGTCCTAACCTACCCCCCCTCACCTGATTTTCCAGCAATTATGATTCATGATATTAATTGCTAAAACTACTACAAAATAACTATACCAAACAATAACTATACCAAACAATTGTTTGTGTGTGTATATATACATATACACATGTACCCATACAACACACACATACATCATATGAATAATATATACACACAGATATTACACACACACCACACACATACACACATGCATTTATATGCACACATTCATTCATTCATCCTGCAAGTTAATGCTATCAATATTTTAGAAAATAGAGAGCTCTTCTTAATATACACAATTCTTCTAAGTGTAAATTTTCTGCATATTGAGAAATTATTATTGCTTAATTCAGTGTTACCATACAGCCCATATGCTGTGAAATTGTTTAACATGTCACAGTATAAATATAGAAGCAGTATGTTTTACAACTGAAATGTATATTAGGAATCTTCACTGTTTCAGTTTGCCTGTCTACTTATAAATCCTTGCACTGTAATTAAAAATTAGGTTGCGGTAACATCTATAAGATTTAAACATAGATAACATAGTACATATGTTGACTTAGTTGCTCTGCTGACTTTAGTTACCAGCAGAGCAGTGCAAATACAGGAAAATCCATATGAAACTGAAATATCCATTGATGAATGGAGTATATGGCCTTAATTTCAAGTTAATGAATTTCTGTTTTTCAGTCAACTTTATACTATTCACTTTTTTGTTATGTCAGTTCAGCTGGAATAATTTTATGTTATTAATCCATTTAATGGTAAATTTGGAAATGGTAACAAATAGCATTCCTATGAAAAATGGAGAAAAGGCATTAATGGGGGGAAAATCTATATTTTATGGAAGTACAAAAAAGTATTTTAAAACAATCAGAGTTTTTTTAAACAAAATAAATAAAAATAATGCTAATGGAATAGCCTTCCATCACCCAATAAGGGCTGCTGGCACTAAGCATCAGTTGAGTGATTTAGCTGGAAATAGAAAATGTGGGGAGGAGCTTTGTTTAAGCTCTAGTAGCTTATAATATCCTAAAAGAGAATACAGTTGGTTGCACCTTCTGATAGGAATACCTGTTTTAAAGGTAGATAAGATCCATCTCAGCATTTTTATATTTCTTTTCAACATCAAGCAGAAACAGGAAATTTACAGGGGTTGTTACTTATTGTAAAAATTTCAGGTTTCTTATCACTTTCATCGGGAGGAATCAAACGTTTTGAACAAAAAGAAGATACCTCACCCAAAGACTTAGCCTTTTTAGAAAGGAGTGGTTGTGTCTGTTCCTTTATAGCTGTGTATGTGTCTACAGTAGAGGTGCCGGAGATGTCCGGTGCGGAGCTCCGGTAGGCAGCGGCCGATTGCGCAATTTACACGCAACCACTCCGGAGCCCTCTCCGCCGGTCCGTTGTGCATGTCGCCATCTTTTTCGGTGAATTTTTGGGCGATTTTGCTTCTGCGCATGCGCGGAAGCAAAATCTCACCGAAATCTCATGAGGGGACACGCACGTGTGTGAGATTTCAGTGAGATTTTGCTTCTGCTCATGCACGGAAGCAAAATCGCGCTGAAATTTCATGCAAGCGCGCATCCCCTCGTGAGATTTCAGCGAGATTTTGCTTATGTGCATGCGCAAAAGCAAAATTGTGCGAAGGGGCGCACGCATGCATGTGCATAGTGAGCGAGGGGCGCATGCATGCGCGTGCCCGAAACATGGAGATGCGCATGCAGCGCACTGACACTGGTAAGTAAGCAACTCGCCCCTGGTCTATAGGTATGCTCAGTGCAGTGGAAAAACAACACTACTGTCTCTATCATTACTATCACTTCTTTTGCCTTCAAATTATCACTTGACATTAACACAATTTTGCATGGTCATAATGTTGTTTCAAAGAGGCAATAGAGGAAGTTGATAAATAGGGTGAATGGAAGAGGCAGACAGAAGTGGTTTCAAAACAACAGCTCTTTATTTGGCAACTATTTACAATCCAGCATACCACAGGCAGGCCGTGTGTGGAGAAAAGTCTCCGTAGCACCTTGATGACTGCCTCTGCTGTGGTGGTGGTCATGAGGGCTATCTATAACACAGACATAGCTTCTAGCCAAGGCTTTCATCCAGACAATCCCCAGATGGCCTACATGACAGCCAGCCCTTTTATAGGGAGCTGCCAGGCAGTCTAGCCAATCAGCAGTCAGTATTTTCCCTCCAGAATGGAGGACCTGATTGAAGCCTATGTGCTTCAGTTTGAGAATGTAGCACCCCTCCCCTTTTAGTTGAGCTAACCCAACATGTGATGTAGTCACACAGATAGACAGGGTGTTTAGTTGGTCTTTCAGACCTGCTCAGCTCAGTTGGAGCTGGGTGAGCAGTCAGGTCAGACGAGCTTCTGTTGCTCCCGGCCTCGACCAATGGAAGCTTCTGGATTTCAACCCGAAGCGTGGCTGGAGCTTCGAGGACCGGTTCACTTGGAGCTCTCCTCCCAGCATGAGTGTCACTAGATAAGTCTTCCAGCCTTGGTTGGCTTGAGTTCTCTCAGTTGGGAGTGAGTGATTGCTCCTGTTGGTTAGGCGTTGGCTCAGAAGTTAGTTCTGGTAGCTAAGAGTGGAACGGCTGAGTCGGCCTCAGAGTTGGTCAACATGCCACCTTCAGCTTCTACCGTCCTCAAACTTTACTCGGTAAGAGCGAGGGCCTGTGATCTCTGTGACCCTGGCAGGAACCCAGAGAGGACCCTCCCAGCATAGTTGTGGGCTTATACTTGATCCCCTATGCTAAAGTGTCGGAGCTGACTATGGAAATCTACTGGGGCCTCGGCAGAGTAGTTAGGGTGTAGCGGATCTAGGTGGGATCCTAGTCGGTGACCCATTAGAAGTTCGGAAGGACTTCTACCAGTGGTGGCGCTAGGAATGATATGCTGCACTAATAAAAATTTATCAATTTGGGTTTGCCAATCGCCTGGGCCCATGCATGAAAGGGCTTCTTTTGCTGATCTCACCATTCTCTCCGCTTGACTATTGCTAGAGTGATGGAATGGTGAGCAAAGGGTGTGTCTGATTCCTGTTCTGCTAAATAGGTTTCAAATTGTAAGGCCATGAATTGGGGCCCGTTGTCTGAAACCACGGGCAGGCCATGCATGGAGAAAAGTCTCCATAGCACCTTGATGACCACCTCTGCCTTGGTGGTGGTCATGAGGGCTATTTCTAAGACCTAGCTTCTAGCCAAGGCTTTCATCCGGACAATCCCCTGATGGCCCACATGCAATGTTTCCAATACTGCAATGCGCAGTTTCTGTGGAACAACCACTCAGCCCCCACCAGAGAAGCCAATTCCACAATACTGACAGTTCATTTTGTTTGGTTATAAACATTTTATATTCAGCCCCAACAGACCCCTTCGACCACCCCCTCAACACCCAGTGCAAGACTTGGGCGATTAGTTTGTCCTTGGTAGAGTGGCGTGCAACCTCAAGTGAGGTTATCAGGCCAGCATCCAAGCAGTCAATTAGAAGCACAGGTGTCCCAAGTGTGGGATCTTCCAGTAGCTCCAGCAAGGGACAGCAGCTGAGGGCGTCGGCATGCCCCAAAGTCTGTCCGGGCTGGTGGATTAGCTGGTAGTTATAGGCAGCCAGGAAAATGGCCCACCTAGTCATCCTAGGTGATAGCGAGGCAGGTGTGGGGTGGTCGCCTGTGATGAGTCCCAAAAGCGGCTTGTGGTCAGTGATCAAATCAAATTGCCGCCCATACAAATAGTCGTGAAAGCGTTTGATTCCGGCCACCACAGCCAGCACTTCTCTGTCCAGCTGACTGTAATTGTGCTCCACGGTAGACAGAATCCTAGAATAGAAGGTGATGGGTGCCTCGGTGCCATTAGGTAGGCGATGGCTGAGGATAGCCCCGACACCAAGAGCTGAAGCGTCACAGATCAACACAAGTGGCTAGGTCTGATTATACTGGATCAGGAGTCTGTCTGCAGAAAGTAGGTGTTTGACAGCAGCGAAAGCGGCTGCCTCAGTCCTTCCCCAGGTCCATTTCGCCTTTTCCCCCAGCAGCTTATGGAGCAGCTTGGCTACCATAGCCTTCTGTTTGAGGAATATGCTATAGAAGTTAAGAAACCCGAGGAACACTTGCAGTGGCGCCATCTACAGGCAGCTGCTGGTAGGCCAGCACAAGATCAAGTTTTGCAAAAATCTTTCCTGGGCCCAGGGAGTGCAGCAGATGCTGGACCACAGGAATTGGATAGGTGCTCTGCTGAAGTGCCTTATTAAGCGTGCACTTATAGTCAGCGCAGAGGCGAATTGACCCGTCTGGCTTGACCGGGGTCACTATAGGGGTTTCCCAGCATGGATGGTGGACAGGCTCTAGGATCCCTTGGTGAATTAGCTTGTCCAATTCCTTATCTATTTTTAGTCGGAGGGCGAGAGGAGGCCTCCGGGGTTTAAGCTGAATTGGGGCTATGTTTGGGTCCAAATTGAACAAAATTGGGGTCCCCTTATACGTACCCAGACTACAGCTAAAAACGTCCTCGAGCTCCCTCAGAAGGTCTTCCGTGGTGCTGTCAGTGACGGTGTTGATTCTGGTCACCCCGAAGCTGAGGGCCTCGAACCACTCCAAGCTTGGAAGGGAGCTGCTGACCACTGTCAGCGGGAGGGGGCCATTGAAATTCTTGAATTACACCCAGAAGGTGCCGCAGCTGATGACTGGAATGCGGTTACCTTGGTAGTCAGTCAGCCTCAGCTCTTGGCACCACAGTTGTTTCACCTGGATCCCTGGGATTGCTTGTTGCAGTGTGGCCCAGGATACGATGGTGAGAGACGACCTGGTGTCGATCTCCATGCTGCATGGTGACTCTTCCAGCAGGATGGTGATTCGCAGCTTCTTCCGGTGTGGTGTGGTTGCTTGCCAGATTGCTGTTTGGCAGGCCTCGGTCATGCTGACCCAGTCGGTTCTCCGTCGTGGCTGCCAACCCCTGTGTTGAGGCTGCTTAGCATAGCCAGGCTTGCTCAGTGCTTGTTGCCTGTGGTGCTTGTTGCCTGTGGTGAAGGCGCTTGGCGCAACAGACTCTTGCTAGATGTTAGCGACAGTCGCATCGTTGACAGATGGCCTCGCGGTATCGGCAGTTGGTGCAGTGATGGTGCCCTCCGCAGCTGGCACATGGTGGAGGTCTTTCATCGAGTGCGTTTCACGCTTTTTGAATCAAAGGTGGCAAACTTCCTCATCTCTGTCAGGTGAGGTCTCACACCAAACTCTCGCAATGCACACTGACCATCTTTTGCACACTTTTTGGGCTGCTTGGTTGCTGTGCCTCACTCGACCTAGTGGATGCCTTGGAGAGTGAGGGTGGTCTTTGAAAGTAATCTCCATTGGAGTTTAATGTCCCGAATTCCGCAGATCACTCAGTCAAGCAGTAGCTCATCTAGATCGCAGAACTCACAATGGGCAGCAGCCTTGCACAGTGCAGCAACATATTCATTAATGGACTCCCCCTCCTTCTGGTTCCGCAGATTGAAGGCATGCCGCTGCACGAATTTGGAGGGTTTCATGGTTTATTGGATCTTGAGCATGGTCTGTAGGGTGGACTAGGTGACTGTCTAGACCGGCGTTGGTTTGGCGTTGGTTCAGTGAGTGCCTGGGCCATCTCAAACACATCTGTGCTGCAGTAGCTCAGGAAGAGCGCTCATTTGTGGTTGTCTGATAGCCAAGGAGGTCATTTGCCTCCATGAAGCATTCGAAACGAGTCATGTAGGTGTCCCAGTGCTCCCATGTTGGGTTGAAGTGACTCGGCGGGGGGTGCATTGTCATGTTGGCTGAGTTGGCACTTTAGAAAGGCCGTTTGTTGAAGACTTACTGTCCCGGGCTGGATTGCGAGGTTGTCAGCTTTTTTCTGGCCTATCTGCCTTCCAATCCCACCCTCGTCGCCAGTGTTAAATAGGGTGAATGGAAGAGACAGACAGAAGTGGCTTCAAAACAACAGCTCTTTATTTGGCAACTATTTACAAATTACTATTTACAAAGGCTCTGTCTGACAGCCAGCCGTTTTATAGGGAGCTGCCAGACAGTCTAGCCAATCAGCAGTCAGTATTTTCCCTCCAGAATGGAGGACCTGACTGAAGCCTATGTGCTTCAGTTTGAGAATGTAACAGTAGTGGTGATTTGTGTCATTCCTAGTGCATAGACAAAGTGATAGGATATGCCATGCAGCACAACTTAACTTATTGTCTACTATGGGTGATGCTGTACAAGATTCCAACTTCCCAATCAAATGATTATCCCGCAGGTAGAACACAAATACATGCAGCTGATAGCATTTAACTTTTACCATTGCTAACTAAAATTTATGTGAGACTCTCCTGCAATCAAGGAATATATTCCTTGATTATATATCTGAAAAGAAAGATATATTTGTGCAAGGGGTGGGTTCTAACTTACCTCACTACCGGTTCGCTTTCTCCTGCGCCACATGGCTGCATGCACATTGCACACTGCGTGGCTGCACCGTGCGCATGTGCAGTGCCAAAAACTCAGCTTCTGCACATGCGCAGAAGCAAAAATTAGCTTCTGCGCATGCGCAGAAGCCAAAAACAAGATGGCGGTGACTACGGACCGGCACTGACAGAACTGGCTCTGTGACGTCACCACTGGTCTACTAACGTTTCTAAAGAACCGGTTAGAACCGGTAGGAACCCACCTCTGATTTGTGCTCACAATAGAAATTGTCCTATTTTTTCTGTAAGAAAATTCTCTTTAGTAATTCCTTTGACTCTGTGAAATTGGAGAAATGTTTAGGAATGATTAAAACAAAAGACAAAAGATATATCTTTTTTCTACATTAGAATACTTTCTGCTGTGGTGTGAGAAAACAACAACAACCAACAACAACAACAACAACAACAACAACAACAACAACAACAATAATATTAATAACTTATTAGATCTGAATATTCTGACTTCGCGAAAAACCCCTTTAGTCAGACGTTACCTTATCAGCCCTTAAGTCCTTGGTTAGGACTTGAACTGTTAAGTTTTTCCAGTCCCAGACTGTGAATCAAATTGAAGATTAACAACAACAACAACAACAACAACAACAACAACAACATAATGGAGGTCACTCCTATCATGAGTTTACAAGATGTAACTATTGATTTTAAAAAGCCTGCAGGATTCCATAAATGTCATTTGCCTTTTTACAAATGCTGTGAGAAATACAGTACACAGTTTAGCAAGAAGTACAATTCAGATATGACTTCTATTGATCCAGCATTTTTAGTTCCAGTATTTTTTTCCCAAGGTAAAGGCCTGTTTATAGCACACTGAAATATATAATGTTACTAACAACCATTTGAAGTAAATGCCAAAATTGTTAGAAGTAATATGAGAACAAGATCTATTTCTGTTATAGTAGAAAGATCCCCGATTTGTTCATATTGTTTTGTGCCTGATGCACAGCTATTTGATATTGCCCTGACAAACAGGAAGATATCAGGTTTAAATTTCTTAAATATCCAGCTAAAAGCAACGAATGGTCTGAGCACATTAAAATTCCATTTTCCATTTACAAGTGTTTGCTTCAGATGACCCCCACTGATCTTAAATATATTTCTGTATCTGTAACTGAATAGAGGTTTTTCTGTACATCATGTTCTAATGATACACTGGCCTTTCTCCAACAAGGCACTGAACAAAGCTATTTTTAAAATACAGAAAATGGGAACAGCTGCAGCAATCAGATTTGATAAAAATAAGAGAACTTTCTTTCCTCCTCCTCTTCTTCTTCCTCCTCCTCCTCCTCCCCCCTCCCCCAATTTCATCCAAGTTCAAAATTATTTCGTAGAATAGCTTTTGTTCTTTTGCAGGAAAGGACTTACAAAACTAATTCAGGGATATCCTTATAAAACAAATAATATTAAAAATTTAATTTAATTCAGGGATATCCTTATAAAACAAATAATATTAAAAAATTAAAAAATCATTTAAAATGATACAGGCATTTTACATGCAAGCTTTAAAGAAATTGCATTTCCAGTTTTTAGAATAGCTATTAAAGGAAAGACATTTTTCCCAAAAGTTTTCCTATAATAATCTCCTAGAAGTAGAAAATAAGACCCTTTGTTTCCCAATATTAACATTTCTGGAACTGGTTTTATTTTTAATGTTATCTGCATTGGAGAGAAAAATAGTTGAAAATCAAAGTACTTTGTCTTATGTTTTCTTCAGCATTAATCAGGAACTGTGCTGTTTTAAGGGCAGAGGGAAGTCACTTAACTCACTAATGACAGCACTTGTTCTAAAGATTTTTTCTGTATGCCTTAAAATTTGTCTCAAAATCACATAAAATTAATAAGGTGTATTTCAGTTAATATAAATAAAGAGATGCTTAGATTCCACCTGTGACCTCTTTAACAGTGTTCTTGAGATTCCTTCCAGCTGCTTGGGGTGCATGTTTGAAAAACAGAAGTGGAGTTTTAAATGTGCATGTCTTAGGGACTTAAAAGAAACCCCACAGATTAATTTCCTATAATTCTTGCATTGCATGTGATGTAAGAAGGGCCCCAATAACTAAGACAAAGACCTGCAGTGTTCTGTTTTCCAAGGAAGTCATCTAGTTGCCTCTGAGAAGCCCATAAGCAAAGAAAGAAGTGGCTTTCTCTCACTACTATTCTGCAGCAGCTAATTTTTCAGGATATCCTTACTTTTAGATGGGAAATTCCCACCCGGAGAAATACCAATTACGCATCATTTATTTTTTGAAAGTCATTTTCATTGATTGCATCCTTTTGTGATAACATATTTGATCAATAGCTTAAGAGTTGTGTGTAGACATTAATTGGGCATATCACATATTTTACTTGAAATACCTTGAAGGATTCACAACTGTGGCCCAATTCTCAACTGCCTAATAGACAAGGAACAGACCTTTCTTCTTTGTTGTTGCCAGCTGCAGAGAAGGTATCCATTAAGTACTCAGTAGAAAAATATTTTCTGTATTGTTAGTAAACTCAATAAATTTCCCACAAAGGGGTGCTTGCACCTACAAATATCTAGAAGCAGATTTGGGGGAATAAATCTCAATTAGGGTTGCTGTTTAAAATAAAAGACATAATCCCCCAAGAAACCACAATCTCACTTGAATCCAGGAGTTCACAAGATTTTTGTGTATCCTTTTTGAAAATGTATGGTAAAACTGCCCTTTGGTAGGATATTTGAAGCAAACATTTAGTTTAAATTTATACCAGATAAATATAAGAGTCAGTTCTTGAATATTTGCTAGGTAAACATTTTCCAAATCTTCCTATAAACTCATCATAATGAGAATTCTAATCTTATGTCTAGAGGTCTACAGGTTTCCCAGATCCAGTTTATTTACTTAATATTTAGGAATAATAATAATAATAATAATAATAATAATAATAATAATAATAATAATAATAATAATAATAATAATAATAACAACAACAATAACAACAACAACAACAACAACAACAATAACAACAACATCTTCCTGCAACAACACCAGTGGAACTGCAAAAAACTGCGCTACTCAGAACATTGTACATTTTAAGAAGATACTTGGTTGATACCTGGGATGCTGGCAGCAACCCGTATCAACCATCAGTGCCAGTCAATGACATTTGTGATACATTTTTAAATGTTCAGTTGACTGAGTTTCATGTTTAATAAATAAATAAATCATCATCATCATCATCATCAACATCAACATCATCATAAAATGCAACCAACTAAGCATATAATAGATACCAATTGACAATGCAATATTAGTCAACCATTTATTTTTATACACAAGCATGATATGTGTATATTTATTACTGATAGTGATAGTTCACATTAGAGCATACAAGACCCTGACATTAAGCATGTCTTTGGCACCCAAAGCAGCTAAAACAGTTCCTGTCTCTGTATATTGTACAGTTCTGTCTTCCTGCAGATTGCAAAACTGTGTTATTGAACTGTGGTGGTAGTGATCTAAAATAAATAAATAAAACATTCCAAACAGACATAAGTGATTAGGACATATTGCAGATCACTCATCCCAATGTATTTTCAAGGATTCTCTGAAAGCCAGATCTCAAATTCCCTATTTTATATTTTGTAGCTGGAACGCAAACTTTCCCCAGCGTAATGATTACTAAGTTTTAATTACATTTAGGAGTCATGTATCCTCATCACTCCAAAGACAAACTGCCAAGAGGGAGAGATTTACTACCAACCAATGATATTTTTTATGTAAATGTACTTGACTAAGTGCAATAACCCTAAATTCTAATAGAGACTTTCAATCTCTTGCCAGATCTGCAATACTTATATATGGCTAAGATGAATTGAGTATTTACAAAACAGCTCCATTATAGAGGAACAATCCTCCATGTGTAAATCACTATTTCTAATCATAGAACTACTAAGTTCCTTTTCCCCTCTGCCCTTGTTTATTTTCTTTGATTTATATTCGTAGAAAAAATGTTTAAATGTAGTATTCTATTTAAGGGTGCATTGGTCCAATAATGCTTTTCATCATAAACTTCTAAAAAGTTCTTGGGTTTCTTAAATGTTTTATCAGCATATTGAGCATACAATAAGAATGGGACTAAGACAAACAAAGGGTTATGTAGATTTCCCTTTGTCTTTTTAATTGCTCAAACAGCCCGAGCAGGAGAAATGAAAGAAAAATCCTCCTGGTGACTTTATTCTTCTCTCCGCCCAGCTGTAGATACATTTTAGGAATAAGGGCAAAGGGTCAGGTGCCCCTTTACATGCTATTTGCAAGTGGCTGACATCAGCAATCACTGTGGGAGCAGCTTTGTTTATCCATAACACTAATCTGAAGAGATGTGTGAAGTACTTTGGCTTGTGGAAGAGGGTAGAGCAGCATGGTGCTATGCAAACATTCCCACATGGTCCCTGATAGGTCATTCACACAGAAAACAAGGGAAAGGTTTCATGTCATGGACAAGCTTCAATGTAGAGCTAACAGAATCATAATGGAGGGTGGGTATAGAAGTGTCTGGACTGAATCGTTGTTATCACACTTTACCAATTATGTTATTTATACAATAAATGTAGACAAGGAAGGAAGGAAGGAAGGAAGGAAGGAAGGAAGGAAGGAAGGAAAGGAAGGAAGGAAGGAAGGAAGGAAGGAAGGAAGGAAGGAAGGAAGGAAGGAAGGAAGGAAGGAAGGAAGGAAGGAAGGAAATGGGTCTTACATATCTGCAAAAATTGGACAGGGCAATTCTAAGAAAATGGTCATTTCAATTCCTCATTAATCAGATCTAGATTAATATTTTATACTCAATTAAATTCATTACAGTCATAGATCAGAGACTAGAACAAATAAAAACACTCAGTAAATATACAATTAAAAGTTATAGAATAAAATAATAAATAACAGATAAAATCTATGATAAAATCCAGTCTGTCAATTACACATGGTCTACTATACTAAAATTACAATCCATAAACTGTGAGGCCTATAGTCATTTTAATACTAAAAGGGAAAGGAATAGGCAGGGTTTGCCACATTTGTTGTATAAAATAGCTATGGTGGATTAAACACGTGTTTTTTAGAGGTTCTCAGTAATGTATCTTCATCACTGCTCACCAAAATCTTTGGGAAGCTAAAGGTTGTGCCAGCTATTTATTTATGCCATTTATTTCCCACATCTTTTTTTATGAAACCCATTTATCAGAAGCAGAGTATGGACATAAAAGTGGTCAAAGATGTCAACAATAAATCTAACAAGATTGGAAGATAGCTTTAGATTGCTAAAGAAAAGACTGATCTGATGGTTGAAATTTAGGTATTAAACCAACCACTGTAAGTTAAAAGCTGTAAGAGACAGGAGATATTTTTATATTTTTATCTGATAGTCATATATTTCATTTGAACTTCAAAAGGAACTTCTGCTAGAGTGAGTTGTAACAATAAAATAATTTTGGCGAAGCCAGTTACATTAGGAATGTGGCCTGTGGATAGTCACAAAGTAGGGGCACACAAGCCCAATTTTCATTACAGGATAGAGTCTGGTCTAGTTACAAATTTCTCTACTGTAATGGTTTTTAAGAGATCTCTGATAAGGGCTGTTAGATAGGATGAATGGAAGAGGCAGACAGAAGTGGGTTCAAAACAACAGCTCTTTATTTGGCAACTATTTAAAATCCAGCAAAGCTCTGTCTGACAGCCCGAACTTTTATAGGGAGCTGCCAGACAGTGTAGCCAATCAGCAGTCATTATTTTCCCTTCAGAATGGAGGACCTGACTGAAGCCTATGTGCTTCAGTCTGAGAATGTAACACCCCTCCCCTCTTAGTTGGGCTAACCCAGGGTAGGCAAAGTTGGCTCTTCTATGACTCATGGACTTCAACTCCCAGAATTCCTGAGCAAGCATGATTGGCTCAGAAAGTCTGGGAGTTGAAGTCCACGAGTCATAGAAGAGCCAACTTTGCCTACCCCTGGGCTAACCCAACGTGTGACGTAGTCACGCAAATAGGCAGGGCATTTAGTTGGTCTTTCAGACCTGCGCAGCTCAGTCAGAGCTGGGTGAGTGGTCAGGTCAGACGAGCTTCTGCTGCTCCCAGCCTCGACCAATGGGAGCTTCTGGATTTCAGCCCGGGGCGTGGCTGGAGCTTCGACGACCGGTTCCCTCGGAGC
Organism: Diadophis punctatus similis; assembly: GCA_023053685.1. NCBI lineage: Eukaryota > Metazoa > Chordata > Lepidosauria > Squamata > Dipsadidae > Diadophis > Diadophis punctatus. Next base: position 17,771,354 of record JALIGW010000007.1, read on the forward strand.
TCGCCCCCAGCATGAGCGTCACTAGGTAAGTCTTCCAGACTTGTTTGGCTTGAGTTCTCTCTGTTAGGAGCGAGTGATTGCTCCTGTTGGTTAGGTGTTGGCTCAGAAGTTAGTTCTGGTAGCCTAAAAGTGGAGCGGCTGAGTCGGCCTCGGACTTGGTCAACATGCCGCCTTTAGCTTCTACCGTCCTCGAGCTCTACTCAGCAAGAGCGAGGGCCAGTGATCTCTGTGACCATGGCAGGAACCCAGAGAGGACCCCCAGCATAGTTGTGGGTGTATTCTTGATACCCTATGCTAAAGTGTCGGAGCTGACTATGGGAGCCTACTAGGCCCTCTGCACAGTAGTTAGGGTGTAGCCGATCTAGGTGTGATCGTAGTCGGTGACCCATTAGAAGTTCGGAAGGATATCTACCAGTGCTGGCACTAGGAGTGATATGCTGCACTAATAAAAATTTATCAATTCGGGTTTGCCAATCGCCTGGGCCCATGCATGAAAGGGCTTCTTTTGCTGATCTCACCATTCTCTCCGCTTGACCATTGCTGGAGGGATGGAATGGTGAGGAAAGGGCGTGTCTGATTCCCTGTTCTGTTAAATAGGTTTCAAATTGTAAGGCCATGAATTGGGGCCCATTGTCTGAAACCAGGACATCGGGCAGGCCGTGTATGGAGAAAAGTCTCTGTAGCACCTTGATGACTGCCTCTGCCATGGCGGTGGTCATGAGGACTATCTCTAACCACTTCGAGTGTGCATCCACGACTATGAGGAAAGTTTGCCCGTGAGTAGGGCCAGCGAAGTCAATGTGCACCCTGGACCAGGGTGCCTTCGGCTGTTCCCATTCATGTGCCGGCATCTCTGGCGGAGCTGGTCTGGATTCCTGAAACGGAGAGCATGTGGCCACCCATTCAATAATGTCCCGGTCCATATTAGGCCATCAGACATAGCTTCTAGCCAAGGCTTTCATCTGGACAATCCCCGGATGGCCTACATGTAATGCTTCCAATACTTCAATGCGCAGTTTTTGTGGAACAACCACTCGATCCCCCCAGAGAAGGCAACCCCGCAATACTGACAGTTCATTTTGTTTGGTCATAAACATTTTAAATTCAGCCCCATCAGACCCCTTTGGCCACCCCCTCAACACCCAGTGCAAGACGTGGGCGATTATTTTGTCCTTGGTAAAGTGGCATGCAACCTCAAGTGAGGTTATCGGGCCAGTGTCCAAGCAGTCAATTAGAAGCCCAGGTGTCCCAGGTGTGGGGTCTTCCAGTAGCTCCAGCAAGGGACAGTGGCTGAGGGCGTCGGCATGCCCCAAAGTCTGTCCAGGCCAGTGGATTAGCCGGTAGCTATAAGCAGCCAGGAAAATAGCCCACCTAGTCATCCTGGATGATAGCAAGGCACTCATGGGGTGGTCGCCTGCGATGTGTCCCAAAAGTGGCTTGTGGTCAGTGATCAAGTCAAATGATCTGCCCATACAAATAGAAATGCTTGACTCCGGCCACCACAGCCAGTGCTTCTCTGTCTGTCTGACTGTAATTGTGCTCCACCGTGGACAGAGTCCTAGAATAGAAGGTGATGGGTGGCTCAGTGCTGTTGGATAGGCGATGGCTGAGGACAGCCCTGACGCCAAAGGGCAAAGCGTCGCATGTCAACACAAGTGGCAAGGTTCTGATTCTAGTTACAAATTTCTCTACTGTAATGGTTTTTTAAGAGATCTCTGATAAGGGCTGTTAGATAGGGTGAATGGAAGAGGCAGACAGAAGTGGCTTCAAAACAACAGTTCTTTATTTGGCAAATATTTGCAATCCAGCAAAGCTCTGTCTGACAGCCAGACCTTTTATAGGGAGCTGCCAGACAATCTAGCCAATCAGCAGTCAGTATTTTCCCTCCAGATTGGAGGACCTGACTGAAGCCTATGTGCTTCAGTCTGAGAATGTAACAAGGGAAACACCATATCATTGTAATTCATTAGGAGAAGTAGTAGTTGGCATATTCAATGATATACTGTATGGGATGAATGTTTATTGCAATGAAGCTAAACAATTCTCTTAAATGAAAGCATCTCTGATTCTTCCCTCTACAAATGAAAACATGTATAACAGATGCTCAAGCAATAGCTGTTGTAGTCATTTATTCAGAAAAATAAAAATGTGACCAATATTCTCCAGCCTAACTTAACAAGCAAGACTATGATAGAATTGTGAGTTCCCACCCTACAGTACTGTTACTGAGAGTTCAACTGCTTATCGGGATGATTATCAGTACTTTTTGATAAAGTATAATGTTTTTGTTTTTTATATTTGTTATGTCATGGTATTTGAGTGTTTATCATCAATCTGCAACAGAAACAGCAGTAAGGAAATAATAATTAAATAAAATTATATAATAAATTCACAGAATTACATAACCATCAGAGATAGTATGGAATGGGTAGCATTAATTACCAATGTACTGTCTAAAGACTCACTGGAAAAGAATGGCCTTGAAACATTTCATGAATGAAAGCAAGGAGGATGCCATCCTATCCTCAGAGAGAGAGAGAGAGAGAGAGTTCTAGAAATAGCCTCCATATGACCATACCTTGAACTATCTGGAAGAGTAAAACTGTGGAGTACTTGGTACTCTCTGAGCTTGGTTGTTTGTTTGCAAATTTTCATTACCCAACTAGATAATATTGGCGGTAGGAATCAGATGCATATTCTCAGGAAAAGTACAAAGAACGTGAAGAATCTATTTAGAGAATATGTACCACAGGAAATAAGTACCTGAGCTAGATAGAGCTTTATAGATAATGACCAGAATTTTGAATTGAATTAAATAATAACTGTAATTTTGAATTTACCTATAGCCTACTGCAATGCAGCAGCCATAGAATGTGTATTGCTCTGCTAAACTGGGAACAATCCAGGGGCGGGTTCCTAATTTTTTTACTACCACTCTGTGGGCGTGGCTTATTTTGTGGGTGTGGCTTGCCAGCCATGTGACCGGGCGGGCATGGCTTGCCAGCCATGTGACCGGGTGGGGGTGGCTTCTCGGACTGCTGAAGGGAGGGGAACTGAGATAGGTTCTGCCGCCCATTCCCCCTCCCCTCAGCAGCTCGAGAAGCCTCGAACGTGCGAAAATGCCTGGGATCATCACTGCGCATTCGTGGCTTCTCGGACTGCTGAAGGGAGGGGAATGGAGATAGCTCCTGCCGCCCATTCTTTCAGCATCTCACGCGCTCCCTCAGCCATCCTCCCCTGCTTGGACTCACTGTGGGGTAGGAAGGCAGCGCATGCACAGTGCCGGAAGCTCAGCTTCTGGGCATGTGCAGAAGAAATTTTTTTTAAAAAATTAATTTTAAGAAAAAATGGCGGCGCCCAGGCACCGGCAACCGACCGCACCGGTACTGTGATGTCACCAGCGGGCCGCTACCGGTGCTATAGAGTGGACCGCACCGGTAGGAACCCACCACTGGAACAATCCATCAATAAGTAGGCAACTGCATTTAGACCAATTATAGTTTCAAAAGCAGCCACTAGTAGGATAAAGCAGTTATCCATCCGTTCATTGATGAGATTAGAAGGATGTCAGTGCATCCTTTTTCAGAAACAGCATCATTCGGGGCACCACAAAAGGTGAGCAAAGATTTACAGCAGGACTAGCAAGTGCAGAAGGACCCTTGGTATTTCAGACACACAACTTTAGGAGGAGTGCTACCCCCAAAGAGGACTAGTATATTAAATCCAGATGACTTTTTCTTGCAGTCACTGGCAGAGATTTAATCTGTGAAATGAAGATTTTTCATTTATTTTAAAAAGTGAATTGGGATTTCCACTTCTCATATCGGCTTTTTCTATACTTAATCATAAAGATGATTATAGATGAGTAACAAGTATTTGATTATTTTTTATATATAGTTTGGAGAATATTTTCTAAGAAAATCTATGAAACATGAATTTTAAGCAAAAAAACTAGTTATGAACATGAAATAAAATGTTTTTGTTCCTTATCCATCTGTTCTTGGCAACAGGTTTAAGCAAAAGTAGAGTAACAAAAAGTGTGTGTGTGTGTGTGTGTGTGTGTGTGTGTGTGTGTGTGTGTGTGTGTGTGTGTGTGTAGTTTTAAGTTACTACTTTTTAAGATTTGGTGATCATATTTCTGAGTTTCTGCATCAATTTAATCACACAGCCTGAATTCATGTCATTCTAATATGTGATTGGTTAGTCTTAATAAATCATGCCAAAATAGTTTTTCAGAAATAATATAAGCTTTCAGTCTAATGCTCCAATCATATATGAGGTTACATAAGAGTAAGTCTCGCTTAACTTAGTGTAATTTATTTCTGAGTAGTTAAAAATAACATTTTAAAACTTTAGATTAAAGCTATCTTTCTAAACAAACTGAAATCCATGGGATGTAATCCTTAATAAAGATACTTGGATATGCAATTTACCTATAAATTCAGTGAGACTTCCTTTTAAATAAGCATGAATAGGATTTAGCTACAATGGCATCTTCCAGTTTTTTGGGTAGGCACTTCTTATGCAGGATGCCTTGTTAATCCAAGTATACTAAGGTCCTTTCAATGAATGGATGAACAGAGAGTGATATATCACCCTTGCCTGATATAATGTACTTAACTTAGAACACAACGCTTATTACGTTCCCATTACATTTACACTGAGAATTATTTAAAATCCATCTATTAACCATATCTGTAATGGCTTGGTTCTGATTTGAAATTTTGATTAATAAATGGATATCAAATCTCTGTTTTCAGTCATGACATAGTAGGAAACTGAAGGAACAATAGTTCAGAGTTAAGACAGTTGGCAGTTACACAGGGAATATGCTCAATCTCAGTTTTACATAAAAAAATGCTTTTTCTTCCAGTTCAGGTGACTTTTTAAATCTTAATACTTCGGCTTTTTGTGTGTGTGTGTGTAGTCTGAACATATGCTTTGCTTATTGTGATCTCTGATTATATTTGTGGAAAGGTAGAAATGCAAAGATTGTAGTATTTTTTAATGATGACCCAACAAAATAGCTTTGTTGAAATCAGTTTTACTTCTATTTTAGTTGTCACCAAGGCTATTCTCTCAAATGACATGCTAGAACAGCGGTTCTCAACCTGGGGGTCGTGACCCCTTTGGGGGTCGAATGACCCTTTCACAGGGGTTGGGAGACTTCACCCAGATGCCGCCATTTGGGTTCTTTTACCCTCTGCGCATGCGCAGAACACTTTGCACATGCGCAGAGGGTAAAAGAACCCAAATGGTGGCGGCCGAGCAGGGATTGCGGTGGCGGGGGGGTCACGGCGGGGGTGAGGGGCATGGCATGGGGCGCGGCATTAGGAAGGTTGAGAACCACTGTGCTAGAACATTCCAAGACCAAATTCTCCTCATTCCAATATATTCTTCAAATATGCTGTTACTCAGAAATGGTAATATTTTGGCAAGAACTATTTATTAGTTTCTAGTTCATTTATGTATATATTTATTGAGAAGAGTGAGAGAATAAGATAAAAGAATGCTGTTTGTATTAACTTCATGCTTCCTCCACAGTTTTCAGTAGAGCTATGCATTTTGTTTTCAGACCTAAGTGATCAATTGGTAGAAGTGGTTGGCCTGGAAGGAGCCATGGAAATGGGACAAATATACACTGGACTGAAAAGTGCAGGAAGACGCCTTTCTCAGTGTTCTTCTGTTGTCATTAGGTAAGAACCAATTTTTCCTATGAAAAAAAATATCTTTCCCTTTATCAACCAAAAACCAGAACAGGTGTAATCTTACCAACTATAAGTAATACATTTCTAGAACTCAGAATCATACTTACCGTATTTTTCGGAGTATAAGACGCAGCTTTTTACCCCCCAAAATAGGGTGAAAACTTGGGTGCGTCTTATACACCGAATGCAGCCCCACCCACTAGCCACCCCCACCCTTTGGCCTCTGTCTTCCAGCAATTTACCTACTTGCAGGAAAGAGGGAAGAGCCTGTAAAGCCAAGCAAGTCAGTAGCAGCTTCCCGACTTACAGTTGATTAGGTTTGCCACGTGGGGAAATGAAAGTTTTTCCACGTGGGGAAAGTTTTCAAAGAGGCAAATAGCTTGGAGAGACATGCAGATTTTTATTTTCTGCTGGATGCAAGGGGGTAAGTGAATAACTATAAATGTCTGTAGAATGTTCAAATTATTAGACTTATTTTTTAAAGACTGCTTTATTATTGTTCTAGCCAGGTATCTCCAACCTTGGCAATTTTAAGACTTGTGGACTTCAGTTCCCAGAATTCCACAGCCAGCTTTGTTAGCTTTGCTGGCTGTGGAATTCTGGGAGTTGAAGTCCACAAGTCTTAAAGTTTCCAAGTTTGGAGACCTCTAGACAACTTAACAAAATAAAGAAGCTTTTTAAAATAAATGCTTTCTCTGAAGTGCAATTGTATCTTCTTTTAAATAATAGAGAATAATGTATACTTCCAGAAATTTTAATTAATTTTAACAGCTCTGTACAAGTATAGTCTGAAATGTAACAGTGTCCTGTTTAGTATTAGAGTTAAATCCTGACTTACCTTGGAGTAGATCTATTTAAATAATTGGGAGGAGTTAGTGTGACTACATTTAAGAAAACTTTCTGGCATAATGTACATTTCTCCAATTCTTTGCTATTTCTATGGGTCAGGCACACATGCACAGAAATACACAGCAAATAGTGTATATCATCTGTGCTGTTTGCTGTTTGCTGCTTGGCAAATTGCTTGGAGGCAGAGGCCTTTTTTCCTTGTTTTCCTCCCCCAAAACTAAGGTGCGTCTTATACTCCGGTGCATCTTATACTCCGAAAAATACGGTAATAGCTTGGATTTTTTTAAATGAGGTTTTAAGGAAATCATGGAAGATACTCTCAATGGTTAATTCAGAAGTAATATATAATTTACCTCTAAATGAAAGCAACATGGAACTATCTCAAAACACTTCAAGTTGGACATAACACGATACTGTGATAGATTTTTGATCAGATACAACCTGTCTTGCTCATGCTCTTTTGTCAAATCAGTTTTCTGGCACTCTATTCACAAAATATTACAATAAATATGACGCAAAATATGACAACACCATTTAATTTCTTGAGATGTAACTTTTCTGTGTTATGCATATATTAGTTATCTTCACATGATAGGTTGGTTTTGACAGGTCAGTATGTTGTATTCAACCTATTAATTGAATAATTCAATTGTAGTAAGCTCAGAACTAAAGATAAATAAGATACAAGGCAGAAAAAGCTAATGGGAAAAGAAACACAAGATAGGTGGAAATGTATAAAAAAGAAAAAAAAGGATTAAACAATTCCAGTGAATAAAATAAACAACAAAAACAAATTAGAAGAAGCAGTATGGCTGCATAAAATGGTTAGTGAAAATAGAAAAATAAAAAGTTGCGCAAGTCACCAAAGAAAAATGATACATTTATAGTCTGTTTAAGTAATAGCAGAAAACTTAAATCTGAATGGTATTAAATTAACAGAAATGCAAAGAAAAACAAACAGTACAACTTCCAATATGTTTAAAATAAAAATGAGAGAAAATAATGTATAGTAGCTGCTCTAAAGATGGCAAAAAAGTAATAATAAGAAAAAGCAAAATCACTTTAAACTTCACAACATAATTTGCTATATCTCAGAGTACATTTTCTGATTTAGTAGCTTCTTTACTACCAAGTAGATTGTTGGGATGCTGTGACATGATATGCCTAGATTTCAATAAAGTCTGGCCATTTAAGATTTGGTAGTTAAATATGGTACATATGGCATATCTAAACATCCACAGCAGGAATCGTGCTGGAGAATGGCATCAAGATGGGTACCAGAAGAGTCACTGCTTAGCTTTGTACACTCCCAGATTTTTCTCAATAAATCCAATAAAAATTGGATTAAATGAATGAATGGATTTGATTTTCATAGACAAGCCTGGTTATTATAGTTAATACTAATACTAAAAATGCAAAAATATTTCAGTAAGTTGGGGAAATAGGCTGAAATTAATATAATCAAATACAAAGTGATCCATTTAATTATATATATATATTTAATGCATACAAATACAATGTGAGCTAGCTACCTTAATTCTAATACGTGTGAAAAGGATCTTGTTAATCACAAGCTGAATATGAATAAGTAGCATAAAGTCTGCTAAAAGTGTTAGTTAGTCAGTGTTAGGGTGAATCAAGAAAACAACTGTTTCCAAATCCCAAGAAATAATAATTCCATTATATTCTGCTTTGGTCAGATCTCATGAATATTGTATCCCATTCTACACATCTCTACAAATATGTCACTATATTTCAAGCAGTTCAGAAAAGGACAAGGAGAGTGATCAGAAGACTGAAAATTATAGGGAGAGATTAGGGAAATTTTAGCCTGAAAAAGAAAGATGATTGAAAGGTGATATGACTGTTCACGTACCTGAAAAGATGCATGGAAGGAAGGCATGGAACTTGTGTTCTATCATCGTAGACAGCATAAGGGGTGTGCATAAGCGCACCAACGTGCCTACCATCCCTGTCCTAATGTCCCCCTTTATTCATAACCATTTCATGTATTAATAACCATGTTTATACCTATATCTGTTATCTAATACATGCTTGACAAAATAAATAAATAAAATAATAAAATAAAAAAGCTTTGTAAAAGTTGTTTTAGAAAGAAATTTAAGTTATAGGAAGACAAGTTTTAGGAGAATTTTAGGAGTATTAGTATAATGGTAAGAGCAATTCAATAGTGGAATAATTTGCATGGGAAGTGGTGAGCTGTTTTTATTAGTTGTATTCTAACAGGAATTCTGATATAATTTTTAGGGATGCTTTAATCTGGATTCCTGCATTGAGCAGAGGGTTGAATTTAGTGTCTTCAATAGTTCTTTCCCACTCTATGATTCTTTCATTCTGTGAATGATTTGACAAATATGTTGGCTCAGATATCTCCTGGAAACATGCCTGTTGGAGACCTGTTGAAACAAATTGCTAATTTACCATATGGCAAAGTTAACTAAGAGTAACTTGAGCCAAAATTGTTAAATCAATCATGCTTGTATTTGATTTTTTTAAAAAAATAATAAATTATGGATTTATTGTGGAATTGGGAAATACACACACATATATATTATATGTTAAAAAGGTGTATATGCCTTATTTTTCAACTATGATTGTGACATTACACTGTACTATTTTCCATGTCAGATGCAGCATTTAAAACATGCCCTTGATTTATTTTCTCTGCATTCCTATATTTTCTTGCATTAGGACTAGTAAATCTCTGCCTATGCAGATTGATGGGGAGCCATGGATGCAAACACCTTGTACAGTAAGTTTGTCTTGCTCAGTATATTAAATAAGCTGATAAATGTAATAAAATTAGTGTTTATTCTATGATCCTGAAATCTTGCACATTTCAGTAAGAATGATTTATGCAGCACAATATACAATTGCATTCATTATCTCCTTTTGTATGATTTAGTACGTAAAAGTTTTCAGTTGCACTTTGATAAAAGAATGCTCAATAAATATTTCTGCCCATTCAACTTTTCTAACTGATTTTATGCAAACAATTCAGGGTTCTGAAAGACTATGTCAGGCTTTGATTAAATAATCAAGGAAATGTAATCATGATGCAGAGACAATGGGAGATGTCTCTATTCTAATGTACTCTCTAGAGAAGAAATAGGAAATCAGATTAAATACATTACAGCCAATTCACATATTACACCCAAGTTTGTCACCAAGTGTTCATACAAAATGGAACTGAATGCAATCACAGATGGTTGAATTTTTGTGTTGATAATTTCAAATTGATGTTCCACCTTTATTTTAAAAAGAACATTCAAGAAAGAACAAGATGGTTAAAATAACAAAATGTCAAATAGTTTTTTTAAAAAAAAGATGATAATTGGAAATACCTTAAAGAAAAAGGACACTAAATAGTACAATTTCAGACAAGCAAGTTAAGTGAATTTAGCATGAAAACATCAATAACCAGGCAAAGGAAAACTCTCCTAATGAAAGTATGACTTTCTAAATAGGAATATTCACAGTCTTAGTGTGATCATTAAGAAAATATTTTTGTATAATAGCCAATCACATCTCTGATTATGAAATGTGAAGAAGAACCTGAAATAAATGAATGAGCAACATTTACAGGATCAAGCAAACAATTAGATACATGTGTCTGAAAGCATGCTTTTTTTAAAAATCATACTATGTTTTAAATGTACTTCCTATGCCATCTTTCAACCAATTGATATACAAGTCAGTGTAAAAGAATCCCCTAAGACACCATGAATTATAATTAAATAAAAATTTAAGTAGAATATCAATAAACCCTACCAAAAAAAAGATAAAGGCAGCAGTAGATAATTTAGTGTGTCCAATTGTGAGAGCACCAGCAGCCTCAAAATAGCCAGCACCTAGGCTGCTGGTGCCCTGTCCCCTTAAGACCTCCCCCTAGTCAACCCAGCAATTGATGGCTATAAAAGCTGAACAGAGAAGCAGTTGTAGATGGAGTTGATATTTTTTGTTTTCATTTGGAAAACTAAAAGTGCCTGAATCAGCCTAAGGAAAACAGAACAGTTACTGTTCTCCATAAGTAGGGATCACAAAGAGAAGTAGTGGAGGCACAGGAATTGTGGTAGAATTGAAAAACAGGGATAAATAGTGAGTACTAGCCTTTGAGCACTATTTGTTGCCTAGAGGCCAGGTGGAGTTGTGTTGGCCCTCTGCGATTTTGGAATCCACTAATTGTAGTTGTCAAACCTGTGAAAAAAGTGGCCATTTATCCAAGGACTGTAAAAGCTAGAGGAAAAAAAGAAACGACTACAGTATTGTAAGCATCTCCGGAAAAAATTATGATTCACAACAAATGTTAATGGAATCACTATGAGCGATTTAGTAGATACTGGAAGATACTGGAAGTAGACATATGTCCTGATTTAGTAAAAAAAAGGCAGCATAAGTGTGGAAAGAGCTTCTTACAAGTCTTTGGGTAGAGTGGGTGTCGGCAACCCACAGCTCCGGAGCCACTTGCGGCTCTTTGGGCCCTCTTCTGCAGCTCCCTGTCCCATCACTGGCTGGCCCTTCCCCTCCCCGTCACTCCTCATCTGGCCTGAGAAGGTAAGGGCAATGGGGGGGTGGAGAAGTGGTCGGGGCTGATTCTTCGGTGCCTCACTCTTGCTGGAGCTTCTTCTGGCCCTTTTTGGTGCTGGACGTGCCTTGGTCGCTTG